>CM065734.1:48699265-48744265 GCA_033310375.1 Conus canariensis
TCTGTGTCACTTACCACACTTTTTAGTTGAGATACTGCAACTGATTTGTTTGTGTCTGTTTTTCGGAGTTATTTATTGGGTTTTTTTTCCCCGGCGGATCATTTTCATTTTTCGGCGGCACTTTTTTTAAGGCGCTTTGTTTTTCTGGCTCCTGTTTGTTTTTCGGAGGGTTTTTGTTTGTTTGTTCATTTGTGTTGTGTGTGTGTGTTGTTTTTTTTTTCACCGGATCGTTTTCATTTTCAGCGGATTTTTTAAGGCGGTTTTTTTCCCGCCGAGAGAGAAGGAATTTAAAGCCCGATTACATGATTGCCAAATATAGCAGTTGAAGTATGTCCATTTCAGTTCATCATTATGTTTATTTATTATTATTATTATGTTTTTCATTATTATCATAAGTGCTTATATAGCGCCTATCCTCGGCTTACAATCCACACTCGTTTACACAACGGGCTGCCTACCTGGGTAGTGCCGACTGAACAGCTGAAAGCTGGCGCTTCATTCAGTCGTTTCCCGTGTCATGCAAACAATATCGTTCTCTCAATTTCCTTACTTCCTTCATTTTCATTTCTCACGCAGGGTGCATGCTTTGTGTAACGTGTCATCCATACTAACGGCCAAATTCTCTTCCGAAAGTTGCAAGAAGTAACGCGTGCGTTCACACACGGAACCGCGGTAGAGGTTTATAGTCTCGTTCGAAGGACTGTATGGGAAATGGAGTCAGAACCAATGTTAACTCCGAGGGAAAAAATCACCCTGTACCGTTTCGGCCAGGCGAAGATTCGAACCCGCAATCCCAGGATCATCAAGATTACGGCCCGGCGCTCTACCACTGAGCTATTCCGGCCCCCTTTCTTTTTTTTTCTTTTTTTTTTTTAAACCGATTTATTTTAAAAACGGGTCTGTCACGGCCATGAGCCACAGCAAAGGTTACCTCCCTTCCCTGACCGGAATCATTGCTGGGTGGACGGAGAGGATTTTCAAGCTGAAAAGAAAAAATCCGATCCATGACTGGTTTGAACTCAAGGGCATCGGTTCCATGGGCAAACGTTCCGACCATCTGAATAACGCCTCACATTATCGTTCTTTCTTTCTTTCTCCCCCCTCCCTTTTTTTTTTTTTTTGTCACTCCCTCTCTCCGTGTTCATATTCGATATCGTTTGTGTGTGTTGTGTGTGTTTGTGTGTGTGTGCGTGCGCATGCATGCGTGTGTGTGTGTGTGTATAACAAGTACGGCTATGCAAGAGAGACGACAGCATGCATTTAGGTTTGTATACATGCCCCTTAGGTTGAGGAATGGTGTGACAGACAAACACAGGCAGAGAATTACAAATACAATACAGAGAAACACAAATAGAACAGAATGGGTGTTGTCGGATGTCTTTGAACAATGCAAAGGACACAATCATGTCTCCTTATTTCTGTGCGTAGGTGTGTGGAAGCATGAATTTATATGAAGAAAAAAAAGTGCACCCACACCCACACCCACACATGTGCACACACAGAGTGAAAAAAAGAACAACCTCAATTCACATTTCTTTTTGGCCATGATTATAATTCATTGAACTTATGCAGTGAATCAAAAATACCATTGGATCCAATGCACACAAGCGTGAGCGATCTTGCTTCAAACCCATCCAACCTTCGTATGTATGTATATGAAGGAATGGGAGTATGGTATTTGTTATCGCTAAAAATGGAAATCCTCTATAAAACATAAAACATGCAGCAATAACGGATGCCCCATCTCACCAAGCAGCACTTTCTCTCATGCCTTTTCTCACTTAAACACGAGTTGAAAGTTAGAAAGACAAATTATTACAGAGATAAGAGGAGAAAGAGAGAGAACAAAGAGACAGAGACAGACCTGGACAAATATTTTAACAGGCAGAGCAAAAGAAAAAAAAAAAAAAGAAATTACAATCAGATAAAGGCTGGGAGCTAAATACAGAAAAAGCAGGTATGTTCGTTCCATATTCTCTTTCTTTGATTAAGGCTTGCAAGTTTCTACTGCAATGTTGAATCAAATAATGGCTGAACAGTCACAGCTGCTGTGTACCACATCCTTATATCTTCTGGACACTAAGTTTAAAAAAAAAATTGTGAAGACTTTGTGACCGTGCCTTCATACCACCAGCAACAAAGCAGAGAAGTTAAGAAGATACATATTTTGCCTTTCTTCAGAAACCTGACAAACTCCATAGAGATTACACGTACACGTATACATGTAAATGCAGACACACATGTATATGCAGCTAAGCACACACATACACAGACACATACATGACCTTGACAGCAAGATGAAGTGTGGTATCACAGTATAATTCATGTGCAAATCCTTCCTTCAGTACAAATGCCTCAACCCCCCTCCCCCCCCTCCACCACATTCCTCACCTTCTTCCTAAACCCCTCCAAGCCAACGAGTGACTGCACAATTTTCCTTTAAGTTCATGAACATCAACGTTGCATCAAAAACCTGGACGAAATAATCTGACAAATAAAGAAAAGAGAAAGAATAACAATCAATTGCTGAGTTTATTGTTGAAAACTTTATCATCAATTCTTTTCTCATGTTTTTTTTCTTTCTTCTCAGTCTGCATAATGGTAGAATTTCAATTTCTTAATCAAAGGGAAGTCTAGCTGATCATAACAGAAAGAGCTAAATTTGATGATCAACAATTCTGACAAACACAATGAAGACAGGACGCCAAAGAAAAGGAAAAGACATCTTTCTCATGCCATGCTTCTCCTGAAAGTGTATTTTTGACTTTTCTTACATTTCACACATTTGGTTCATAACATTTTCATTCTTTCTTATACTTTTTTTTGTGTGAAAAAGTCTCTTCTTTCTCTACTCCTGTGCTTATTCAGCTTGTTAGGTCGGTAACTTATAAAACCTAGGCTGATGGAGCTGCTGTTTGTATGTGTCCAGGCTTTACTCCAAAATTGTCAATTCCTTCCGCAGAGAAATCGTAGTCGCTTGGGAAATGCTTATTTACATTTTAGACTTGATCTTGGTGGAGTATACTTTAAATTCATTTTCACCGTTTCCATTTTTATTGGATATGTTTTTTCTTTTCATAAAGTGCCCAGACTATATAACCCTCCCCCCACAGATAGGAAAAAAAAAGGTCTTTTTCATGTACTCTTCACGGAATATTCACACTGTAGCTGCTGCTCTATTATTTTAGTTCTTTCAATGGGCTTGATTTCAGTGTGACATCACCATTTATCTTATTTGCATCCCAAATTACCTGGATTGTAAACGGAAAAAAGCTGAATCAGAGATTGTTTTTGGCTAATTCACTCATTAAGCAACAGTGTTGCCATGCTGACATTTAGCAAATTTTGTACAGCGCAGTAAACTACACAGGAACGAACGAATTACAGACCTGACTCTTTTTTGGTTGGTTGGTTGGTTTTGTTTTTGTTTTTCCATGCCCCTCGCGGTCAAAAGCGGCTCTGAAAAATCAGACTTCAAGGTAGAGGGGGGAGGGAGTCTCTCTTCAGTGGATTGTTACTGCATTTCGCTTTAGCATGGGGTGCATTCTGAAAATTCTGCGCCAATTTTTTTTTTTTATGTCTTTCTTTTCAGCTGTTTTTTTTGTTTTTCTGTTTGTTTGTTTTAATTTTTGTTTTGTTTTGAATCAGTTTTTGTTTTGTTTCACCCAGTCCAGCTGCCTGTATGCTTCAAACCATGTATCTGCTGATTTGCCAGTGCATTATCTGAATTTTGACATTCTAGGAATAACTTGGAAGTAACTGTTCTGAAGAGGCATTCTATGGAGCATGCTGGACCCTGGCTTTGATATATCATCATGCAGAACTCAGCCTGTGATTTGTACACATATTTTAATGATTAACAACATTATCATTGTGCCTTTTCTATTTCTGGAGTTACAATCATACTAAACAATACAAAAAGGCACAATCACTCTAAACTGCGAAACCTGAAACGTGCATACCATACACAGAAATCAACAGATGCTCTCAGTAATGAACACAAAAAAATCTGACATGATATTTAGAGTGATCATCAAGCTCTAAACGTACTGTCAGATTCCATGAAAGACATGTTGACAAGACCACTTGAGGCTCAGTTCTCTTGTCTGCCAAAAATATGGAAAGAATATCAATACAAGTATTTTTTCAAGGGTAAACAGATAGTTGACAGCTTTTTCATACCATCCTCTCATGAAAAAGAAAAGAATTTCAAAAAAGAAGCAAAAATGATATACAAAACACACAAAGAACCAAAACCAATACACAGAGAATATGCATTTTAAACAATTCATAAAGAATATATAATTCAAAACATATGCAAGATGAGAATATTTTCAAAACACACACACACACACACACACACACACAGCACACGCACACACACACAGAGTAAGTGGATCAGAGCAGGTGAAGAAAAGAGAAACAACAGAATATGTATTATATTTGTACACCGACGTTCTAACGTTTCAGTCAGCACTGCTTTGGGATCCCTCCCACCCCTGCCCCCCACCCCACGCTGCTCACCCTCCTTTGATCACTACTTCTTTCCAGACCGCCATCACACACGAGGAAAGTCACAGGCATAGCCTGCTACTTAACAGTGGGTGAATACTAGAATCACATTAGCTAAACAATGGAGACAGTGAGACGAGAAACAGCAGAAACGACAGAAACTTTGAAACCTGGCAACCACTCCTCATGAAGTCCCACACTAATGCACCAACCCTAAAAAAAAAAAAAAGGATAAACATTCCACAGGCTGGTTTGGCTCGCTTTGTTGCAGTGGCAAGTGTCAGCTAAAAAGCAGAACCTTAGAAAGGAAGGCCAAGGATGGTTTTGATTAATTTAATTCACAACCACTGAAAATGATTCACAGATGGTTTAAAAAAAAAAAAAAAGAAAAAAAACCCCCAGCCAACCCTAAAGCATTTGCCAAACAGGAACCAGGTCTATAATTGCCATGAATTTCGATAAAATGAAGGTATTCATAAAACATTCATCTCTGTCTACTCTACGGATTTCAAGCCCAGGTCCCAAATCTTACAGATACTAAGAAGAGTTTACAGAGTTCAGAAAGCATCACATTTTGAAACACAGAGATTTTGAATTCAACTGCTGGTCTTGGCCTAAAGTTTTGTCAGTTACATATAATCTGAACCCAGCGGCCTTCATTGAATAGTTGTTGATATTATGTAATGCAGTGTGATGTAAAAACTGCCATCAGTCATAACAATCTTTATTCTCCTCAACAGAAGTTTAGTCCTCCAAAGATGGTATGCTATAACTTCCAGAACACAAGGTCATACTTTTCTCTCTATGAAATTAATGGCCAGGGCATCTGTGCTCTGAAGTACTCCTCATATGGTGGAATCGGTTCTTGCACTCACTTTTGTAGCCAGATATGTATGACCTACAATCACATTGAGTATCTGAGTCCACAGCTCCAAGCATCGATCGTCTAGAGTACACATCAAATCCAGCACACATATGACAGAGCGTTTCAGGTCTTAGGCACAACTTTGTGACCACCTCCACACAATGATAGAAAACTTCAGCCAAGCATAGTTGCTCTGCAGGCAGCAAACAGTAGCAGGGATCAATTTAAGAGTAAACTGAGTTTTCTGCATCAACCTACGGCAAAATCATTCATGTTAGATGTATTTCACAGTTACATGCTCAAACCGAACTAAGAATCTGATAAACTGAATATGTTGCACACCTTCCTTCATATTATGTGCAGGTACTGGAAATTTAAAGTGAATTTTCTCAAAATGACTTCTGTAGGACCAGGGCAATTTGGAGCACCATAACTCTTCAATCTTTTTAAGGTATACAATCCCTTTATATACCATTGGAAAGGTCTTTTTTTTTCTCTGTTTCTACTGATATGTTTATTCCAATATTTCAAAAACGCGACTTATCTTTCATTTTGTGGGAGATGGTCACATACAGTCCCATCTGCATGTTCTTGTGCATCAGACTGGTACCTTCTTTCTGGATGGATAATGTTGGGGGTTCAGGGAGGATGGTGGGGGTGGGTAGGATGTACCTGTAAAACTTGAGATGTGCACTCTGTATTGAAAAACACTGTGTCCAAAACTAAAACACAAAAGCAATCCTCTCACTCTGTGAAATGAAGATGAGGCACCTATTTTCATGTTGGGAATAAAACCTCAGATCTATTGGATGCCTGCATAAAAAAAAAAAAAAAAAAAAAAAAGTGGGAATCCTTGCACAAAAATAAGCAAATGCAATAGCGCTTGAAAGGAAGATGGCTCTAGAACTGGTACACCGTGGTGCTGAAAGATGATGAGGATGTTCTGCATCAGCACATTAGAAATTATGAGGATAATCACCAATGTCGTAATAAATTGAAGAGCTGGATTCTCTCTCACTTTCACACAGATTAACCTCTCTCTTCCCCCCTTCCCTTTGCTCCTATCCCTCTCTCAATTCACTCCACCTACAGAGACATGTTAAAAGTTAAATAAAAACTGATCGTCATGTTTTTGTAGCAAGGACGATCAATACATGGATGAGATTAATTAACCACATTGTCTGCAAAATCAGTTTTTGTGCAAGCAAACCAGATTCATTTGAACCAGTGAACGAGGAGGCAGGAATGTGCGATGGGCCATGAAGAATGATTTTGACATCAACATTTATGAGGACTTGTGGTAGTAAAAAGACAATTCTCCCCCTCATCAAAACGAATTTTTTTTTTTTTTTTCAAATGCTCTAACCCAATTTGAATAGTGGCGATTATAAACATGGCTTTGAATTAAGTGGCGTGAGTTGTCTCCCTCAACTTCTCCGAGTCAGCTCCCTTAGAAAAGCATGCCATCTACATATCCTGGGACATTCCCCATTTTTTCCACCCTTTCCTGGGTTACAAAGAGGGCGAGCTCTGACCTCTCCAGCTCTGACATTCCCTACAGTCATGTGACAGTGGGGGGGGGGGGGGGGGGGGGGGGCGAGATCTGCTAGGTAGCAGTTCACTGAGCTTGACAGTGAACCAGCTAAACCTGGTCATACAACTACGATAAAATCTACAGAGAAGCAAAAAGGGGAATTCAAGGAGAAGATCTACTGTGAAAACCCTGAATTCACTTTCGCTAAACTGTTAACCTGAAACAGCCTTAAAATCATTGCCATTATCATACTATCAATAATTCTTGCTTTCATTGTCTTACAAAGCATTGCAGTGTGTCGTGCACAACACGGACCACTCTTTCCCAGCCTTTTTTGTTAACAATGACTGAAAGCAGGGCAAGGACCGAACATGACACAAGAATTCAGCGCCTAGTTCTTCACAAAGAACCGTTTCCTTGTAGTTGAGGAATGTGTTAAGTCACCAGGCTGTTTATCATGCCACATGTCAGGAAGCTTGAGATCTCAACTGTGCCAGCAAACAGCAAAAAGCCTTTTCTCCCTCCCTTACCCAAATAAACTTGTGTTCTAGTCCAAAGTGGATACAGATGTCTGGAAAGACCACTCACAGTTATCCTCCTCAGCTTCCAGAAGAGTGAGCTCCCTTCGACAGGAGAGATGTAGACACAATCCTGAGGTGTCCTCCAGATGGAAGAAGTTCCAGAAAACAAAAATTTTTAGTAGGGGAGACAAATACCTTTCTCAATCACACCATATTGTCTCCCCCTTCCAACCAAACAAAAAAAAAAGTGACTGCATTACAATTTTAACATCTGAATTCAACGAAAACCCATTCCAAACAACAACAAAAAATCTACACTGAAAACCATAAAAACAAAACAAATAAAAGAAGACAATTCAACAGGTTCATAATGTGGCTTTGGTAAAGCTGAAATACCCTCACCCTGCTGTAAACCGGAACAAGACAAACAGGAACAGAACAGCAGTCACCGTCTGAGCAACTTCAGCTGAAAAATGAACCGTCGACAATCAACAGTGAAGTGACCATCAAGTTTTGTGCGATCACCACGAAGCTCAGGACATGTGGATCATCAACAATCTTGTCACCGTAAGAACCAACACAAGGAGGTAACCCAATATTGTCGCTTCAAAGGACAAGCACAGATTTGGTTTAAAGAAAACATGTAAACAATTTGTTCTCAAGCGCGCAAAGTCTAACATGCTGCCTACCAGTTACACACACACACACACACACACACACACATATGACGGCATATATATTGTGCTTTTCAAGCAAACAAAAAGCTGGCTTTCAAATTAACTTCAGCTGTCTCCCGATGAATTGATTTCAGAACAATCATCCAGGGACTTGACCTTAACGATGGATTAACAGTCTGCTGCTACTGTCACACCACAAAAACCACCACCTTAAAACAGCAAAAAAAAAGCACACCAACATTCCCTTGTCTCATTACCATACTTAAATCCACTGTCACACACACACACACATAAAAACAACCTTAAGACAGCAGAAAAAACACACCAACATTCCCTTGTCTCATCACCATACTTAAATCCAGAGTCGCATACAAACAAAACCCTTAAAACAACAAGAAAATCACACCAACATTCCCTTGTTTCATCGCCATACTTAAATCCACAGTCGCACACACAAAAACACCCGAAAACAGAAAGAAAAGCACACTAATAGTACCTTGTTTCATTGCCATATCTAAATCCACAGTTGCGCACACACACACACACACACACACACACACACACACACGCACACGCACACACTAAAACAACAAAAGAAGCACACCTGCATTCCCTTGTTTCCTTACCATACTTACATCCCATCAGCGAGAATTGTTCATGCAAATTTAGGGCTATCATTGTGCAGTTACAACATTTTTTTTTCAAGAATCTCATCTTCTGTGCCTATTCAGTGCTATGACTCCACCTCGCTTGCTCCATCTTGCTCGTATCAAGCCACACCCAGGTGTATCGTGCTACAGCCCTAACATCTGCAATCAGCAAGGAGCAATCAATATACAAAAATCGTCACACGACAACCCACGGAAAGAGAAAACTGCACTGCTAATGAATCACTCGGGCAGTGCTCAGAGCCAACTATTCTGATTCAACATTGCCAGGATGTGATCTACTATCTCTGTAGAGCACCATCATGTCCATCTGATGACAGAACCCATGAACTAGACAGCTACAAACAAGTTGGGTACAAACTCGCCCAAAAGGAGGTTGGTACAAACATCACGACCAGAGCAGAGATCGAAAGGTCGCAGAATGAGATTTTTTTTTTTTCTTTTTGTTTCCATGACGATCAAGTAAGATGATCCAGAAAGAGCTAAAGAGCTCCATTCCGCTCTGAGACTAGATGACAGGGCTGTATTCTAAGCTATCTTTCATCATCTGTCCTGGTGTCTACCAGGCCTGAAACACAGACACCTGAAGAGTGGGGTCATGAACACTGAGCGACACTCTCAGGTGCATGTCCTTTCCATGTGGATGAAACTCGACCAGGTGGTTCTTCTTCCTATTTGAGCTCATTGCACACTTGATTCTATGGAGGAGCGAGACACAGGAGAAAAATCCTGGAAATAAACACTGCTGATGGGATTCGAACCGCACGCCTCTAATTCCATGTCAACTACAGGAACATTGTAGCTGGTATGGTTATAATTTATGATGGAAGAGGGGAGGAGATAAATGACATGGAAAGTAATAGTAAATTTGTCATTTCACTCTCTCTGTGTCTCTTTCCACACACACACACACACACGCACACACACACACACACGCACACGCACACACACACACACACACACAGACACACACACACCAATGTCGATCTGCAAATGATTCACACACACACACACACACACACACCCCAATGTTGATCTGGAAATGATTTATATAATTCAAATTTTTCTGCAGTAAAACTGGTAAAGCACTTTTAACACAGTCAAGTTTCTTGTGACCTCTCATCTGCATTGATGTACTTTCCTTCAATCTTGAATTCCGTCATTCAGGCTAGTGTAGTATAAACATTCATTTACACAGCAGAAATTCCCCATGTCCATCATGATTAAAGCACAGATTTTCTGCAGAGTTTACATGCAGAGCAAGGTACAAACCAAACAAGGTTAGTGTTGTGATGGTGTGGCAGACTGCAGAGTGATTAGCAGGCGTGAAGGAAGGTGCTCAAACACCCTTTCTAAATAACAGCAATCATGACAATAATTATGCAAAACAACTTCCTCTACAGGTAATGTAAAGGATACCTGTGCACAAAAGTGAAGACACACCTAGCTGATTGCCTAGGTGAGGAACAGCCAACATTTTTGTTTTCGTTTTTGAATTTATACTAAATGGTGCTTTCTTTCCTTCTCTCTCTTTAGCACACACACACACATAGCATACAACTATACATAACAATGCTAATCACTTTGCCCCTCCCAGTCCCTCCTTTCCTCTCTTAATGTCATTTTCTTTTTGTTTAAGACATTGGAACTGACGATCAGTCACAGGTACATGTCCCCACACACTCCCATTGTCTCACACACACACACACACACACACACACACACACACACACACACACACACACACACAGATCACGCATACATCGCACGTCCCATTCACTCCACACATCACCAGCAGTCGCTGTCACCAGGAACCTGAATACGAAACAAAACAACCCTAATGTCCCGTCACTATCGCGGGCCCGACCGAAACCCCATCTTCTCAGCCACGTTGCCGATGAGGGAGGACAAGGTTCCCGAACTGTTGATGGGCTTGGAGAGAACCGCCCGGAAATAGGCATCCTCAAACATCTGAGCCACGGTGTACAGTCTCTGTCTCCGCACAGACATAGTGTTCAGGGCGCTGGCTTCACAGCACCTGCAAACCAGTCCCAGTCCAGTCACATGATCATCATGTCCATAGTCCAGCTTAAAGATGGCAGCCACATCAGGGCTGCTATGGAGCAATTACGATCTGAACCACAGACACGAGACCTGAGAAAGCTGAAAAAGCCTTAAAAAAATATCTGGTGGTTGGCAGGTTGAAGTGTCAACAAATCGAACTAGAGGGTGTGTGTATGTGTGTGTGTGTGTGTGTGTGTGTGTGTTGTGTGTATGTGTGTGTGTGTGTGTGTGTGTGTGTGTGTGAGTGTGTGCGCACGTGTGTTTCTGCTTGAATTTGCAGGGGTGTGTGTGCTCATATTTTCAGAATGGCAAACCATTCACTAAATGAATGGAAACTATTCTTGGATAGAGAGGGGGGAGGGGGGGGGGGGGAGGGAAGGGGGAATGGTAATACATCAAAGAACAGGAACTACCAAAGTATTCCTTTAAATATTCCATAACTTCAAAGTATGCAAGAAACTCTTCAACCCATCACCAACAATTCATTATCTTTTTTTTACTATGTGCTACAAAGCAAAAATCATGCACGATAATAATGACAACTTTGATCAAAACACACACATACATACACCCAGAACACAACTGCACTTTGCTCAGCACACCAAGTGATTTTAAGTTCAACTCACGAGTTCACACTAGACTGGCCGTCATAGGCTGGTGGGTTTTGAGGCGGGGTAATCATATGCGGGGGAGTCATCTGTGGCATCCCGATATCCACCCAGCTGGCAAGAAAAAGCCACAGAGTTGTTTTGTTTTGTTTTTTTTTCCTGTCCCATCTTCTGTGCCACCTCAGTGGCATTGCACCCACACTGCTCATTCTGACACCCCGTCCACAGCCACAGCACAGTCAGTCCCATCGCAGCTCCCGGCACCGGCAATCCACAGAGAGCAGTCAATGTCAAGTCGTCAAGAGGCAACCCACCGGAGGAGACACTGCACTGCTGCCGAGTCACTTCGGTGGTGTTCAGTGGTGCCTGTTCTGATCCAACATAGGCAGGACACCACCTATTAAGCCCCCTACTGACGACAATAATTGCCTAGTCGCGGAGCCGGCGTGAGAGAGCTCTCCCTCCGGAGGGCACCACCAAGTCCGTCTAACGATAGCCCCTATGGACTCACCGATACCAGTGACCCCGACGGAACTAAACCAAGGCCACAGACATGGAGAGGACATCGAAAGTGAGGTCACCATGAGAGCAGGGCATGAAGGGCCACAGAATTTGAGACTTTTTTTTTTTTTTTTTAACGCTGATCGATGAGAATGAGGATGGTTAAGATGATGCTACGGATTTCCATTCCGGTCTGAGACTGCGTGACAGGGCTGTACTCTACGCTTCCTTTCATAATATATCCCGGCATCAACCAGGCCCGAGAGATACAGACACCTGCAGTGTTGGTCAGGAAATCTGAGCAACACTCTCAGATGCATCCATTAAGTGGATGAAACTCAACTGTGTGGTCCCAGTCTTCCCAACTGAGCCTGTAGCAACCTCAACTCTGGGTAGGAGCCGGTCGGAGCAGAAAAATCCTACATGACTCTGATGAGAATCGAACCCACGACCTCCTAGCAGGGAGTCCGCGATGCTAACCACTTCGCCACGGCGGCTGGTAAGCCACAGAGTTTTGATCACATTTCACAGTGCCAGACAATAGATCCAAAGTCATTCCATTGCTGGAACAGCTGCTTACACCACAGCAAACTTGCACAAATCTAGTTGCAAAGTGAGGCGACTGCAGGCGGAAATAAAAAGAAATCGAAAAAAAATATTCACAAGACTCTGCCAAAAAACATAGACAAACCAATCACAAGGCAAAGCACAACACGTTTCGACCTCTTTGGTCTTCTTAAGGCAAGATACACAATCCTCAGGAAAGCAAAAATGAACGAGCAATCACTTATCTTCATCCAGTTCACACATAATGGACGCTTAAGAGCTTAACCTCCAAATACAGACCTGCCAAAAAATCATTTCTACCTTAAATACTTTTCTCTTTCATAGAATATCTTTGGTGTTGTGTGTGTGTGTGTGTGTGTGTGTGTGTGTGTGTGTGTGTGTGTGTGTGGTGTGTGTGTGTGTGTGTGAACTTTTACTAAGAGCAAAGCCTCCTTTTAAAACCTAACAATTAAGGATGGTTATTAAGAGATCAAAAAAACAAAATCAAAATTTGCAAACAACTTACTGCTTCTCTTTATTTCTGAGAGACAAAACAAGCGTCCTTGAACATCAACTTACTATCAAAGAAAAAAAAAATCTTTCTTCTTTTGTTAAATGGTTTGTTTGGACTAGAGTCTTACCACCGCTTACCAATAATCTGTTTTATGACACGAAAAAACTCCACCTGAAGACTTCATTTTCACACACACACACACACAAACAAACACACACATACACGTGCGTGCACACACACACGTGCACGCAGATACACACACACACACACACACACACACACACACACACACACACACACACACGCACACACACACACACACACACACACACACACACTCAAGCAAACAAAATAAAAATAAGAAGCACTATCACACACAAATTTTCCACACTCTATTCCAGACCTGCCAAAGCTGGGCGTTGGGGTGAAGGAAGCGCCGTGTTCCAGCCCTTGCGGCCGGCGCTGCACGATGTTGACCGGGGTGGAGGCGAAGTGGTTAGACACCATGGATGTACACAGCGGCTGGTCGGCTGCAACCAGGGTGCCTCCGTGACCTTCCCGCCTGTGACCCACATCAGGACTTGGCCCTCGCTGCAGGTTGGCCTGACAGTCAACAACCATGAACATGTCAGTGGGAAAAGGGCTGTTGCTCTTGGAAACTGGAGGGAGGGGGGGGGGGGGGGGGGAAGAGGCAAACTGTCCTCAAGAGAACTTGACTCTAGACTAACTGCCATTCAGACAACTTGACTCAGGTTTGCTTGATCTGCTTTTTTGCTTCAATGTATTATTTCTGTTTGACTTTGTGTGTGACAAATGTTTATGGGTGAGACTTAGAGAAATGCTGCTGATGTACTGACCATGCGCTCTGTCCTCTTTTTGCGCACCTGTGAGCTCAGATTGTTTAATTTTAAAATTTTTTTTAAAAACTTGACTCAGGGCAAGCTGCCATTAAGATGATTCAGGGCAAACTGCCATCCAGACAACTTGACTCAAGAAGACTGACAGCATCGGTTCAACCAAACAATGAGTCCGGGTATTGTCTTGCATGAAGACATGGGAGCAACACCCACGGCACAGCTGCAGAAGAAGCACCATCTTAAATGAAAGAGAGAAAATAAAGATAAGCATGCAAACGTGAACAGAAAAATTGTTAAAAGCAAAAAAAAAAAAGGAAGTGCCGTTCGCTGTCTGATCTTCCCTGTCCCCCTCAGTGCTCTCTGGCATTCATCCCATTTTCACGGGGCCGGAATAGCTCAGTGGTACAGCGCAGGACTCGTAATCTTGGTGATACTGGGGTTACAGGTTCGAATCTCTGCCAGGCCGTTTCAGTACAGGAGGATTTTTCCCTTGGAGTTAACACTGGTTCTGACTCCATTTCCCATACAGTCCTTCGAGTGAGACTTCAAACCGAGGTTCCGTGTGTGAATGCACGCATAGCATCTTGCACACACGTAAAATCCCATTACCAATTTTCACAACAGAAGGCCAATTTGGCCATTGGTATGGATAATACATTTCACATAGCATGCACCTTCCCCGAAGTTGGAGTACAGCTGCCTTAATGGCGTGATAAAAAACGGTCATACACACAAAACTCCACTCCCTTTGTTGGGTAGATGGGATCGATCCTTGCCTGTCTACACAGGGAGCGTCCGCAGGAGTAGCAGCCTGCGTATGCAGAAAAAAAAATCCCATGCTTCATTCCAAATGGCCAGTAGCACAGCCATAATCTCACTGATACACCAAAATGTCAGTCAGCAGGAATGGACAGACTGGTCCCACCAAAAACGTTTTGGCGAACCCAATGCTTGTCTCGCCTTGCTTTATTTTGCTTTGCCTGTCTGATAAACGTGAGAGGTCTGCTGGGGCTTCCCTGATGACTTCCTAACACTGAAATTATAGTGCTTAGGTCTGAGAGGGTCATCCTTGGCAAGGGAGATCAGCCACAAGCATTCAGGTGTTAGTGCGCGTCTATTGAGAGGTAGGATTTAGCTCCCTTATCTCTTATAAGCATGTGTGTGTGTGTGTGTGTGTGTGTGTGTGTGTGTGTGTGTGTGTGTGTGTGTGTGTGTGTGTGTTTGTGTGTTGGTTAGAGGTAACCCCCTTAACAAAGACGTGTCAATGCAAAGTAGTATTTAGGCATTTGTTTGTACAGGTAAGAATTTTGTTAAACTTATTTTGGCAGAAAAATTCCTTTCAGCCTGACATTGGTGCATTCGGGGCCAAAAACATACGCCAGCAGATACTTCCAGGTTAACCGCATGACACTAAATACCAACTGATCAAACAGCTTACATACAAAGAAAAGCAAACATCAATATCATCAGCATGTATCCACAGGCATACAAACAAACATGACAAAATTGTGCACACTGCACTGACAGTGACTCGCACTGAAGAACTCGGACATTTCAAAGTGTTACTTAGTCCTGCTAACCAAATCTAGCAAATGCTCAGAGACAAAATTCATACATCTCATAAGAATAATCCCTAAATGTTGTAAACAGTAACGACAACCACTTTTCACACAATGCTACATCTATGATTCTCTCACACCCACCACCGATTTGAATACTGGTATTTCATTTACTTTCATAACTTCAATTAACTTTTAACTGTAAACATCTAATTATGTCCACCAATTGTGTACATAACACAAAAACTCTTTAACTAAAAAAAAAGACAAGCTCTTTGGAATTTCTATTCAACAAGGACATGCTTTAGATAGATGTATAACTGTGCAAACCCATTACAAAGCAAAACCCTATAAAACTGCGCAAAACGATGCTTAACCATGAGAAACCATATGACACTTAGATAAGGTTAAATAATCAATCTGTAAAAAAAAATGATGACAATTTCAAGACCTGAAAATTTATTTTTAAAAAAATCTGCTTACTGCATCCAGTCAAGCAAAACATACTTGATAGTATTTTACTTTTTTTTTTGTCTCTGGAATCAGCCGAGTTTTCTTAAAGAAATAAAATAACAAACGATACCAATATACATGTCATGAGAACCTCACATACTGTCAACATTCACTACGAAAGAACTCCATCACACTCCCAGAGAGGAAACTGACCCCGTCCAGCTGAGTAGGACTGCTGTTGAAACGCCGCCGCAAATGCGAAGGGGAAGTGTCTCTGCAAGGCGGCGAGTCGCGCTGCATCGCATGGTCCATGTTCCACGGACCCTTCCCTGTGCTGCTGCGCCGACTGCGCTGCCCCTCGCTGGAGTTATCGCTGCCGTGGCGAGACCTCTGTGGGGATGGTCCCACTTCCCAAAGTCTGTCATGGGAAAAACACTTTGATGTTGCTGTAAATGACTGGATGGAGTTTCCTGTAGTTACGTGACTTTGTCATGGAAAAAAACGCTTTGATGCTGTTCTAAATGATTGTGTGGACTTTCCTGAAGTTATGTGACTACATTATGGAAAAACGCTTTGATGTTGTTGTAAATGATTGAATGGTGTTTCCTGTAGTTATTTGACTATCTTAACTAAGAAGCCATCCCTTAGTATGTTCATGTGAGTGTGCATATCTATAGAATGTGGGGATAGCAAGTTTTTCTTTAATTTTTGTGAGAGCAACAAAAAGTACTAACAGTAACATTCAGAGATTGTTCTGGTTTTTCAAACACTATTGGACACAGGTCTAAATTTGACGATAGGAACATTATGTTCCCCAGCACTCTTCTGCTGTAAGTATGGAAAAGCAACTTTCTGAAACTGGCATACCCATGGATACATGCAAATGTGAGAAAGCCGCTTTCACATCTTTCAACTAGAAAAATACATGGAATGTAGATGTGGATAGCGCTAAGATTTCACAGATTGTCTCGGCCTTCATAACAGGTATTTAAAACCTGAAGGACTTTCATGTTTCTTCAAGGACCTTAGGAACCCTGTATGGAAAGGGACTACACCAGGGTCACTCACAATGATGGGACGGTGTCCTCGTCCTGCGTGGTGTCCATGACGAAGGGAACCCCGTCGCTGCCGAAGCTGGTGTTGCTGACCAGACTGACGTTGCTGCCTTGATGACGGAGACCCTCCCTGCCTGCACACCATCAGTTACACTCTGTACCTGTGTGAATCTGCCGCCATGAAAACAGGTCAAGGGCGGACTGGATGGGAGAAGAGGACAGCAGTGGAACTGAGGAGGATTGATCTTGCTGTTATGAACTCCTGCATCCCTGCTTCTCTCTCCCTTCCTCCCCTCCTCCTATACACATACACCTTATCACCCTCTCTCTTTCTTTCTCTCTCTCTCTCTCTCTCTCACACACACACACACACACACACATGTGTGCACACACATACAGACACATACATGTGTACACACCACACACACACACACAACACACACACACAACACACACACACACACACACACACACACACCACACAACACGCCATGCCTTCAAGAAGACGTATCAGTAAAAAGTTTGTAAAAAAAAATGTGAGAAATATAAAACTAACAAACTGTTCAAAACTGGAAGAATCTTAGTTCAAGGTGCAAAACAACAATTGTAAACTGATTGAAAACAATTGTAAAACTGTCTTTCCCACACATACACGTATCACCAAAACAAACTAATGTAAATAATACACAATAAACAAACTCATCAGAGACAGGGACATGCTAAAAACAATCCATGCCACAGTTAGATCTTCACATAATCCATTACAAGTAAGGTTTGCTCATCCGCAGGATGGATTGGAACCATGGGTTGAAAATTTTCTATCCATCACATACTGCTAGGCTACCCAATTTTAACAGAGCAATACACATTAAAAGGTATGGATACTGCATATTTTGAAAGCACTTGACCATGTTTTAATGACAAATGTGTTAAGGGCATCGCACATGGTATTGCCCAGTCAGTGGAGTGTCTAGATTCTAACAATGTGAAGGACAGGGGTGAGAGAAAACGACCAGAGACAGTGGGTCTGACATTCTCAGTGATCTCTGTTGACTTTTTATATCGTCTAACATCATCAGTGATGAACTGACGTTAAAGTAACCACTGAACTGGAAGGGGTGGGGTGCAATTCTTTTTTCACTAACCTATAGAAAAGCATAATCTTCAAGAGGAATTAAAAAAACAAGATGCAAGGCATATAAAAGTACTCCCAGTTTATCTTGATTACGCGCGAGATATTCCATAAAGAGGAAAAACCATTTTGGGTCATTATAGCCGTTAGTAATGGCTATTCTGGAAAACATCGGCCATCATCCGTGACCCATAATGAACATACCTACACATTTTCAGAAAAATCGGCCAAGTACTTTCTGAGATATTCCATAAAGAAGAAAAACTGTTTTGGGCCGTTATAGCCATTAGTAACAGCTATAATGGTAAAATAAAACATCGGGCATCCTCCATGACCCATAATGAACATACCTACAAATTTTCAAAAAGATCGACCAAGTACTTTCTGAGGTCTTCCATAAAGAAGAAAAACCGTTATGGGTCGTTACAGCCATTAGTAACAGCTAAAACGGTAAAATAAAACATTGGGCATCATCCAAGACCCATAATGAACATACCTACAAATTTTTAGAAAGATCGGCCAAGTACTTTCTAAGATATTCCATAAAGAAGAAAAACTGTTATGGGCTGTTATAGCCATTAGTAACAGCTATAACGGTAACATAAAACATCGGGCATCATCCATGACCCATAATGAACATACCTACAAATTTTCAGAAAGATCGGCCAAGTACTTTCTGAGATATTCCATAAAGAAGAAAACTGTTATGGGCTGTTATAACTGTTACTAATGGATATAACGGTAAAATAAAACATCAGGCATCATCCGTGACCCATAATGAACATATCTACAAATTTTCAGAAAGATCGGCCAAGTACTTTCTGAGATATTCCATAAAGAAGAAAAACCATTACGGGCCGTTAGTAACGGATATACTGGTAAAATAAAACATCGGGCATCATCCGTGACCCATAATGAACATACCTAGAAATTTTCAGAAAGATCGGCCCAGAAGTTTTGTCTGGAGTGAGTGGAACACATTTTGACCACGGACGGACACACACACATACACACAAACAGCATTTCTTCGTTCCCATTCTAAAGTACTCCCTGTTCTATAAGAACTGTGAGTACAAAAACAAAACAGGGAGTAATGAATGAGTTACTATTTTTTTTTCTCCTGAATTTGAAAGATATAGACCAGTTACAAATAACAAAAAGAGAAGAAAAAAAAAAAAAAACCCAACCAAACAAAACATGTTACCTCTTAAAGATGATGATGATGGGCGCCTACATTCACTGGCTGGAGGTGCTGATGCTGGATTTGAGGACTGCTGGGAAGGCTTTTCGCTGGACGTAACAAATTGCAAACATGATCAAAGGAATGGTAAATACTGATCGTTAGGCAATATAGTAAATACTGACTGTTAGGCATTGTGGTAAAATGGGGAGTTTGTATTATACTCCCTGTTTGACTAGTATACTTACCATGTCAGACCATAGCATTCAACGGCAGTTAGTTAGCTCTGCCAAGCCGAATTTTTGTGGCTAATGCAGTAATAAGACAGTCACGTGATGCCCACCCTACTTCCGCCATAGGAAGAAAGCCGGTGGCCGCTTCCTGTTCCTCATTCATCTTCGGCCTGCAGCCTAAGCAAGATAAGTCTTGTGCTCTGTCTCACCTATACTTCTGCTTTGTGTAAAGATTGCTTGTGTGTTTGCTTCTTTACTTGTTCTGTTGTGGCTTACGCTAAACCCTGGGTACACTTGCCGTGTGAGGCTTACGGTTGCCGTGTTTTTATTTCATTTTTTTTTTCTTCATATTCTGTATCTTTTATCTTTTCATTTTTCTACACACTTACTGTCAGTACAGGTGGCCGCGTGACCTGATCAGAAGTCAATTTGTGAAACTTCAAAAACTTCCTAACTGAAGAGCTGCTTGTAATTGTAACAGTCTTCTCAAGATTTTGCAAAATGAACTTAATAACAAGGAAAGCCATGAACAATTTCTTATCAGGATATACATATTGTTTCCTATTTGAATATACCATTACATTCATACAAGAAGATGAATGACAGAATATTGCTCTTGCCCAAATGTCTTTGAAGTGGAAAGTACCCCAACAGATTTTTTCTAATCTGGAAGATACCAAAACACAATCTTGCCTATCCTGAGATGACCAAATCACTTTTTTCCTTTTCCATACTTCCAGTTTTTTATGAGGACATGCAGTCTGGACTCTGCTGGTGATTAGGATCAAGCCATTGCTTCAGCATTTTTTTTTTTTGCTCCTTTCACCAAAAAAAAAGAAGAAAAAGAAACCTGGTATAATGTCTGAAGTGCATCTATCCCTACTCCGTACCTTTGCTGGTTGACCGAGAACTCCTGACCACCAATGTACTGCAGCATCTTGAAGCAAAAATACAGGATCTGTGGGCACAGCAAAACACACGATTTGAAAAATGATTTATAAGGCTCTGCTGAAAAATGTAGGCAAACAAATCACAAGACAAAACACAACACATTTCGATCTCTTAGGTCTTCTTCAGGCAAGATACACAATACTCAGGACAATGAATATGAATGAGCACCTAAAACACACATGGATGACAATGTCTGTTTGGTTTGATTTTGACAGTTCTGTTCCATGTTTTATTGAGCTGTGTTTGTATCATGACATGATAACATTATTTTGTATCACGTTCCTTCTTTCTGGATCACTGCTCAATCCTTTTTACTTTACTTACGAGTCAACAAAATGTGCATAGATGTGGGGAGGAAGTGATGTGGTCTGTCCATAAATAGCAGGACCTTCATGGAACTCTTCAAGAAATTGTGAGTCTTAACTGACAGGGGGGGGGGGGGGGGGGGTGTATGCTGTGGACAAAGACCAAAGAAAAAGAAACAACAAGCACATTTCTTTGTTTCCTGCCCACTTAAATGACTTTCCTCACTGGGATTTGATGATTTCCTGTTGGGTTTTGTCAGTTTGATCAACACTGAAAGAAGAACGAGAAGCCAAGAGGAGAACCGAACTCCACAGGCGTGTGCTTTCCTTTTCCATAGGTCTGAACACTGTCCTAGGACTAAAGCAGCAAACCACTCATAATGGAGAAGTACTCAATGGAGAAAGGGGAGAAAAATGTCTGGTAAAACAAAGGAAAAATGAATGGCAACAAAGGTTCAACTGCACAGATCAAGACCCAAGAGTACTGTTAACGAGGGCATTTCAGCTACCTACAAAACACAGGAACAGAACAATCACAGGCAAGAACTTCATTAACCTTAACATTTCAGCCACCCCAAAACACAGGAACAGAACAATTACAGGAAAAAACGGCATTAACCTTATCATTTAAGCCACCATATAACACAGAGAGAGAACAAT
This sequence comes from Conus canariensis, assembly GCA_033310375.1. Taxonomy (NCBI): domain Eukaryota; kingdom Metazoa; phylum Mollusca; class Gastropoda; order Neogastropoda; family Conidae; genus Conus; species Conus canariensis. The sequence continues at coordinate 48,720,661 of CM065734.1, forward strand.
TACAGGCAAGAAGAGCATTAACCTTAACATTTCAGCCACCCCCAAAACACAGAGAGAGAACAATTACAGGCAAGAGGAGCGTTAACCTTAACATTTCAGCCACCCCCAAAACACAGAGAGAGAACAATTACAGGCAAGAGGAGCGTTAACCTTAACATTTCAGCCCCCCAAAACACAGAGAGAGAACAATTACAGGCAAGAGGAGCGTCAACCTTAACATTTCAGCCCACCCCAAAACACAGAGAGAGAACAATTACAGGCAAGAGGAGCGTTAACCTTAACATTTCAGCCACCCCCAAAACACAGAGAGAGAACAATTACAGGCAAGAGGAGCGTCAACCTTAACATTTCAACCACCCCCAAAACACAGAGAGAACAATTACTGGCAAGAGGAGCGTCAACCTTAACATTTCAACCACCCCCAAAACACAGGAAGAGAACAATTACAGGCAAGAAGATCATCAACCTTAACAGAAGTGTCTAGTTCAGTGGCAGGCCTTAAAGTGAATGCCTGTGAATACAGATCCAAATATGGGCTACTTCAAAACGTTTTCATGGGACACCTTTTGTGCTGCATTGGTCAGGGAAATCAGGTCAAACAGAGCTGGTGAAGTGGCTGCCTAAAGTCTGACAGTTAGACAAGGTACAGAATGAAGAATGTAACACCAAAGCAGTCTGTAGATACAGGGAGCCTTTAACAGCAGTGTTTGCACCCCACTAGGCGCCACAGTGCAGGAGTGGGTGCTATATGACCTAAGCAACCACACCAGAACACTGAAGCTTCAGCCATACAACAATGTGCATTATCTTCTCAATCCAAATGTTGCTCTTGATTGCTTGATCTCTACACTAATCAAACCAAGAACCCTTCCTCATTGTTTTCTATGCCGACTCCAGTGCTGAAATATCTTCAGTCTCACCCACTACATTTCTTGACGCTGCCCTTACCTGCTGACGTTCCAAACCGCTTAGGGCAAAGCTGAAATTGCCAAAGGAAAGATGATCCTGATGATGTCAGAATCAGATTTTGACCAGTCTGAACAGGAATCGTTTTTTTTTGCTGCACACAGGTCAATCACTTCTCTGTTGTCTATGAGCTGAGAAAAACTGTGCCCTTGAATAGATAATGCTGAAAGCAGTTTGTCAACTATCAGAGACTCCACTTGACGGAAATTTTTTCATTTTTCATATGCCAGAAAACCAGCCTAAGCTGGAAATGTGGCATCCCTAAGGGGGGACAAACATGAAGAAATTTTGCTCGGGCCTGCCCAGTGCACCGCAGGCCAAGCATTTGCATGGTTTGCTAAGTTTGCGCTTTCTGTCTCCATGGTATAGTACTATTCTTGCTTACTTTGCATGATGAGGGCACACAGTGCTATCAAAGCCCTGATCTGTCAAAGTCTGTGGCCTTCTTTCAACCACCAATCAGACCCGAGCATAAGTCATCACCATTTTGGTTTGCAATGAAATTCTTACGCACAAATGTGCATCTCTGACGCATGAAATTCCCATTTGACGCACTGGAATTCAGGCCAATGCGTCTTTAAATTTACCATGACGCAATGATTTTCTCCTGTACGCAGTACAACTCCGAGCAGTGCATCACCCAAAAGCGTTTTAATCCAATCCTCCATGATCGAAGTCAATACAAATGTAACTTGCCTCGACATTTCAGAATGTTCTGAACTGATGAACAACTTCCGTTTGAGATCTCTTCTCAACCAAAAACAAACAAGAGTCATCAAAATAAACTGCCCAATATCTGATTGGACCACAAGATCACATGATTCGGCCAAGCGCGAAAAGCATGGGGAAACCTTCCAAAATTTGGCTTTTCAGAATCAGAATCAACAGTTCACTGTGGCTTGTGGGTGATAATCCAGCGAGAGAAACAGAATTTGAACGATCTATGCAACATGACTGGTTCGGACAATTAAAATGGCTCTGTTATGGACTTATGAATGCGATGCGCACAGTGTAAGAGTGGCCGGTCTATAAAGCTTTGTGGAAGGTTCCACAAATATTCATCACTGGCCTCGTGTTTCTCAACGGGCATCCAAGGATCATTGCATGATGAAGCAGTAAAATACTTCAACACTGATGGAAATGGCTCGCACAGTGGGAATTCTGTGATGATAATAGAAGAGGACATCCCATCTTTATCAAGTTTCATAGTTAAAATCATGATAGTGTAGGTGCTCTCACATTATATTCATTTTAGGTGATAACGCTTTACTGACACTGGAACACATATCTGAATGAATAATGTTTAGCATAATCTAGGGCGTTTTATTAACTTTATTTATCATACTTCTTTTCTTATCGATTTCTGTCTCTTTCTCTGTGTATATATGTGTGTGAGCCAGTCAGAGGGCATGTGTGCGTGCATGCAGGCATGTGCGTGTGTGCGTTTTCAGTACATTTTTTTTTAAGTTATAAAGTGTGACCCCCTGAATATTTTTGTTATTCCCTGAAAATTTCGAAATAAGTTTTTGTCTGACCTCCTAGTTTTTTTTAAATGATCTCTATTCTGTGAGTATACATGCTCTGAGAGGGGCTAGCAAAGCACATCAAGCGGCTGGGGACAAGTGGTTGTACTGCAGATCAAGCAATCATGCGGCGTCCAGCAGCTTGGCCTGCTGTACACATGGGTGAATTGAACAGCATAAAATGTTGCAGGGCCAGAAAGGCTATGTTCTGGGCCTTTCTGGGCCGGATTTCTAACCTGAGCCTAAAATGTGACATCCTTACACTTGTATCAACTTCACAACATTATTCTGTTGTCAAAATATGGGTTTAAAAAAACGCGTCCTGGACATGGGCATGTGCACACACCCATGCAGGCATCCACGCAGGTGCGCACATGCACACACACACAAACACACACACACAGAGAAAAAAAGTTAACAGAAAAAACAAAGTGGACATGCCCAAAACATCAAAGCCTTAATCATACATAAATCAATATCTCACCTCCTGTCCTTTGCTAACTCTGTCAGGCAGTCCATGTCTGCAACAGAACAGATCATCCCATTAAACCAATTCTCTAGTTAAGAGACTGATGAGAGTGTGTGTGTGTGTGTGTGTGTGTGTGTGTGTGTGTGTGTGTGTGTGTGTGTGTGTGTGTGCATGTGTGCATATGTCCGTGTGAATGAGGATGTGTGTAGGTAAATTTGTTAATATGATCAGTTTTCAATTTCTGACTTATTTCAGAGCTTCATACATACAAATCTATCCATGTATCCCTCTCTCTATACATATATATCCATGTCTCCCTGACATGTGATATGAACGGTTCTGTCTTAAAGATGGGTTCTGATAGTCCCCATATGTTCCTTGTGAAGGCGTATACATTTATAATGTATATTTTCCTCACTTTTTGTTTCTCTCTTTTTTTCCTTCCTCCCCCCCCCCCCCCCCCTCCACCCCTTTTATTTTTTCAATATAAATCTTTGCCAAGTCATTAATATACTGACAGAGGAATTGTTAGCCTGCACTTGCTTTCCCTCACTATCAAATTGTTTATATAACACTTTGCACATAAAAATCCCATCACCAAGTTTCGGAAGAGAAGGCCAGTTTGGCTGTTGTTATGGATGACACGTTACACATAGCATGCACCCTGCGTAAGAAATTTAAAGAATGAAGGGGGGGGGGGGGGGGTGCTGGAATAGCTCAGTTGGTAGAGCGCCAGACTCGTGATCCTGGGGTTGCGGGTTTGAATTTCGGTACAGGGGGATTTTTCCCTCGGAGTTAACACTGGTTCTGACTCCATTCCCCATACAATCCTTCGAATGAGACTATAAACTGAGGTTCCATGTGTGAACGCACGCACAACATCTTGCACACACGTAAAATCCCATCACCAACTTTCGAAGAGAAGGCAAGTTTGGCCGTTGGTATGGATGACATGTTACACATAGCACGCACCTTCCCGAAGATGGAGTATAGCTGCCTTAATGGTGGGATAAAAAATGGTCATACACACAAAACTCCACTGCCTGTCTATACAGGCAGTGTCCGCAGAAGTATCAGCCTGTGTACACAGAAAAAAAAAGGAAGAAAAGAAAGAATGAAGGAAGTAAGGAAACTGAGTGAATGATATTGACTGGCTGACACAGAAAATGACTGAATGAAGCGCCGGCAGGCAGCTCTTCAGTCAACATCACCTAGGTAGGCAGCCTGTTGCTACACTGGAGCGTGGATTGTCAGCGCCTAGAACCTTTGGCAAGGTGCTTTATAAATGCTGTTATTATATTATTATCATTATTATTATTGTTATTATTATTATTATAATTATTATCATCATTATTATCAGTACCATGGTTCTAACCACTAAAGAATCACACCCATCCATTGAATGCATGCAAGAACAAAAAAAACCCTGCTCTCACCCAAACAAGTACCAGTCGTAGGCCAATGTGAGGTAGAGAATGTCTGAAGGAGATAAGGACTGGTGTATGGCCCCATCGGCCCACAGTGACAGCCTCAGGAGACTGATGAACAGAGGGGTGCGGTCCCACCCCGACACACAGTGCACCAACAGGCCTGATGACCCTGAGAGGAGAGAAGAATGTCTGGGGATGATGCAGTGTTAGTGGAGGAGAAAGACAAAAAGATAGAAGAGAGAGAGAGAAAGAGGGAGGAAGAGAGAGATAGAGAGAGGGAGGGAGGGGGTGAGAGGGAGAGAGAAAGGGAGGGAGAAAGAGAGATAGGAAGAGAGAGAGACAAAGAGAGAAAAAGACAGAGCGAGAGAGAGAGAAGAGCAAGCGAGAGAGAAATTTTTGTGTGTGTGTGTGTGTGTGTGTGTGTGTGTGTATAAATGTGTGTGTGTGTGAGTGTGTGTGTAGAGTGTGTGATAAGTGTGTGTGTGTGTGTGTGTGTGTGTGTGTTGTGTGTGTGTGTGTGTGTAAGTGTGTTGCGTGCTGCCATGCACAAATGCAAAAGCGCATGCGCGTACTTATGGCATATGCTTTAACAAAGTATTGCGTGTCATTTCATTTATTCCCCTCTCACCCTCCTCTAACTCTAAAACCCCATCATTCTCCCCAATACCCCTCACAAATCAGCTTTCAACAGAACCACTTCCGTCAAAGTAGCGCCCCAAATCACAGACAACTTTGAATCAGAAGCTGAACAAACGACAGTCAGTAACCACGCTGAACTTATCTGATATATAACCATCCCAATGACAAGAGCATACGGGTGGTGTGATGATATGATGGACAGTGGATGTCACGTACCTTTCTCCAGGAGCTCAATCAATGCCAGCAGGTAATTCTGAGTCAGCTTCACCAGGTCCCAATCCTGAAATAGCACAGAACAGGTGTCATCCTGGACGCTCTCTCTCCCCCCTCACACCCTCTCTCTTCCCTGCTTATCTCTTTCAAACTCCATCGCTCTCTCTTTCTCTCTTCTGTCCTGGATGCATGTGTGTGACTGTTGTACTCCTGTTCTGTTCTTCTTCTTCTTCGTACACTCAGACAGGCTGCTGTATGGCGGAGGCCCTCCACAGATCCATAGAGCTTCTCCCTCAACGATGTGTTGGCAGGCCAGGTCTCTGCTCTTGGCTTGTTATGTGTGGGACAGTCCTGCAGGAAGTGTTCCACAGTCATCAGGGCTGTACCACATGGGCACCCTGAAGACTCGCCAGTGTGGAATTTTGTGAACATGTGGTGTTTGAGCCTGGAGGGCCCTGTCCTCAGTCCCGTTCTGTTCTAATATGGAACTATGAGAGATGATGTACTGACCTGAGAACCCAAGACTGCAGACAGAGCTTCTGTCACCCAAGTACTTTCCTGAAAACTGGTGCATTCTGGGCACCTCTTCATCCATGACAGTTCTTTACCTGAACGTTTTTGTTCATGTAAAGCTGAATAATGCTTCTAAAGAGAAGGGAATTTTTATTTCAGCAGGACTGCATCCTGACAGTTATGAAACTGGCAGCTTTTGTTGTGTGTATCACACACTCCTTGAGCACACAGTTGTTTAGCTCTGATGTGCATAAACGATGTTGGATTTGGGACATACCCGCCTCCCCCGCTCATTTTGTTTAATGCAAGCATACACCCACAAGGGACCTTGATTTAAAGTAGCATCCCAATCACTTGGAGAGGGGTGGGATCCTATACAGACAGATGCTAACTTTGCAGAGAACATCTCCGCTTATCCAGGATTCTGAAGCCAGAACTGAACCAAGTACCCTCGGATGAAGAGAACAAAGTTGCTATCCACAAAGTTAAACAGACCCTCCATATTTCCTCATCTGACTGTGTCATGTTTCCCACCGTGCCTTCAGCTTCGTTTTCCTGAACTGACACAATGCAGCAATACATCTCATGTAGAAAATCCAATAAGTTATCACAGTTCCTTTTTCATGCTGACCTTTCAGACCCTCTTTCCTCTCCCCAAAGCCCTCCCACCTGCCGCAGTCCTGTGATAACTGCAACTCATGATGCAAAGCTGTGTTACAAATCAATGTGTTTATTGTCCAGCATGATGACGGATAACGGACTTTATCACTGAAAGCTTCCTCTAGTGCTGACAAAAGACTGTGCTCCAAAGAAACAAATCTATACAGGAAACAAGTCTTTACTGGCAGAGCTTTTACTGAAATCACACTCAACAATCACACACACACATGCAGCCAAGAACTCTGTACACATGTATCCATCGGCAAGCATCATCAAAAACATACACACACTCAGATGGTACGAAACAGAAATGTACCACACCATAGTGAAGATCAGAAATTAACAGAAAGATATTTGTAAGGCAAAAAATAAAAATTGTCTCAAACTCTTATTGTACATTACTCATTGTACACACAACATAACATCAATGTTCTCATCCCAAAAGAACTTCCACAACACAAACTGTTCAGCCTTCTAGAATTTCTTCACATTCCCCCCACGTCAGTGCTTACCTTGTAGGCTTTCCAGTCCAGAGGCATGGAGGTCAGGATGGGGTCGTTTTGCAGGTCCAAAGGTGCTGTGTTCAATTCCTAGCACACAGACAATTATTTATAGACAGACATTATAGAAATGTTGCTGCAAGTTTAACACAGTTTGTATAATGATCTCTGCATGTCTTACTGTTGCATAACGTTTTTCTTCTTTTCTTTTTTCATTTGCATATAAACTTACACATGTGTATTACACAATATATGTACAGTATCATGCTGTTGTGCATATTACTCATAAATTAGGTGATCCTGACATCTTGTTTATTTTCCACTGACAATGTTTTCTACAAACTTGCAACAATACAATGTCTCAATCTGCACAGATTAGTCCAGATGATGATTACAAGATCTAATAGTCTGCACTGTATGTTTTGTTTGTCTGTCTGTTTGTTTGTTTTCATAATCATAACAGAGGTGAATCTTCAAGGTATGGATGCTAATATTGTTAACTGCTTTATGTTATGTAGCAATCATTAACACCGCTTGCACATCAATCATGTTTTCCAAACAAAAAGTTGCAGTCCCTATGTATTAAGATGATCATTTACTGCTGTTCTGCTTCTATGAATTCAGAAAGGACTGTGAATAGTTTATTTCATGTAACGTAAATCTCTTTTGTTATCTTTTTTTTTTCAATTTCACATTCTATATCATGGATACTACACCCCACAGGGTTGTAAAACTGTTATATCATCACTTACAGCCATACAATAGCTTTATCACAGTTTACAGTTAAACAACAGTTGTGTTAGTTATATGTTATACTACAGCTTCATCAGCTTACAGCTATTAAAAAAAAAACCCACAGCAGTGACAATAGTGCTGTTTACAGTTACATCCCATCCTTATTCCCGCTACACAACAACGTTACCACAGTTTACAGTCACACAAAGCCTTGTCACAGTTTACAGTGAGACACCATAAGATGTTATCACAGCTTCAGAGTTTACAATGAATTGACAGCCGTATCACACGCAATTTACAGTTGTACAAAAGTCTCATTACATACAATTTTTCACAGTTATACAAGAGGCTTGTAACAGTTTACAGTTATACAACTGCCTTACACAGTTTACATTATACAAGAGGCTTATAACAGTTTACAGTTATACAACTGCCTTACTAGTTTACAATTACACAAGCCTTTATGCAACCTTTTTGTGGAGTTTTCTTTCTTTGGTTCTGTTCAGTGGTTCTTTTAACGTCTGTTCATCATCGATGATATCAGAGATGATAATAAAAGGCAACAGAGATTACTGAGAATGGTCAAATGTCAGACCTACTGTCTCTGGTCGTTTTCACTCACATCTCTCCTTCACATGTTAGAAGCTATACAATCCGCTAAGAATACTTCTGAAAATACTTTGAAAATATCCCTTGTAGTACCCATATGAGTATCCTTAGAACAAGAGCAGGTGGAAAAAAGTTCCCTACAATAAGAAACCAAAAGTAAAATTAAAAGTTTCCTCAAACAAAGAAAATATGAGACAAATCACGATGCGTTTCGACCTCTCAGGTCTTTTTCAGGCAAAATAATCAACATTCAGGACAATGAAACCAAAGAATGGACAATCACTTATACATTCAACGCCCATCTTGCGCCAAATAGGAGAAGGTAGGTGATTGCTCGTTCTTCTTTTTCATTGTCCTGAATGTTGATTATTTTGCCTGAAGATGACCTGAGCGTTAGTTTTCGTCTTGCAATTTGTTTGTCCTTGTTTTTGGTGGACTCTATAAGAATTTTTCTTGAAATTCTTTTCAGTTTCCGCCTGCAGTCACCTCACTTTGAAACAAAAGAAAAAAAAAAAAAAAGAAAAAGAAACAGTGGCCATGAAGAGTTACTCAAGAAGCAACACACCAACCTGAGCCCAGTCATAGTGAACGTTCTCACTGTCGTACTGGCTGTCCTTCCATTTGCTGAAGAACTCGCAACCTGCAACGTGCACGCTATCATAAAGACATGTTTTTACTCTCGTATGAAATTATGGATATGGGCAGTTTTCGATTAAAACTAACTATCTGTCTGGCTAGTATCCTTACCATCTCAAACTGGTGCGAGCCCTGAACAACTGATTTGTTTCGCTGGTTGAAATCTTGTGGCTAAAGAAGCACTCTGACAGTCTGTTTTCTCCTGATCAAGCCAGTCAGTGCTCTCCCCTCCCCTCAGTGCTCCACTAGTTCCTAAGCCCTTATTCATATGGCTGATGTTGTTGTTGTTGTTGTTTTTTTTTTTTTTGTTTTTTTGTTGTTGTTGTTGTTGTTGTTGTTGTTCATCCACTGAGTCAACAAGAACCACTTCAGTCATCTCGGGGGGGAACCTACCCAATACTACTCCCCATGAAACCCTATGCGTAGTGGTGATCGTCGATCTGAGGGCCAACTAAAACAGCCAGTTTTCCCCCTCAGCCCCGTTCTTGGCCAAACGGAACCGTGATATAACCTGATTATTCCTTCAGAAGGGCGGATAAGTTGGGTCAACAGTGGCTCCAGGTCCTGTGGATTCCATGACAAAGGCAGGATCGACCCTCAAACCCCAGGATCGACCCTCAACCCACAGGATTGACCCTCAACCCACAGGACTGACCCTCAACCCACAGGATTGACCCTCAACCCACAGGATTGACCCTCTACCCACAGGATTGACCCTCAACCCACAAGACTGACCCTCAACCCACAGGACTAGGTCATCGCTGGATGGAGAGCGAAGCACATCGGCCCTGAGACCAGAAGTAACACATGTTGATCCCAGGAAAGACAAAGGGAAGTAATTTGTGATAATAAAACAGAGAAAATAACAAGAAAAAAGATCTATCCCTTGAATAAACAGGCGTTTCAGCACCTAGCACTGCTGAAAGGTAGGGTAATGATGAAAGGACGATGGGGAGGCACAAATAAACGCAAAAAAAAAAGTCGGAAAAAGTAATAACCAAAACAACGCTGGTCTTCCTTGTAGACTGCAGGCCATAAGAATGAGGGATACGACACCAGTTCAGCACTCAGGGGAAGGAAGAGTGCTGATTGGCTGGCAGACGGGCAAGAACCAGACTGTGTTAGTACTGCGTTAGTCGCAAGATTCAGGGTCGGCAAGACAAATCAATTGGTTAGAGCTTGCGCCAGCTTGACATGGCACAGTGTACGTCACCCCCCCCCCCCTCCCCCCCAAAAAAAACATGTATTACCTAACAGGATACACATTCAGTACTACCAGAATCTCAGTCATTGTTTGGGGACAGTGTTAAAAATTCTCCACAGCAGAACTTCACTGTTCATAACAGTTACACAGAACTGAAAGAGTTTTTCTTAATTGTTGTTACAATCAAATGTATTATTACCACTGGAAAATACAAGATACAATAACAACCGCATAATAGCCATAAATCACAAGGAGCTGATTAGTGTAAATGAAGAACAGAGAGGGGGGGGGGGAGGGGGGGGGGGGGGCAGAAGAAACAGAAAAAGTGAGAGAGAGAGAGACAGAGAGTGAGAGCGAAAAAAAGAAAGGGGGGAGGTGGAGGGGAAGGGACAGAGAGACAAAGAGACACAGAAAGGCAGAGACAGAGAGAGGGAAACCAGCAGGAAGGAGAGAGAGAGGGAGAGAGAGAGAGGAGGGAGAGAGAGAGAGAGAACAAATAAATTTTATTTTAAGAGGGTAGTGGACAAAGTATGAATTTACATCCAGCCCTTTGGAGAGAGGGGGAGAGAGGGGGGAGAGACAGAAAGAGAGAGAGAGAGAGGGGGGAGAGACAGAGAGACAGAGAGTGACGGACAGACGGACAGACAGACAGACAGAGACAGAGGCTGAGACAGAGAGAGAGAGAGAGGCAGGCAGACAGACAGAGCCTGACTGTATGCAAATGCCTCTTTTCATGTGTTTACAATGTATGTAAACATAATCTGTCTGTATCTAAGTGTTTGCATGTTTATTTTTCTTCTTCTGTAGATTATAAGATTATAGAAAACAGAAATATGTTTACATTTAAAATGTGTGTGTGTGTGTGTGTGTGTGTGTGTGTGTGTGTGTGTGTGTGTGTGTGTGTGTGTGTGTGTGTAAAACAACTACATTTAAAATATGTTTGACTCTGTGTGAGTGTGTGAGTGTGTGTGTGTGTGTATGTGTGTGTGTACGTGTCTACTTGTGTTTGTGTCAGTGTGTGTGTGTGCATGTGTGCGTGTATGTGTGCGTGCGTGCATGCGTGTGTGTGTGTGTGTGTGTGAGTGTATTCCGTCTTCATCCCCGTTTTGATTTTTCTTTTCAAAGTACGTTTGTGTTGTTATTGTTGTTACTTTTGCTATCCATTTGCATGCGTGCATGTATGTGTGCATGCATGTGTGCATAGGTATTGCAAGCATGAGTAAATGTACGCTTGCATTTGTGTTCTTCAACATATTTTTCAACCTATAACATGGAAAAACTCTCTATGTGCATTTTACACAATCCATTAGTGTGTGTTTGCACATGCACTCATGTGCACGTGTTGCATGCATGCATGCATGTCGCTGTGGACCTATGTGAGTGCAGATGTTTTCAACCTGTACCTGGATAAGGCAGAGCGACGACACTGAAATTCTTGTACCGGTTCTCCTTATCCACCTTCTCTGAAGATGTGATGCTGGACACACAAAACAACACAAGTTCTTGATCACCATCTAGCACACACACACACACACACACACACACAGAGCTGTTTTAGAGCATTCTCTTTTTTCTTTTTAATACATCTTAGCTCTCCTCTTTTTTTCCCCACGTATCAGGGCAGTGAGAGGATCTGGGAAACCAAAGCTTCCTTTGTTGTGTTTTAGCATTGTCCATATGCTTTTCTGTTTTTATATGATCCAGAGCAGCAACTTTACTTCTGTGTACATAATCATGTCATTGCACTACAAACACAATACTCAGCAGCTGACACTGAATTCTAAGATGTCACCTTTCCAGCAAGAGTCGAGAGATCTATCCAGCTAGGCCCCGTTGTAACTAAATTGTCTTTAAAAAAAGAAAAAAAAACCTTCAGTTTTTACATAATTTGTATGACGTAGAATCTTCACAATGGGAGTTTCCTCACTGACAATAAAACAAAGCACAGAAAGACTGGCGAAAGCTGGTGGTCCACAACAAAGCTTGCACAATCCGGCCAAGGGAACAAACTGCATATGAACTGCTGTCCCTTCACAGTCTTAAGTCACCTCTGCCAAATGTTAAAGAAAAAACAGGAGCAGTGTGTGTGTGCATGCGTGTGTGCGTGTGTCTGTGTCTGTCTGTCTCTGTCTGTCTGTCTGTCTCTGTCTGTGTGTGTGTGTCTGTCTGTGTCTCTCCGTCTCTGTGTGTGTGTGTGTGTGTGTGTGTGTGCGTGTGTGTGTGTGTCTGTGTGTGTGTGTCTGTATCTGTGTGTGTGTGTGTGTGTGGGTGGGTGGGTAGGGGTGGGGGTGTGGGGGTGTGGGTGGGTGGGTGGGTGCGTGTGTGTGAAATGAAAAAACCCATTTCTGCATTTTTGGCACAGTTTTCACATCCCTGCACTCTACGCAGGGTGACTGGATATAAACTGTTTAATTCAAATCAACATCATTCTAACAAGTGAAAAGAAATGCTACATGTCTCTCTCTCTCAGCAACTCCCTCCTTCCCCTATCCTCCTCCCTACTATTTTTTCTGCCTCCATTTATTCTTTCTAGAAATTCATCTACCAACTGTCTCTGTTTCATTGCTCTGTCTACCTATCTACTTTCATTTCCATGTCTGTCTATCCCTACCTCACACTCTATTTCATAATATCAAAACCCACTGGCACATATACACACATACGTTAACAAAAAAACAACAGAATGTAGCATGACTCACATTCAACGCAAGTACTACAATAAAAAATACAACCAGTCACAATACACCAATGTCAGTGTTGACAGCCCAGCATCAAGGATGAATGCTCACTGACTGGAAACCAGTTGACTTGTCAGATTAATCTTTTAAGTTAACAGGGTTCCCACCAGTTTAACAAAACAAAATTCCACACTATTTTCCATACTTTTTCCAGGCTTCTAGATGCAATTTTTCAAAACCACATCAAACAGCATGCAACATGCACAAAACATTGCGCTTAACTGTTCTCATATCTATCTATACTTTTGAGTATACACATAGAAAACCATGCGAGGTCATGGTTCTTCAAAATTTCCAGACTTTTCCAGACCCTGTTGGAAAGAAGAATATTTGTCAAGACCGTTCCAGCCCTGGAAAAACTCCCTTTTCATTTTCCCACAGCTTTTTCAGAGTTCCAGAACTGGGTATGTTGTTATTGTTGTTGTTGTTGTTGTTGTTGTTGTACCCTGGCTAAAAGACTTCAGTTGATCATCCGAATAGCCAAACTACTTGAACACTATGGTACAAATGCATTAGCTATAGATGAGAACGATACATGTGTGAGACCGTTTTTGATTACCCCGCCACGTGCGCAGCCACACTGCGACTTTGAGGAATTTTGGAGACTGAAGGTGTTATGCTAGGAGCTTGTCACGACTGAAGACAATCCAGAGCAGAGCATAACAACATTCTGATGTAGCCTTGGTGTTCTAGCCTGTGTCAATTTGTCTGACACAGCCTTAAGCCAAGGCGATGGACTGGGTATGGACCCTGAGTACCGATCAGCCCTGTCCTACCCACAGCTCTCATTCCTGCAAATTCCCAGTGCACCCCACCAGGCACTTACTAGAAGCCACACTTGACTTTCTTGGTCTCCACCATGAAGTCGCAGATGTACTTGACGTCCAGCTCCTCCAGAAGCTGAATGTCTTTGCCCCGGTGATGGTCGAACACCACTTGAGACCTGCCCACACTGTCATACATGGGGTCCAACTTAAAAATTCAGCATCCAATTCTGACGTAGTGTTGTCTTTAAAATAACCAACAACAAAAGCAGCAGGTATTTATGTTACTAAGCTGTCCCTTTCGTTAAGAGTAACTGTTTATATCACAAAGCCTTTTTTTCTCTGTTGTCCCATTTTCAGTGTCCTCTCACTTTGATGCTACTCATTCTGGCATATAGGTGTGCAGATGTGTGGGCACAGGAGCATGCTCACACAAACCCACAGTTCACACACATACACATACATGCACGCACACATGCACACGCATACACACACACACCATACACACACGCACATGTGCTCACGCACCAAATACACTGACACACACACACACATGGGCCAGTGCCCATACACCCACACCCATGTACTCACCACACACACCTACAATAACAATAATGGCACAGCCAATGTCAGGTAGGTTACTCAAGGTCTGACCAGTGTATCGGGCTAATGCGTAGGTCAGACATCTGGTAAGTCGTAGCATATGACCCTCTTCTTAAATTCTCTCATCTTCAGTCATAAATTCATTTATCCATCAGCTTTAAATCATGCACAGTGTGGTCTCAAAACTTAGAGGACATGGTGTAGTGTTTGTGGACTAGTGTGCATGCAGTGACACCTCCTTGATGAAACTGAAACTGGCTCCCCCATACATTGTCACATCCACATTAAAAAAACAAACACTGTTGAATCCAATAATTCTTAAAAAGTTTTTTAAAATATTGTATCCGCCAAACATGAACAAACAAATCACAAGACAAAACACGACGCGTTTTGACCCCTTAAGTTAGTTAGTTAGTTAGTTAATTAGTGTTTATAGGGTCCAGCGGACTACTAGGAGCCAAATCAGGACCTCAGCTATCATATCTGCTGAGTCTCTAGATACAAATACCCACACTAGTCTTCTACACTAGCCTTAAGTCTTCTTCAGGCAAAAGAAACAACACTCAGGACTATGAAAATGAAGAACAAGCAATTCGGCGAATTTGATGAGATAAGTGATTGCATGTTGTTCATTTTCATTGTACTGAGGGTTGTTTATCTTACCTGAAGAAGACCTCAGAGGTCGAAATGCATCATGTTTTGTCTTATGATTTGTTTGTTCATGTTTGGTGGATACAGTATTAAGAAAAAACTTTTAAAGATTTGTTTAGATTTCCGCCTGCAGTCGCCTCACTTTGCAACTAACTGTTGAATCCCAGGCCAAGCAGGTACAGCTGATCCAGCCACCAAGAATCAACCCCACCAGAGGAGACACTGCACTGTCACCGAGTCACTCTGGTGATAGTTCAGCAGCTCCTGAACTCATACTCAGGACTTGGTCAATAATGACAATAATGGCTGTGACTTCACAGAGCCAGACTCGGTGAATAATGACAATAATGGCTGTGACTTCACAGAGCCAGACTCGGTAAATAATGACAATAATGGCTGTGACTTCACAGAGCCAGACTTGGTAAATAATGACATAATGACTGCAAGTTTCATTGAGGCGACAGGATTAAGATGTGACGCAACCAAAAAAAAAATCGACCGCAGAAGGTAAATAATCCCCTCCCCCACACTCGCCTGTTTCACTCCTCTTCCTCCTCCTCCCAACCCCCCTCCTTCCACGCCCTCTCATAACCCTCCACAGTGAGAAAGACTACAGTCACTGTCCAATACCAGTTCCTAAGGATCCAGACAATGGGGATTTTGACAGGGACTCACCATAAGCAGGGATCCAGGCAACCACAACTAGGTCACCACCAGAGCACAGGGGTTTGATGCTCCCCCCCTCCCTTCCCCTTTCTTATTCTTATCAATAAGGAAAATGATGTGAACCTTGCCATTTGACTCTCAGGGTTCATGACACGAGGAAATCTTTCTTTGTTTTTGCATTTAATATGTATGTATTTTTGTGCTAATCAGACTTGAGGGATTCAGATACCTGAATTTTGGTCATAAATTTTTAAACATCCCACAGAAAGATCCCATGAAAATTGATGGCGTGGTTGGTTCTACCTGCCCTATTAGGGCTGATATGCATACTCTGGGCAAAAGTATTATAGGCATGCAATTAACTGTTTGAATGCCTGGACATATGCTTGTGCATGCATGCGTGCGTGTGTGTGCATGTGCTTGCGTGTGTGTGTGTGTGTGTGTGTGTGTGTGTGTGTGTGTGTGTGTGTGTGTGTGTGTGTGTGTGTGTGCATATGTGTATATGTGTGTGCACATGCATGTGTGTGTATATGCACGGTATACATGTTTGTATGCTTGTGTGTGGAAGCATGCACATGAGAATGTACCCTCAAAGGTGCATCCTTTTGTGAAGCGCATGTGCATACAACACTGTGTGCACCTGTGCATCATCTGTGCGTCTGCTCATAGCTCTGCATGCAAAATGAAGCGCACGCATACACCGCTCATGTCAATGTAGCATTGTGTGGGTGGTGCTTGCCTGCATGTGTCTGCTCTTTGTGTACTTGTGTCTGTGCATATTCACATATATCTGTGTATCTTCATATGCCAGTGTATTCATGTCTGAGCGAGCAAGTGAGAGAGCATACTCACTTTGACTGCGCGGAGTACGGGTTCTGGATGTCCTCGTTTGCCGTACGTCCATTGGCTGTGCCTGTCCACAAAAGATGGTAGACATATTCGCCTTCCACCAAGGAAACGTCAAAGAGATCATTTCAAACTTATAACGTCACATGAAAGGGTAAATATCACAGCAAAAGCTCTCATTTCCATCTGGATTGTTTAAATCAAAGGAGGATAAATGAACGATTCCTGCTTCAGACAAGATAGATCTTAAAAGGTTTACATAATTAATCCGCCAAACATGAACAAACGAATCACAAAACGGAACATGACACGTTTCAACCTCTTAGGTCTTCTTCAGGCAAGATAAGCAACACTCAGGACAATGAAAATGAAGAACGAGCAATCACTTATCTTGTCAAATTTGGCGCAAGATGGGCACTGAATGCCTCACTTTGCAACAAACGCAATGGGTCTCAATCAACACCCATCTTGCACCAAATTAGACAAGGTAAATGACAGCTCGTTCTTCATTCTTGTTGTCCTGAGTGTTGTTCATCTTGCCTGAAGAAGACCTAAGAGGTCGAAACACATCATGTTTTGTCTTGTGATTCATTTGTTCATGTTTGGCGCATTTACTACATAAACTTTTTAAGATTTGTTTAAGATTTCTGCCTGCAGTCGCCTAACTCTGCAACAGACAGGACAGAGTTTGAAGTAGACCAGAGACCTTAGCTATCAAGCACTACATCTGATCTTTTTACTGAGGTGAGATGTTCACTGTGGTGAGTTCCCTGGGACCACCTAATGACCCTGTACTGCTAATCAAGTGAAGTCAGGTAACCAAGGTGACAGAAAAGTTCACCGCTGTCAGAAAAGGTCCAGTGATGCGGACCAAATGCAGGCAACATTATGGAGACCAGAGATTTTGTTGTCAGGTATGACAGAGACATTTCAACAGTGTCAACTTGCACTTTCTTTTACAACAATCTCTGACAAGCTGATATTTTTGTGTTTGTAAGCAAGACGACTTTTGTTTACTTTCATATATCCTGTGCTAGAGATTTTTTTTTCCATAATTACTGCAAACCAAACCAGAGACTTTTCGTCACGTTGTGATGTAGTTGATTTTCATGATCATGAGTTAGATCATGTACTTTTTAATATACTAACCCTGAGCAGAGATTTTTGTTTTATCAGTGTGACAAATACCAACGACGGGTTTGTTTGTCATTTTCAATTTGTGGTTTTAACACCCCACAACATGCTATTCATTGCTATCAGAATTGTCCACTTATGAACTGATCTAACAACTATGATCAACAAGGAAATGAGACAGGCATGCACTGCAGACACACACACACACACACACACACACACACACACACACACACACAACACACAACACTTTTCTAATACATCCACACAGTTTTTAAACAAGTTTCGTCATTATCTGTCTCGTCAAAACAGCAGTTCTAAATAAATGCGGTTGTTTTTTTTTGTTTTTTTTCTGCTGTTTTATGTTTCATGCCACATCAGTGGCATCACCCCATTCCCGCTCATTCCGGTTCTCAGTCAGTTCCGGCATCTTTGGTTCCGGCACTGTCAATCCGCATAGAGCGTTCCATGTCAAGTCATCATGAGGCAACTCATCAGAACCTCCACTACTGCAGAGCCACTTTCTATGTGTTCAGTGGTGCCTGTCCTGTTCCTAAACATCCAAGACGCCGTCAGCTAACCTGCCCACTGACAGCCATAATCGCTCAGTCACGGAGTCAGTGTGAGTGAGCGCATCCCACTTGATGGTGCCACAATCTTCGTCTAGTGACAGTCCCAACGAACTCTGCACAAACTTGCCAAGGGCAAGTACAGGTCATCAAAAACTGAGATCACCATGGGAGCAGGGTGTGAAGAAGCGTAGAATCTGAGACGTTTTTCATGCTAATCTGTGAGAATGAGGATGATGAAGATGACGTTTTTCATGCTAATCTGTGAGAATGAGGATGATGAAGATGACGTTTTTCATGCTAATCTGTGAGAATGAGGATGATGAAGATGACGTTTTTCATGCTAATCTGTGAGAATGAGGATGATGAAGATGACGTTTTTCATGCTAATCAGTGAGAATGAGGATGATGAAGATGACGTTTTTCATGCTAATCTGTGAGAATGAGGATGATGAAGATGACGTTTTTCATGCTAATCTGTGAGAATGAGGATGATGAAGATGACGTTTTTCATGCTAATCTGTGAGAATGAGGATGATGAAGATGACGTTTTTCATGCTAATCTGTGAGAATGAGGATGATGAAGATGACGTTTTTCATGCTAATCAGTGAGAATGAGGATGATGAAGATGACGTTTTTCATGCTAATCTGTGAGAATGAGGATGATGAAGATGACGTTTTTCATGCTAATCAGTGAGAATGAGGATGATGAAGATGACGTTTTTCATGCTAATCAGTGAGAATGAGGATGATGAAGATGACGTTTTTCATGCTAATCAGTGAGAATGAGGATGATGAAGATGACGCTTTTCATGCTAATCTGTGAGAATGAGGATGATAAAGATGACGCTTTCATGCTAATCTGTGAGAATGAGGATGATGAAGATGACGTTTTTCATGCTAATCTGTGAGAATGAGGATGATGAAGATGACGTTTTTCATGCTAATCTGTGAGAATGAGGATGATGAAGATGACGCTTTTCATGCTAATCTGTGAGAATGAGGATGATGAAGATGACGTTTTTCATGCTAATCTGTGAGAATGAGGATGATGAAGATGACGTTTTTCATGCTAATCTGTGAGAATGAGGATGATGAAGATGACGTTTTTCATGCTAATCAGTGAGAATGAGGATGATGAAGATGACGTTTTTCATGCTAATCTGTGAGAATGAGGATGATGAAGATGACGTTTTTCATGCTAATCTGTGAGAATGAGGATGATGAAGATGACGCTTTTCATGCTAATCTGTGAGAATGAGGATGATGAAGATGACGTTTTTCATGCTAATCTGTGAGAATGAGGATGATGAAGATGACGTTTTTCATGCTAATCTGTGAGAATGAGGATGATGAAGATGATGTTTTTCATGCTAATCTGTGAGAATGAGGATGATGAAGATGACGTTTTTCATGCTAATCAGTGAGAATGAGGATGATGAAGATGATGCTTTTCATGCTAATCAGTGAGAATGAGGATGATGAAGATGACGTTTTTCATGCTAATCAGTGAGAATGAGGATGATGAAGATGACGCTTTTCATGCTAATCTGTGAGAATGAGGATGATGAAGATGATGTTTTTCATGCTAATCTGTGAGAATGAGGATGATGAAGATGATGTTTTTCGTGCTAATCTGTGAGAATGAGGATGATGAAGATGATGTTTTTCAAGCTAATCCATGAGAATGAGGATGATGAAGATGATGCTACCGAGTTCAATTTTGGTTTGGGGACTACAAGTCAGGGCTGTATTCCATGTTTTCTTTCACAACACATCCCAGTGTCAACGAGACCAGAGATGCAGACACCTGCAGTGCTGGAAATGTGTGCAACATTCTCAGAGACCCCTCTTGCTAGGTGGATGAAACTCAACTTCCTGGTTGCAGACTTCTCACATGAACCCATGGCAACTCCATGTAGAAGCTGGCTAGGGCTGAGCCAAAAATCCCACAAAATAGATGACTCTAATGGGAATCGAACTCACTACCTCCCTGAAATAAACTACGACAACAGACAAACATTCCAGGCTATCAAAACTCATCCTTGTAAAAGAAACCATAAGCAGATAGAAAAGACCAGAAATCAACCCACTAAAGCTCATCCACAAAGAAAAACAAAAACAAAAAGAACAAATAAGAGAAAAAAATCAAAGAATGAAAACATTCCACAAAGAGGCGAGCAAACAAGAGCAAAAACCTCCAAAGAACCTCACGCCATACAAGTCACGCTTACCAACCTCAGATTCAGGCAGATTCATAAATTCTCTGAACTAACAAAAAGCAAGGGCGCTTCACATCATCAGTGACGCAACAGCCGTTACATTACACTGCAATACTCTTCCTCTCTAGATGGGTCCCCCCCCCCCCCCCCCCCCCCCCCCCCCCCCCCCCCGGTGTACGCAGGCTGATACTCCTGTGGACACTCCCTGTATAGACAGGCAAGGATTAATCCCATCTACCCAACAAAGGGAATGGAGTTTTGTGTGTATGACTTGTTTTTTTCCCGCCATTAAGGCAGCCATACTCCAACTTCAGGGAAGCCCTAGATAGGTCTGACAAGCAGTGAAGCATAGAAATGTTCTGGTTATTTGACAAAAAAAGGAGAGGAAACAAAGAAAGACTGCCCAAGTAACTGAATGGAAGAAATGGGGATGTGTTAAAGTATGTTGAGTACAGACACTGAGACAGCAGAGTTACTGACAACAAGCTAATCTGTGAGAATGAGGATGAAAAAATACATAAAACACGACACATGGTGAAAGTAAAGCTTATTCAACACTTTAAACAAAACAGATTAGCAAATTTGCAACCATTTTTCAACACTTTGCATAAAGCAGATTAGCAAATTTGCAACAAATTTGTGTTCATCAGCCATCAAAGATAACAAATATGAAAATGCCCCAAACACTACTCACAAGACAGCCGACATTCTGCTGCAGATGGCCATTAGGGAAGTACTGTTTGTGCACTGTTTAATATCCGTCATATGTGACATCCAAACAGGACATATTTGTCAAAAATTCAGGTGTCTGTTTAGCAAAGTGTTTAATCAAAGTAAGCGTTCATCTGCACAATGCTTTCTGTGTTTCTTTGACTTTTGGCTTCAGCTGGGTTGCTTTGCTTGTGAAATAACTCATTCAAACAGCTACAGGGTCAGAACTCAATCTGAATACAGGGAAGCACTGTTTGAAGATTTTTTCTTTTTTTTTTCTTTTTTTTTTGCAAAGAATGACACTGGCACACTCACTCACTAGAACTATGGAGGACAGACACTGGGAAGAAAGGAAGCGGAAGTGTTAAAGTTTTAGACCCATACACTTCGACATATCTGTCACAACCACAGCCTATCATCACATGTAGGATACCTGATTACATTTCAAGTCAATCGTCCTCACACATTGGACACTTTGTTTCACTAGAAGTTGACGTTGCAATGCATGCAGTTCAAACATTCCAACAACCACTACCACAAAGTCGTGATGTACCTGTTTAGTTTTTGTACAGATCAGTTCTTGCAGAAACAAGCCAGGTTATTGGATTTGATGCTGTCATGTCACTATGCTCTACTGTATCACAATAAATGATAAACTCATGAAGACTTCCTTTGACATATATCTTTGATATTCACTTGTTCTTTATTTTGTAAACTACTTGAATCTATTAGATATCTGCTCTTCTGCTGGTAGAATTTGCACTGAATAATATATTCTTGGGGGGATACGTTTTGTTTTTAAGGAAGAATTTTTTTTTTAAACCTGAAAATGTTGCTGAAAACAATTATCAAAAATTCAAACCCTTTCAGATACGGCGGCACCTTCAAGTAACGGAGACTGGGAAGGTCTCATCAATATTCACTGTTCTGCCAAGTTCAGTCCCGCTGGCATTTGTAATTGCCAGTTAAAGGACTATATTAAAAGTTGACCCCACACATACATGCACACAAAAACACACACACAGATACACACGCAAGCACACACACACACACACACACACGCACACATGCACACACACACACACTCACACACACAAACACACATATACACACACACATACACACTCACACACACACACATATACTATACAGACACTCATACACACTCACACACACACAACACACACACGCACACACAACACACACACACACACACACACACACACACACACACACACACACACACACACTTACAACCGAAACTGACTTACAAAGACCCTGACACACATGTGAGTCTCAAACAGGAAGACAAAAACAAAGTCAGTCGACAAACACGACGATCGTCACACTGACATGCACGCCATCATGCTGGACATAGTGCATGACTTTACATCACAGCATGCCCCTTCCAACTCCCATGTAACGAGTTCTATCACTGTAATCCCAGTGAGCGGGAAAAGGCACAGGCTGAGAGAGACAATACGAGCGAAGGATTCAGGAAGAAAAACCACCCCGGCAGACAGTAAGGAAAGGTCAAAGTCAGCAAGTTGATACAGTGTGTCAGGCGTTCAGACAGTCCACTATATTCCGCTTTCCTTGTTCCTGGCTGTTACAACAGAATGGCGGCAGGGCCGCATGCTTCCCAGACAAAATGCTCATGATATACAGGTGCACATGCACATGCACACACACACACACACACACAGCCACACACACACACATGATGTACGCGTGCACACACTCACACAACACATACACCACACACACACAAACATGTACGCATGCACACACACACACTACACACACACACATACAAACACACAACAAACACAAACATAACACACACACATGCATACTAACACATACAAACAGACAAGCACACACACTTACATACATACCTCAAAGCTAAATAAAACATACTTTCACTTTTAAAAAGAAAAAAACACCCACCTCCACCCTTACTTCCCACCCACACACATATGAAAGCTGAACAAACAAAAAAATTACCAACCTGAAAGACACACAAGTGGACATATATGTGTGTGTGTGTGTGTGTGTGTGTGTGTGTGTGTGTGTGTGCGTGTGTGTGTGTGCATGCGTGCGTGTGTGCGTGTATGTGTGTTTTATCTATCCATCCATCCATCCATCCATGCATGAACGACAAATGTCAGTAACTGCGACATTCCACCAGAGGGCGAGACTGGAGGATCAATTCATCAATCAATCAATCTATCTATGTGTGTGTGTGTGTGTGTGTGTGTGTGTGTGTGTGTGTGTGTGTGTGTGTGTGTGTGTGTGCGTGTGTGAGTGTGTGTGCGTGTCACACAAAGAGAGGGGACATAACCCTAACTTTGGGTTGGTTGTTGTGACTAAGATGGAACTGATAACTGGAGTCAGCTGGCACATGCAAGCAACTATCTTTTCTCTTATTACGACATTTCTTTGAGAGAAAAAAAAAATGATTCCTTGAAATACGTCGATATGATTACAACTATTTTGTTCACATATGGTGTCCACAACTTGCAGGTTCCCTCATAAATGCATGCCCAGGCTCTCACACAAACATACACAGTGCATTCAAAATGTTACATATTGTCACAGCA
>CM065734.1:48749265-48786765 GCA_033310375.1 Conus canariensis
GATCGGTTCAAATGATAAAATACCAATAATATTATCAGAAACTTGTACCCATTTCATTTTTGTGTGTCCAGACGTTGGCAGGGAAAATTGGACTGATGAGTTTGTAACGCATGACTTGTAGTGACTTTCATGACCAGACTATCAGTTCTGTTTGAAACTTGGATGCATAAATTTTCCTCTGCCAAGTTTTCCATCTGGTTTTACAGATTTAGAACAATCACCATCTGCCAGTGTCATCCAGTTTAAGAAACAGACCGATGCTGACCTACCATATAGATTAGAGGCTCACAATCACATACACACCTGGTGTGACAAATCAGGTTATAAAATGCACAGCCATCACCTGCCATCTAATCAGGTCAACGACATCGACATGATTGATTGAAACTATTACGTCTTCATTTTCATCATTACTGTAATCACCCTGTTAAGTGCTGTTAAGGATTTTTGTGTGTGTGTGTGTGTATGGGAGATATTTTGCTCTGTCACTTGTCTCTCAGGCCATCCATCACCGGTCTATCAGACAGGTTAGGAACTTTAATTAGGTGAGAGAGATGCATGCACGTTGTAAGTTCGTTTACTTTACAGTCAACTGAATTTTGATATGATCAGCAAAATTTCTAGCATTGTTTGACTACATTTTAAACAAAATCTATACATACAGTGCATACACATGCAGGTACACCCGCACACGCACACACACACACACACACACACACACACACACACACAGTGTACACACACACACATATGCACAAGCTGATCTTTAGTAATAAAATACAAACACAGCGTTAGGTTGTGGAGTATCAATGAAAAGTTCAAGAAAATGACAAGAACAAATACAAAAATATAATGAAAGGGTTGGTGCATTACTTCACATGACATAAACTGAAAGTGTCCATAGTTTATGTGTGCACAATCAGAATACAGATACTTACAGTGTAAGTGTAGTCCTTCCCAAATAAATCCAGACAGGTCTTCTGGGCTAGCATACCCTGGACAAAATAAATCATTATGAAAAGCATTTCTTTAATGAAATGAGTACACGATTCATGAACTGAAATATTAATTCAAATTTATGATCATACCTTTACTATATGTGACAGTGGTAAACACCTTTTGATTTTCTGCTTCTTCCTCTCCTTGTTCTTTTTCTTTTCTTCTTATTGTTCTTAGAACTTCTTCTTCTTCTTTTTCTTCTCCTTCTTCTTTTTCTTCTTCCCCCCTCTCTCTCTCTCTCACATTATAGTCACAAACAGGAACATGCATGCACACGCACACACACATACGCTATACATGTATTATACATTAAATAAATTTTCATCCAATGTTAATCTTTGATTTACCACCAAAGCAATCAATCAACTTGTTATGATGAAATAAGTTATTTTGCACCTTCACCACTTTTCCTTTTAAAAGCATCTATGTTTATTCAATATCATGAAGGGTCAAGTTACTCATTTTCAGTTTGTGACTGAAAACTCTTTCTACGTCACATGTATTCATTGCTCTGCATGCCAGTAAGTGACTTTTGCAGAATTCAACATCTATGTGATGTTTTATTAAATCTGAAAGATGCTACTCACCAATGTTGATACAGAGAAAGCACAGACCTGCAGGTTAAATGTTCTCAAAAGTTTCTATTTCATTTCAGGGAGTCCAGCATTCAAGTGCCAGTATTTCCCAAACTCTGGTATCCTCAGTCTGATTTGGTGGTGGTTATCATGATTGTAATAATTATTAAATGAAAGTACATAAAAAAAAGCTGGAAAAAAAAAAAACCCTGTAATTATGGACCGAATCAGACAACAACAACATGATTCATAGTTACTTTACATGCGGAGTGTGCGTGCGTGCATGTGTCAGTGTGTGATTTGTGTGATTTGATGGAAGCAGGAAATTTCAGCGGTTTTGTTAACATGAAAAAAAAATTTTCAAACCATCCAAGTATGTAACTGTATAAAAGAAGCAGAACTTCAGTTTTTGTTTTTTTTTTTAAATTCTAAAAAAGCAAAATCTTCTGACTGACTACATGTACAGCAGAATGATCAATCTGATGCAGTACCTTTTCAAACTCTTTCACTTGCTAACAGAGTTATAATCTAATACAAAACAGAATGCACTTTCTGTTCCACTGAAGGATGGGCTTAACAAAACCAATGACAATGTAAACAAAAATTTTTGACAAGACAAAAAATCCAAACTTTCTTTTTAATTTGTAAGCAAAAAATCTATGCGTGATGCAATCATCATATGAAGTCATATCATCATGGGACACTGATCATAAGGTTTTGGCACTGAAAAGCTGCCCCTTCCTAATAACTTTACTAATTCTATTGTCATGCACAGTCTGACAATCAGCTTGATCGATTAATGATCTAGCAGGCTGTGTAGTCAGCCAATCTATCCTGCACACTGAAAGGACAACTAAACCTTGTATGTTTACTGGAAACACCGGATATGCTGCATCACCAGCGTTGTGAGGGTCCAAGTCTCTCGTGACTGCTGTGTTTATCACAACACAAAAGTAGGTGCCTTAGGCTTTTAGTCTTTAGCCTTTTAGGACAGAGTTTGAATTATGCCATGTTGAATGAACCCTCTAATCTAAAGCAGATCACTGAACTGGTGTACACATCTAAAAACAAGTTATCATGACTGTAACTGAAATTACAAACTACTCTGACAAAGTGGCAGCATCAAAGTTTGTGATTCAACATTCACAACTCACCGTCACGTCACCTTTAGCTGAATATGCATTTCTTGCGAAGTGATCCAGCAGATTGTCAATATCTGCCTGGCTTGTCATCGAGTCCTCTCCACAAACGGCCATCTTGTACTTTATCTCCACTCTTCAGTCCACTGTCTTTGCCTGACTTACCTGAGAAATCAACACACTGACACGGTGATAAAGCAATAAACAACAAAGTAAACAACTTAGTATCACCGGTCAAAATTTCACGTAGTCACAGTTTACTGATCCAAATAAGTCCAGCCCGATGAAGAAAGCACTCAGGGCAGTCCCATCACGCACTGTCAAATTTAGTCTGATAATTTAGTCTGAACAAACACACGCCGAAATAAAAATCAGCTGATCCCCTCACCTGTGACAGAATGAATCGGTTGAGCAACTGCCAAAAAAAAAAAAAAAAAAAAAAGTTTGGAAAGATACTCTTCAGTGAATCCAGTCAGAGCAAATATTTAGTCCACCTAACACTGCACTCACTGACTAAGACAGTAAAATGTACAATTCACAGTAAACACACAGTCTGATCACCATAATACACAATGTGTTATCTGACACAACCAGCTCTCACTCTTCCCGTACATACTGAGGGTGCTCACTTGTTGTGAAGTCACGAACGGTCATCCAGTGCGAAAAGCAGTAGTTTGTTAGCGTTAATTCCCTTTTCCCGTACACAAGGTACGATGATAAAACGAGAGGATCAGCGGACGTGTTGGTACTCAATTTTTATTTTACTTTCTTCACCCGACATGTTAACTAGAACAAATGTTAGGCATAGAGACTCACATTGATTTATTTCTCCCGGTCTGATGCTGACAAGACACTCCACCCTCGGAACAAGTCAAGGGCACTGACCAGAGGTACACGTGACTTCTGTAGTGGTGTAACGTCTGTAATAAAATGAAAGTGCACCGGAGATCTGCCGGATCATCTGGTAACAGTGGGACAAGAAACTTAAACAGGAACTTAACTCTGATAACAGTAAATATAATCGAGTCAGTGGTGCAATGAATGCATTGAAATAAGTGATTTTGTATCTGTTTGGCTTTTTAAGTGACGTGGAGATGGTTGGCGGGGGGGGGGGGGGGGGGGGGGGGGGGGGGGGGATGCAGCTGGTCAACTGATGACTGGTAGCTGCCCAAACAGAACTAGGAGAGACCAAAAAAGTTGTGATGATTTTGGTTTTACCCAGGCTGCGGTCAAGGCAATGCCATCTTACAATGGAATATTGATCTGATTTCTGATCGTTTTGTTTTTTCGATCATGTCATGTTAATTTTTGTCTCTGTGTCAAGGTTTTTTGAAAATGTGAGTGTTTTTTTGCATTTTTGTCCTCTAAAGGAAATGTCAAATTCCATTCTATTGGTGCTGTGAGGATTTTACCTTAAGTTAGTATGAGTGTTTTAAAAACATCCTTTCATTCGAAGAGCTTCTGGCCAATTACAGTAGCACTTTAATTGCACCTTCAGCTGATATTTAGATTTCAAGTTTATGGTATAGTATAATCAAAGGTAGCTGAAATGCATAACTTGTCAGGGTCAAAGTTGTACATTTCATTAAACGTTTCATAAGACATCTATCACTGAAATGATTTGATGTTATAAATTTTAGTAACTCATCGCTGCACACTCAACAGTTTAATTGCTCTTTTTTTAGACTCTTTTCAGTTTCAGACTTTCGTAGAGGTGCTTTGTAAACCTGAAAGGGATTTCTGTTCAGAAAGGAGCATATTTTTTTATCAATCCCACCATTTGGTCACCCATTAAAAAGAAAATCTCTGAGTGAAAATCAAATAAAAACTTAGGTCAGGAGGTCTTTAAAAAAAAAAAAAAGTGACCACCATATCATTCTTTTCATCCTTTTTTTTTTCCATTTTTCTTCTTCTTCTTCTTTCTTCTTCTTCTTCTTCTTCTTCTTCTTCTTCTTCTTCTTCTACACAATAATTGCATACGCCTATTCACATGTCCTATTATAAGCAGAGATGTAATGATGGCCTTATAAGGTACTTCCACTCCATCCTCTTGTCTTGCCCACTCTGTTCTTTTCTCTCTGACTCATCTCTTGCTCTGTGTGTGTGTGTGTGTGTGTGTGTGTGTGTGTGTGTGTGTGTGTTTCCACATGTATTATGTAACTATGGACTTCCTCAAACTGCCATGCAGGGAAATTTTAGCTTGTTTGCATAGATTTCCAACATTTGTCAGAATAGGAGTGTCATTGCTTCATAGCTCTTAGTCTTACACATTATTTTCATTGGATTCAAAGTGCATACAAATATTACCATCAATTTGGTCTGTGTGAGATCTGTATTTTCAGGTAATCAACACCATTTTGGGGAGTGAAAAAAATCCTCATCAGCCATATCAATTGAGATGGACTTTGACTTAAACCTAAACGTTAGTACGTCTCCAAATCAAAACCAGATGATCGAGACTCTTCTGCAGGTTACTGGAACTATGGATAAGAAAAGAACCCACTCTGTCTCCCCAAATGCTCTTGTATGGTGAACCTGCCTGTGCATGCTCATGGTAAGATAAGATAATGTTGCTAGCCCAGCCGACCGCAAAGGCATGCTCATGGTGTGTGTGTGTGTGTGTGTGTGTGTGTGTGTGTGTGTGTGTGTGTGTGTGTGTGTGTAAACGTGTGCAGGTGCAAGATGCTGTAGTTCTTCATGTGCTCCTGTCACTGCTCGTCAACAGGTTGTAAAGAATGAGAGGAATACGGAGAGTCATCTGCGGGATCTCAGGAGGAGTGGACAGTGCTGTCTCTGCTCTACTGTTGAAAAAGAAAGGTACTCCAGGCAGCAGGGGTGGTGAAAGTGTTAGCCGGATAACCACGATAGAAAGATAATGTTGCTTATAGCCCAGCTGACCGCAAAGGGCCATATCAGGGCTTTCACCGTATTAACCGGGAACCAAATGGGACTGGAAAATCGATTAGGCAAGCAATATTTTTCCAGAGTAAGCCCAGATGATGAAATGTGTTGCAGGTATTTCTCTCCACTTCTGTACTGCACAGTCCCTGTCTCATTTGCTCACCACCCCCTCCCATCATCCCCTTCTCTACCAAATGAAGAGAACCCTGCTCCCACTGGAACCCTTGGCAACGCAACAAAGAGAGCAGTTCTTGATGGATTCTTTCAAGGCATTTTTGGACAGTTTATCATGCCCTTGGTCAACAATTTTCAAATTGTTTTCTTTATTATTCAAATGCTTCTATGTGTGTCAGAGTGTTTTACTGCAATGCAGAGCTTGAATGAAAGTGTGACGTCAACAGTTTAGATTTGGCTGCAAGCTTTTTCTTTGACCTAGCTTGATTGGCTGTTTGGGAAAAAAAAAAGCCTGCCTTTCATCATCCCAGAGAACAGCTTTAGAAATATTCATTTTACAGTATCTTTTATGTCGTATATGTGACTCTTTCATTGTGGTAGACTGTGTGTATTTGTGGGTGTTCAAATCAACACCAGGAAATTTACCTGGGGTTTGCAAAGTACCATGAGCTGAACAGCAACACAATTTTTTTTTTTTCTATTCATTTTGTGTCAGTACTTACCTTTGTCATTGTTTATAAGTTATTGAATAGTGAAGAAATATGATTTTTTTGCTTAAATATTTAGATTAAAGATCTGTGCATTAGCTTTGTTTGTTATAATCTTAAGTTTGCAAATTTCATATGTTTGTGTATGGTTTTTATTTATTTGTTGGTTTGCCTTTTTGTTTTTGTGTATGGAATAAGTTGTGGAGGAGAGCAAGCACAAGCAAGAACGACTCAGCTTGGAATGGTTTGGTAAAAGATGTAGGAGATGGAGAAAGGAGGAAGGAAGTCATTATTTGCTGGATTTTATTCATTCTGACTGTTGTCCGGTACATTTTTTTTTCTCTGTTACAAAGAAGAGAAAATAGAGAATCTTTTTGTTGTTGTTCTTAGTATTTGAAAGGATATGTGAGTACTACAAAAGGCAGATTGGTGATCAGTCACAGCAGTGAAGAGACTGGGGTCTAAGATACTTAGATAAAGGAACTGAATTTACTGAAACAGCACACTTTTTATATTGTTAACTTTCTTCGAACTAGCATGGTCAAATTACTTTTCCATTCTTCCATGTTCCTGAGTTCAGCTTCACCATACGCGAAATTTTTGCATGTGATAGTTTGTAATCCCGCCATCAAGGTAGCCAGATTCCATCTTTGGTGACCATATCTAACATGACACCAATGTTCACGTGTAATTTTTGTGAGTGTATATTGGCTACTTTTCTATAAAGGATCAAAGGGGTAGGAGGTAGAGGTAAATGTACTTTGCATGATTGTGTTGTTGTCACTGTTGTTTTTGTTTTCGATGCAAGTATTCACAACTAGGATCTCAGTTTAAAGCCTGATCTGATGTTGAATGGAGAGAAAATGTCTAATCTGCTATTCCAAGCAGAGATTGCTCTCAGAACCTGTGGATCAAGAGAAGATTTTTTTTTTTTTTTTAATTTGTGCTGACTCATCTTCTGTGCTGCTACTTTGGCATCGAACCCACACCGCTCATTGCTCCCTGTCCACAGCTACATCCTTGCCCATCCCACCAACAGCCCTGGCACTATCAGTCAATGTCCAGTGAAGGTGTCATGATGAGGTAACCCACCGGAGGAGACGCTGCACTGCTGCTGAGTCACTTCGGTGGTGCTCAGTGGCGCCTGTTCTGATTCCACATATGTAGGACACTGCCTACTATGCCCCCTACTGACGACAATGATTGCTTTGTTCTGGACCCAGTGCAAGTGAGCTCTTCCTTCAGAGGGTGGCACCACATCCATCTTACTACAGTCCCCATGAATTTGCCAGTGCCGGTGATCTCGACAGACCCAAAGCTAGGGCGTAGATATGGAGAGGTAATGGAAGCTGAGGTCACCATGAGAGCAGGGCATGATGGGCCACAGAAATTGAGACTCTTTTCATGCTGATCAATGAGGATGAAGCTAGTGAAGATGACGCTACAGATTTCGATTCTGGTCAGAGATCACATGGAAGGGCTGTACTCTATGCTCACTTTCATATTTAAGCCAGTATCAACCAGGCCCAAGATAAACAGGCATTTGTGGTGTTGGTCAGGAAACTTAACAACACTCTCAGAGACGCATCCATTAAGTGGATGAAAATCAGCTTTGTGTTCCCGGTCTTCCCAGTTGAGCCCATAGCAAACTCAGCTCCAGGTGGAGCCAGAGAAGTCCCACAAACAAACAGCTCTGATGGGAATCAAACCCATGGCCTCCCAGCCAGGAGTCCATGATGCTAATCGCTTCACCACGGCAGATGAGTGGTAAGAGAAGAAGGCTTTATTCCACTGGTCCAACCAGACCCCATTGATGTTCTCTGAACACTTATCGGTCTGTTCAGGGACTTCAGTGCTCAGCAGTGTCTTAACATTCACATGCATTTTTCCCCTAACCTGTACCCAACATCGCTTTTGATTACATACTCCTGATGTTGCGACTGCCCACAACCAGCACACTTTACATAGGCTTTACTGTGTCCTTTACTGTGTTCATCCCTCTTCCAATGACACAGATTGTACAAGACCCGTACTCAGGGTCTTGAAGAGTTTATACCATAGCAATGATGTGAGTCGCCCCCAGAGCCATACTCAGTGTGCTGCCATATCTGATCACCACTTCTTAACATATGAGGCTTCCACAACCTGTATCATCAGGAGTGAACAGTTCAAATGATGCAACTGAGTGTTGCTTTTCTTTTTTTTTTTGCGCACATACACCAAAATCAGTAGACAGATAACTGATTGGGTTTTTGACAAACACGTAGAATTTCATAGACTCTTAGAGTTTCATAGACACTTTAATTAAGAGATGATTACTTTATTGTGTCTTTGCATTGTGACGGATCCACGAACTACGTCAAAGTTTTAATCGGAAGCACTGTATCCTGTAATGTACCGGTATTTTTCAGGCTATGAGGTGGTGGGCCTGTTCATGAAGAACTGGGATGTGGCGGACGAGACCGGCCGCTGCACAGCGGATGCGGACCTGCAGGATGCAGAACTGGTGTGCAGGGCCCTGGACATCCCACTGCAGCAGGTCAACTTTGTCAAGGAGTACTGGCACCAGGTGTTTAGGTACAGATGGAGAGCACACCTGTGAAGTTGTTGACTTTGTCAGGGATGGTTTCGCTTTTCTCTGTGTGAATCCAAGATTTTCTTGAAGAAAGTGCATTATTTTATTTGGTGCTGCCCATATTTTGCTGTTTCTAGTAGTATGATACCACCTCCTGGTGAAGTTCAAACTTCAGCTTACCACAGTTTGTGAGCAGGGTGCAAAGATGAAATTTCAGGATGACGGAGTTGAATTTACAAGGCGTTGGAGCTGGATTTGCATGCTTGAACTTTGGTGTTCATTTGGGAAAGTGTGGGTGTGGAGACCTTAGGGGAAGGGGGGTGTAGGGGGCAGAGAGTGTATACAGGGTAGGTGTGAGTACGCAGTGAGTAATTTCTTAGTTATTGATCATCAGAAGAATTATTTGTCATCATATGCTGTTCCCTATACAACTCTAGCAAGCTGCAGCTAATTCTTTTTTTTTTTTCTTTAATGCCGATCGCTGATCGATGAGAATGACGATGACGTTACAGATTTCCATTCCGATTTGAGACTGTGTGTCAGGGCTGTACACTACACTTACTTTCATAATATATCCTGGCAGCAAACAGGCCTGAGAGATACAGACACCTGCAGCATTGGTAAGGAAATTGAGCAACACTCAGAGACGCATCCATTTAGTGGATGAAACTCAACTGTATGGTCCGAGTCTTCCCAGCTGAGCCCATAGCAAAATCAACTCTGGGCAGGAGCCAGTCGGAGCAGAAAGATCCCAAGGCTCTGGTGGGAATCGAACCTGGAGTCCGGGACGCTAACCACTTCACTACGTTGGCTGGACAGCAGCAGCCAATTTTGTAGCACTTGCAAATTTCCTATTTCACTGTTATCCTTTCTGATCCCACCTGATGCATTGGCACCTTAGAAAAAAAAAAAAATTTCAATCGTACCCAAGAATGCTTGTAAGAGGTATCTGGCACAATCTATCACACAGGTGTCTGTTTGCAGTGAAATGGTGAGAGACTACCAGAAAGGCATCACCCCAAACCCTGATATCATGTGCAACAAGCACATCAAGTTTGACGCGTTCTTCCGTCACGCTACAGAGAATCTTGGTGCTGATGTCATTGCCACTGGACACTATGCTCGCACCAGTGCAGACTATGATCTGGAGAATATTGATTCTGGAAAAGGTTGGCTGACTTCTTCTTGTACATGGGGAAAAAAATTAGATATTGATTTTGAAAATCAATCCTGTGTTGTAAACCACTGGACAGCTGAATGATAGCACTACAAGCTGATGCAAATGTTTGTGATGATGTTTGATTGATTGATGTAATAACCAAAAATAAGATAATGATGCAGGTGTGTTTTCACAATTAAAAAAAAACAAAACAAAAAAACTCTTACTTATTTTTGCTATTTGGATCATTAAATATAATTCAAAACATGTTGCATCTAGCTTGATAACAGCATTCAAAAAGCCTGAACAAATAATCAAATTTTCAGGTAAGTGGACGCACTGAAATTGGCCAATCACAAAGTTGAAAACCTTGAGGTATATTTGGCGGCGAATCACAAAAGTGCTGAGCCGAATTACCAGCACAAAGATCCTCATAACATGCTTGATTATCAACTGGAGTTTGATTTCAAATTTCTATCATTCAAATTCTAGTCTGCTGCCCAATTAGAAAATAATTCAGTCATTTCTTCTTGCATGGGACAAGAGCAGGCCAGTGTGCCGTCATTTTTGTCTAGTATGAAAGACTGAACCAGGTGTGCCGATTGCTATCACGCTGCACCCACGTATCCATTGCAGAGGTGCAGACTTCACTTCATCATCCCTATCTGATCTGATTTCATTAACATCAAAACTGCTCTTCGCTCCCACTGTCCTTTTACATTTCCCTTAATGTATCTTCAAACTGCTCTTGGCTCCCACTGTCCTTTTACATTTCCCTTAATGTATCTTCAAACTGCTCTTGGCTCCCACTGTCCTTTTACATTTCCCTTAATGTATCTTCAAACTGCTCTTCGCTCCCACTGTCCTTTTACATTTCCCTTAATGTATCTTCAAACTGCTCTTCGCTCCCACTGTCCTTTTGAATTTCCCTTAATGTATCTTCAAACTCGCATAAAAGCTCGGTCACCACTATGGACAGCAAGCACGGTCAACCAACACAGCTGGTCTGAAAATAAAGTATTTTACCCCTGAGCTAATCAAAATACTCGTTTCTAGCACACTGGAGTACGTTAAACCCTTTCCAGTCAAGTGGTACGGTGGGAAAATCAAGTGCTCAACAGTTGCAAGCTAAAAGTAGTGGTCAGTGATGACATGTGGTCAGTGCTGATGGGGCTCAGGCTTTGTCACTCAGACTGGGGGAAGCTGTCCCAAGTGTCACCAGGATTAAAACTACCAGGGTGAAAAATCAAGGAGTGCACCATTCAGTTTTGGGTGCCTTCTAACCTGAAAAGTGTAATCAGCAGCATGTTTCTGCTTAATCAAGTGCAATAAATCTAGTTGCAAAGTGAGACGACTGCAGGCGGAAATCCAAACAAATCTTAAATAAATGTTAGCGAACCGCCAAGAGAAACGTGGACAAACGAGTCACAAGACAAAACATGACGCGTTTCGACCTCTTAGGTCTTCCTCAAGCAAGACACAAACAAACAGGACAATGAAAATGAACGAATTTTTTACTTTAAGTGAAAAATGACTTATCACGCTTTATAAGGAATCTAGAAACCTCAGAGTTTTTTCTCCTTTGAATTTGTCTGTGTTGCTGTCGGTGTTATTTTGAAGATTTTGTTTGTTTTTTCACAAGTGAAAAGTTGTTTTATATTTTCTGAAATTCTTTGAACATTTTACTGTAAACAGTCTGATAACAGGGAGAGAGATGCCTGCTCATCTTAATCTTGAATGCTCGAAATCTTATAGATCAATTATTCAGGGGAGGTGAGTCTGAATGCATGATTTTTTCAGTGTGAAAGACCCTGTTCTGTTGATAGTGTTGTTATATCGGTGACAGGGGTGAGACTTCTCAAGTCTGCCGATTCTGTGAAGGACCAGACGTTCTTCCTTTCCCAGGTTTCTCAACAAGCTCTGCAACGAACATTGTTTCCTGTGGGTGAACTCAGGAAAGACCTCGTCAAACGCATTGCTGTTGAAGCTGGCTTGGAGAAAATCGCCCAGAGGAAAGAGGTGTGTGTGTGTTTGTGTGCGTGCATGCATGCGTGTGTGCATGTGTGTGTGTGTGTGTGTGTGTGTGTGTGTGTTGTGTGTTTGTGTGTGTGTGTTGAAGAAAGAAAGAAGAACAGAACAAAAAGATTGTGTGCGTGTGGTTTTAAAGAGAGACACCCACACAGAGCTGACATGTATATCTTTTCCAGTTTTAATTGAACATCTCTTCACATTGTATTTTACAAGACCAAAACATGTAAGTTAACTTCTCTCATATTTTGCATACCAAGTAGATCAAATGACTGATTTATGTATTACTGGTATACATGTCTATACCTGCATGTATACATATGATGTGCATGCATGCTGGCCTCCAGTCAAAGTTTTACATTGGCTATCTCATCTGTAATCAAAAATGAAACATGGCAATTGAAGCTAAGTTTTTTTTTCACAGATAAGTGTGACTACAGAGGAAGGATTTCTCAAGGGTGAACGTTCTTTCCTTTATGGATGGAAAAATGAAAAGACGATTCCATTGCCTCAGCACTGCAAGTATAGTTTATCATTAAAGGCTTTTATGATATTTTGTGCAGTTTGGATGAGGGTAGGGTCCACATGAAAGTTAACTTAGGGTTCAGTTTAGGGCCTGGTTTGAGTTAAGGTCAGGGTCATGCATTCCAGAGATGCAGGGTTTTCAGGGTTTTTTTGTTTTTTTTTAATTGAAATTCTCTTTCTCATGCTTACACTCGCTGCCCTTAGTAACAACCACCCAAAACTGAGAAGATTTGGAGCAAGTCTTTGTTTGGAGATAAATGCAGACAGTTTTCCTGAAAAAGAGTTTTGGTCTATAAGGTATTTGTTTGGAGGTATTGCTGTTTTCAGTGTTTAGTTAGGCTGAATGAAAAGTGTATTATTTTCTGTTTTTCAAACCTCTTGACCAGAGACTTCTTTATTTCCTTATGACTGATTATTGCCTCAGCCAAGGTGGTAATATTTTCACCAGCATCTGTTGGTTGGTTTCTTTGTCTGTTAGCAAGATCACACAGAAACCGCTGAATTTATGTTTGTGGTGAAACTCAGTGGAAAGACAGAATTTGGAATCAAGCAAAATTTTGGCGCAGATCTGGATTAGAGCAAGATTCCAGGATCATTTCAGCAAAATGACACGAAAACAACCAAAATGACAGTAACGAAACTTGCGAAAAATGATAGGATATGGCCTCAGGACGAACCCCATGTTAAGTCGTAGTGCAGATCAAAGGGCAGATCTGTCAATCTTTTTATTAGGATCACGCAACAAAACTTCTTGGAATGATGAAATGTGGTCCGAGGACAATAGCACTAAATTTTGGTGTGGATCCCATCCAAAGAGCACGTCCAGGATCAGTTCAACATGATTTCACAAAAACTATGGAAGAGGTTTATTGAAACTTGGTGGAGAGATCAGAAGACAGGTCCAGAATCTGTTCAATCTTGGCTGAGACCTGCGTTCTCTCAGATGCCCTGATAATTTCTCAAGGCTCTGCAACAATTTGGGTCTTGGCTTCCATTCTTGAGACTAGCGGATTGCCAAGTGGTTACAACACAAGAGTTGCAGTCTGAGGGTCTCATGATTAAGCCCTGGCAGTGCTTGGTGAAGGGACCTGTGGAGTGGGATCTTTTTTATCCCATTGGTCACAGTACATGCTCACTCTGGTAGCGACTTTACCCCCCATTATGTGTATGTGAATGCAAAGACACTGTAGGGAGAGTTTAATCGCTAAAGGTCTTCATCTTTATGTTAAAGTTCCTGAAATCCACATTTGCGTTTGGAAGGCTGTAGAAGTTCAACAATGCCAACTTACATCAGGATATGTGGAGGGGAGGTAGCTACCATTTTGCTCTCCTTTTCCCACTGACATGCAGCAAATGAACACTTAGTTATCCAGAGCAAGGCTGCATTCATGCGTCATTTTGCCGCAGACTTGCAACCTGTTGGACACAGGATGGCTTGATGTTTTATCCTTTTCTTGTTCATCCTCTTCAGTTCGACAGCATTCCCTTTTTGCGTGTGTGAACCTGACTGTGTTCTGCGTTGTGCATGTCCTCAGAGCATGGGCATATGTTTCATAGGATCCCGGCAGTTTCAGCGCTTCATGGAGGAGGTGAGTACCATGTGCATCACTGTCACCATTGTCCGGCACATTGTGGAAAAATTCATGTTTTTTGGAATCGTATAGGCTTCGTAACAAGCACCAGCAGCCACACAAAAGTGTAGAGATGTCTGTGGGTGGAGGCCGGTAGTTCACAAGAATAGTTTGACATTAATGGAAAAACTGATACGCATCATTTTTGTAACTAAGATAAGGTCAGGTAATGTTGCTTGTAGCCCAGCCGACCGCAAAGGGCCATATCAGGGCTGTCACCACGTTAAAATCAACTCGCAAGTCATCAACAGAAAAAAAGAAAAAAACCTAAAGTAGGTCATGTTCATGTTGTCTGAAAACTCAGTATGCCTTCAGCTATCCTCTGCAGTATCACCAACCAACCTCTTACCCCCCCCCCCCCCCTTCTTCCCCTTCTTGTTTGTCATTTATATATCCTATGACAAGTCCTTGTTCTGCAGTTCAGCATTTGGTGTGATGTTTCAGATTTACAAGGAAATTGATTTTCTTTTTTTTTCTTTTTTTTTTAGATCTGATAGAAGCAGGGATTGTGGGTGAA
This sequence comes from Conus canariensis, assembly GCA_033310375.1. Classification (NCBI taxonomy): domain Eukaryota; kingdom Metazoa; phylum Mollusca; class Gastropoda; order Neogastropoda; family Conidae; genus Conus; species Conus canariensis. Next base: position 48,763,977 of record CM065734.1, read on the forward strand.
ATGGTTTGAGATCTTTCAGTTTGAGGAAGGGAGTTCTTATTCGAAATTTGACCTCAAGTTTATGCATTGTTTATCATAGTTGTGCTATTTTATATTGGTATGCTTTCAGCTCTCATGTGGAGTCGGTGATTGGCTGGAACTTTTGCTTTAAGCATCATACTGTCAGTTGATAATGAACAGAATGTAAAAATGGTATGTGTACTGCCAGCTGGTGCTAAGGCCTTTGGTAGATAGGATTTGTGAAACCATATCGTGTGTCTGAGTCAGTGTTTAGCACATTGTATCTTACGCTTCCCATATTACATGATTTTGCAGGAAATAGGTTTTTCCTCATATTTACATGCCCAAACAAGTGCCTTTATTCTACTTGTTGTGGACAGCTGCCTTTACAGTTGGGAAGCCCTACCACAAATTTTGAAAGAGAGGGGAACTAAATCCTGTCCCTCAGTATGCCTCAACAGTTCCCTCTGAGTTTTCTGTGATTGATCTCCCTTGGGTTTCTATGTGAACATAATTATTGTACATACTGTTGTGGAAGGTAGATTTCAGTGCGGTTTCGTGCAAACTCTCATTTCACATCATGTTCTAGCTTGGCAAAATATGTTTTATTGATTAGGCATTAGGAGCCAGTGAAAGACACTGCTGGTAGCTAGGAGACTATGCCTTGTGAATGTGGTGAAGCTTAAGTTTCGATTTATTTGTTGGCCGTTTGGCCTGCAGGGGGCAAGAGAAAAGGCAAAAAGAAACAGGGATGACAAACCAGGCCATTGGATATCGCTGACAATTACATTTTGTGTGTTAGGCATTTTGTTATGTGAAAATGTCGGGCATTTTCACAGGGAACAATAGGTATCAGGTCAGCTTGAGGCAACTTACCAGAAGAGACACTGCACTGCTGCTTTGAGGCAACCTGCTAGAAGAGACACTGCACTGTGGCTGAGGCATTGTTGTTGTTGTTGTTGTTGTCGTACCCTGGCTAAAAGACTCCAGGGATCATCCGAAAAGTCAAAGTACTTGAACACTATGGTACAAATGCATCAGCTGGGGATGAGAACATCACGTGTGTGACCATTTTTGATTACCCCGCCACGTGGGCAGCCACACTGCAACTTTGGGGGAGTGGCTGAGTCACTTCAGTGGTGTTCATTGGTACTTGTGGTCCAAGCAGGTAGGACCACTGTGAGTGAGCATCACCCTTTGGAGGGCACCACAACATCCATCCAGTGACAGTCTCCTTGAACTCACTGATACTGACTTCTTGAACTCGTCATGGGCGTGGACATTGCAAAGAAGCTGGAAACCGAGGGCACCATGAGAGCATGGCATTGAAGACTATGGAATGTTTAGACTTTCATGATGGTCAGTGAGGAGAAGAACGATGAAGAAGATGCAGTGGAGTTCCATTACAGAGGCTACAAGACAAAGCCATGCTCTTCAAGGCTTCCTTTCATGATGTACTCCTGTGTCAACCAGGCCAGAGAGATACAGACACCTGCAGTTTTAGGAAACTTGAGCAACACTGTCAGAGATGCATCTGTTGAGTATTTGAAACTCGACTGTGTGGTTCAGGTCACCTAATTCAACCCAAGGCACAATCACCAATGAGAAGAAGCTAGGACCAAAAATTCCTTTGAAAAATTGCCTCAGATAGGAGTTGAACTTCTGACCTCCCAGTCCGCAAGTATGTGATGCTAACCACTTCACCAGGTCACCTGGTCTAGTGGGCTTCAGTTCTACGCTTAATAAGATATTCAAAAATAAAGTAAGAAGTTAATTATACGTAATAAGATTGAAATGAGCTCTTCAGATTAAATCAAACTGCACTAAAAATTCAAACTTCTGTTGCCACATTGAGCATCTGAAAACCTACCCTCTGCAGTGAAAGGCTATTGAAGTCCGCAATCTATGATATTATTCACAGACATGGCTGATTTATTACTAATGACTGAGTTATTCTTAATTATACTTTGAACATGTTTTTTTTTCCCATCATGTAAAATTCTGGTTGTTTTTACTCGACTGAGATAGATCAATAGGCCTATTGAGCATTGAACTGCTTTAAATAGACTGTGAAATCAGTTTTATTAGTCTCCATCTAGAATTTCGATTTATGTACAAAATATTGTGATCTTGAATTTATGACCATACCAAAAAAGTGCAAAAAATAGAAAAATTAAAAAAAGATCAAATGAAACAAAAATTTAGAAAATTGAAAAAAAGAAATATCTCTATCTATATATGTGTGTAAATATATATATATATGTTTAATTATGTCTGAATCAAGCATGAAATCTCAGGTCAACCAACCATAAATTGATTTCAATCATCAGCTGTCTTTCATCGCAAAGTGAAATGTAAAAAAAAGAGAAAAAAAGGTTGAGAGTGCCTACACTGCATAAACAGACAAATGCATAACCAGACAATCTAGCATCACAATCTAAAAGTTAGTACAACTAAGAGGAATGGCATTGATATAATCCAAGTAGTGGCTCATGTAGATTGGGGGACCTGACTGTTTAGCCTTTACAGGATGTTGTTTGTTGCCAGCCAGTTTCAACAGTAAGAGTCTGTCACAACCGCATCTTTCACTGAGGCTTTGCTGTGAAAGTGCATGGGTCTTGGAAGGCCTGCATTATTGGCATGGGATGAGACGCAGTAAAGCCTCTGTTAGCAGTATGTGTCATGAGAAACCCTCATCGTGGGGAGTGTGTAGTCGAAAGTGACATCTAGTGAAGATATCGTGTATGGGTCTTTTAGGACTTTTTACATCAGAATTATGTATTCAGATTATGTAAATGATTACTTTGGTTTTGCTTTTTCACTCAGAGAAATAAGACTTCTTCATAACACACACACACACACACACACACACACACACACACACACACACACACACACACACACACACATAGACAGACTTTGGATGTGACGTATGGATAATTATGTGATGTCCAAAGGGGCTCTGCACCTCTGCCTCTGTCAGTACTACATTTTCAGTAGACTGTAGTGACTAGTTCAAGGATTGTGTTTCAGGATAGTGTGCAACAGAGGAATCACAGCAAGTGTTAAGTTTTTGAATGTTCCAGACTGGATTATAACTGTGCCATCTGGTCTGTAAACAATCTGACTTGACTTGCAAGCACAGTAATAGTAACACCAGTAATATCAACAGTAAAAGCAAAAATATAGTATTAACCCTCTTCACTGGCCTAGGCCAGGAAATTTTCCTGACCAAAACATGCATTTTGTTTGCAGAAGAGGGAGTATTTCCTGGCACTTTTGGAGTTCTTTCCATCCAGTCATTAAACTGGATTGTTAACATCCTCTCATTACCCCACAAAGTTTCAAGCTTATAGATGCACAGAATGCATGTTTCAGCCTGAAAATTTTCCGTGCCAGTGCAGTGAAGGAATGAATGGTGGTAGTGATGAGAACTTTAGTGAGAATTCTTTGTGTTTACCAGTACGTTGAACCAAAGCCAGGAAACTTCATTGACGTGGAAACAGGAAATGTGGTTGGCCAACACAAAGGTTAGTGTCATTGAGGTTCGTCCATGTGGGGACTGCACTGGCTGTATTTTTAAGGATCATTCTGTTGTCAAATGAAACATGTAAGGCATGTATCTTGTTATTGTAACTATGAACCATCACTGTTAAAGTTTCTTCGTCAAAAGTGGCTAACAGTAGATGTTAATGTGAATGAAAACTTAAGCATGCATGGAAAATGCAATTAGTGTCAAGATGATCATTTTACACATGATGATATGAAAAGAATATTTGGCAAATTTTCTGTGTAAAGAGATTTGAACAGTGGCTGTAGGTTTGTCAGTGAAACAAAGGTAATGGTCTTCTGAAGCCAGTTTGTTACTAATAACTTAAGAAATTAGCATACTCATCACTCAGAAAATCCTGTGCTGTGTGTGTTGTAAGAAACTGCATTTATTACTGTATACTTCAAACTGATGCGTCTCAAATAACCGTGTTTTGTTACTGAGTGTTTGGGTACGAACTTTGACCATCAAAGTACCGACAATCAATTAAATCTTTTTATATTCCATTCCTGTCTTAATTTGTTGTTGTTTTTATATTTTGCTTTGACTATGTATGTACATACCATTGTAAATGTTTGTAAGTATGAAGTATAGACGTGTCATGAGTAATAAATGTATGAGAGTTGATTAGACACGAAAAGACAAACATGTTTAAGTAGAACGGAAAGTCAGAATAGATTTAAAGTTTTTTTTGATGGAATTGTCAGTGGTGAGAAGGAATATTCAAATGATTTAAGGTAACAAAGTGTCAGCCAAGTTTTAATGAATGCATGATTTAAACTCAAAGCACATAACAGTGCAAAATTATGTAAATGCAGGATGGGAAGGGCGTGAAATGTCGGTCTTCTTCCAAAATTTTTTTAATGGAAAAGGGGGGTTCTCACACCTTCCAAAATTTTTGAGTTCTCATAGCAGATTGTATCGCTTCATTTATGTTTCCAGCCAGTATCACACAGTTTGGTGGATTTTAACATCTGGTGCCCAAAATGGCATTTTTGCTGAGTGGATGTGGAAGGGATTTGAGGGGGAGGAGAGATATCCAAAGGGGCTCTGCACCTCTTCCCCCATCACCTCCCCTTCCCCCCCCCCCTCCACATGACACACATTTATCTTCTTGCTCTGTATACAGATAATGATTGTACATAGTTTGTTTTCTTTCTGTCAGTTCTCTCTCTCTGTCTCTTTTTCCTGTGATGTGGTCTCTTTTTCCCGTGATGTGGTCTTTTTTTCCTGTGATGTGGTCTCTTTTTCCTGTGATGTGGTCTCTTTTTCCTGTGATGTGGTCTTTTTTCTAATGCAGGTATCCATTACTGGACTCTTGGACAGAGAGCCAATATCGCTGGTCTGAGACGCGCTTACTTCATCGTGGAGAAAAACGTCCTGACAAATGACATCATTGTGGTAGGTTTTTAATGTTGTTTGCATGGAAATGACATGATTGTATCTGCTAGGGAGTGTGCATGTGTGTGTGTGTGTGTGTGTGTGTGTGTGTGTGTGTGTGTGTGTGTGTGTGTGCGCGCGCGCGCGTGCGCACGAGCTGTCTTTAGTATTACATCTTTCTATGAAAAGTGATAGTACACAATCCGCGCGTGTGTGTGTGTGTGTGTGTGTGTGTGTGTGTGTGTGTGTGTGTGTGTGTGATGTTGGTGACATAGTATATATCAGGGGATTTGTCAAGACTTATGTTACAACAGTCCTGAGTGCAGCCCACATGTGTTTCTCAATACCTGAAGAATTATTTCTTTAAAATAAAAAATAAAAAAAGGCAACAACTGCGGGAACAGTGTCACAAATTGCAACAATTTTGTCAGTATGTTTGGATTTTATTCTTTTGTTGTTTTTGTTTTTGTGTGGGTGAGGTAGGTGGAGGTAGGTTATTTTTTTTCTTTTTCCACATTTCAAATAATGTTGTTAATCTCTAAGTGGTTTTAAGACATTTTACAGCATTGTAAAAATGTTCTTGGTGTACAGATTTTGAAGAGTGGGATCCTTGTATTCCTTTCCATTGGCTGGTTTTTTTTTTCTTTTTTTTTTTCTTTTTTTTTTTAGCTGTTTTTTTCTTATCTGTAGAATCTTTTTTGTTGTTGCAATTATTTTGTTGTTGTTGACAAAATGTGGTTTCCTTCACTGTCATATATAAACACCTTCATTGTACTCCTGTTTGAGGGTTGGATTGTTCGACCAGAAACTCAGTGATTATCATGGTAATTCTTCTCCCATGTGTTACATCTTTCTGACCAGACACTCAATGATTATCACAGTAATTCTTCTCCCATGTGTTACATCTTTCTGATTAGAAACTCAGTGATTATCATGGCAATTCTTCTCCTATGTGTTACATCTTTCTGATTAGAAACTCAGTGATTATCATGGTAATTCTTCTCCCATGTGTTACATCTTTCTGACCAGACACTCAATCATTATCATGGTAATTCTTCTCCCATGTGTTACATCTTTCTGACCAGAAACTCAGTGATTATCACAGTAATTCTTCTCCCATGTGTTACATCTTTCTGACCAGGAACTCAGTGGTTATCATGGTAATTCTTCTCCCATGTGTTACATCTTTCTGACCAGGAACTCAGTGGTTATCATGGTAATTCTTCTCCCATGTGTTACATCTTTCTGACCAGACACTCAATGATTATCATGGTAATTCTCCTATGTGTTAAATTTTTCTGACTAGAAACTCAGTGATTATCATGGTAATTCTTCTCCCATTTGTTACATCTTTCTGACCAGAAACTCAGTGGTTATCATGGTAATTCTTCTCCCATGTGTTACATCTTTCTGACCAGAAACTCAGTGATTATCATGGTAATTCTTCTCCCATGTGTTACATCTTTCTGACCAGACACTCAATGATTATCATGGTAATTCTTCTCCCATGTGTTACATCTTTCTGATTAGAAAGTCAATGATTATCATGGTAATTCTACTCCCATGTGTTACATGTTTCTGACCAGAAACTCAATGATTATCGTGATAATTCTTCTCCCATGTGTTACATCTTTCTGACCAGAAACTCAATGATCATCATGGTAATTCTTCTCCCATGTGTTACATGTTTCTGATTATAAACTCAATGGTTATCATGGTCATTCTTCTCCCATGTGTTAGATGTTCCTAACCAGAAACTCAATGATTATCATGGTAATTCTTCTCCCATGTGTTACATCTTTCTCAGTGATTATCATGGTAATTCTTTCCCCACGTGTTACATGTTTCTGACAAGAAACTCAGTGATTATCATGGTAATTCTTCTTCCAAGTGTTACATGTTCCTGACTAGAACATCAGTGATTATTGTGGTGATTCCTTCTCCCATGTGTTACACATCTCCAGGCATCTGGCACCGACCATCCAGCTTTATTCTGCCAGACCTTTTTCACTGATGTGCCTCACTGGGTGTGCAAGCCGCCCCGATCGCTGATGGAAGAGCAGATGGCGGACATGGACTTCCGCTTCCAGCACAAACATCCGCTGATCCCTTGCACCGCCACACTCAGGTGAGAAGACAAGGCTTCCGATTGTTCAGATGCTGAATTCTATCTTGAAAAGAAAATTGAAGATCCATTGGTGTGATGTTCATTCTCATGGAGTTTGATGACCTCCAGCTTGTGTTTTGCCTTGTGATTTGTTTGTTCATGTTTTGCGGATACAGTACTTAATTAAAAATTTATTTTTTATGTTTATGTCCAGAAGCTTGATTGAATGCTTCTAGCTGTTTTCAGTTTTAATCCATATCCCTGACCAGAAGATTTCCCAAACTGAATCCACTCCATTCGTTCTTTATGTCCTGCTCCAGTCCCTTTTGTTTCTTCACTCATGATACAGCGTGAGACATTTGCTTGCAACCATCATATCAGCTCCAGCATGCTTGCCTGCTGTATATGCTTTGGCAGATATCATCAATCAGTTTTGTTCAGTTAAAAGAGAAAAAAATCCTCAGAAAAAGTTTGGTATGGTTTTAAATGTGAAAAGACAAATGAGGACTGTGTGGATGTCATATTTGGGAACAGGTGTATTCTCACTGTTGCAGTGAACCTGGTGTTTAGACATACACACACAGACGCACGCACGCACGCACGCACGCACGCACGCACACACACACACACACACACACACACACACACACACACACACACACACACACACACAGGAAGTTTGGGGAAAGGTAATTACGTTTTGAAGCTAGTCTAAAACATGGTGTAAAACAGAGTCCAGTAATTTCCATTCCTGTGAAATCAAAATTACCAAAAGAGAATTCAGCATTGCATGTTTGTGTGTGCATGTGCCCGCATGTGCGTGTGTGTGTGTGTGTCTGTGTCTGTGTCTGTGTCTGTGTGTGTGTGTGTGTTGTTACATACTCAATGAAAATCAAAATATATGAACTCACGAACAATTGTATGCCATTACAGTTTGCATTTAATTTGTTTGTGTATGTGTGTGTGTGTGTGTGTTTTACTTTTTTTTTAGGGGGGGGGGGGTAGGGGGAGGAGTGGATGGGTGGTATTTTGATGGAGAAGTACATAAATGGTAAAGGATGGAATGTTTTCTTTTCAGTACAGTGGAACTTTTCTGTGTGGACCTCTCAAGCAAAAAATCATGTTTAATTGTGTCATCTTGCCATGATATTAAAGTTTGTACAGTAGTACTTTCCACAAGCAACACCACCCCTCTCTCCACTCCACCTCTTCCTGACTGGTGACCTTTTACCCATTCCTGACTGGTTTTTCTGTCACTGATCTATTTCATTCTTAAAATGCCTCCCTATCAACACCCATTTCCCATATTGAACCAAAAACCACATTAACCTTTTTTTAAATGACCATGACACAGATATCTAGAGACAGAGTGTTCAATGAAAATGAAGAAAACCAATCAACTGTGTAATTTAGCATATCATCATTACTGATGTACATAAAGCAGACGATTTTCATCCCTCTGCAGTTCTAGTTATCTCCCATTTAGAAGAAATCCAAGAACATGAAAGACGAGACGACTTGCTCAGTTGCTGGCTCATGGCTTGCTGTTTTCTTCAAAACATTCAAAATGTCAGGGAAGTGTTCAAGGAAAAGAAAGTTTTTTAAAACCTTGGAAGAAAGGGTGAAGGTTATAGAGCGAAGTGATCAAGTTGATTGAGACCTCTTCTGTTTTAAGGCCTTTTTGTAACATTTTTAAGGTTTTAGGTGAGAAATCACAGTCTGTACACACCACATGCGTGTCTTCAGTCAATATTGAAAGGTGGTCTTGTTTCGTGTGGTCATGTGGGTTTTTTTAACTGTGTGCTTTTTTCAATGTTCACTTTTTTTTTCTTTTTTTTGCAGGGGGGGGGGATGGATGTGATAAATCTAATATGGATAGAAAGAAAAGTTTTCCAGATAAAAACGAATTTTAGAGGGAGGAAGTCTCACTTGCATGAAGTTGAGGAAAGAAGGGTAAGGGGAAATCTTACTCGACTCATGCACAAGATAAGTGATCGCTCATTTTTCATTTTGGTTGTCTTCAGTGTTGTGTATCTTGCCTGAAGAAGACCTAGGAGTTTGAAACGCATCATGTTTTGTTTTGTGGTTTGTTTGTTCATGTTTGGGGGGGGGGATTTATCACATAAACTTTTTAAGAATCGACTCCTGAAGTTCACAGTTATCTGATTGTCTCCTCACCATCATGAACCTTCTTGGCTTTTCTCCCAGCGGCGGCAACACTCTGATCATCTCCCTGTCTCAGCCCATGCGGGCCATCACCCCTGGACAGTACGCCGTGTTCTATCAGGGAGATGAATGTCTTGGCAGCGCCAAAATTCTCCGCACTGGACCGTCCCTCTTCACGCTCAGCTATGGCGAACGGGTGAAAAACTCCACGGAGTTTTCTTGATACCTGAAAACCTTCATTTGCATCTGTGGATGGAACCCTGCAGGACAGTCCTGTGTGGAGAACTGGCAGTGGTGGAGCCCAGGGAGAGCAGTGTCGTTCGCTTGGGCCGACATTTAAAGAAGTGTTCAACAGAGGAACTTTTGTTTCCCTTACTGAGGAACGAGTGCCTGGTGATATTCTGTGATCATTTTTCTTTTGGGTGTGGGGAGATGGGTTGGAGGGGTTAGGGAGGGAGAGGGAGATTGACTGGAGGGTAAGGGTTAATCTCAGGGCGAAAATGAAAGATTTGTGTAATGTTATTTTCTGTGTTCATGATTCTTGCATGAGTTTGCTCATGTTTGATTTTCTATCATTTTATCCTCACTTTAACAACTGATAATTATTTTTCTTCATATATGTTCAGAATTTCATCAACAGTTTAAAGAAGATGAATCGTTTATGTCCATTATAATCTACATATTAATGCACTTTTATGTCCATTATAATCTACATATTAATGCACTTTTATGTCCATTATAATCTACATATTAATGCACTTTTATGTCCATTATAATCTACATATTAATGCACTTTTATGTCCATTATAATCTACATATTAATGCACTTTTATGTCCATTATAATCTACATATTAATGCACTTTTATGTCCATTATAATCTACATATTAATGCACTTTTATGTCCATTATAATCTACATACTAATGCGCTTGACAAGAAATTAGCAGTAAATATGTGTACAGTCTTTATACAGAAGCAGAAGGAGACAGTGTGTCAGTATAAACTTACATGATTAATCCAAAGCTATACTGCTTTTCTTTCTTCATTTGAATGTTTGAATGTACATGTATGATCAGAATTTTCACCCTCTGAACTGACGCCCATGCTTGTGTGCTTCATAGAGAAAGTGAGTGTGTGTTGTACTGCTGGTGATGAATACATTTCAGGAACGTTGGTGTGGTTGAGGACTTGGACCACTGTTCATCTGGCTACCTTCGTTTTGTGATCTGGAATAAACAATACAACCCCTGATTTGAAAAAAATAATCTTAAATAAATGTTAGCGAACCGCCAAGAGAAACGTGGACAAACGAGTCACAAGACAAAACATGACGCGTTTCGACCTCTTAGGTCTTCTTCAGGCAAGACACAAACAAATAGGACAAAGAAAATGAACAGATTTTTCACTTAGCTTAGCTCCTCTTCGTTCAACGCCTGCCTACCTTGCGCTGAAGAGATCTAAGCTAAGTGAAAAATTCGTTCATTTTCATTATCCTATTTGTTTGTGTCTTGCTTGAAGAAGACCTAAGAGGTCGAAACGCATCATGTTTTGTATTGTGACTCGTTTGTCCACGTTTCTCTTGGCGGTTCACTAACATTTATTTGAGATTTGTTTAGATTTCCGCCTGCAGTCGTCTCACTTTGCAACTACATTTGAAAAAAATTGTTTTCTTCTGTTTGATCCTCCAGGCCACCTCAAACAGGATACCTCCTATGTTGATCGTTTCAGGTCTCCAACACACCCACACCCAGTATCATTCTGTCACATTCAGAACATTGTAGCGCATGTGGAGTAATCAATATAAGGACAGCTTAAGGCAACCCATTACAGCAATTGCTGCACTGCTGCCAGGTCTCTTTGATGGTATAGTATGGTACAGCTAAAACATGGCAGTCATGTTTTACCATCAGGATTCGATACAGGACTCTGAAGGCGAAAACAAGGGCTCAGAAAACTTTCATCCATCTCTTAAATTCTTAATATTCTGATAACACACTTCAGCATGAGAAACCTGTGTGTGTGTGTGTGTGTGTGTGTGTGTGTGTGTGTGTTGTGTGTGTGTGTGTGTGCGTGTGTGTGTGTGCCTGCGTATGTGCAGGTGGGCGTGCAAATGTTTGTGCATGCATGTGTGTGAGTGTGTGTGACACAGCGTGTTAAACTTTTAATGGTAGTATTCATGCATTGAATGCCTGGTAATTTTCTTTTTAAACAATATGGTAAAAATGACGTTTCAATGCCTGTTCTGTGCGGTCACTGAAGGGAGCTATATGTCTACATAACTTGTGTGTTTACAATATGTTTATTGTAACTCTGGTTGTCGTATAGTTCAATCTCAAATATTTAGAATTTGTTTAAACATACAGTGCTAACATCATAATGTTGTCAAAGATCTTGAGATATATGTATGCAGGTTGAGTGATGTGGGTGCATTGCAAGGTCATTTTGTTTCAGAGAATTGTTCCATGATTATTTCATATACTGTTCCTTGTTGCATGTATTTTAACTGTTGTACCTGGTCCTAATTTCCGTTTTTGAGATAATAAAGTCATTTTGACTTTGACTTTGACTTGGCAGAAAGAGATCATAACTGCTATGTCACAAAGCCAGCGTGAGTGAGCTCCCCTTTTCGGAGGATGCCACCATGTTAAAAAAAATGGTGGATTTTCCAATGATTTGAAAGAAATGCACCATGGGTGTGGTGGACATGTTAAGATGATGGATTATCTTTCAGCATCAGAAATGTCTGTTATAGGTTTGACGTCAGCTGTGATCATCGAGTAGTTCAAAGAGGTCTACAGACAAGAGGCTACGATAGATGTAAATAAAAAGAAAAAAACAAATAAACAAAAAAGAACAATGCTGAATAAAACTGACTCACAAGACCCTGTTTGTGTGTGTGTGTGTATGTGAGAGAGAGAGAGAGGGAGAGTGTTCGTGTACCGCCTAATGTAACAAATATCTGTCTTGTACATGCAAACACGCACCACACACACAGTGCTACACCCCTGTGCAGGATGATGTTAAAAAATAATGTATCAATGCCATGCTCTGCAGTGCTACATCCATGTACAGGATGATTAAAAAAAAAAAGAATCATTTGCATGCTCCACATTGCTACACTCATGTGCATGAAGTTGAAAAAAAAAATGTATCAGTTGCATGCTCCACAATGCTACAGCCTTGTGCAGGAACATGCTGAAAACACACAAAATTCTGTATCATTGCCATGCTTTACAGTGCTACATACATGTACAGGATGATGTAGATATACTCAATCAGTTCGATGCTCCACAGTGCTACATCTGTGTGCAGGGTGGTTTTAGAATAGGGCCAGTGTCATTAGGGCCAGTACCACTGAGGCCCAGTGTCATTAGAGCTAGTACCACTGAGACCCAGTGTCATTACGGCCAGTGCCAATAGGGCCCAGTGTCAATAGGGCCAGTGACATTAGGGCCCTGTGTCATTAGGGCCAGCGCCATTAGGGCCCAGTGTCATTAGGGCCAGCCCCGTTAGGACCCAGTGTCATTATGGCCCAGTGTCATTAGGGCCAGCGCTGTTAGGGCCCAGTGTCATTAGGGCCCAGTGTCATTAGGGCCAGCGCCATTAGAGCCCAGCGTCATTAGGGCCAGCGCCATTAGGACACAGTGTCATTAGGGCCCAGTGTCATTAGGGCCAGTGCCATTAGGGCCCATGTCATTAGGGCCAGCACCATTAGGGCCCAGTGTCATTAGGGCCAGAACCATTGGGGTCCAGTGTCATTAGGGCCCAGTGTCAATAGGGCCAGTGCCATTAGGGCCCAGTGTCATTAGGGCCAGTGCCATTAGGGCCCATGTCATTAGGGCCAGCACCATTAGGGCCCAGTGTCATTAGGGCCAGCACCATTGGGGTCCAGTGTCATTAGGGCCCAGTGTCAATAGGGCCAGTGCCATTAGGGCCAGTGCCATTAGGGCCCAGTGTCAGGGCCAGTGTCATTAGGGCCCAGTGTCATTAGGGTGCAGTGTCATTAGGGCCAGTGCCATTAGGGCCCACTTCCATCAGAGCCCAGTTCTATCAGGAACTAGTACTATTCAGACCCAGACCCAGCACCATCACAGCCCAGTACAGTAAAGGCTCAGTTCAAATATAGGCCAGTACCATAAGGACACAATTCCATTAGGGCTCAAATCTAACTGGGCCATTTGGGACAAGCACAAATGAGCAATATCCGTTTCTGATGAAAGACAGAGACAAACTGAGACAGATAGATCAACAGAGTGAGATAGAGGTTTATTGAGAGTGAGCAGGGTCTAAGACAGATAATTGGAGAGAGATCAATCATTGTGGCACAGCAGTTAGTGTCTTGGACGCCCGGCTAGGAGGTAATGGATTCCATTTCCCATCGAAGCCTTTCATTTGCGCGATTGTTCTGTCCTGCCCCGCTGCTACCCAGGATTGAGTTTGCTTTGGACTCAGTTGGGAAGACTGGGACCAAACACTTGAGTTTCATCCGCTTAATGAATGCGTCTCTTAGAGTGTTGCTCAAATCTCTGCCTAGTACTGCATGTGTCTCTTGACCCAGGTCAATGCCGGGATACAGTACGAAAGTAAGCATAAAGTACGGCTCAGTCATGCATTCTCAGGCCAAAATGGAAACATGTAGCATCATCTTCAACATCCTAATCCTGATCAACCAACATGAAAAAAGAGTCTGAAATTCTGTGGCTCTTCACGCCCTGCTCTTGTATTGACCTCGGTTTTGATATCCTCTCAACGTGTATGCCCTTTTTAGATTCTGTCGGGGTCGCCGGCATCTGCACATTCATGGGGACTGTTGTGGGATAGACATGTGGGCGCCCTCTGGAGGAAGATTTCACTCACTGACTCCGTGACCAAGCAACGCTTGTCATTAGGAGGGGACTCAATAGGCTGCATCCTGCATGTATTGGGTCAGAACAGGCGCCACTAAACACCACCAAAGTGACTCAGCAGCAGTGCAGTGTCTCCTCTGGTGGGTTGTCTCCTGGTGACATGACACTGACTGCTCCTTGTAGATCCCTGGTTTCAGGGCAGTGGCTGGACAAGCCAGGCTGTGGCTGTGCACGGGGAGCCAGAACGAGCAGCGTGGGTGGGGTGGCATGGAAGAAGAAAAAGAAGAAGAAGAGAGCGGGGGAGAGAGAGAGGGGGGGGGGGGGGGGGAGAGGCTGTCAACAAGAGACAGAAACATTGACAAAGATACAGAGACAGGAATGGAGCTGGCCATAAAGGAACGAGGACGCAATGGAATCAACCTGAATCACAGCTCCCCATTCGGCCCCAGTCTCATTAGTGCCCTGTACCAACAGGACCCATGACCAATAAGGACCAGTGCATTTGAGTCCACAGTACATTTTCGTATTGATTAGACACATCTGATCATCTAATGGCAGGAGAAAGATAGATAAAGGTAGTTACAGAAACAAGAGTGATATAGAAAAGATGAGGTGTGAGGCGTGCATGGTGAAGGGATGGGGAGGGAGAGAGGTGGGGGGGGGGGGGAGAGAATCTCGGCAATCAAAGATACAAAAAAATAGTGACAAGGAAACAAATAAAAATTCTCTCTCTCTCTCTCTCTCTCTCTCTCTCTCTCTCTCTCTCTCTCTCTCTCTCTCCATCCTCTTCGATCCCCACCCACGCACCTCCTCCCCATCCTCCTCCCCCTTCTCCTATCTAACTCTTTTTGGTCAGCCTACAAATGTATAGCCTCATCCAGTAAAACTATGTGGCAGCCCCTTGATCGGCAGCCTGTAGGGAATATTCAATATGGAATCGTCATCAGGCAATCACAGAGTGAAAGGCTTCCGTTGCTGAATCACTTTGGTGATGCTCAATGATACCTATTCCGATTCGACGTACGCAAGTAGTCAAGTATGCACATCATACTGCATCCCTGCCCTACTGACGACAATCTCTTATCGAGGAGCCACCATGCTCAGGCGGAGAGATCCCCTCTGAGTTCTTGGTTAACTGGAGTTTTTCAACCATCATTTTACTTTTCACTCCTTCTCTCTAAAAGCTGACTCTCAGCACGCTCACATTTAATCCTGTGAACCAAGAATTCTGGCGCTTTACGTTTCTCCACGGTGCACCAGTTATGCAATCATGTCTTCTTCTTCCCTAAAAGCTGGTGCACTCAAAAATGAGTAGGTCACCAGCGCGCATGTTAAAGAGAGAGAGAGAGAGAGAGAGAGAGAGAGAGAGAGAGAGAGAGAGAATGCGACTCATTTGGCAACAAGGGGTCGCACATGATATTTAAAAGGTTAAAAGCAATGGCCAGGTTAAGGCCTAGGTAACCATAAAATATATGGGGAAGTTAAAATAGAAAAGTCAGTCCATATGCAGATCTCAAGATTGTCTTATCAATCTGATTTTTAAAAGAGACTGCATTTGTGGCAATCTTGACGGCACCCGGCAGTGAGTTCCACAGCCTTACAGAACTAGGATCAAACGAATGTAAATGGCTGTCAGTATTTGATGCAGGTATGGCATAAGATTGACCGCCACTCCTGGTGCTACTTTTATTAAATACTAGTTGTTCCATTGGGATATCAATTAGTTTAGCTCTGCCTTTGAAGAAGGTATTAAGTTTAATATGAAGGCTCTTCTCTCTTCTAAGGGTTTCCATTCTAATTTCCTCATGTTCTTCCTAGTATTCCCTTTCTCTCTGACATGGTTCCCTGTTACGAACCGTGCTGCTCTCTTCTGAATCTTTTCGAGGTTATCGATGTCCTTTAGATTGTAAGGATCCCAGACTGAGCAACCATATTCCAGTACTGGTCTAACCAGTGTTTTATAGCAGTCGTCCTTAACCTTTTGGGGGCAGTCATTGATGTTCCTGTATAAGAAAGCTAAGATGTTGATTGCTTTCTTACATACTAAATTGTAATGTTCTTTCCATTTGAGACGACTATCTATAATCACGCCTAAATATTTTGCAGCATTGGTTTCTTTAAGAATAGTATTGTGAATAGAGTATTCTGATCTAGTTGGTGAGCGTTTATTACATATACGCAACACTTGGCACTTCTGGGGATGAAATCCCATTTTCCAAGTTCTTTTTCACTCTTGTAAAACGTTTAGATCTTCTTGTAGAATGCGTGTATCATTCTTGCTTCTGACTGTTCTATATACTAAGCTGTCATCTGCAAAAAGCCTTATAGTAGTTCCAGGAGAGAGATTTCTACTTATGTCATTTATATAAATGACATATGTAACTCTTTCTACTAATACCACTGCTTGTGGTACCTTTGTATTGTTGCCACAGTGCCATAGACAGGTTACGCGGAGACTAAAGCTGTCTGGTGGTATCCATTCACTTACCGTACGCTTAGATTAGAGGATGACAGAGTAAACAAAGAAACTTCCATGACAAAAAAAAAAGTTTAAAGCTATTATAGCGAGCTCACAAATGCATACAACAACAGCAAAATGGAAGTGGCGCCCAATTATATAGACAGGTTACGCGGAGACTAAAGCTCTCTGGTGGTACCCATTCACTTACTATACGTTTAGATTAGAGGAAGACAGAGTAAACAAAGAAACTTCCATGACAAAGAAAGTTTTAAGCTTGCCCATATAGAGCGAGCTCACAGATGCATATAACAACAGCAGAATGGAAGTGGCATCCAATTTGAGTAGCTACGTGATTGTTCGTTCTTCGTTTTCATTGTCTTGAATGCTGTTTGTCTCGCCTGAAGAAGACCAAAGAAGTCGAAATGCGTCGAGTTTTGTCTTGTCATTTGTTGTCTCTTTCGTTCGGCGGAACAGTAAATCTTTTAAGTTTGTCTTCAAAGGTATTGCCACACGGTCTTTTGTTTCCGTCAATTACCTTGGATATATTCAGGACCAGATAAAGAGCATTCAGATATGATAATTCGTGTGTGTGTGTGTGTGTGTGTGTGTGTGTGTGTGTGTGTGTGTGTGTGTGTGTGTTTCTATCGTAGAAATTATTTTATCAGAATGTTTCTTCTTCTTCTTTTTCTGTGTACGCAGGCTGATACTCCTGCGGACACTCCCTGTATAGACAGGCAAGGATTAATCCCATCTACCCAACAAAGGGAGTGGAGCTTTGTGTTTATGACCTTTTTTTTTATCCCGCCATTAAGGCAGCCATACTCTAACTTCGAGGAAATCAGGATGTTTCAGAAAGTGTGACAATCTATCAAATTCTTCATTTATATATCCTTTGAGCAAGTCAACTTTTTTCTTACCATTTTGAGAAAATGTTCTATCAGGCATGCGACAAGGTGGCTAACTCCCACCTTTTCGTTTAGTCGTAGAAGACAGATATGCATTGAACATTTTTGGAGGTTAAAAGAATTCTAGCTAGGTTAGTTTAAATTCTTCCTTTGTTGCTTTCCTCATTACCCATTTAATTTGATTCCTTAATCGAGCACAGGCGTGTTGACTTTTCAGTTAAAAACTCGATTCTTGGCTCTAATCTTGTCAAGTACTGTGTGCGAAACATTTTTTTGTTGTTGTTGTCTAGAAGGAATGTCTTTGTAAAATGTACCTGAAAGATATAAAGTACATATTTCGTCCCTCAGATCTTTTAATGTTTCCCAGCATTTATAGTGTTCATCCAAATTGTCAACAGGTATTTCACTTCATTTTACTTACATCTTCTTCTTCTCTTAATTGTTACGGGATGAGAGATTGGAAAGGAATGTCAAAAACCACTGAGCCGCATGATGGCTTTTGAGTCATGCAACTGTGTCCCCAGGTCTATGCTCCCCCCTGTCTCCAAGTCTGTGTATCCCCAGGTCTTCCCCCCGGTCTGTAAGTCCCAAGTTATTACCCCCCCCCCGCCCCCTCCCGGTCCGTGTGTCCTACAGTTCTATGTCCTTCTCAGGTCTGTATGTCCTCCTGATCTATTCTCGCCTCGATCCAAAGCTATGTATGCGGTAGTCCGGACGGCCGTCATTTTTTTTTTTTTTTTTTGGTAATAAAAAAGAAAGTGGAAGAATGTTTTTGCATGTGTGGTAAAAGGCACTGAAACAACAGAATTGAAATCCATACTACACAAACTCGTCGATTTCTGCTCTTTGGCTATTCATTTATTCATTTAACAAAGAATTTCTTCTCCCTCATACAGGTATTGGTTTCTAGAATTTTCAACTGTGGACTAGACCTAGAAAAATCATGTTCACCGGAAGCAAAGTTTGTTATGGGACACAACTCTAATAACACTCACACACCGAACAGTTCTGAAAGCGAGTAGAAGCGGTCTGCTTTTAATGCTGTACATGGTAGAAGACTGCATTTTAAGCATAGTTCGGCATTGTAAGCACTGACAGTGTTTAGGGCACCTTTTTGGACCAAAGCGCGGACGGTGACGCGGTAAACTGTAGGTAAGAAAAATACTGAAAGGATTTGTTGCTTCATTATTGAGTGAGTGTTGGGTCGATTGAAATTAAACAGAGAGAGGAGAATCAAATGGTTAGACTTCGCCCAGTGTTATCCATTTTTATTTTTGGCAGGGGCAGGGAAGGGAGGTGGATTCACAAGTATTTTCACGTCTTCACCTGAACCACTCTCTCTACGCAAACTCTCTCTCTCTCTCTCTCTCTCTCTCTCTCTCTCTCTCTCTCTCTCTCCTCTCTCGGCCAGGGCTCCCATAGACATGTGAAACTTAATAATAATAATAATAATGAATACTTATATAGCACCTATTCTCGGCTAGAGACCAAGCTCTAAGCGCTTTACAATCAACACTCGTTTACACAACGGGCTGCCTACCTGGGTAGTGCCGACTGAAGAGCTGCCAGCTGGCGCTTCATTCAGTCATTTCCCGTGTCATCCAGTCAGTATCATTCAATATCGATCACTCATTTTCCTTACTTCCTTCATTCTTTCCATTTCTCACGCAGGGTGCATGCTATGTGTAACGTGTCATCCATACCAACGGCCAAACTGGCCTACTCTTCCGAAAGTTGGTGATGGGATTTTACGTGTGTGCAAGATGTTATGCGTGCGTTCACACATGGAACCTCGGTTTATAGTCTCATTCGAAGGACTGTATGGGAAATGGAGTCAGAACCAATGTTAACTCCGAGGGAAAAATCCCCCTGTACCGAAACGCCCCGGCGGAGGTTCGAACCCGCAACCCCAGGATCACCAAGATTACGAGTCTGGCGCTCTACCAATTGAGCTATTGCCGTTTGTTTGTTTGGGTTTTTTTTGCAGTCAGTGTAAAATGAAAAGAGATGCCTTTCATTTCTTGACACAACCAAACACAGATCCACAGTACATACCCAGCAAGGCAAATGAAGAATGCATGAGCCAAATGCAATGTGCTCCTCTTACCAAGGCAAAATGGTGACATTGTATGCTGGTCTGAAATCATGAAGATTCTGTCTGGCTGCATGGGTCAGTGCAATCATCCCATCGAATCACCTATACATGTGTAGACTGTCTGGTCTTATCTTGCAAGCTGCTCACATAGTTTTCAATTTGTACACCTATTTAATACCTCCGGAACAATTTTAAATGTTCATGCATCTATTTAGCTGTGATGTTGATGACACTTGTTATGTTGTTTAACCATTGGTCCTATGCTGATCGCAAAAGTTCTTTTTCTTTTTTTGTTGTTTGTTTGTTGTTGTTACGAAGCATTTATGAAGTGTTAGACTGATAAGAACTACAAGAGAGAAACTGTAACAATTTTCACCATGATGAACAATCTCAAGTCAGTTATACATGCGAAAGGTCTAGCCCATGGTCATGCCACACTGGCCAGTGTGTTACTGGCCAGTGTGTTTAGCATCAGCAAATGAAATAGAGTGATTAAAGTTGTTGATGACCCATAAAAATCTGATCTGAAGGTTAGGTGACTGCTTAAAAGGAGTGAATGCAAGCAGTGTCACTGAAAAATCACAAAAGAGGAAAATAAATTAGTCTGTCACAGACTTCTTTTTTTTCCCCCTATGTTATCTGCAGTGCTATCTTGGTGGCATTACCCCATGCTGCTCATTCCACAGTCATACCCTGGGTTGTCCTGCCACCACTTTGGCACCAGCAGTCCACAGGAAGAAGTCAGTGTCAAGTTGATATGAAGCAACTACCAGAGAAGACATTGCAATACTGATATGAAGCAACCACCAGAGAAGACACTGCAATACTGCTAAGTCACGTAGTGGTGTTCAGTGGTGCCTGTTCTGGTCCAGTGTATGCAGGACACCACGTACTAAGCCCCCCACTGATTACAATGATTGCTCAGTCACAAAGTCAGTGTGAGTTAGTGCACCCCCCTAAAAGAGCAGTACCAAGTCTGTCCAACATAAGTTCCCATGAACTTGCTGGTACCGATGACCTTGACATAAACTCACAGAGGGCATAGAAATGGAAAGGACATCAAAACCGATGTCACGGTGAGAGCAGGGCATGAAGGGCCTCAGAATTTGAGAATTTTTTTTATGCTGAGGATGAGGATCATGAAGATAATGCTGTAGAGTTGTTCTCTGGTCTGACACTGCTTGACAGAACTGTACTCTAGTCTAAGCACACTATGAATATACTGTAACGTCAATCAGGCCTGAGAGTCCCAGACACCTGCAGTGTTGGTGAGGAACCATGAGCAACACTGTCTAGGATCCAGCCATTAAATTGATAAAACTCATTTGTATGGCCCCAGTTTTCCCATCTCAGCCCATATCAAACTCACCTCTGGGTCATAGCTATTCTGGGTAGAAAAATCCTCTGAATCCTCCCAGATCTGAATGTTTATGATCTGGTCCATTAAATGCTTTGATGGAATTGAACCCACAATCCACCAGCTGGGAATCTGTGATGCTTACCACTGCACCACAGTGGCTGGTTGAAAGTGAATTTCTTGTGTAATAAAGTGTGTATTACATCCATGTCAGTGATTCAGCTTACATTATAGACCTTAACAACCTTTTTGCATGAATATTCAGAATTACTATGCTGATGTGTGTTTTCCGGTATAAGTATGCAATTAGTCATGATGACTTCCATTTTGATTTTATCTCCTTGTCCCTGCTTGTGGTGAGCTCATAAAGATCTCGGTTTTGGCAAGTTCATGTTGACTATCATTGGATTAATCCGATTTATACAGTGGTGCCCTGTGGAGAAGAACACACCCATTTAAGCTGGCTCTGTAAGTAAGCAATAATTGTTGTCAGTAGGTTGCTCAGCGCAAGGCTTCTGTACGCCACTGACACTAGTGACAGCAGCAGCTCAGTGTCTCCGTTGGTTGGTTGCCTTATGTGGACTGTGGTGCTGGAGCTGTGACAGAATAAACCTGGGTATGGCTTTATATGGGTGAGCCAAAATGAACACTGGGAGGGATGCTGTTGAAGGGGCATGGAAGATAGGGCAGCAAGGAAAAAAAAAAAGAAGTGACATCAACATAATTTTAATGTTCAGGAAAATATGTACAGGGGATGTTCATGGTTTGTTTGTCTGAGATCAGAAAATGAAAAAAAAAATGTATACCTTTCCAAAGAATGGCCATTTTATTTATATTGAGAAAAAGAGACAGAAAAAGAGCAAGAGAAAGAGAGATCTATGGCTCTCTGTAGTTGTCTGGGATGTAAACAATGTGAACTGAATTGTATCCCTTAAAACAAAGTTCGGACCAAGGAAACATGTCAGGGTGAAATATAAAGTCAATGACAGTGGATGGAAAAGCATCACACACGTACACAGTTTGTTTGTGTGTGTGTGTGAGTGACGGTGTGTGTGTGTGTGTGTGTGTGTGTGTGTGTGTGTCACTCTGTGTGTGTGTGTCACTCTGTGTGTGTGTGTGTGTGTGTGTGTGTGTGTCTCAGACACTGTATGTGTGTGTGTTTGTGTGTGTGTGTGTGTGTGTGTGTGTGTGTGTGTGTGTGTGACTCTGTGTGTGTATATATGTTTGTGCATGTGTGTGTGTGTGTGTGTGTATATGTGTGTGTGCATGTGTGTGTGTGCATATGTGCATGTGTGTAACAATTTTTGTTATGACTTTTTTTCCGTATTGTATATATTTGTCTTTTCAGACACAATGTTCCCTGCATCACACAAGACAGTGTTTGTGCTGGACCACAGCTGCTACTTTGCCCAGCCTTGCGGGGAGAAGATGAACTATGACATGTACTCGCGCAACAAGGCGCCGCCCTTAGGGGTCATCCCAGCGGCCCACATCAACAAACCCTTGTGGACCTGCAGCGTGGAGTGCTTGTTCGAGTACATGCGGATTGTCTTTGACATTTACCCTACCAATAAACTGGTAAAGTATTATGTCTTTGACGTTTACCCTACCAATAAACTGGTAAAGTATTATGTCTTTGACATTTACCCTACCAATAAACTGGTAAATCATTATGTCTTTGACATTTACCCTACCAATAAACAGGTAAAGTATTGGAATGGCATTGTCTTTGACATTTAACCGACCAATAAACTGTTAAAGTATAGAAATAGCATTGCCTTTGACATTTACCTTACCAAGAAACTGATAAAGTATTGACATAGCATATAACCATGAATGTATGCCTTTGTTGTACATCTTGCCACACACATTATGAATAATTTTTGCTTTTGACATTTACCCTACCAATAAACTGGTAAAG
>CM065734.1:48791765-48814265 GCA_033310375.1 Conus canariensis
CTGACCTACGGCGTGCCACAAGGATCTGTCTTGGGCCCTCTACTCTTCATTCTCTACTCTTATCCTGTCTCTTCTATCGTCCAAGAACACCTGCTTCAGCATCATTCCTTCTCTGATGACAATCAGCTGTATGTCTCTGGGCCTCTCTCTGACCTTCCTCTCATGATCCAAAACACCCAGTCTTGTGTAGCCAACCTTAAGGACTGGATGACCCGAAACAAACTAAAACTAAATGAAGATAAGTCTGAACTGATCCTGATCACCCCACCAAAACTTCAAAACCACCCTTCTGTTCCGACTTCCATCAAACTTGTTGATTCACCTATCACTCTCTCTCATTCTGCCCGCAACCTCGGTGTAACTCTTGATCAAACCCTGTCCTTCCAACAGCATGTCAGCAATGTCTGTCGCACTTGCTTTCTTGAACTCCGCCGAATTGCTTCTATTCGCCATCTTCTCTCAGAAAACACAACAAAAGCTCTTGTCTGCGCATTTGTTCTATCCCGCCTGGATTACTGTAACGCTCTTTTGTCTGGCTCTCCCTCTCATCTCATCAACAAACTTCAAAGAGTTCAGAATCATGCTGCCCGTCTCATCTTCCGCACTTCTAAATATAACCATGTTACCCCATTGCTCCGCTCTCTCCACTGGCTCCCTGTTCAGCTAAGAATATCCTACAAGATTGCCTCTCTCTGCTTCAAATCTATCGAGTCTTCCTGTCCTGAGTATCTCACCCACCTGTTACATCTTTACACCCCATCTCGAGCTTTACGTTCCTCATGTGACACTCGTATCTACAGTATCCCCACTGTTCGCACTAAAACCTTTGGTCAACGTTCCTTTGCCTATCAAGCTCCAACTACCTGGAATCAATTGCCTCACTCTCTCAGATACTCACCCTCACTGCCCACATTCAAGCGCCTTCTCAAAACTCATCTATTTCCTAGGTAACTTCGTCTTCCCTGTGACCCGACGTTTGCAATGTGTGATGCGAGTGTCTGCTTTGTGTGCGTTCGTGTCTGTGTGAGTGTGTGTTTGCGTGTATGCATGCTTGTGAGTTTGTGTCCTTGCTTTGGATTTTGATGCCTTTTTCTCATGTATGATTGTTATATATTGTGTGATTTGATGTCTGTTGTGATATTGTAAACGCCTAGGGCATTCAATTGATTAGGCGTCATAAATGTTCATAATAATAATAATAATAATATTCTGTTTGAATCTGAGTTGATTACGGGCATTGTATAGTGTGTGCATTTATTCTTTTTCAGATTTGATTGAAATTTTTGTCACTGGTTGAAGTTGTTTGTGATGCTGCTGTCCTCAGTGTTTTGAGGTATGACATGACTCCAGGTGAAAACCGGCCTGTAAAGAAAGGGAGATCAACCTTACAAACAATACTGTCTGTGGACAGGAAAAGTTACAAACAATACTGTCTGTAGACAGGAACAAGATGCAAAGCATATAAACGTACTCCCAGTTTATCCTGAATAGGCGTGAGACATTCCATAAGAGGAAAAACGGTCTTCGACTGGTGTAACCATTAGTAATGGCTATTCTGGTAAACATCGGCCATCGTCTGTGACCTATAATAAACATACTTACAAATTTTCAGAAAGATCGGCCAAGAACTTTCTAAGATTTTCCATAAAGAAGAAAACAATTATGGGCCGTTAGTAATGGCTATAATGGTACACTTAAACATCAGGCGTCATCCGTGACCCATAATGAACTTAACTACAAATTTTCAGAAATATCGGCCACGTACTTTCTGAGATATTCCATAAAGAAGAAAAACCGTTACGGGCCGTTACAGCCGTTAGTAATGGCTATACCGGTAAACTAAAACATCGGGCATCATCCGTAACCCATAATGAACATACATGCTAATTTTCACAAAGATCGGCCAAGTACAATCTGAGATATTCTATAAAGAAGAAAAAGCGTTACAGGCCATTACAGCTGTTAGTAACAGTATAACGGTAAACTAAAACATCGGGCATCATCCGTAACCCATAGTGAACATACTTGCTAATGTTCACAAAGATCAGCCAAGTACTTTCTGAGATATTCCATAAAGAAAAAAAATGTTACAGGCCGTTACAACCGTTAGTAATGGCTATAACGGTAAACTAAAACATCGGGCATCATCCGTGACCCATAATGAACATACCTACAAATTTTCACAAAGATCGGCCAAGTACTTTCTGAGATATTCCATGAAGAAAAACAACCGTTACAGTCCGTTACAGCCATTACTAATGGCTATAACGGTAAACTAAAACATCGGGCATTATTCGTGACCCATAATGAACATACCTGCTAATGTTAACAAAGATCAGCCAAGTACTTTCTGAGATATTCCATGAAGAAGAAAAAGCGTTACAGGCCATTACAGCCGTTAGTAACAGTATATATGGTAAACTAAAACATCATGCATTATTTGTGACCCATAATGAACATACCTACAAATTTTCAGAAAGATCGGCCAAGTGCTTTCTGAGATATTCCATAAAGAAGAAAACCCGTTACAGCCGTTAGTAACGGCTATAACGGGGTAAACTAAAACATCGGGCATCATCCGAGACCCATAATGAACGTACCAGCTAGTTTTCACAAAGATCTGCCAAGTACTTTCTGAGATATTCCATAAAGAAGAAAAAGCGTTACAGGATGTTACACCCATTAGTAACGGATGTAACAGTAAACTAAAACATCGGGCATCATCCATGACCCATAGTGAACATACCTACAAATTTTCAGAAAGATCGGCCAAGTGCTTTCTGAGATATTCTATAAAGAAGGAAAACCGTTACAGACCATTACAGCTGTTACTAACAGCTATAACGGTAAACTAAAACATCAGGCGTTATTCGTGACGCATAATGAACATACCTACAAATTTTCAGAAAGATCGGCCACGTGCTTTTCGAGATATTCTATAAAGAAGAAAAACCGTTACAGCCGTTAGTAACAGCTGTAACGGTAAACTAAAATGTCGGGCATCATCCGTGACCCATACCTACAAATTTTCAGAAAGATCGGCCAAGTACTTTTTGAGATATTCTATAAAGAAGAAAAACCATTACAGGCCGTTACAGCCGTTAGTAACGGCTATAATGGGGTAAACTAAAACATTGGGCATCATCCGTGACCCATAATGAACATACCTGCTAATGTTCACAAAGATCAGCCAAGTACTTTCTGAGATATTCCATAAAGAAGAAAAGGCGTTACATCTGTTATAGCCGTTAGTAACGGCTGTAATGGTAAACTAGAACATTGGGCATCATCCATGACCCATAATGAACATACCTACAAATTTTCAGAAAGATCGGCCAAGTACTTTTTGAGATATTCCATAAAGAAGAAAAACCATTACAGGCTGTTACAGCCGTTAGTAACGGCTGTAACGGGGTAAACTAAAACATTGGGCATCATCCGTGACCCATAATGAACATACCTGCTAATTTTCAACAAGATCAGCCAAGTAGTTTCTGAGATATTCCATGGAGAAGAAAAAGCGTTACAGGCCGTTACAGCCATTAGTAACAGCTGTAACGGCAAACTGGAACATCGGGCATTATCCTTGACCCATAGTGAACATACCTACAAATTTTCAGAAAGATCGGCCCAGTAGTTTTGTCTGGAGCGAGTGGAACACATTTTGACCACGGACACACACACACACAGACACACAGACACACACACAGACACACAGACAGCATTTCTTCGTTCCCATTCTAAAGTACTCCCTGTTCTTTAAGAACTGGGAGTACAAAAATGACAAACACTACTGCCTGTGCACAGAAAAAGTGACAATCACTGCTGTCTGTGGACTGGAAAAGTGACAAACAATACTGTCTGTGGACAGAAAAATTGACAAACAATACTGTCTGTGGACAGGAAAAGTGACAAACAATACTGTCTGTGGACAGGAAAAGTTACAAACACTGCTGTCTGTGCACAGGGAGGCCCATGTTCGGAGCATGGAGGAGTGTGTGGTCGATGCGGTCAGTCAGCACAACAAGCTGGCCACCACGTCTGACTCGTGAGTTGTTTCCCTGAATTTTGCTTGTTTGTTTGTTTTCTTCTTTTCTGGTTCTCTCTGCTGTTGTACCCCATTTCCTCCTTTGTTGTTTTTTTTTTTAAAATTTGGATGTCATAAGAGATGCAGTCTCTCACTGATGGACCACACAATGATATCTTGAACAGATTAGTAGTTGGGTGGAAAACAAGCGCAGTGTCTAAATCAAAATGACTGTGCTGTGAAAAGAGCAATTGGAGAGAAGAAATGAGTGCATGCTCAAGACTGCAACTCAGTAAACGTTAGCATTCTCAGAGCATGCACACAGGTCGAAAGTGAGTGAGTAGGCTCAATATTGGTTTTAATCAGTGTAGCAGAATGTTTTTGTTTGTTTGTTGTGTTTTTATGTTGTTTTTTGTTTCCTTTCATTGGTGAAGGTAGCAGAATGTTTGTTGTGTGTTTGTTTTGTTTTCATGTTGTTTTTTGTTTCCTTTCATTGGTGCAGGTAGCAGAATGTTTGTTGTGTGTTTGTTTTGTTTTCATGTTGTTTTTTGTTTCCTTTCATTGGTGAAGGTAGCGGAATGTTTGTTGTGTGTTTGTTGTGTTTTCATGTTGTTTTTTTGTTTCCTTTCATTGGTGAAGGTAGCAGAATGTTTGTTGTGTGTTTGTTGTGTTTTCATGTTGTTTTTTTGTTTCCTTCCATTGGTGAAGGTAGCAGAATGTTTGTTGTGTGTTTGTTTTGTTTTCATGTTGTTTTTTGTTTCCTTTCATTGGTGAAGGTAGCAGAATGTTTGTTGTGTGTTTGTTGTGTTTTCATGTTGTTTTTTTGTTTCCTTCCATTGGTGAAGGTAGCGGAATGTTTGTTGTGTGTTTGTTGTGTTTTCATGTTGTTTTTTGGTTTCCTTCCATTGGTGAAGGTAGCGGAATGTTTTTGTTTGTTTGTTGTGTTTTCATGTTGTTTTTTGGTTTCCTTCCATTGGTGAAGGTAGCGGAATGTTTTTGTTTGTTTGTCGCGTGTTTATGTTGTTGGTTTTGTTTTTTTTTTGGTGTCCTTTCATTGGTGAAGGTAGCAGAATGTTTGTTGTTTGTTTGTTGTGTTTTCATGTTGTTTTTTTTGTTTCCTTCCATTGGTGAAGGTAGCGGAATGTTTGTTGTTTGTTTGTTGTGTTTTCATGTTGTTTTTTGGTTTCCTTCCATTGGTGAAGGTAACGGAATGTTTGTTGTTTGTTTGTTGTGTTTTCATGTTGTTTTTTGGTTTCCTTCCATTGGTGAAGGTAGCGGAATGTTTGTTGTTTGTTTGTTTTCATGTTGTTTTTTGGTTTCCTTCCATTGGTGAAGGTAGCGGAATGTTTGTTGTTTGTTGTGTTTTCATGTTGTTTTTTGGTTTCCTTCCATTGGTGAAGGTAGCGGAATGTTTGTTGTTTGTTTGTTGTGTTTTCATATTGTTTTTTGGTTTCCTTCCAGCCCACCCCTGCCACCTGTAGATTTCCAGAACTTTAGTTTCTATGGAGCTGTGCTGTCTGTCAGTTAGTTGGTATGGTGTGTTCAATGTGGATTCACCAAAGTTTTGTGGATTTCTGCTTTTTAGAGACTGTAGGTACAGTCACACACACACACAAATGCGTACACAGTGCATGTACCCATATGCATGTGCTTACACGTGCATGCACTGTGACACAGACACAGACACACACGCATACACACATATATACATAAGCGTGTGCGCACACGTACACACACACACACACACACACACACACACACACACACACACACACACACATACACACACACACATATATGTGACACACAAGCACATACACACACATATACACAGACATACACATGCACACATTGCACTCATGCACACACACATGCGTGCATACACGTGCGCACGCTCACACACACACACCACTCACACACACACACACACACACACACACACACACACACACACACACACACACACACACACACACACACACGTGCATGCATGCAAACATTCATGTACATACATGTGGTCTCTTTGCTGTTAATCTTCTGCTTGGAAATGATTCCCCTCTTCCCGCTTCCATTCTTCCCCCCTCCTCTCTTCTCCCTCCCCCCTCCCCCCACCCTCACTACGCTCCCTCCCACTCCCGCAATCGTTCCAATTGTTTACAGCACCTGTCGTTCCTCCATTCCATTCATCTCTGTTTCTTTTTCTCTGGTTTTCTCTCTTTGTCTGTCTGTTGGCGAGGAGTGTGATGGTGGATTGGATGGGGAGACAAACTGGTGTCTGTCTGGTCAGCTGAGACTGGAACAGCGTTGTCTGTGATAGACCAACCAGTAGTGTTGTGTATCATGTGAACGTTGTGACAGTGTTCTGTGAATGTAGTGAACCATGAAGGCAGCTTTTGGAAAACTCTCTACTGGAATTAGTAGCATGCATGAGAGATGGATTTTAGATACACCTTATTACTAATATTAGTATTAAGAGTGTGTGTGGGTAATTTTTCTGATAGAAATTATCTCTTTTTTTTTTTTTTCTTACAGCAATTTAGGTAAAAGTGAGCAGTCATTCTGGACCCCAGAGTCCTCAGATGATGTTGTTGCAGTTCCTCCTCTTTGACCATGCTTTGGTCATTTGTTATCCCCCCCCCCCTCCCTCCCGCTTCCATTTTTCAGTGCTTCGTTTCAACTGACAGTGAATTTCCAGTCCATCATGTGTGAGGTTTCTGTTTAAAACTCAATGTCTAAACTATTGAATGTTGTTTTGTGATAGGTATTGTATTCATCAGTTTAGCAAATAGAACTGGCTCTTTTTTCAAGTCGTCTTCCTTTCCATTAAGAGAGATATTCTTGTGAAAATTGAGCTAGTTCAGCATCTGATATAATACTTGCAAATAACAGTATAGCGATATTGAAGATGTGTAAGCAGCGTTTTTATTTTTCCTGTCCTGGTGGAGAAGACCTATAGTGGTTTCGCTCATTCTAGATGACTTAAGAGATGACTCATAACAAGAAGGCCGATACATCTGCCAACTTACCAGATAAATCAGAACGACGAGCATGGTCCAGATCCTTCAACAAGTTCAGTTCTTTTCAGTTAGAACCATTGATTTCAAGCTTATTTCCAGAGTACAACTTCTTTCTGAATGCTACACGTACATTGCCACTGCATGGGATTTAAACTAAGGATCGTTATTGTTACTGTATGCGCTGGACCTGGTGCAAGATGGCCTAGGCCTCAGGGTCGAGTGCCTTTAGGTGACTGGGTCAGAAATGGGTTAACTGAAAGACTACAGTTCTATTTGAATTCTCATGAAACATCTACTGTTGATCAGTAATCCTTTTTTTCTATGTAGGGGAGGGGAAAGGGGAAAGGTGGGGCAGGAGATGGGGAAGGGGGTGGGGGTGGGGATGGGTTTTTATTAATTCATCTCTAGTGCCTTTCCATTGACATACCTACCATCGTAGCTCCCCTCACCCTAGCTCGTTCTGTCAGCCCCCTCCTACAACAACCAACTGTGGGGAGCCAACAATACTAGGTAATCATAGAGCAACCCACCAAAGGAGATACTGCACTGCTACAGTCCGAGGCTCTGTTATTTTATGTGATGTACTGGATGGATCAAAAGAAAGGCCCCTATACATGCGATTTCAGGGAGCAGTCACATCATTTTCATGATGGTCCCCTTAAATCAGTTATGATTAAAGAAAAAAATCTACCCGGAAGATTTAGATTTGAATAATATATCGTCAGGCGAGTTCCCAGGACAGGTAGCAAGGGTAGTTATGTGTGGGCGCATCACAGCAGATATTGGAAGAACTGACTGAAATTCTACATCATAGGTACAACAGTTTATGTTATCCTTGAAGATGGTCTTGAGACAATTTTGCAGTAGAACAAATGGTTACACCATACTTTCTTACATGTAGAAGTAGGCTATAGACTAGAAATGATGAGTTGCTACAGGAGATGATTTATCAGTAAGGTAGCAACACTTTGATGAGCTTTCGTGATTCAGCTGGCATTCTTGCCATCATTTAAAAAAACAGGTATGTTGAACAAGGTATTCAAGTCTAATACAGAGATCATACTGGATGGCAAAAATCCAGTTTTCTACTTGATTGCCAAAATCCAGTGTTCTACTTGATGGCAAAAATCCAAGTTTTCTGGTTGATGGCAAAAATCCAAGTTTCTGCTTCTAGGCAAAAATCCAGTTTTCTGCTTGATGGCAAAAATCCAGTTTGCTGCTTGGTAGCAAAAATCCAGTTTTCTACTTGATGGCAAAAATCCAGCTTGCTGCTTGATGGCAAAAATCCAGCTTGCTGCTTGATGGCAAAAATCCAGTTTTCTACTTGATGGCAAAAAATTCAGCTTTCTACTTAATTTTTTGAAACTGATGGTAAAACAGTGTTATTCAACAGACTGGTTTATAAATCGGCCAGGGACTGTACTGTTCAGCCATGGTCGCTATCTCCAGCTCCAGCAGTGTGGACAGAAGTGATGACTCAGTCAGAGAAATCCATGTGCCAGAAGAACGCATAACAAACCTTCTGCCTTGTTTGTGTTCACCCACTGCTGGCCAGTGATTAAGAAACAAGGAGAAAATCAAATCCCTTGAAATCCACAGCTTGGATGTGTGTGTGTGTGTGTGTGTGTGTGTGTGTGTGTGTGTGTGGTGTGTGTGTGTGTGTGTGTGATGGAGTGGGGTTGGTGGGTGGTAGGGGGAAGGCGATAGTCATGGTGTTGGGATGGGTGAGGAGAACTGGGGTTCTGTGTGTTCATGCAAAAACTTGAAAAAGCTTACAGGTCAGTGTGTTAGATGACAGATTTTATGTGTACAGTAATCTCCCTTGCCATTCCCTTTCCCATAAAAAAAAAAAAATTCCCACTAAACCTAATGCTCATTTTTACTTGATAATGAATTCATTGATAATTTTCATTTTTCTTTGTTTTGAAAACTTCTGACATTGACACAGATAGCAGAGCTCGAATTCTACACATTTTGAAAATAAAACCTTCAGACAAATTATCTGCGTCTCATGTAAGGAACAGCAGATAAATCTAAGCCTTATGAGCAGTGTTCCGAACAGCCATTTGATCGTTCTTCTGTGCACTACCACTGTCACTTATGGCAAGTTCCGAAAAAGAAAGGTCAAAGTTCGATAGCTGAACGGCCATAGGGGCAGTGAATTATGAGATGTTCTGCCGCTAAGAAGACGGTGCCCATCCCTCTCCTTGCTTTCTCCTTCTCCTTCAGGCTTTTACTGCTGGGTGGACAGAGAGGGTTTTCAAGCCGTAAACATCCAACGCTGCAGGTGGTTTCAACTCATGATTGTCAGCATTGCAGGCGAACGCTCTGACCGATCGACTACGGGCCTCTCAATCAGTGGACTTCTTTTTATGAAAAATTCCTCTCCAGAAAGACTGGATTTTCTCAACATTTTCAAGATGGTCATAAACAAGTTTTCAGTGTAAAATTTCATGTCACGCTGGAAGGCACTTCGTTAGACAATCTTGTAAATGCAGATTTTATTTTCTAGTTTAGATTAATAGATGTGGGTTGTCAGTATAACAGTAGACTTTTCGGTTGGGATGAAATGGTAGCAGGCAATCCAAACATATTTATGAGATATTTTGTGGAAGTTTTTGATGGCAGCCATCGATCAAAGGCTGGCAATTTTTATCTGGTCAGGTATTAGCATTTGAAAGATGCTTGATGGCCATTGTTAAACTGAATGTTTGATCTCTCTCTCTCTCATTTGTGGTCTCTCTCTCTCTTTCTCTCTGTGTGGTCTCTCTCTCTCTCTCTCTCTCTCTCTCTCTCTGGTCTCTCTCTCTTTCTCTCAGTGTGGTCTCTCTCTCTCTCTCTCTTTTTTTCTCTCTCTGTGGTCTCTCTCTCTCTTTCTCTCTGTGTGGTCTCTCGCTTGCCTTCTCTGTTAAACTTAGTGTATTTGAAGTTTCTCTCTGTCTGTTTGTCTGTCTGTGTGTCGATCTGTCTGTCTGTTCCTCTCTCTTTCTCTCTCTCTCTCTCTCTCTCTCTCTCTCTCTCTCTCTCTCTCAGTCAAACTGAATCTGATTGAATTCAGTCTTTCACTCTAGAGACATTCTCTCTATTCTTTCTGTCACACTTAGTCACAGTTAAACTGGATGTCTTTCTACAGTTAAACTGGATGTCTTTCTCTGTATCAGTGTATGTCTCTCTGCGTCTCTCAGTCTCTCTCTCTCTCTTTCTCTCTCTCTCTCTCACTGATCTGAACATACCACAGTCAACAGATAATTTTCCACCTTCAAATTCCCCCCCCCCCCCCTTTTTTTTTTTCAAAACAAACAAACAAAAAATACCCCATCCACAATGTGCTTATTGTGGTCAGCTTTGAAAAGGCATGGGGGGAAAGTGGGTTGTGTAGTTTGTTCCGCAGGTGACCTCGAGTGTCTGGAAAAGGTCAGAATGGGTTTATAGACTCCAGTTCGATAGGAGGTGACCGCTGCTTTGCAGCAGATTCTTGCCACAGACTGTGTGACTGTCACATAACTCTGTATTGGAAAGTCACATAGCATGTTGGAAAGCCAGGTGTAACTTTCTGCTGGACACTCACGTAACAATGTGTTTGAAAGTCACGCAACACTTTGTGATAATAATGATACGTCTTGAAAAGTCAGGTAATGCCTTGTTGAAGTCTGATAATTCTGCCTTTGAAGGCCAGGTGTTGAGAAATCTTATAACTATTGAAAAATGTTATTATCACTGTGTGTGAAAGTCTACATTTTCTGAGGGAAAATCTGTTGGAGAGGTATAAGGCTAAGTTGGAAAGTATCATAACCTTCTGTTTGAAAGTCTCTATGTATAACCTTCTGTTGGAAAGCCATTTGCAGTGTGAAAGAAAATGTTATAAACAGATGTTTGAAATTCTGATAACCATCAGGAAAATCTCTTTACCCTCTGATGGAAAGTTTTAGAACTTTCTGTTCGAAAAAATCTCTTTATCTTCAATTGAAAAGTGTTAGAACTTTCGTTAGGAAAATCTTCGGTTAAAGCCCTAAGTTGGAAAGTCATACAGTCATTTTCTTTAGGAAAATCTTAAGTTAAAACCCTCTGTTGGAAAGTCATATAACCACTTTCTTTAGTTAAAGCCCTCTGCTGGAAAGTCATATAATCCTCTGTTGGAAAGTGTTATAATCCTGTACTGGAAAGTGTTATAACCTCTCACGTAAAGTCTTACAACCTTCTGTTGAAAAGGGTTTTAACCCTGCTATTAGAAAGTCTTTTAACACTCCACTGGAAAGTCATGTAACTGTTTGGAAAGTCAGATAAATCTCTCGGAAAGTCACTTAACTCTGTTGGATGGGCAAGTTACCTTGCTTTGGAAGTCGAGCAGTGCTTTCAAGGAAAGTCTCATAAATCTGTCTTGGAAAGTCTTACAACCCTGTGTTGGAAAGTTACATGATGCTGTTGGAACATCTGAAACCTTCAGTTAGAAAATTGCACTGATGGAAAATCAAATGACACTTTCAGGAAAATCTTAAACCCTCTGTTGATAAATCTTATATCCCTTTTTTTTTCTTTTTTTCTTTCTTTTCTTTTCTTTTTATTTATTTATTTTAATTTTTATTCTTTGATTATTTCCTTTCCCATGATTCTGCCATCGACCATTTTGACCATGACTAGATAAATGTCTCTTTTTTGCTTTCTTCATCTTCACTGTCCTAAACGTTATTTGTTTTCACCTGAAGAAGACCCAAGAGGTCGAAATGCATGCGTTTTGTCCTGTGCTATGTTTGTGTACAGGTGTCCTTGGCTGTAACTAACCCCCTCTCTTTCTAAATTTCAAACTTATATCCCTTGGTCGGAAAGTCGTGTGACTCTCTGTTGGAAAGCCTTGTAACCCTATGTTGGAAAGTTCAGTAATGCTGTGTGAAAGTCAAAAACCCTCTCTTAGAAAGTTGCTTAGCTGTATGATGGAAAGCTGAGAGATGCTTTTTGGAAAGTGTTTGTAACTGTCTGTTGGAAAGTGACACAGTGCAGTCGGAAAGCTGCGTAGTCACTTAACCCTTAGGCAGAATGTCTGACCCTGTGTTTGAAGATTGCAGAACTATTGGAAGGTTGTATAACTGTTGGAAAGGCAGAAAACCCTCTATGCCTAGATACAATTCTTTTATGTAAAAATGAGTAGACCTCTTTATTATATTCTTGGAAACATGGAAATGAGAACAAACTTCCCCACTCCAAGGTAAGTTTTAATGGAAATGTTTTAAATGACAGGGGGACAGCTGGTCAAGGAGGAGCGAGTGGAGATCATTTGCTCAATGGATTGATAGATTATTTAAGTGATCAACACATCCTTGGGAAGACTCTGGGGAGAACATATATATTTGTATGTCCATTAAATTGTGTAGATCATAATCTCCGAAAGTCACAAAGAGTATTTTAATAGATTGTACAGATCCCAAGCAAATGTTGTGGCATAACTTGTACACACAGGTGATGAAGGCTATGAACATAGCTGTACACAGAACCTTGGACTACTCCAATGCTGAAATGGGACACAAAGTCAGCTGTCAGGGGAAAATCCAACAGAAATTTGGTAACAACATGATGAAGGTGACAGACACACAGTCATAGATGAAAGGATAGAGCAGGAAGTGTATTTCTTCTTCTTCTTCTTTTTTTTTTTTAGTTACAAGTTATAGGAGTTGTGAACACAACTGCTGGGAGTTAGTTTCAAGGTGAGGTGGCTGCAGGCGGAAATTGAAAAATAGTAAGAATAATTCTTAGTGAGTCCGCCAAAAACAAGGACAAAGAAGTTACAAGACAATGACAGCGCTTCGACCTCTATGGTCTTCTTCAGGCAAGATAATGTTCAGGACAATGAAAATGAAGAACGAGGAATCACTTCTCATTCAATGCCCATCTTGCGCCAAGTGTGAGAAGGTAAGTGATTGGTCCTTCGTTTTCATTGTCCTGAAGGTTGTTTACCTTGCCTGGAGAAGACATGAGGTCGAAGCGTGTCATGTTTTGTCTTGTAACTTGTGTGTCCTTGTTTTTGGCTAAGAATTATTCTTACAATTTTTTTTACCACTGCTGGACGTTTTCCTGGACTGTTTGCAGAATGAATGATGTGACAGAGATCATGAGTGCAGCTCAGGGAAAACTCAAAAGGCTTGGCAGTGTGCTCAGTGAGTGACTGTTGGAGGTTTCAATGTGGGACAGGTTTCAGAACAGTGTGTTTGGATCACAAACATGAATAATGAACACAAGAACAAGTCTTGGTGGGTGCAGCAAATTTTACTGGTCATGAACACTGCAGAAAGGAAGAATTTGGGGAGGGGGGGGGGGGGGATAACTGTATTTACAACAAATGGCAGAACTGGGTCATGAACACAATTATAAGAATAATATTTCAAGAAACTTAGGACAGACAGTTTGTACATCAAGATATGCCGGTCAGTGAATACAGCTGTGGGGAAAGTGATGGGATAGTTGGTGACCGGTTGTGCAGATTGCTAATGCCTGAAAATGAAAATAGCTGATACAAGAGATGAAAGAGGCGATGAATTCTGCTGCTTCAGATGGGGAAAAAAGTTTGAGAGCAGTTTATATATGAGACCATATCCAGAGGAGGTCAAGGAATAAACTTGATTCAGGTGTCACAAAAGATGATTCATCCCACGATCACAGGTTTTCAGAAAAACAAGCAAACGGATAACCCCCCTCCCCCTGCTCCCTCCCTCCATCTTCCCCCCTGTAAAAACACAAACGAAACCCAAAACAAATTCTTTATAGAGACTTTGTTCAGAAGAGGATGTATGTCCCAGACATAGCTTTGGAAAGAATGAATACGGGCGAAGTGGTTAGCGTCGCGGACTCCCGGCTGGGAGGTCGTGGGTTCGATTCCCATCAGAAGTCATGTGGGTTTTTCTGCCCCGACCGGCTCCTACCCAGAGTTGAGTTGCTGCGGACTCAGTTGGGAAGACTGGGACCACACAGTCGAGTTTCATCCACTTAATGGATGCGTTTCTGAGAGTGTTGCTCAAATTTCCTGACCAACACTGCAGGTGCCTGTATCTCTCGGGCCTGGTTGACGCCGGGATATATTATGAAAGGAAGCGTAGAGTACAGCCCTGTCATGTAGTCTCAGACCGAAATGGAAATCCGTAGCATCATCTTAATCATCCTCATTGTCATCGATCAGCATAAAAAAAATGTCTCAAATTATGTGGCCCTTCATGCCCTGCTCTCATGGTGACCTCAATTTCGATGTCCTCTACACGTCTGTGGCCTTGGTTGGGTTCCGTCGGGGTCACCGGTATCGGCGAGTCTATGGGGGCTGTCGTTGGACGGACGTGGTGGCGCCCTCCGGAGGGAGAGCTCACTCACGCCGGCTCCGCGACTAAGCAATTATTGTCGTTAGTAGGGGGCTTAGTAGGTGGTGTCCTGCTTATGTTAGATCAGAACAGGCGCCACTGCACACCACCGAAGTGACTCGGCAGCAGTGCAGTGTCTCCTCCGGTGGGTTGCCTCTTGACGACTTGACATTGACTGCTCCCTGTGGATTGCCGGTGCCGGGGCTGTGGCGGGTCCGACCGGGCTGTGGCTGTGGATGGGGTGTCGGAATGAGCGGCGTGGGTGCACTGCCTCTGAGGTGGCGCAGAGGTTGGGACAGCAAAAAAAAAGAAAAAAAAAAAAAAAAAAAAAAAAAAGAATGAATACGGACAGTCACAAGAAGAATCCACGGACAGCTGGTACAGCAGATTGTACGCAGTCATGATCACAGGGACACATGATCCTGGGACACTTCGTTCAGAAGATGAAATAGGCCATGGGAACACAGGGAGATTCTTGGTTCACTTTGTACAGCAGGCTGTGTGCCTCAGGAGCACAGTTGTTGCAAAGGTCATGGAACATGTTGTTGTCCAAATGTTTGTGTGTGTGATAAACCCAACTCCAGGAAAAGAGCCTCTGTGTTTCATACAGAATTGTTTCATTCTTAGAAATTTGCTCACACTCGTTTCAATCCAGCACTCAGCCGATTAATAACATTCAGCTTTCAGTGACCAGTCAGTTGTTGGAAGCCAAACACGTTGTTGTTGTCAAACTTTGTCACTTTTCCGACATTGGAATCCAGACCAGAAGCCTTAACAAAAAAAAAACAGAAAAAAAACAACCAAAAAACACCTCTTCACGTCGCCGACTCCGTGTGTGACTTGTAATCGAAGCCGGCAGCGTTCACAAACTCCCTCTTCTCATGGGAACTGTAGTCCTGCGTGTAGTTGTTGCTGTGGCCGCTGTGGTTTCCCAGCATGCCGTTGGTGGCCATGTACTCCTGCTCCTCCTCCTGGTAGGACATGGGCTGGTTCTCAGAGTTGAAGAGGAGGAAGACCAGCCGGATGATGAGCTCCATCAGCTCCATGATCGTCAGCACGGAGATGCCCATCCACAGGCCCAGTGTGCCACCGATGTCGGCAAACAGGTCGGCCAGGCCGTAGGCGGGTAGCTGCCTGTACTCCACCACGCTGAGGTCCTCCAGGTAGATGTTGAGGCGGAGCAGGTTCTGCCGGATTAGGCTGGAGGCGCGCTCCGCTTTCTCCTTCTCCGACAGGGTGTAGCTCTGCTTGAGCAGGTTCTCGGTGCGCGTGTCGTTGCGCGTGGTCATGAGCTGCGACATGTTGGCCAGCTCGGACAGAAAGGTGTAGGCCTCATGCATGAAGTTCTGCTTGATGTTGGTGCCATAGAATAGCTGTGGACAGACATCCCACCCATTGTGGTTTGTGAGAAGAAGGCTTTGACAGGCGGAGAGTATGATTACATATATCATTTCTCACGGCAGTATCTAGTTTGTGAGTGTGGGTGCATGTGTGTGCGTACTCTTGCGCATTGTATGTAGTTTGTGAGAGTGGGTGCATGTGTGTGCGTACACGTGTGCATTGTATCTAGTTTGTGAGAGTGGGTGCATGTGTGTGTGTATACTCATGCACCTCCACATTGCCAGCGTGTCTGTTTCTGCTGCTGATTGACGAGAAATGGGAGTTTACTTACTCTCCACTCTGTCTGTTTCTGCTGGTTAGCAGTGGGTTCAGACTTAACGTAGTCTTGAAACCTCTCTTCACTCCCTAACACACAAATTGATCTGCCTGTGCTGAGTGTGTGTTTGTGTGTGTGTGCGCGTGTGCATGCATGTGTATGTATGTACGTATGTGTGTGTGTCTGTGTGTATGTGTGTGTTTGTGTTGTGGTTAGTGAGGGATGCGACTAGTGTCTGCGTGGATGTATGTAACTATGTTTCACACAGTTAATGTAGTGATATGAGATGCTATTTCTTAGTGAAATGCTTACAGCTTGAGGAGGGGGGGGGGGGGGGGGGATTAACCATGGTATAAAGGAATCAAGATCATTAGAATCATGATCATTTGGGAAAAAGATTAGCCATGGTAAAAGTAATCATGATTATTAGAGTCATGATCATGTGGGAAAAAGAGTAACCACGGTATAAGTAATCATGATTATTAGAATCACGATCTTTTAGGAAAAAGGTTAACCATGGTATAAGTAATCATATTTTATAAGAATTATGATCATTTAGGGAAAAGATTAGCCATGGTAAAAGTATTCATGATTATTAGAGTCATGATCATTTGTGAAAAGGATTAGACATGGTATAAGTAATCCTGATTATTAGTATCATGATGGTTTGGGAAAAAAAGACTAGCCATGCTATGATTAATCATGATTATTAGAACCATGAGTATTCAGAAACAGATTAGCTGTAGTATAAGTAATCATGATTATTAGTGACAAGATCATTTTTGGAAAAAAAAGCCATGCTATAAGTAATCATGATTATTAGAATCACAATCATTTGGTATCATGATTATTAGTAACAAGATCATTTAGGAAAAAAAGATAAGCCATGCTATAAGTAATCATGATTATTAGAATCATGATCATTTGGTAAGAAAGACTAGCCATGATATACATAATCATGATTAGTAGAATCACGATTGTTTACGAAAAAAAAAAGATTAGCCATGCTATAAGTAATCATGATTATTAGTACCACGACCACTTGGGGAAAAAAAGATTAGCCATGCTATAAGTTATCATGATCATTAGAATCACGATCATTTGGCTAAAAGATTAGCCATGGTATAAAGTAATCATAATCATGAGCATCACAATCATTCTTCCCCCCAGCTCCCCCCCCCCCCCCCCCCCCCCCCGGTCATCCTATTCACCTGCAGCGCGTGCAGCTGGTAGAACTCCAGGGGCCAGTAGGAGAGGGAGACGGACTTCTGGTAGGTGGTCTCGCGGCAGGGCTGGTAGCACTGGCAGGTGGTCTCGTAGGACCGGTCGTTGGCCAGCTCCTGCAGCACGCGCTCCTCACAGGCCAGCGAGTGGATGGGCACGTGGTCACCGGCCTTGTAGCCCCCCCAGCCCGCCAGGATGTCCTTCCAGTTGGGGATGACCCCGCAGAAGGTCACGTTGTCCTCGGGCACGTCTGGCAGGGCCGAGGACTTGCACTTGCACTTGGTGATGATGATGCGCTGCTTGCAGACCTGGTTTTTTTTTGTGTGTGTGTGTACGTGTGTGTGGGGGGAGAGGAGTTGGAGGGGATTACTGTTTTGGGGCTGTTGATTGTGGTGATGGTGTTGATGATAGTTGTGAAAAATGATAATGAAAATGATGACAACAACAACAACAAAAATGATGGAAGTAACATCCTGAAATTCAGTTATTTTAATAAACCCACACATGCATTCATGCATGCATGCATGCATGCACGCACACACACTTACGTGCACACAGACACACACATAGACACACAGGCATACACACACACACACACACACACACACACACACACACACACACACACACAACACACACACACACACACACACACACACACACACACACACACACGCACACCCACACACACACACACACACACATACACATACACACACTTTTTCTCCTTCCTGCCGACCTTCCTTATGGTATCTATTCACGCGTATCTGCACACACATTCATACAAACAAGAACGTGCACACAAAAACGTGAAAACACACACACACACACACACACACACACACACACACACACACACACACACACACACACACACACACACACGCACGCACACACACACACACACACACACACACACACGCACACACACACATACCTGCAGGCAAGAAAAAAAGGTGTTGAAATAGCTCATGCCAACCAGCGTGTCCATGGTACAGTTCCCGTAGGGCTCCGACAGCCGCGAGTGCAGAATAGCTTTCAGCCCTATCGACGACGAGTATCCCGGAGGAATATCGAACCCATGGTCCACGGGACTGGGCATCGTGTTGGGCGCGTGCACCACCACCCTCACACCTGCGGCGTGCAGGATGTTGGAGTCGATGTTGTAGACCCCGTAGGAGCCGAGCGGGGGCTCGTCGTTGTCCAAGGAGATGATGAGGGAGAGGCCGTTTTGGGGTCCCGTGGCATGCATCAAGAGCTTCTGGTCCTTGACCCCGCCGTTGAAGGTGAAGCAGTTGAAGTAGTTGCCGTCGAACGAGGTGGTGAAGTTGCTGAAGAAGCACTGCTCCTGTT
Organism: Conus canariensis; assembly: GCA_033310375.1. Lineage (NCBI taxonomy): Eukaryota > Metazoa > Mollusca > Gastropoda > Neogastropoda > Conidae > Conus > Conus canariensis. The sequence continues at coordinate 48,810,378 of CM065734.1, forward strand.
TCAGTCATAGAAAATAAGTTGCCAATTGTAGATTTTTTGGGAGGAAAAAAATCTCAAAATGGTGGTGACGGCAGATGATACTCTGCATCCATGGTTTTATCATTTTACAAGATTTTTCTATGTAATTTTTCACGCTGCTCTTAACGATAGCACTCTTGTAAGTTGTTCATTTTAAATGAACAGGTATTATGATGCTAAGAGGTGTGTATAAATGTTAAGCATTTTGGAATGTTTTGCTATATATCTATGTAAAATATGCATGATAATGGTTTTGTACATGTTCGATGTCCTGTCCATTCTTGCCATTGTGCCGTCCGTGGAGATGACAAAGTTTCTGATCTCACATGTACAGTGAATTGTTTTTGTCCCGAAGCGAAACAGATAAAGGGCACACCACCTCATTTAGCTAGTTGCAGGCATGTAGACGAAAGATTGATGCAGATCAGAAAAGGTATAATTTTTCAAATTTTTGTATGCCCCCCTCCCCCACGCCCCCTCCCCCTCATCTCACATGCACAAAGCAACAAGAAAGCTCACGTGGAGTTATAAGCATTAGAGCAAGGTCCCTTGCTATATTTCCTTGGAGTTATGTGCCTTTAATATTTACGTAGCTGATTATAGTTTTCTGTGTTAACGGTGTAAGACTGCATAGTGACTTTTCACACAGTTTAGCCGGTTTTTTTTTTGTTTTTTTTTCTTTAAGCATTCTCCTTCCCCTCTCTCTTTTCGTTTGTTGTTAATAATCAGGCATGCAAGTGCATTTGCTTGGTTTCTGTGTGTGTGTGTGTGTGTGTGTGTGTGTGTGTGTGTGTGTGTGTGTGTGTGAGACAGTGTGTGTGCGCGCGCGCGCAGTGCGTGCGTGCATGTGTGTATGTGTTTGTGTGAAAGCGCACACACTTGTGAGTTACTGTAGGATGTCACATAACTCTCAAACAGGTTTATACGGTGCTCAGGACACCAGCAATATAAGCACTAGTTACTGTCCCATAAACATTCCAGCATACACGGAGTCTGAAAGTGCCCTTACACTGGTGAACAGACTGTACAATGCCCACCTGGTTGAACTGGCAGTGAATGAGGAAGTCCTGCAGGTCGTGGCTGATGTTGATGGCCTCCTCCCCGAGGTTCTCATAGAACGCACGGATCGAGGTCAGGTGATAGTGCTGCTCCCCAAACTGGAACCTGGGGATGTTGGGAAGGGGTCAGAGGGCACAGAAGTGGTGTTAGTCGGGGAAATGTTGTTGGTGGAGGGTCTAGTAAGGAGGGTGGTTTGGGTTTTTTTGTTGTTGTCTTGATTATGTTATGTTCTGTACTTATTGAAGTTATTCATTATTATTATTTTTTCTTCATTTTGTAATGTTTATATTTTGTTACACACACATCCATAGACATACAGACACAATCGTAGACACATAGCCACACACACACACACACACATACACACACACACACACACACACATATACATACACGCACGCACGCACGCACGCACACACACACACACACACACACACACACACACACACACACACACACACACAAGAGGCATGCACACACGCACACACATGCACGCACACACTCACGTACGCATGCACGCACACACGCACACACGCACGCACACACACACATATGCACATACACACGCACGCGCGCACACACACACACACACACACGCACACACACACACACACACACACACACAGACACACACACACACACACACACACACACACACACCACACACACACACACACACACACACACACACACACACACACACACACACACACACACACACACACACACACACACACACACACACACACCACACACACACACACACACACACACACACACACACACACACACACACCACACACACACACACCACACAGTCCATGCTCGACCGTGTCCCATTCCCATTTCCACCCACTACCACCCCTAAAAAATGAGGGAAAAGTGAATCTCATTTACAAATGTCGACAATATGTCCATTCCTTCAATGCAATGGATGAACATTAACTTTACTGACACCTCCCTCCCTCTCTCTCTCTCTCTCTCTCTCTCTCTCTCTCCTCGCTTATTTTTTGCTCCCTTTCTATTTGTCTGTCTGTCTCTCTCTGTGTGTCTGTCTGTCTCTGTGTGTCTGTCTGTCTCTCGTTCTGTCCTCCTTGCCCTTCCCCTGCTCTCTTTTTCTTTCTCCCTCTGTCTTATTTGTGACTTTTAGCACCTAGGAAGAATAGCACCTAGGAAGAATAGCACCTAGGAAGAAAAAAGAGTTCATCATTTGTGATATTCTCTCTGTCTGTCTGTTAGTGACTTTTACAGCCACGGCAGAAGAAAGAGTGATATTCTCTCTCTCTCTCTCTCTCTCTCTCTCTCTCTCTCTCTCTCTCTCTGTTAGTGACTTTTACAGCCATAGCAGAAGAAGAAAGTGCATCATTTATTATGCAGGTTTTTATTTGGCAGTCACTGAGCCCAGCAGTCGGTTGACAATGTTCAGCCCCTTCATAGTAATTTTGATAGCTCGTGGGGAAAAAGAAATGAGGATGTGCTTTACTTTCATCTGCCTCAAGTGAAGGAAGACCATCTGCATTTTATTAGTCGTTCAAGATCAATTACAAATAAGGCTCGTGAAAAACAGACTTTTATTTTCGCCTGCTCTGTACCGATCATGTCACTTTGAAAGTTTATGTTCTAGTAACAAAAATGTAATGACCATAACTCTACTTATGACCAGAATGCTTTATTGGCTGTAATAATTTTTGTTATGGGAGCCCATTAGGCTGTTTCTTTCTTTCTGTGTACGCAGGCTGATACTCCTGCGGACACTCCCTGTATAGACAGGCAGTGGAGTTTTGTGTGTATGACCATTTTTAATCCTGCCATTAAGGCAGCCATACTCCGTCTTCAGGGAAATTAGGCTGTTTGAATACACTGGCCTTTTCTTTAGGCTAAAGCCACACTATAAGCTGTGAGCTGTGCGCTAGCTGAGCGATGGAAGGTTAACATTCACCGAGGTGGCCACATCTTCGGCGACAGCCACAGGGTGGAGGCTGTGGTGAGTGATGGCGATGTTTTCAATCATCGGTAACCATTAGTACTGTCCGCATGGCTGTCACCCATGATGTGGTCACCTCTCTACAGTAACTAATGGGATTCTTCTTATAGTCACCAAACTGACTTGTTGGTGAAGTCCAGCCAATGCATGAGCTCGGTGTCCTGGGGGTTCTGGAACAGGAGGCGCAGCTTGCGCCAGGAGATGGGCTCGATGTTGCAGACGGTGACCGAGGGGAACTCCACGGGCATGGAGTCCTTGATCTCGCTCAGCTCCACCACCTGGAACTGCAGGTACTTGCGCACCAGCAGCGACAGCTGCAGTGTGGCCGCCGTGAAGCCGATGATCACCATCAGGGCCCAGATCACCTGAGAGAGGGGAGGGCAGGGGTGGTGGGGGTGGGTGGGGTGGGGCAAGAAGCAGAGCGTTCGTTAGGGTTAGGGTGAGGACGCCCTGGCTATGTGTGTATCTGTCGAGTTCTGTCTGTCTGTCTGTCTGTCTGTCTGTCTGTCCGTCTCCGTCCGTCCGTCCGTCCGTCCGTCCGTCCGTCAGTCAGTTAGTCAGTCTGTCTGTCTGTCTGTCTGTCTGTCTCAAAATGCTTTATCAGACCATCAGAGTTTAGGTTATCTCTGTCTCTGTCTCTCTCTCTCTCCATCTGTGTCTGTCTGTCTGTCTCTGTTTCTCTCTGTCTGTCAGTCTGTCTGTCTGTCACTGTTTCTTTCTGTTTGTCTGTCAGTCTGTCTGTCTCTGTTTCTTTCTGTCTGTCTGTCTGTCTTTGTTTCTTTCTGTCTGTCTGTCTCTCTTTTCTTTCTCTCAGTCTGTCCGTCTCC
>CM065734.1:48829265-48836765 GCA_033310375.1 Conus canariensis
CTTTTTTGTGAGAGGAATACAGCTGGTGTTGCCATTTAGATGCTGGGACGTGGCCCACACCAAGCCTGGACCACTTTCGGGTCGTCCCATTGGCAGTTTGATTGCCAGTCGCCAATCGCGTGCCAGCAAACTAAATGATTGGTCAAACAAAGCGGCGCTTTGTTCAGTTTTTGCATTCTCTCGGCATGAACGCTCAGCAACAACAGCAGCTGCCGGAAGATGCTCCCGTTTCTCGGTCAGGAAGCCAGAGAATCGTCAGCAGTTCCATGTTGGCTGCTTTCCTTACTAACCGCTTGGTCTGTGGGACATCTGTTAAACTGTGAGAGGGAAACCGGGGTGGAGGGGGGGGGGGTGGGGGAGGAAGGAATCAATACCAATACATTGCAACAGGATTTTTAGCAGTGATTCTGCCGATGACAGTGAATTCAGAAGCTGTTAAAACTTAGTTTAAATTTGATCAATAGCGAACCGCCAAGAAAACGTAGACAAACGAATCATAAGTCAAAACAGGACGCGTTTCGACCTCTCAGGTCTTCTTCAATCAAGATACAAAACACCCAGGACAACGAAAATGAACGAGCAATCACTTATCTCCATCTAATTCGGTTGCAAGATGGGCGTTGAATCTAATGGTAAAACATAAGTCATCTCTTGCTCACAGTTCTGATCGGACAAAATCACCTTGTGCTGGGAACTTGTTGAGAAATGATATTTTGTTATCCGGGGGTGGAGGGTTTGGGGACGGGGGAACTTCCTGAGCAGGGAACAGTTTGGGATGGGACACTAGTTCACAACACTTTGCCGGGAGGGACCTCTTGAACAGGGGGATAATTTGGGATGGGACACTAGTTCACAACACTTATCCGGGAGGGACCTCTTGAACAGGGGGACAATTTGGGATGGGACACTGGTTCACAACACTTTGCCGGGAGGGACCTTCTGAACAGGGGGACAATTTGGGATGGGACATTGGTTCACAACACTTATCCGGGAGGGACTTCCTGAACAGGGGGACAATTTGGGATGGGACACTAGTTCACAACACTTATCCAGGATGGACTTCCTGAACAGGGGGACAATTTGGGATGGGACACTGGTTCACAACACCGCAGGAGCGAATGAATGCGCGAGGAAGGCGTATGACCAATGAACGTGTGTTTTGTGCGACACCGCGCGCAGGTGCGAATACCCCACTTCTTTTGATCAACCGTTAATTGCGAACCTTCTGTGTTGAACAGCTAACTCACTGGTGATAGATTTGATCATATTCCACGCGCAGCAGCCTTTAATTAAACGAGCAGGTGTTCCGCCACGCTTGAGAAGTAAAAAATCCACATAGGATGTTGGGGCAAATGAGTGCTGCATTGCCCCTTCGCGCTCGAAAGATGGCGTAGCCTGCATCATTACTTTTATTCAAATGAGTACCTTTTTGTCTTTTGTCTCTCTGCGTACGAAAAGTAGAGACATCATCTAAACGAGAGAGAGAGAGAGAGAGAGATGTATGGTTTTGTCAGTGGGAGAGAGAGAGAGAGAAGAGAGGAGGAGAGAGAGAGGAGAGAGTTGAGGAGGAGAGAGAGAGAGAGAGAGAGAGAGAGAGAAGATGTTTTTTGTCAGTGGGGAGAGAGAGAGAGAGAGAGAGAGAGAGAGAGAGAGAGAAAAGATGTATGTTTTGTCAATGGAGAGAGAGAGAGAGAGAGAGGAGAGAGAGAAGAGAGAGAGAGAGGAGAGAGAGAGAAAAGATGTATGTTTGTCAATGGGAGTGAGAGAGAAGATTAGAGGCTCCTGAACTGCATACAGTTAAGGCATTTGTTGTGGTCATTTTTGGCCCCAAACCACCATTCCCACCTCCCCTCCGCTCCCCCCTCTTACCTCTTTCCCTCCTCTCAAAGATGATGATTACTCTTCATGAAAAAAACAAAAACAAAAAAAAAAACAAAAAAAAAAAACAACAACAAAAAAACCCGCGGGTGACTACTAGCTTTTTCACGAGGAATCATTTCATATACGAAGACAGCGGTAATGATGACGCCAAAACAATAATTTTCACGGCTTTTGACGCCATTGACAGAGGGTCAAAAAGAGAGAAAACAGTAATTATCCACCTTTTGACTTCGTTAAGCATGTGTAATGTAACAGTGATTTTGACCGTTCTTTACGATAATCAGAAACCGATTGTAATGGCATTTGTTTCCGACAGTGAACGGTACGCCAATTTTCTGTACAGTTGTGTTCATATTCTTGAACATGCGTATGCAATTATTGCGGTTCTCGTGGGTCGTAGTTCCCATTTTCACGGCGGTCAACATTACGGTGCTGTATCAGATTAAAACGAGAATCAAAAAGTGAACTTATTATCAGGCTACGTCAAAAACAGAAAACAAATTCTTGGTTTTTTTTTTTGTCTTTTCTTTCTACGTAGAGAATTGTTAAGTACGGGACTTTTTTGAAGTTCATATCCTGTGCAGGGCTTTATTATTAGTATTATATTATTATCATTAACATTATTATTATTATTACTGTTTTTATTATTATTATCATCATCATCATTATCATTACTGTCATTATTATCAGCAAATGTAGTTCTCTTGCGGCACGTTTTGTCAAGTAGTGTCAGCAAAGAAACGAATTTTCAGTTTTCTATGTATTGGGGCCACGCGCGATTTGTTTGGTTTTCGGAGGAAAGCGGTTATTGCAGCCCCTCCCACTTCCCTCCACCCCCTCCCCATACCCGTCCTCATTCTCTCCCTTACCCACGCTCCCTCCCGACCCACACACCTCGCCATCTTCATTCCCCGCCCCCCACCCCCCCCCCCCCCGCCCCTACCCCCACCCCCCGCCCCACTAATCAGGGCTGTTTGTGGCCAGGCAGTAAGGGAAAAAACAGAACCATCTGTTGCGGTCGGCTGTGTTTGAGGTCCACTCGGATCCGGTCTGGTGGGTTTCCTTGCCCTTTACCGTTGGCGTTGGAATCAACATGCAACAGCAGCGACAATGATGATGATGATGAGATGATGATGACGATGATGATGCCGATGGTGATGATCGACGATGATGATGATGAGGAGGAGGAGGAGGAGGAAGACGATGGTGATGATGATGATGACGATGATGACGACGATGATGATGCCGATGATGATGAGGAGGAGGAGGAGGAAGACGATGGTGATGATGATGATGATGATGATGATGCCGATGATGATGATGATGATGACGATGATGATGCCGATGATGATGATGAGGAGGAGGAAGATGATGGTGATGATGATGATGACGATGATGATGCCGATGATGATGATGAGGAGGAGGAAGACGATGGTGATGATGATGATGATGACGATGACGATGACGATGATGATGACAATGATGATGCCGATGGTGATGATGATCCACTCGGATCCGGTCTGGTGGGCTGGGACCGTGGGTTTCCTTGCCCTTACTGTTAGCACTGGAATCAACGTGCAACAGCAGCGACAACGACGACGGTAACGATGATGATGATGATGATGATGGTGAGAATGACGGTGATGATGACGATGACAGTTATGATAGTGATGATGATGATAGTGATGATGATCATGATGATAATGTTGTTAATGATGATGATGATGATTCGAAGGAATCCGTTCCTTTTTTCTTTTTTTTTTTAAATACAGGTATAGAGGACCCTCGATACTGAGGGCACGATGAGGGCAGGGCATGAAGGGCCGCGGAATTTCACCCACCTTTGTGAGGCTTCATGGGTATGACAAACACACTGCTGTGGAGTTGGGTTCTGGGCTGAGACTACCCATTGACAGAGCTGTACCCTTGCGTTTTTTTTTTCTCTTTCATAACAAATCCCTGGGTGTCAACCAGGCTAAAGAGATGACATCTGTTATGTTGGTAACTTGAGCAACACTTCTGTAAACGGTGTCCGGTATGTGGATGAAGCTGGACGGGGTTGTGGGTTTCAGTCTTTCCGTTTGAAGCCATGGCACGGTGACCTCTGGAACGGAGCCGAGCGGAAGCGAAGAATCTCACGGGCAAATTGCCTCTGATGGGAATCGAACCCACGGCCTTTCCTTTCCAGCCCACATCCCCTTCCTCACACCGTTATGCTACGTCGTTTAGTAGCTTTTTGATTCTTTGTCCGGGGCTTGAAAACATGTTATTTATTTATGATTATTTGTCAGTTACTCAGCTAAATCATTTCTAATTTTCGTTACAGTTGTGCACGTGGTGGTGGAAACAAGCGCGTGCGCATCCCCCCCCCAAAAAAAAAAAAAAAAAAAAAAAAAACAACAACAAAAACAACAACAAACCCACGTTTGTGCGATGCAACATGGGCGTGCAACACGCTCTAATGTATGATGAATGTATATGCACGCCAATCCAAATGTAGAATGGCTAGATAAACATGAGAGATGGTAGTTATGTGCGCGTGTTGACACCGGCTAAACACGACGTGAATTCTCCGGCCCCACCCCCCTCCTCTCACACACACACACATACACACACACACACACTCTCTCTCTCTCTCTCGCTCTCTCTCCCTTCAGTTATCCTCTGCCTTCGGACATTTCCCCCTCCTGGTGTGTGTTGCCTCTGTCAGTCAGTAATGTTTGCTTCGCTCTTCAATCCACATAATATATAACGGCAGTTGGTCTCTCTGTCTGTCCGTCTGTCTGTATGTTTGTTTGTCTTCTCTCTCTCTCTCTCTCTCTTCTCACGCACGCACGCACGCACGCACGCACGCACGCACGCACGCACGCACGCACGCACACACACACACACACACACACACACACACACACACACACACGCACACACACACACACGTTCAGCTTCTTTTCGTCAACAGTTTATCTTCTCTCACCAGTGGTTGTGCAGCCACTGACGTTTGGTTCGTAGACAACCCCCTACCCAGCAGCTCCCAACTTCGGTTGAGTTGACATTGTAAAGCTTTAACCACATTCATTCATTCGTTTATTCATTCATTCATTCATTCATTCGTTCGTTCGTTTGTTCGTTCAGTAATACGTTTGTTCGTTCGTTCGTTCATTCATTCATTCATTCACATCTCTCTCTCTCTCTCCCTCTCTGTCTGTGTCTGTCTCTGTGTGTGGGGGGTATTGTGTGCTTATTTGTCGAATACAAATAATAATAATAAAAACAGACAGTAACTTAGTGGAGGAGGAGGAGGAGAGGGAGATATAGAGAGGCGCCAATGAGAGTGGAGGAAATTGTTGCGCCAAGACATTGGACTGGAAAGGTAGACAACGTTTTGTGTGTGTGTGTGTGTGTGTGTGTGTGTGTGTGTGTGTGTGTATGCATGCGCGCGCGCGTGTGTATATATATATCTGTGTGTGTGTGTGTGCGTGTGCGCTCTCTCTCTTTCTCTCTAGCGCAAATGGAAAGGTCATGACCAGGACAGCGTCCGCGATGCAGAAAAGAACGTGGACACCTCATGAATCGCAGGCGCAAGTGCGCGCATTTTAAAGTTCACCAAGAACTAGTTTTCGAGGGGGGGGGGGGGGGGGGGGGGGGGGAACAAAAAAAAAACTGGGTCACATTTTGGTATGGAATTAATGAATGTCATTAAAAGAAACAAACAAAATGAAGAAAAAAAAAAAAACTGGGTCTCATTTGGATGTGCAATTAATGAATGCCATTAGTACTTGTTGGCAAACGATCAGAAACGTGCGGTGGCCTTCGTGGAATGTACGTACGCACGAAGGGGAGTGCTGAACGCCAGCAGGTCCACCCGAGAGTTAGCCCCCCTGGAGGAGAGTTTCGGATCGGAGGTTGTTGTCTGCGAGAGTTCGCTCCTCCTGACTGAAATACGAGAGAGAGAGAGAGAGAGAGAGGATGGGGAGGGGAGAGAGAGGGGGGAGGGTGAGAGAGAGAGAGAGAGAGAGAGAGAGAGAGAGAATACTAGTCTGAATTTCGTTTCTCTCCGGTGGTTTATAAACGTTTTGCCACTCGATTTCTCTCATCCAGTAAAGTGCTGACTTCACTGAAAATAACTAGAAATAGATAAACTCCACTGGAAATGAATGTCACTGGAGTAGGAAATAACTACTTTATTGCTCTCTAAGAAGTAGTAGACTACCTATTTACTCCAGCTATACGGCGATGAAGCGCTGCCGTCGAGAACTTATCCCATCAAAGTTATCTCCCAACGAAAACGTTCTGACGATATTTTGGGTCCAGGGACACTTACTTCTCTGTCTGTCTGTCTGTCTGTCTGTCTGTCTCTCAGTCAGTCAGTCAGTCAGTCAGTCAGTCAGTCAGTCAGTCAGTCAGTCTGTCTGTCTGTCTGTCTGTCTGTCTCTCTCTCTCTCTCTCCATGTTTGTCTTCGTCACTGTTTCTTTCTGTCTGTCTGTCCGGTCTGTCTGACTGTCTGTCCATCTCTCTCTCTCTCTCTCTCTCTCTCTCTCTCTCTCTCTCTCTCTCTCCCTCCCTCCCTCCCTCCTCCCTCCCTCTCTCTCCCTATCTCTCTCTCCCCCCCTCTCTCTCTCCTTTCCCCTTCTGCTTCGCTTGCTCGCTGTTTCCATCCCCTCTCTCTCTCTCTCCGTCTCTCTCTATGTCTTTCTCTTGTCTCCCTCCCTTCCTCCCCCCCCCCTCTCTCTCTGTCGCTGTCTCTCTGTCTGTCTGTCTGTGCATGCGTGCGTGCGTGCGTGCTTGCTTGCTTGCTTGCTTGGATATCTCGATTACTTGCAGCACTGATCTTAAGGAAAGTTTGGAGTTTGAGCCGCGAACCCCCCAACAGAGAAAATTTACATTTCCCCTGCCCCATTTTCGCGTGCTGTCATTTCGGTGCTGTTAAGGTAATGTTAGATTGATGCCTCCCCCCCCCCTCCCTCCCCCCTGCCCTCATCTCCTTCCTTTCCTTTCCTCCGATAATTTGCATCCAATCACCACCTCGGTGTTTACGGTGTGTGATCTGGGCTGGTGTTCGCATACCAGGCTTCTTTCTAACCAACCCTCCTCGTGCTCACACACCTCTTGTTTCACCCCGGTATTTACTCCACGTAACCACAGTAGTAATCCATGGTTCCATCGTTGAACCATCCAAGTGCTAACATCACATTACCCGCTCCCCCCCCCCCCCCCCCCCCCCCACCGTCTTTACGTCGTAAAAAATCATCCCCCGTGTTTACATCATGTTATCGGCATCGCCGTCATTTACACCGTGCGACGAGGCTGGTGTTTTAAGAGCATAAAAGCAAATGTTTATACACAACGTGTCCTGGTGTTTACACAACGTATCCTGGTGTTTATGCCATTATAGCTATCCCAATGTTGACACGCCTCTGCCTCTCTCCCCCCTCCCTCCCCGAAAAGCAAGCAAGCAAACAAACAAATGAATAAATAACACATTACAGCCATCCCAGTGTTTACATGCCTCAGCCTCCCCTCCTCCCTCCTCAGAAACAAATAAATAAACAACGAATAACTAAATAAATGAATGAATAAATGAATAAATAATTAATAACTAAATGAATAATTCATGAATG
>CM065734.1:48841765-48849265 GCA_033310375.1 Conus canariensis
CTCAGTATGTATTGCTGTAGCTTAGTTACCGTCCTTACCGTTTGTATGGTACTGTTTTCCAGTTCATACAGTTTGTATCGTAGTATCTTGCCGATGAGGGTAATGACAATGATAATCACTACCACCACCACAGCAGCAGCAGCAGCACAGCAGCAACAACAACAACAACACAACAACAACAACAACAACAACAACAACAACAACTTATATAGCACAATATCCCACGGTATAGGCTCAAAGTGCACTAAACACACATGCATGAAGAATTTTACAAGTGTAAGTATGAAACTGTCCAGTGCATTTTGTTGAAAAGTTGACAAGAGAGAGAGGGGGAAGGAGGGAGGGAGAAGGGGGAGGAAGAGAGTGGCGGAGCGACAAGTTCTTTCTGACGGGTTTCTGAAAATTAAGCAGGCAGCGTTGAAGAAAAGAAAATGTCCCCGGAGACAGAACAACCAACAAGGTGTGAATGACAGCAGTCAAGGCGACTCCAGTTCAAGGAAGTGAGTGACCTGTTGAGAGTGACAGCTTCCGGAGTGAGAAAGCTACGACCTGATGTTTATAGGTGGCAGATTGACACATATGACAGCTCCGTCTGCGGCAGAAAGTTCAGTTGCACGTAGTACTTACTGATGTGTGTGTGTGTGTGTGGTGCGCGCGCGCGCGCGCGCGCGCGCGTGCGTGTTTTCGTTGGTCTGGGAATTCGCACGGCTTCGGTTTCTTCTGACCTTGGGTTTTGATTTGATCGTAGTTGTGTTTCTAGCGCACGTGGCGTCGCATAGCATGTGGCCTCGCTCGCCCTTTTGGGAGCTATAAAACCACTCGGGACTTCTCCATATGTGCAGTCCAAAGTAGGGGAACAGTAGGTGGTGTCTGAACGCAGTGCGGCTTGAAGGCTGAGGCTGGGGGCGCGAGGCCAGTTGCTGGGGTTTGGGCCCTTGCCCGGTCGTTGTACCTGCGCTGCAATCTGGTGCCGCTCTGTGGAGAGTACTGCAGGAGGGCCTACCGCGTCGTTTGAAGAGTGATCTCTCTGTCTTTGTCTGTCTCTCGTGCTCTCTCCCCCACTCTCTCTTTCCCTTCACCCTCCACCCACCTTCTTCTTCTCACTATGTGTCGTGAAGAATACAAAGAGCAAAGAAAGATCGACCGCTGTCCCTCCCTCCCTCTCTGTGTATATTTTCCTCCCTTCCTCCCTCTTCTTTCTCTGTCTCTTTCTCCTCCAGCTTCTTCTTCTGTCGTATGTGTCGTGAAGAATTCAAAGACAAAGGAAGAGAGACCTCTCTCTCTCTCTCTCTCTCTCTCTCTCTCTCTCCTCCCCTCCCCGATTCTCAATTATCTCTCTTCCCACTTACCTCTCTCCTCCCGACCCCCCCCCCCCCCCCCCCCCTGAAAAATACGAACAGCAATGATAGAAAGTGTTTCTCTCTCTCTCTCTCTCTCTCCCCTCTCTCTTCTCTCCTCCTCTCCCTTTTCTCCCTTCCCTTTTTCCTTTTCTCTCTCTGTGCACAATTTCTACCGGTCCTTCCCTCATCTCTTTAAACCCCTCTTTGAAACTTTTCGCCCTCCTCTACCCGTCTGTCTGTCTCTCGCATAAAACTGTACTCTTTATGTACCTTTTGATAAACCGGTGCCTTCGTATAGAACCTGCTTGCCTGTGGGGGAAATGTCAGTAAAGGGTTGATAAATGGGATGGATATTGGGGCCTACCATCTGCTCAGGATCTCATCAAAGAGGAGGTAATGCAACGGCCCCTACGACTCCTGTACATCCCCATCCTCCTTACCTCCGTCCTCACTCCCCTTTTTGATCTCCCCATCCCCGTCCTCTCTATCCACGTCCACCATTCTCTACCTGTCTGTCTGTCTGTCTGTCTTCTGTCTCTCTCTCTCTCTCTGTCTCTGTTGTCTCTCTCTCTCCTCTCTCTCGTCCTTCTCTCTCTCTCTCTCTCTCTCTCTCTTCTTCTTCTCTGTCTCTCTCTGTCTTGTTTGTCTCTCTTCTCTCTCTCTTCTTCTCTCTCTCTCTCTCTCTCTCTCTCTCCTCTCTCTTCTCTCTTCCTCCTCTCTCTTCTGTTCTTTCTGTTCGGTCTCCGTCCGTGTGTCTGCTGTCTGCCTCTCTCTCTTCTCTCTCTCTCTCTCTCCCCCACACCCCTACCTCCTCGTGTCACTGCGTTCGCCTCCGACCCCCCCCCCCCCCATCTCTTCCTGTCTAGTTCCCAATTCCCCCTCCCCGCCCCCCTCCCTCCCCGCCTGACGACCATCATTCTGTCTGTCTCTCTCATTCTGTCCCTCCACCAACACAGTCAGTCTCCCCGTTATACGTGGCATTGCGTTCCACCCACTATTCTACTTCCCAATTCGCTCCCCACCCCACCCCACCCCTTTCTCTCCCTCCCCGCCTGACGACCTCTGTCTGGCAGCGATCGTATTGTGTCATGGATCCCAGTGTTGGTGAAAAGAGTCAGAGCAAAGACTTTGGTCAGAGGTAGTGCGGGGTGAGGTGGACACCACACACACACACACACACACACACACACACACACACACAACAAAACGAACACACAGACAGACAGACAGACAGACAGACAGAAACAGAGAGGCAAAGAGACAGAGCACAGACACGGAGAGAGAGAGAGAGAGAGACAGACAGACAGACAGACAGACACAGAGAGAGACAGACAGAGACGAGAGAGAAACAGACACACGAGAGAGAGAGAGGAGAGAGAGAGAGACACACACACACACACACACACACACACACACACACACACACACACACACACACACACACACACGGAGAGAGAGGGGGGGGGAGCAAAGACACAGAACAGTGGTGGGCCCACGCTGTGCAAACCAAGGAGATAAGGATTTGCCTGGTGCTGCACTCATGCAGGCCGCCCAGGAGCCGCCGGAACTGGGGAAGGGGGAGAAAGGCGCTGGGTGGGTGGGTGGGGATAGAGGACAGGGTGGTGGGAAGGGCATGCTGACTCCTTGAACTGGCTGTAGATGGATGTTGCCATGATAGTGACAGTTAGTTACGAAGATGAGGGTGATGATCAGTCATACAGGTGATAACTTGAAGAAAAAAAATGGCAAGAAAACAAACAGGAATAACGATGTTAGTTTGACGTAATGATGTAAGTAGATGTAATAATTGTAATGTAAACGAATAAACGGAACCGTCTTTCCTCAAAAAGTGGAATGCTGAGAGGGGTGGGGGTGGGTCAGGATGAACTCTCTGCCGATACACGCGCACATGCAAGTCTCGCGCGCGCGCATATTACACACACACACACACACACACACACACACACACACACACACACACACACACATTCTCTCTCTCTCTCTCTCTCTCTCTCTCTCTCTCTCTCTCTCTCTCTTCTCTCTCTCCTCTCTCTCTCTCTCTCTCGCTCGCTTGCGCGCGCTATGAGTTGCATTCGTCCTATCATTCAGATCAGCCGTTTCAGACACTGCTGCGCTGTGTGGTGTTGAAAGGGGAGATCTATGCATCCCTCTAAAGATGAATGCTGGAAGTGTGGTGCGTGACTGCAACACGGTAACATTCTGTTTGTTCTGTGGTTTTTTGCTCCCCCCCCCCCCCCCCCCCCCCCCCCCCCTCCCTTCACTCTCTCTCGTGTTTATCTGTCTGTCTCTCTTTCTCAGTGTGTGTTGTCTCTCTCTCTCTTTCTTAGTGTGTGTGCGTGTGCGTGCGTGCGTGCGTGCGCGCGCACGTAAGACTGGAAAGTACATTGCCAATCCACTTGTTGAAACTTTAAGCGCCTGTATTTTTCACAGTCATTACTTTCTTAAGAGGAAAAAGCACGGAAAAGGGTTGGGAAGGGGACTAGCGTTGGGGTGGGGGGGGAAGGGGGGGGGGTTGATTTGAGATCAGTTTGGAAGCATGCATTTGGTCCGTACAAACTTTCCGGGCATGAGAAAGAGGGGTGCAGGAGGTGGGCGGGGGTGAGGGTGGGAAGGGTAAGAGATTGAGGGGCAGAGTTTGGGTTGGGGTGGGAGGTGTGTGTGTGTGGGGAGGGGGGGGGGGGCGTCTGGCACGGCACCAAAAAGTTAAGGCCACTTCTCGCGGACGAGGGTGAAAATAGCTCTGTGGTGAAAGAGAAGCTGCTGTGAGAATGGTGTTGCCAGCTGTAGTAGTAGTAGAGAAAGTGGAAAGTTGCACGTTCTCTGGTAGTAGTACTTCTAGTAGCGAGCCTGTCTGTCAGACCTAGAGAGGAGAGAAGAACAGTAGATACAGACAAAAGCCATTCGTCAATATGCAGAGAGCTGCTGCGTGTGTCAGAAGACGTGTGGCCAGGTGATGCCAGGCTTTCACAGACCTAGGGGAGATAAGCAAAAAGGGTTTCAGGGCCATTTGTAAACGGTTTAAACGGACAGAGAGATGTGTTGGGGGGGAAACGTGTACCAGGTGTGTGTGTAGACATAGGCCGCGTTCATTTCGCTGTAAGCTTTAAACCCTTCACCTTCCCCACCCACTCCCCCTTTACCACATGCTGCTGTTGCTTTGGATACAGCAATGTATCTAGCGTGCAGATAAGCTCACTTGACTGATAACTACATTCGTCAGATTTTTTTTCTAGCGAAAGAAACAAACGTTCTGGGTTTGTTCAGCAATCTTTTTCTTTTATTACCCCTTCTAAACTTGATTTTGAAAATAGACTGAAAAAAAATAGAAGCTATTTTCTTTCTCTTTGGAGCTGCCAGCTGTTAGTCTTGCCTTCCAAACGATGATATGCGTTTGGAAGATAAACCTAGCAGATGACATCGGCAGGTGTTGTCAGGCACTTGGGCGCTGCTGACACAAGCAAAGAATTGTCAGAGGCAGCCTTTACCTTTGGATCTTTAAAAAAAAAAAACAACTCAAGCCCCCCACTGGTTGACCAGTAAGAAGAAACTCGGTCAAGGAAGAGTTTCAGAGAAGACCCCCCTCCTCCCCAACCCCCCTCCCCCCAACCCCCACCTCACTCAACCCTCAGACAAGTGTTTCGGCCCTGACCTCTTTACTTTCTAATGGGGGTCGGCCTGCATCCAGGTCATGACTCTCAGATGCCCTCCTACTAGCAGAAATATTTTTGGCACTTCCGGGATTCGAACCTGTACCTCCTTTAACCATGTAGCTATCGGACCGTCCACATCTCCTCCTGATGAACAAGGTTATCTGCCGACGGAAAGAGACTCATCTAGTGATTCAGAAAGCTCGTTTCCGTCTTGAAGCTTCCTTTACCAGGCAGAAACCTGGAGAAAAGAGCATACCCGTTTACACGCAAACAAATTACGGGTGATAAGAAGACAATGGTCGTTTACAAAACATGTTTTCTAACATCGTGCGTCTGCAAGATTCATTGTATACTTCTTTTTTTTTTTTTCTCTAAAGAAGAATGGTTTCTTCAGGATATTGATAATGATAGATGTTCGAAGTTGTTTTCTGTCTAAGGAATCGATCACAGCGATGGCGTGAACGGGCTGGAACCCTGAACAGTGGACTAATTCACGTTCCCAATAGGCCAGTGTCTTGGCTCAAACCTAGCACGGCCTGTTGCGTTAGGGGACGGGGAAAGTGCCCTGTAGACCGGTGTGTTTGATCAAACGTAGCACGGCCTGATGCGTTAGGAAACGTGCCCCATAGGCCAGTGTGTTTGATCAAACCTAGCATGGCCTGTTGCGTTAGGGGACGGGGGACGTACTCCATAGGCCAGTGTGTTTGATCAAACCTATCACGGCCTGTTGCGTTAGGGGAGGGGAACGTGCCCCATAGGCCAGTGTGTTTGATCAAACCTAGCACGGCCTGTTGCGTTAGGGAACGTGC
Source organism: Conus canariensis (assembly GCA_033310375.1). Classification (NCBI taxonomy): domain Eukaryota; kingdom Metazoa; phylum Mollusca; class Gastropoda; order Neogastropoda; family Conidae; genus Conus; species Conus canariensis. The sequence continues at coordinate 48,847,586 of CM065734.1, forward strand.
CCCATAGGCCAGTGTGTTTGCTCAAACCTAGCACGACGTGTTGCGTTAAGGGACGAGGGGCGTACTCCATAGGCCAGTGTGTTTGCTCAAACCTAGCACGGCCTGTTGCGTTAGGGGACGGGGAACGTACCCTATAGGCCAGTGTGTTTGATCAAACCTAGCACGATCTGTTGCATTAGGGCACGGGGGACGTACTCCATAGGCCAGTGTGTTTGATCAAACCTAGCACGATCTGTTGCATTAGGGGACGGGGGACGTACTCCATATGGCCAGTGTGTTTGATCAAACCTAGCACGGCCTGTTGCGTTAGGGAACGGGGGACGTACCTATAGGCCAGTGTGTTTGATCAAACCTAGCACGATCTGCTGCATTAGGGGATGGGGGGGGGGGGGGGGGGGGGCGTACTCCATAGGCCAGTGTGTTTGATCAAACCTAGCACGGCCTGTTGTGTTAAGGGACGGGGGACGTACCCCATAGGCTAGTGTCTCCTTTTCCTCAATCTATGTTTCTAGTTATGTGTGTACATTCGTATGTGTGTATTATATATGCATGCGTGCATGTATGTATGTATGTATGTATGTATGTATGTATGTCGCTCTCTGTCTCAGTTTCTGTGTGTGTGTGTGTGTGTGTGTGTGTGTGTGTGTGTGTGTGTCTCTCTCTCTCTCTCTCTCTCTCTCTCTCTGTGACTGTGTCATGCATTTTCCACCCAACATCCCCATCCACTCCTTTTAAACTCGCGTTATCTCGCAATCTCTCTTCTCTGTATTTGCCCTCATTATAAATTCTTCTTTTGTGCTTCTCGCTCTTGCTTTAGCGGAAAATTAATGAACGGATCTCTTCCTTCCCTACCCTCACCCTCAGCCCCTACCTCCTCCCCCTCCTATTCTCTCACTCTGAGAGAGAGAGAGAGGGAGAGAGAGAGAGAGAGAGAGAGAGAGAGAGAGAGAGAGAATCAATGCCAGGATGAGATCTGTTCTACAGCAAGCATCGACTGAGAAGCTACGGCTGGCATTGTGTTGTTGCTGGTCATGGTGTATGTTTCTGCATGTAGCTTCTCTCCCTCCCCCCTCCTCTTTTGTCCCTCTCCCTTTCCTCCTGCCCCCGATCCTGCTCTCCTCCTCCTCCTCCTCCTCTCTCTCTCTCTCTCTCTCTCTCTCTCTCTCTCTCTCCAGCCATTTCATCTCTCCCGTATCGCGTAATCATTCGCCTTCTCCTCCCGTGCACAGACACAAATCGCAATCTTCTAAGCCTCTCTGTCTGTCTGTGTGTCTGTCTGTCTGTCTCTCCTTCTCCTTCCCTCGCCCCCCATGTCTGTCTCTCTCCTTCGCTCACTGCCTACCACATACACACATGTATACATGATTTTCTACTCTGTCTGTCTGTCTGTCTACCTGTTTGTCTGTCTGCCTCTCTCTCTCTCTCTCTCACTCTCTTTCTCTCTCTCTCTCTCTCTCTCTCTCTCTCTCTCTCTCTCTCTCTCTCTCTCTCTCTCCCCCCCACCCCTCTTCTCTCTCTCTCACACACACACGTTCACAAGTTGTTTGTTTTGTCCATAAAGGAAAATTATTTTGTGGTGACACATTGCAAATGAGCAAAATACAATAGAATAAAATCAAATTAATAAGCTGAAAATTAAACATCAGCACTCATCACTTATTTACTTATCTACACATCACA
>CM065734.1:48859265-48871765 GCA_033310375.1 Conus canariensis
GTAATTCTTTGCTCTGACCAGTTCCCAAAGATGGACATTACGTAGTTGTATTGTTTTTGTTTTTTTCCCTTGAAAAAGGCCACGTGGCCGAAAATTAGAAGAGTGGCATTGTGATCTTTTGTACTGTTTTCTTCCCTTTAGAGGATTATTGCTTTTGCATTCTAAAATAGTCCGAATCACATAGAAATAGTCCGAATCACACTGAAATAGTCCCGAATGACACTGAAATAGTCTGGTTTCAGTTTGTTGTGAAGGTTTCAATCACACTTCCTATCTTAACGTGCAGTTGTTCTGCTGGTGCCAGTGTGGTGTCAGCTACATCTCCCAGTCCCCACTCTCCCAAAATGTGGTTATATCCACGTGTGCCACATAACCGGAGGTGTCAGTAGGTCTTATGTTAAACATGAATGTGACTGTCCTGGTTAGGTGTGTGTGTGTGTGTGTGTGTGTGTGTGTGTGTGTGTGTGTGTGTGTGTGTGTGTGTGTGTGTCCCCAGTCTTTGAACTGATGAATACCAGTAGTATGCAAACCAAGTAATAGCCATGCGATAGTTTCTGTAATGTGGACAAGGAAAAGAGAACTAGGCCATTGCATTTTATTTTTATTTTTTTTTGCTCAAAGAAGGGGAACTAAACGAGAGTATTGTAACAGGTCTTTAAAAAAATGTTTGAAATAACTTCGCTATAGAACTTGGACAAACGAATCAGACGACGCGTTTCGACTTGTTAGGTATTCTTCAGGACAAGATAAAACAACACTCAGGACAACCAAAATGAAGAACGAGCGATCACTTATCTTGTCAAATTCGGCGCAAGATGGGCGTCGAATCAAGGAATTTAATCAATTCTTCAGCGTTGGAAGGAAAAATAAAAAGGAGCTTTGTAAAGAACTCCTCGGTATAGGAAGGGAATACAAGCATGGTGATCAATTCTTCAGAGTCGAAAGGGGTGAACATGATTGAGAGCATTGTCATCAATCCTGCGGTATAGGAAGGTGGAACAAAGTAAGAGCATTGTAAGAAATTATGTAGGGTAGAAAGGGAAACTGAACAAGGGCTTTGAAATTGATTATTCGGTGCGGATTTCTTTCTTTCTTTCTTTCTGCGTACGCAGGCAGATACTCCTGTGGACACTGCCTGTATAGACAGGCAGTGGAGTTTTGTGTGTATGACCGTTTTTTGTCCCGCCATTATGGCAGCCATACTCCATCTTCGGGAAAGGTGCATGCTATGCGTAACGTGTCATGCATACCAATGGCCAAACTGGCCTTCTCTTCCGAAAGTTGGTGATGGGATTTTACGTGTATGCAAGATGTTGTGCGTGCGTTCACACACGGAACCTCGGTTTATAGTTCATTCGAAGGACTGTGTGGGGAATGGAGTAAGAACCAATGTTAACTTCGAGGGAAAAATCCCCCTGTGCCGAAATTCGAACCTGCAACCCCAGGATCACGAGTCCGGCGCTCTACCATCTGAGCTATTCCGGGCCCCCGGTGGCGGATAAAGGAAGGGATCTAAAGCAAAAGCACTATAATGAACTTTTCAGTGTAGGAACAAAAAGGAAGCAGTGGCATTGCCATGAACTCTTCCGTATAGGAAGGAACACAGAACGAGAGCATTAAGTTCAATTCTTCAGTGTGAAAAGGGGAACAAAACAAGACCGCTGTCATGGATTGTTCGGCGTAGAAAGGGGAACAAAACAAGAGCACTGTAAAAACCTTCATTGTAGAAAGGGGAACGAAACAAGAGCACTGTAAAACCTTCATTGTAGAAAGGGGAACGAAACAAGAGCACTGTAAAACCTTCATTGTAGAAAGGGGAACGAAACAAGAGCACTGTAAAACCTTCATTGTAGAAAGGGGAACAAAACAAGAGCACTGTAAAACCTTCATTGTAGAAAGGGGAACGAAACAAGAGCACTGTAAAACCTTCATTGTAGAAAGGGGAACAAAACAAGAGCACTGAACCTTCATTGTATGAAAGGGGAACGAAACAAGAGCCTGTAATCATTTCATGTAGAAAGGGGAAGCCGTAAAACAAGAAAAGCACTGTAAAACCTTCATTGTAGAAAGGGAACAAAACCAAGAGCGCTGCAATCCATTTTGAGTGTAAAGGGAACAAAACAAGAACGCATGTATCCATTTTGAATGTAGAAAGGGACAAAACAAGAGCATTGTAATCAATTTTTCAGTGTAGAAGATGGAAACAGAACAACGAGCATTGCCATCGATTCTTCAAAAGCAGAAGGGAAGCAAATCAAGAACATATGATCAATTCTGTAACATAGAAAGGGGCAGCAGAACAAGAAGCATTTAACGATGATTCTTTAGTGTGAGGTGGGAACAGAACAAGAGCATTGTCACCAGTTGTTCAGTGTAGAAAGGGGAACAAAACAAGAGCATTGTCACCAGTTGTTCAGTGTAGAAAGGGGAACAAAACAAGAGCATTGTCACCAGTTGTTCAGTGTAGAAAGGGGAACAGAACAAGAGCATTGTCACCAGTTGTTCAGTGTAGAAAGGGGAACAAACAAGAGCATTGTCACCAGTCGTTCAGTGTAGAAAGGGGAACAGAACAAGAGCATTGTCACCAGTTGTCAGTGAGTAAAGGGGAACAAGAACAAGAGCATTGTCACAGTTGTTCAGTAGTAAGAAGGGGAACAAAACAAGAGCATTGTCACATCGTTCAGGTAAGAAGGGGAACAGAACAAGAGCATTGTCATCAATCGTTCAGTGTAGAGAAGGGGAACAGAACAAGAGCATTGTCATCATCGTCAGAGTAAGCTAGGGGAACAAAACAAGAGCATTGTCATCCATCCGTCAGTGTAAGCTAGGGGAACAAAACAAGAGCATTGTCATCAATCCGTCAGAGTAAGCTAGGGGAACAAAACAAGAGCATTGTCATCAATCCGTCAGAGTAAGCTAGGGGAACAAAACAAGAGCATTGTCATCAATCCGTCAGAGTAAGCTAGGGGAACAAAACAAGAGCATTGTCATCAATCCGTCAGAGTAAGAAGGGGAACAAAACAAGAGCATTGTCATCAATCCGTCAGAGTAAGCTAGGGGAACAAAACAAGAGCATTGTCATCAATCCGTCAGAGTAAGCTAGGGGAACAAAACAGGAGTATCATGACCAATGCTTCAAACGTAGACAGGAACACAGAACAAGGGCGTTTTAAACGATGATTCTTGAGAGTAAGAAGAGGGAACAAAACAAGAGCACTATAACCAATGCTTTAATCGTAGACAGAAACACAGAACAAGAGCATTTTAAACAATGATTATTTAGAGTAAGAAGGGGGAACAAAACAAGAGCACTACTATCCATCGTTTAATGTTAGGGGGGGGGGGGGGGGGGGCTTGTTCTTAATTTCTTTTTAAACTCAGTTTGAAAAGAGAAAAATCGAGGTTGGTCAGCGACTGAAGTTGGATAAATTGTTGTCCTTGGGTCTGGATGGAACGCGAGACTCCTCTCATGCTAGAGGGAAGGAAGTGGAGAGAAGGAGTGGGGTCAGGGAGGAGGGTGTGTATGTGTGTGGTGTGTGTGTGTGTGTGTGGGGGGGGGGGGGGGGGGGGGGCTGCAGGGAGCGAGAAGGATGACAACCAGACCATCCATCCCGGGTGGTGTGCAGCTGTTGATGGAGGTGTCGTCCTTGACCAGGCGTCACAGGCGTTGACAAGATTGTTCGTGCTCGGTGGGGAACCGGTTTGGTGAGAGGAAGGGGGAGGACAAAGGTTGGGAGAGCAGGGGGAAAGGGGGTGGGGGATGGTGGGGGAAAGGAGTCGAGAGCAGTAAAGGGGGGGTGTCTGGGATAGAGCAGCATAGAAGGTCTCTTTGAGATTCTTTCTGTTTTTTGGCTGTTTTGGGTTATCCTCCCTCCTCACCCCCCCCCCCCCCATTCACACCCCCTCCACTCTCCACCATTCTGTGATGGATTTGGGGTTTATCGTGTCGTATGTTTCAGTTCGGCTGCGTTTTTTTGTTTTTGTTTTTGTTTTTGTTTTTAGTTTTCACAACATCCATTTACTCTGTATGTCTGTCTCCGTCTCCGTCTCCGTCGCTCTCTCTCTCTCTCTCTCTCTCTCTCTCTCTCTCTCTCTCTCTCTCTCTCTCTCTCTCTCTCATTGATGTGGCTGAGACATTGTTTCTTCCCATGGTGAAAGAAAAAAACAATCATTTACGAACTGATAGGGCGAATCCAAGATTCGTTCGATCTTGGCGGTAGTAAGCGCTCTCAGGAGTGCTGTAGTTATTAAGGAAAAAAAAAGTAAATAAATAAATAGGAGGGCATTCGGAGGAATGTAGACCCCTGCTGACGTCAAGCGAACTTTAGGTCCGCGCTTTGAGTCAGTTCACGAATTATAAGAAAAAAGGGGAAAAAAAAAAAAAAAAAAAAAGAAAATCTGCCAGGGAAAATGATAGTTGATATAGACTGAAAGAGTTACTCCCCCCCCCCCCCTTTTTTTTTTTTTTTTCCATTTTTCTTCTTTTTATTTTCAGAGGACACAGCAAAATACAAAATGTCAGCGTTTGTATCATTAGAAGGTTTTGAAATTGAAAATGTGCTACTTCTCCGATGGTCATCAGTTCCTGACAGTGTTCCTGCTTCACGGTGTTCGGCGTTCAATGTAAGAAAAAAAGAAAGAAAGAAAAAAGAAAAAGAAAAAAAGGGGGGGGGGGGGGGGGGCGGAGTGTGATATGCACCGCAGATCCGCACCAGCAACACTTGGCGGAATTGTTCTCGTGCCACGTTCCATCTTCCAACCAAATGTCGTTGACATTGGGTCAGCGTTTTTGCTTAATGAAAATTTGTAATCATCTTGCTTGGAACTTCCTTAGGGGCCGCAGTCGTCTTTTGACGAAGTTTGGCGGAAATGAGTTCAGTGGTGTGTGCGTGATCTCGCTGATTGACCGCCCAGCACTCGGACATGGAGGAATACAGATCTCTCTCTCTCTCTCTCTCTCTCTCTCTCTCTCTCTCTCTCTCTCTCTCTCCTCTCTCTGTGGCACACGCACGCACGCACGCACGCGCGCGCGCACACACAAACACACACACGCACGCACACACACACACACACACACACACACACACACACACACACACACACACACACACGCACACACACACACACCACCTGCAGAGAGAGAGAGAGAGGTGCGCGCGCACCCCCCCCCCCCTCCTACACACACACAGAGGGAGAGGGAGAGAGAGAGAGGGCGCAGCCACAATTGACGAGCGATTTAGGATGTGTTACTTTGTGTACTTGCATTTGTGTGCAAGCGTGTAAACGTTTTCAACCCTGAAAGAACTGTAATGTTTACTGTAGCGCATGCAGTGGTTTACAGAAGCGCATGCGTGTTGATTTTCATAAACAGAAATATTTGCATTTGTGTGCTGAGGCTTGCACGTTATATTTCTTTTCAAACCACTACAATGCCTTTTCACCCGTTACATTGTTCTTTTCTTTGTTTTAGGCTAAACCGCACCGCCCACACCCCCTCTCCCGCCCCACCCACTCACCCACCATTTCTTCCTTTCTTTCTTTCTCTCAGTATTAAGGACACTCTGCGCTAAACGTAACCATTTCGGACATCATAAGTGTTTTCACGTTCAAACTTTTGCGTTTTCGTTGAAATTAATATTGATTAACTTAAAATCCGATTTTACCTTTGTTCTGTTAGTCCGATTTGTCTTTACTCTCGTAGTCCGATTTTGTCTATACTCTCTTAGTCCTATTTTGTCTTTACTCTCGTAGTCCGATTTTGTCAATACTCTCTTAGTCCTATTTCGCCTTTACTTTCTTAGTCCGATTTTGTCTTTACTCTGTTAGTCCGATTTTGTCTTTACTCTGTTAGTCGATGTCTTTTTTTTTTTTTTTTTGGGGGGGGGGGGGGGTGAAGGAGAGGGGCGGGGGGGGGGGGAGAGAGAAAAAGAATGCTTTGTTTGGGGCCCACGTGCGTTCACAAGGCAGGATTCAACGTGCATTGAGCTTCAACAAAGTGCTTCAGCCTTCAGGAGGGGCGTGACTGACAGGGGCTCCTGCCCTGACTGCCTCAGTGGGTGTGTACACCGCCCTCACATTTAAAGAGGCTGCGAGTGCAGATCTCACGGGCTCCCAGCATGAAAGATGAAAAATAGGCCTTCTTCGGTGCCCTGTCTTAAAGTGTTGTTTGTTTTGGTACCGTCAGTGTGTGACAGGTGTCCTGGGTACCAGTTTCTAGACCAGAATTATATCCCTGGTTGGCCGATGCAGCTTTGGGTGCAGCCGTCAAGACCTCAAGAAGACTGTGGGTTTCATCATGGCGACAGGATTGAAGATTTGATGCAAAAAAAAAAAAAAAAAAGAGAAAAAGAAAATCGACCAGAGAAGAAGAAGACATCCCTCGGCCAGTCCTCTAAAAAAAAAGAGCTAGACTGGTTTTAACTCCTGTGCTCAGTTCCACGGAGACAGAGGGATGTGGAGATCCTGGACTGCCCAACAAGCATCGATCACGGCACTCTGTTGCTCACCTCACCGTTCTGGGAGGAAACTAATGACAACCCACCCGCTGTCATGACCCCAGGGAAGAGGCACGCCTGTCCTAATCTTTCACGGGTAGCCTGCCAAGGCTGAAATGGGAGAGCGCACTTAGAGAAACACACGCCAGAACCGTGCTTTATTCAGTTCAGTGACGCCCTCTCTCTTTCTCTGTCTATGTCTCTCTGTCTGTGTGTCTGTCTCTCTGTTTCTGTCTGTCTGTTGGCTGTCTGTCTCTCTCTCTCTCTGCGCCAGTCAAAACATGTTCTTCCTGTTTTGGCAGGGGAAGAGATAGGGACGTCACATGCACCTCTTCAGCAGGTGCTCCCGATTCAGGGATGCTGTTATGTGAGGGGCGGGCTCACGCCCTTGCTCAGACATCGTAAAGGGCGTTTTTACCTTTAGGCTCAGGTGTTTATTTGGTGCCACCAGGATTCTAGAATGTTCCCTCTGCGTCAGTTCAACCTTTCAAATGATGGACTGAAGGTAGATTTTTAAGCGCACATCTTGTTCTCTCTCTCTCTCTCTCTCTCTCTCTCTCTCTCTTCTTAAACACCCCCCCCCCCCCCCTCAGACACAGAACAGACAACAGACAGACAGACAGACAGACAACACACACACACACACACACACACACACACACACACACACACACACACACACACACACAGGAGACAGAATATATTTACACACTCTCATGCAGAGAGAGAGAGAGAGAGAGAGAGAGAGAGAGAGAGGCGCAATTACACCAGCTTTTCACGCGCACAGACAGCAGTCAGTGTCAATCCATTGTTGATTTCAGTGGAAGAGGAGAGGCCGAGCCCAAGTCAAGAGAACGAATTATTCTGACTGGGCATCACACACACACAACACCACACACACACACACACACACACACCACGCACGCACGCACGCACGCACGCACGCACGCACCTCTCTCTCTCTCTCTCTCTCTCTCTCTCTCTCTTTGTGAGATGCTCTCTCATTGGGCACGGGCTCTGACCATGGCCCAGTGGGCCAGTCAGATGCTTCAGTATAGAAGTTCTTTGGCTTCGTGAAACACACAGACTTCAGATCCATTGTGTGTCGACCACTTGCAAGGGACCGTGAACGTCGAAGTCGTGTGTGTGTGTTGCGTGTGTGTGTGTGTGTGTGTGTGTGTGTGTGAGTGTGTGTGTGTGTGTGTGTGTGTGTGTGTGTGTAGTGTGTGTGTGTGTGTGTGTGTGTGTGTGTGTGAGTGTGTGTGTGTGTGTGTGTGTGTGTGGAAGAGGGGGTGCCTACAGAAAGAAATCAAAGCGACTTTTTAATGTCTCCTTGCAGGGTTCATGCAAGTCCTTGAAAGTCATTGAAAATCCTTGAATTTTGATAATTCCTTTCAAGGACACACAGTGCTTGAAATTGGCTCGGTTAGTGGTTACTGATACTTCAGAGTGTTTGATAATGAAGATTTTGATAGGGGCAATCAATATGTCAGTAAGAAAATCAGAAAATTATTCAGAGAATTAAGATAAGTCGAGGTCGTTTTGTAGCTTCCGAAAATGACCAATACACTGTCGGCTTCTACAAAGTGGATTCTTACAAAGTGACTGTGGAGAAAGTGTGCATAAAGGCTTACGATTTCGATAATTTAGTCCATGATTTTTTTCCATATTAAATGTCCTAGAAAAATCCTTAGAAAGCCTTTGATTTTGTTTGTTTAGAAGTCAGCTTGAACTCTGTTCTTACACTAACAGTCGTTCGCAGAAGATTTGATGATGATGATGAAGGGCGAGCACAAGCATATCTGACACGTGATAAAGAGTGAAGGTCACGATTTCCAGAACCTTTCAGAAGATGCTTTGAAATCTTAAAGCGCACGTTGTCGTGAATAAGGAGCCATGTGACCTGTATCTTCCTAGCAGTTTACTCATTTTAATTCCAAAAGATGACAGCCATTACTGTTATCCTCTGGGGGTTGCGACCTTGTCGTTGTCAGAGGGCTCGCGTGGTCCAGTGATCCCATAGGCTTTGCTGACAGGGGCAACAGTGCTTTGGTGGATCAAAAGTTTTTTTGTTTTTATTTTGTCCAAAACTCTTGAAGGCGTGTAAAGCCATGTTGCCGACGGGCTTAGAGCACAACATGGGTGGAGTCGATGCCTCTGGTAGGGTCTCCCATGGCAGGCAGGCTGAAGGTGAGGGCCCCGATTAACTGTGACCCGGCCTTTTTAAGTGTTCTATCTTTTCTTTCTTATGGATCTTTTCTGTCGTCTGCTCCTCATCGCGTCATGTTTTCCACGTTCTTCTTTTCGCTGTGGCCTTCTGTAGACAGGTCGCGTTTGCCGGGCGGCGTTTCTTGTGATGGAGGGGAATGAAATCCCGGCGATTGAGAGAGGAGGCGCCCTCAGCGCATCTCTTTGGCTCGAACTATGATGGGGGGGCGGGGGGGGGGGGGGGGGGGGGAGAACAGTGGTGCGAGTCGTCCATTCCTCGTCATTCCGATGTCTGTTTATCAGCATGTAAATGTCATTAACCGGATTGACACTGTCTTGATCGACCTGCTGACCGGTCAGTTGAGATGAACGAGCAGCGTTATGTAAGCCCCTCCCCCCCCCCCCCCCCCAAGCCTCCCCTGGGGGTTCCCATCGAAGGGCATGGTAGTCGTCAGTGATAATGAAGTGATGGCGCGCTGGTCTCTGCATTTTTCTGGGTCCTTCTCATCTGCTGTCTTTTGTCTTGGTCGCCTGCTGACGTCATCACCATCATCGTCGTCATCATCCTCATTATTGTCATCATCGTCATCATCATCATCACCATCATCATGGGCACTTTCATTACTGACGTAGTCGTTGTCGTCTCAAATTATCACGTCATGACCGCGGGTCTTTTCCTGCTTTCATTCATGTATCCCAAGTTGAGTTTTGTGTATGAACATTCACTGGCGTCTGTCTTTTCATTGACATTTGCACAGTTTCATGCCTGTCCCTGTTCAGGTTCTACCTGTCCACTCGGAGCCTAAGCACAGTGCATACACGTTGAGAGAAATACCTCGTGAGCCATTCCTGAGTAGCTCTGACAGTCCTGAGAAAAATGTAAAGTTCATTCGCTGAACTGGGACCACATAGAAGTTGCTTTTTTGTTTTTTCCAAGACTAGTGAGGAAGAGAGAGGGTGGAAATGTACTGTAATCAAAATTACTCAGTCACGTTTAGATAGGAGCAGTGCCAGCGTCCTGCCTCAAGAGGATCATACGTTCCACTCTATCTCTGTTTGTCTGAATTGCCAAGCAATAGAAATGCTGCTGTATTCTATCGCAGCTGTGGTCACTAGACACTCCGCTGAAAACCAGGCTCCACATCCACTTTCAGGAGCTGGAGGAGACAGCACTAATCATCACCTGAACTGGACTGATCCGTCTAGCTTTGCCGACACCGAGAAGAGGAAAATCACCAAACAGTAGAATGCTGCGCGTTCTGTCCTAGAAGAATTACCGATCGGCGCTAACCAGACTAAGACCCATCTGGAATGACAGAAACACCAATCGGTTCCAAGATCAGACTGATGCGCTACCTGGTCATTGCCATATTTCTCCATGCCTATGAGACGTGGACTCTGACAGCGGGACTTGAGAGAAGGATTCAGGCATTACAAATGAGATGCTTTCGCAAGCTCCTTGGCATTTCACACAAAGACCACATTACCAGCTTGGAGGTCCAGACCAAATTAAGGCAAGCCATCGGACCATACGAAGACCTGTTGTGTCCACGGTGAAAAGAAGGAAAACGATATGGTTTGGTCATGTATTAAAATCAACAGGACTTGCCAGAACCATTCTACAAGGAACAGTGCGAGGAGACGGAGAGGAAGACAGAGAAAGAGACGGGAAGACCACATAGGAGGAGAGGAGGAAGCTGGTTGCGAAATCTTCTGTGGCGCCCCAATGGACTTCAAGACTCCGGGATAGGTGATAGATGATAGGTGAAGATATGCAAGTCATAGAAACATTGGTTAGCAGTGAAGCGCTGCTTCGTCCCTCTAAGGGGAATTACCAAGCTGGGAAGTGTTGCAGTTGTTCTTGATCGAGTTACCTAACGCAAAAATGTTGATAGGGCCGTCTATGGGGAATCATTTTAAGCAGTGAAACGCTGTGTGATACGTCTCAAGGGAATTTCCAAGCAAGAAGATATCATTTTGTCCATCTATGGAGAATTACCGAGCAACGAAATGCTGCGTAGTCCGTCATAGGAGAATAACCAAGCAGTTAAAAATCTTGCGTATGCCGTTTTTCCCGGAGTGCCATTAAGAAACACTTTTCCCTTTTTATTGTTATTATTTTAAATTTGATTTTACTCTCTTTTTTTTTTTTTGCCTCTGAAGACATCAATGATGCGATAAATCAGTGCCTCTTCTTGTTTTCTCAAAAGAATTGCCAGACAACACGAAGGCTGTTTCTCACGTCATTCTTTTTCTTTCATCGGCCTCCCTCCTTCCCCGCCCCCTTCCCACCCTCACCATATTTATTTTTTCGTCGTTTTCTTGATGTACAACATATACAACCATGATTTCAAACAGTTATCAGCTCCTTCCCGTAACTATTCTGCTTCCCAGTCTTCGAACACCGCCTCCCACCCCCTCCCTCCTTCTTCCACTCGTCCACCCCCATCCCCCTCCCTCATCCCCATCCCTGTCGAGCCTTGATGAGGGCCAGAGGAATGGCGCTGATCCAGGAGGGTATTTGTGGCCGTGAGGTACGGACGCTGGGGACGGTGCCATAAGGTCTGATGGTGGACGTGTCGGTGTGTGGCCATTTTTGGCACCGCCCCACGCGGTCAAATTGGCTGGCACTGTTCAGTTTGACAGGTCGCTCGGGACCCGGCTGCTTCTGTTCTAGGTGTATGATAATTTGAGGTGGACGGGGGGATTGCTAGGTCAGTTGTTTGACCGTGGTAGCAGCAGCAGCAACAGCAACAACAGCTGCAGTTACATCGTCAGCGACATAAACATCAGCTGCAGTAACGGCGATAGTAGTAGCAACGGCAGCAATTATGGTGATAAAAGGTGGAGGATTATATTGTTTTCGGCTTAATCCAAAGAATATTAAGGGTAATTGCGGTTGTAGTTTATTCTAGCGGCACTGCACTGTGTGTGTGTATGTATGTGTATATATATATATATATATATATATATGTGTGTGTGTGTGTGTGTGTGTGTGTGTGTGTGTGTGTGTGTGTGTGTGTGTGTGTGTTAGTGTGTGTGTTGTTAGTGTGTGTGTGTGTGTTCTGTGTCTTGCCATTCCCAATCGTCCTATATTTCTTAGTCGATCATTGTACGGAAGATTATCACCCTGCCGACCTGTACTTTATGAATTCAGCTATACCTGAAATCCTAACATATCGACCCATCTTTTCACAATGTTTCACTCCATTCGATAGCGTTTGATCGCCACCGACCAAGGCTCTCAGTCACTGTGCGCTCAGTTGTGAGTGGCCTTTGCTTGGCATTATGAAACGCATCGAGCCTCTTCATTATCACTATTTATCACAGCTGAAACCGGCTACACAAACACGTCTAATGTATGTCCGCGCTGATGGCAGCAACGAACATTCGTGTTTATGATGGCGACAGCAGAACCAAATGAGCAGCTCACAATTTCAGAATTCCGCTGTAGTAAACCCAACTCTCCTCAGTCTTGTCTTGGGAGAATCACCAGAAAATAAGGGAGAGTGGTGCTATTCTGAGTGTGCATTCTTCTTCATTAAGGCATATGCCCGTGAAGGAAGCGATGTTTTCGCCTGCCACCTTTGGGTCTCTTGTTCGTTTGTTTGTCAGCATAACTACTTAAGAAAATGTTACGATGGAGGAGAAGAAGCAACCTCTTCTTGTTTCCAGATGTCTTCGTGGGCGTTCACGCTGACTGAAATAATTGCAGTTCGAGTTGGCCCTGATCTCTCGTTGGATCGATCTGGACTGGGAAAAGGTCAACTCCAATAACAAGTTCAGTCTTTAATTACC
>CM065734.1:48886765-48976765 GCA_033310375.1 Conus canariensis
ACACACACACACACACACGCACACACACACGCACACACACACACACACACACACACACACACACACACACACACACACACCACGCACACACACACACACGCACACACACACACACACACACACACACACACACACACACACACACACACACACACACACACGTGTTTCTTCTCACACCTTTAACTATGTCTTTCTTATTGTCTTTATTCCATGCCAACACGACGATACCATCATGCCATTCTGACGACAGCATTGTAGAGAATTTTGACGTAATTGTAGCCGGGATCGTTGAAGATCGACGCCTCCCTCAGCCCCCCCCCCCCCCCCCTCCCTTTCCTTCCCCACTCAATCTTGCGTTACAAGCAACATCACCGCAACAGTGTCTTTCCCTTGTTATCTGATAGTGGCGTGGTGATGGTGATTCTCGTGAGCGGTCAAAGTATTTGTTTCGCCACCCACGTCATCACAAAGGAAGCTGGCATTTGCCACAGTCCCCCACGCATTTCTTGAGCACACGTGTGTCATGCACGTGACAAACGACGTATATCACACATCAGCATCAAGGACTGAAGACCTCCAAGATCTGAGAAACCGTCATCATCAGCTAAGTCCACGTGTACGCCACAGGACTCCAACTCGGAGCAATAAGACGTTACCTCCCTTGATGATGAGATTCAGTGAGAAGAAGCCAGCCCAAGTAAGGCCAGACTGGCGTTGATTTTATCTATAATTTTTTTTAGTCTAGTTGAATCTTTTAAACAAAATTATTCTTTGACCTTTTATTCAGAAGTAAAGTTTTGTGCGGAAATTGCTCTTGTGTGAGTCTGTTTGTTGTTCATACATCATTTTATGTCTGAACCTATTTCTAATTATGTCTGATACTCGGAGCACGAGCACTCTTAAATGCATGAGCCTAAGGTAAATTACAGCTAAACTATTCTTGAGTATTTTTAACACTCCCGGGAATTTCTTTCGATGACTAGTGCTGGAAAGTTACTCCTTCCGCTGTCAGAGGGTGGTGGTGAATTTTGATGTAAAAACCGCTATATAATTTTAATAGCGAATACACCCCGAGTCCTTCCCTTGAAGGACCACACCTTTCACTCCTGTTCGTCACTTGTAGACAAATCGAGTACCCCCTCCTTTTCCTTGTATAAATAGGAAGGTTAAATACATCAACTTTAGCCTGCAGCGTTAGCAAGTTGAACGGACCGCCTTTGCTCGAATTGTAGCGAAGCTGAAAACGCTATCTTTTCCTTGCAATGTTAGAAAGTCGAATGCGCTTTCTTTGTTTGCAAGTTAGGAAAAAAAATGAAAGCACCATCTTTGCAAGCAATGTAGGGAAGTTGAAAACACCAGCTTTGATGGCAGTATAGGAAAACTGAATATAGGAAACCTGAAGACACTACGTTTTGTTTGCAGTATTGGAAAGTTGAATGTTATGATACAGTTATCAGCGTTATGAAATCTTCAAAAGGAAAAAAGATTTTCCAAGTTCGTCGTGTTCAAGTCGGAGAGAGCGAGATGGCTTGGGTTTCTGCCCCGGGCGGGACGGAAGGAAAAAGGCTGTACTACTGCGAGAGTGAAAGACATTCTGCTTGGAGCAATGGAGTCTTAGGTAAGCGAAAAGAGGGAGAGAGAGAGTTATGGGCATGCTAATAGTTCTAAGAGTTCGTTCTTGTGATTACTCCCCTTCGAGTTCGTTAGTAGTACTTGAAGTAGTAATAGGCGGCAGTGAGCTGCCAAGGCCTTCTGACTTTTGTAGGTCCGATCTCCTATTGCAGATTTATTGTTTATCTATGCATGTATTTTTTCGGAGGGGGGAAGGGGGAGGGGGTGGGCGTGTCTGCAAATGAGTATTCATAAGATTAAGTAAAATGTATCTCTTCAGAAGATTTTTTTTAAAGTATTAACTGTAAAGTCAGTTCCAACGTTGTACAGTGTGACGACTGGTGTGTGTGTGTGTGTGTGTGTGTGTGTGTGTGTGTGTGTGTGTGTGTGTGTGTTCTCTTTCAGTTACCGATCCACCAGATTCGTCGCCAGAAGCACGGATCCTGATGATCCGATCTGATCTGATCTTTGACCAGCTTCTGTGTTCCTCTGGCTATTTGAACATTTTCAGAATTTATTGTGATATATATTGACTTTTTGGGGTGGCAAATTTGGAGTTCAGGGCCCCTCTACTTTTGACATTTTGTACTTTGGACACTCACTTCCCGCCAAACATGTATTCTTTTCGTCATCTCTTCTTGCTATCAAACATGAAAGCCTGAATGTTCTACAAATGCAGATAAATCGAATTGATGAATGTTTTAACACATTCGTTCCGGATATGTGTCATCTTGACCTGAATTGCAGGGCTGTTGCCCCCGCCCTCCCTCCCATCTCTGATCACCCCAACCCCAACCCACCCCCACCCCCCTCCAAACCTCAGCCTCTGCAAGTCTTGGCAAGGACAGCGAGCAAGCTAGGGGTGAAGGAAAAGGGTGAACAGAAAAGAGAGAGAGAGACACAGAGAGAGAGAGAGAGAGAGAGAGAGAGAGAGAGAGAGAGAGAAAAGAAAAGGTCAGGGCGTTCAACGATAAAAGGCAATTTACAGGGACATCTGTTGCTTCGGGTTTTCTCTGAGCTCTCCCAGCCTGCCAGGGACACGCGCTGAACATGATGTATCTGAAAAGTCTCGATCTGGAACGAAGGGCTAAAGCAAACAAAATGTTGCCGAGAGTAAAGGGGAGGGTAAAGGTGGGGTTGGGTGGGGTAGGGGGATGGGGAGGCTTGGCCAAGGAACGAAGAAGGGGGAGACAATTACCCATGCCAGACCCATCTGGTCACCATGCTGTCCGTCACTGCTGCTGCTGCTGCTGCTTGCTGCTTAACAAGGAAGCGGCCACCACGAGAGAGAGAGAGAGAGAGAGAGAGAGAGAGAGAGAGAGAGAGAGAGAGAGAGAGAGAGCGGCCACCACGAGAGAGAGAGAGAGATGAGAGGACGCGATGGAAGGTGGAGGTTGAGGGCACGGAGGAAGTGGGATAGTGGGGGTGGGGTGGGGTGGGGTGGGGAAGGAAGGGGGATGGGGGCGGAGGGAGTGGTTAGTAGCAAAATCGATATGACAGAGGGGTTTCTTTTTCGGGAGTGGAGGCCGGAGCTACGCAGGTCGTTAAAGGCCCTCTGGCTGTCCGCCTGTCCCCATGCTCATCCTCATCCTCATCCTCTTTCCTCCTCACCCCCTTTTCCTCCGCATGGGGAATAGACACGTGCTCTTCTGTTTGGCGAGACCAAAAGGGGGGGGGAGGGGGGAGAGAGAGAGAGAGAGAGAGAGTATAAAAAAAAGTCGTAGAAGTAGCGTTAGAGAAAATGAGAGAGAGAGACAGAGAATAAAAAGGTCGAAGAATTAGCCTTAGAGAAAATAAGAGAGAGAGAGAGAGAGAGAGAGAGAATTACCTCCTCCCTTCTTCTTCTTCTTCCTCCTCCTCCCCACTTTCTCCTCCTCATGGTGAATAGACATGTGCTCTTCTGTGTGGCAAGAGAGAGAGAGAGAGAGAGAGAGAGAGAGAGAGAATGATTCATCTCCTCCCGTCTTGTTCTCTTTCCTCCTCCCCACCTTCCTCCTCATGTGGAAAAGACAGATGCTCTTCTGTATGGAGAGAGAGAGAGAGAGAGAGAGAGAGAGAGAGAGAGAATGAATGAAAGTGGAATGGCAGAAGATTGGGAGATGTTGCGCGCGAGCGCGCGCACGTGTGTGTGTGTGTGTGTGTGTGTGTGTGTGTGTGTGTGTGTGTGTGTGTGTGTTTAGAGAGAGAGAGAGTTAGTTGATGGTATTGATGTAGAAGAGGGATGGGGGTTGGGAGGGATGGGAGATATTGGTATTCCAGGTCTTCTGACCTCCCTGTTTTAGTGTAATTGGATTTGTGCAACAGGTTGGGCAGTTTGCAGAGCCACAGCTTTTCCTTTTCTCCAGACCCCCCCCCCCCCCCCCCCCTCTCTCTCTCTCACCTCTTCATTGTCTCTCGTTCACTCCCTCCAATAGATAGCAAGATTGTGATGCATGTTTGTTTGATGCATATTTACTATCTACGTGCACGAGCTTGCGCATATACTCACGTACACAGACACATCCACACGCTCGGAGACACACAGGGTGGTTGTGTATGTGGATTCGTGTGCGTGCTCATACACGTGGGTGCGTTTGTGTACACATGCACATGCGCGCGCAGTGAGATTGTGTATCTGTGCGTCCGTGTGTGTGTGTGTGTGCGTGTGCGGACAGTGTGCAACATTACCTTACCTTACCTCATGAACACACATGTTGGGGCGTGCGCGTGCATACACACACACACACACACACACACACACCGCACACACCTCTCTCTCTCTCTCTCTCTCCCTCCCTCCCTCTCTCTCTCTCTCTCTCTCTCTCCTCTCTCTCTCGCTCTTTCACACACACACACAGCGCGCGCGCGTGCATGCAGGCAGGCAGGCAAGCAGGCAAACACTGTTCTTCATCACTTGGGGAAAAGAAAAGACATAGCTCTCTTTACTGTTGTCTTTTCAGAGACCCCTGAAGAGTTTTGAATCCCCAAGAATTACACAGTAAGCTGTCAGCCATGTTGCACAGCACGACACTAGCACCTTGAAGTGAAATGGATAAAATCAATAGCAGAACAAAGTGGGAGGATAAACTGGGGGGAAAGTAGCCGAGCAAGTACCCCCCTTTCCCAGACACACACACGTACGCACACACGCATGCACGCACGCACGCACGCGCGCGCACACACACGTACGCATGCACGTACACACGCGCGCGAGCGCGCGCGCACACACACACACACACACACACATACACACACACACACACACACCACACACACACACACACACACACACACAACACACCCGCTCGCTCGCTCGCTCGTGCGTGCATGCACGCACGCACGCACGTACACACACACACACACACACACACACACACACACACACACACACACACACACGGAGAGAGAGAGAGAGAGAGAGTAAACGACTTTGTTAGCATTTTTACCTCTCCTTGTTAGCATTTTTACCTCTCCAGCTGAAGTTTTTCCGGCCACCGAAGCGATCCCCGGGGACCCACCCCTTCAGCCGGCACAGCCCCAGCCAGCGCTTCTTGTCCCGGGCAGAGGACCTGTCTGGAGCCAACGCAAAGGGAAGATTCTGTTCTCAGCTGCTGTCTGAAGCATGCCACGGACAGTCAGTACCCTCAAGCACAGTCGCTGGAAGAGAATTCCGAAACACTAGGTTCAGTTCTAGGACCAGTTCAACCACCACATTCGCAACTCGGACGAGAAGAAAGCAAGACATTGGTCTTCGTTCAAATTATTTGACCAGGACTGATTCCAAACTTCGTTAGAATTTAGCAACAAACGTGTTTAGTCTGGTCCCTCGAATTGACTGACTGCTCCCTCCTCGCTCGCTCCACCCATCCCATTTTATTTACACGAAACCTATTTGAGGACATCATCCGTCACAAAGCAGGTCGGCACTGAACGATGCCTGTCCCCTGTGTGTGATGTAAACTGTCCAGTGGTTCCACGTGCAGTGAACCGGGTGACGGACAGGCCTTGGGTGTGGTTGGTCACTCCCATCTGTTCCTTTGTTCCTGTGGGGATGCAGGTTTCCTTCAGTGCAAGCAGCTCCCGCGCCTTCTGGAAGCTTTGTGCCACTGACTTCTCTTTTGTGCTTCTCTCTTCACTATCCTTCTCCTTCTTCTGTTTCTACGTCTTCTTCTTCTTCTCCTCCTCCTCCTCCTCCTCCTCCTCCCCCCTCCTCCTCCTCCTCCTCCTCCTCCTTCTTCTTCTTCTTCTTCTTCTTCTTCTTCTTCTTCTCTTCTTCTTCTTCTTCTTCTTGCATCTTCTTCTTCTTCTTCTTCGTCTTCTTCTTCTTCTCCTTCTTCTTCTTCTTCTTCTTCTTCTTCTTCTTCTTCTTCTTCTTCAAAGTACTTACATAACGCCTATTGTCGGTTAGAGACCAAAACGCCTATTATATTATAGACCAAGCTGTAAACGCTGTACAATCCACGCTTTCATGTGCACTATGGGCTGCCTGCTTGGGTAGAGCCGACTGAAGAGCTGCCTGCTGGCGCTAGTCACTCGTTTCCAAAGTCATTCAGTCGAACGATCGTGTTTTCATCACTTTGATCTTTCGCGGAAGATGCATACTGTGTGTCGTGTACGCGTCATCTGTATCAACTACCAAACTGACCTTTTGTCCCCCTGAAAGTTGGTGATTGGATTTGACGTGTGTACAAGATATTGTGCGTTCGGTCACACATGGCGTTTGCTGTCTCATTCGATGGACGATTTCAGAAAATTTAGTGCGAACCAATGTCAACTGAGAGGGAACCCTCCCCCTTTTCACCCCCCCCCCCCCTCCCCGCCCTTAATTTAAAAAACGGCCCGGTGGAAATTTGAAACGGTAACTCCAGGATCACCAGGAGCACGAGTCCTGTGCTCTACTGACATTACAGTGGATATGAACAGGCACATTAAAAGTGCACTAAGTAAATTCAGACCAGGTGTTTTCTGACTGGTACGAGAACAAATGTCATGTGTGAAAATGGCCTGACATGTCGCCTGTGTATAATCTGGCTAAGGAAGATGATGAAATTCCTTCCTTCTATTTTTGGAGCTTGCCTTAATCTGAACGAATTTAAGTGTCCGTATTCTCTCTCTCTCTCTCTCTCTCTCTCTCTCTCTCTCTCTCTCTCTCTCTCTCTCTCTCTCTCTCTCTCTGTCAGTCTCTCTCTTTCTCTCCCTGTCTCTGTCTGTCTGTCTGTCTCTCTCTCTGTGTCTGTCAGTCTCTCTCTCTTTCTCTCTCTCTCTCTCTCTCTCTCGCTCTCTCTCTCTGTCTGTCCGTCAGTCTCTCTCTCTCTCTCTCTCTCTCTCTCTCTCTCTCTCTCTCTCTCTCCCTCCCTCCCTCCCTCCCTCCCCCCGGCTGCGCCCTCTCTTTACCTCTCTGCCCAAACTTCTCCTTTAGCTCACCCCTTCCGCTCTCAAAAGCTGAAAACAAAAAGGCTTCAAAATGAGATGCGGCGAAGCATCTCTGTCTGACTGTCTGTCTGCTCTGTCTGTCTGTCTGTCTGTCTGTCTGTCTGTCTGTCTGTCTCTCTCTCTCTCTCTCTCTCTCTCTCTCTTTCTTTCTTTCTCAGTTTTTATTTACTGGGAACATACACAGATGTCAGGCAGGCATTGTGCATGCCCTCACACCATTCCTTTCCCTTTCCTATCGCCCCCCCCCACACACACACACACACGCGCGCGCGCGCGCGCACCTCTCTCTCCTCTCTCTCTCTCTCTGTCTCTGTCTCTCTCTCTCTCTCTCTCTCTCTCTCTCTCTCTCTCTCTCTCTCTCTCCGTGTCTCTCTGCTTTCACCAACTGGGGACATATGTCAGACAGGCGCTTATAATGCGCTGCCTCCTTGCCCCACCCAGACTCCTCTCTCTCTCTCTCTCTCCTCTCTCTCTCTCTCTCTCTCTGTCTCTCTCTCTCTTTCTCTCTCTCTCTCTCTGTCTCTGTGTGTGTGTCTCTCTCTCTGTCTGTCCCTGTCTCTGTCTGTCTGTCTGTCTGTCTGTCTCTCTCTCTCTCTCTCTCTCTCTCTCTCTCTCTCTCTCTCTCTCTCTCTCTCAGGTTTCCCCGACTGACGGCCGACGTCAGACATCCATTTACACTTGCTGCCCTTCCGTGATGATAGGAGGCAGGAACTGTCCCACGCGTCACGTGCGGAAAGCAGATGGGTGATAGGTAGAATTTCCGTCGTGGCATGTATTGTTGATGGAAAATGAACCGATCATTCCCCCTTCTGCCATTGCCCATGTTGCGTGAGTGGATCACCGACCTCTGTCTGTGTCCACCCCCACAGCCTCCATCCCCTCACCCGCTGCCATCCCGCTCCCTGTCAACCCTCCTATGTCTGTCTGGGTGTCTGTCTGTCTGTCTGTCTGCCTGCCAGTCTGTCGGTCTGTTTGTCTGTCTGTCTGTCTCTTTCTCTCTCTCTGTCTCTCTCTCTCTCTGTGTGTGTGGGTACTCTCTCTCTCTCTTTCTCTCTCTCTCTCTCTTGCTCGCTCGCTCGCTCGCTCGCTGTCTGTCTGTCTGTGTGGGCGCGCGCGCGCGTGCGTTCGCGGTCTGAAACTCGTGTTGGTTGCTGACGTCAGGTGCTGCTCATCCTTCATCGTTATCTTGTCGGGGATAAGAGAGAGTGAAGGTGGAGAGGTTAAAGGGGAGTTGTTGTGTTTTGTGTAGGAAATCGTCAGGAGGTGGGGGTCAGACCGCTGCCCAATAAATATTGATGATTATGAATTCTGTTTTTAACCTTTCTAATCACTGGCTGTTGTCTGTTGTTGTTGTTGTTGTTGTTGTTTTTCTGCTTTTCTGTATGGGAAATCGACATGAGGAGGGGTTAATCTTGCTGCCATGTTAATGATTGGGTTTTTTTTTTTTTTTTTTTTTTTTGGGGGGGGGGGGGGGGGGTGTCTTTTTCTGATAATAGGCTTTTATGGATTTTTGTTTTCTTAATCAACTTTACCGTTTGGTAAATATACGTATGATTTCAAACAACTGTAAAAAGTTTTACCTAGCTCTAGGATAATGTGAGACAGAGTTTTACGATTTATGAGCAACGTGCGCACATCCAGCGCCTTTTCAGGTTACTGATTTGTAAGATACTAAAGAGAAGTAGAGGAGTGATGGAGGGGACGAAGATGGAAGGAAATGGGTCGAGAAAGGGAGAGTGAGGAAAAGAGAGAGAGAGAGAGAGAGAGAGAGAGAGAGAGAGAGACAGGCAGGCGTGCAGGCAGGAAGGCAGGCAGGAGGCAGACAGAGAGAGAGAGAGAGAAGAAAAGAGAATTGAAGTTGTCATAAAAATAACAGCACTCATGACAGCAATAACAACAACTGATACAGGACAGTGCAAAATGCCAGTGCCTGAAGCACACGCAACACGTAACAGATTAGCATGGCAGTATAATACACGGTAGTAACAATAAAGCTAC
Source organism: Conus canariensis (assembly GCA_033310375.1). NCBI lineage: Eukaryota > Metazoa > Mollusca > Gastropoda > Neogastropoda > Conidae > Conus > Conus canariensis. Next base: position 48,895,787 of record CM065734.1, read on the forward strand.
CAGGCTCGACACTAGAAACGTCCAATCTTTTCCAGTTGAAGACTAGTTAGAAACAAAGAAGCCACGAGGCCTATAGTAAAACCCAATCCGTGCGTCCAGAAAAAAGAGAGGTCAATGAAAACCAAAGGACCAAGCCCAGCATAAGACACGTCCACTCTGTCCTGAAAAAATGGTAAGTCAGTGACGCACAAGCCATCTGGCCCGTCAGGTAACAACCTGGACTCAGACCTGCCTATCCATACGCTTTTGGCGTATTTTGTACGCCATTTTACACAGAATACGACAATACACCTCGCAAATAAAAAACACACGCCAAGCAAAAATTTTAGTAAAGTTTCGTGTTGTACACTTCATCGGACATTGCTTGAATTCTGAATCTGTGGGCACTTACCACCGGATATTGTTAAAGAGACTGCGTATGCGTATCCGTTCTACCGTTTGTACTCGGCGCCATTTTAAGTCAGCACGGCTCAACCGTATCAGTTTGTGAAAATGCAAAATGTGCTAAACTGATAAAGTATTAGATTTTAGTATGTATTGAAGCCGCTTCAAAACGAAAATGAAATACATCAGTTTACCACTCCCCCCCACCCCCCTCCCCCCACCCCCCAAAAAAATGTTTATGTAAGAAAATAAACCATAGACAATTTTTGAATAGGCAGGTCTGCTTTACGTGTAGAAAAAAAAGACTAGTAAACCAAAACCGATCCATCGAGGCTTATAAGAAACGTACCTCGCTGGACAAAAAAGGACTAGTCAAGGCAAACCAAGCCATCAGGCCCATGGGAAATATCCAGTCAGTCCGGGAAATGACAAGTCGACGCAGACCCAAGCCATCTGGCCCTGGGGAAACGTCATGCCTGTCCACAAAAGGATCAGTTGTACCGCAAAGCAAGTTGTACCTGTCCACATCAGGACTGGTCGATGACAGCCAGGCCATGGAGACCAGTAAGAAACATCCAGTCTGTCCCGAAATAGACAAGAACTCCCGAAGAGAGAGAGAGGAGAGAGAGAGAGAGAGAGAGAGAGAGAGAGAGAGAGACCCCCTCAAGGGGAAGGGTGCCTTTTCTTCTGATGAAGCTGTCATGTGGCGCAGACTCCGTTTTGCTGTCAGCCATGTCATTTTTTGTCGAGGCTGCACTTAACGCCCATCTTTTGCCATGGCGGCTGTGTTTAGTTCTTCTTGCTGTTAACGACTGTTCGTTTTCTTTTTATGTGTTTTGCTCTGTGTATGCTTCACTGTGCATGTGCAGGAGTGCATGTGTATGCATGCGTGCGTGCGTGCATGCGTGAGTGTATGTGTGCATGAGTGTAAATGTGTGCGTGTGTGCATATCAGTATGATTGTATGCGTTGAATGTATTACCTTTCTAATAATTGGCATGCATTTTGTAATATGTAACTATGACGAGTAGGGTTGAAAGGTGGTCCTGTGGAGGATGGACTGGGAGTGTGTTCTGTTTTAAAATTGTAGTTTTTTTTAAAGATTAAATTCACTTCCACCATATGTCTTACTAGCGGTGGAAGGGGCAGTTTTCCGGTACTTGTTATCAAAAGACATTTTTTCCCCTTGGGGACTGTTTGAAATATTCAAGAATGGCTCAGAATGGTTTATGCACTTTAAAATGTTTGTGCTTCATTCAGCAGTATCCATAAATCATTCAAACACATTTTTACCGAGCGTATGCTTAAAGTTATCTTGTTAAAGTATAGGGTACAAATACAGACAATGCATAACCTCAAGACTTAGAAACTGGGCAAGTCAGTGTGTTTTTTTTTTTTGCACAGGATCTCAAAGTATTGGGAGATAAACATTCCCCTGTCTGGTTGGAGAGAGAGAGGGGGTGGGGAGGGAGAGGGAGAGAGAGAGAGGGAGGGAAGGAGGGAGAGAGAGAGAAAGAGAGGGAGGGAGGGAGAGAGAGAGAGGGATGGAGTGAGGAGAAAGAGAGAGAGGGAGGGAGGGAGAGAAGTTGGACAGCGTTGGATGTGTCAGCACGTCATAGTAAAGTCAAATGTTTTATTTCTTTATTTTCAAATTCTTAGAGCTCATTTTTGATTCAAGAAAGAGCGCACTCAGTATCCACATTATCAGTCATTGATCTGTTCAGTCGATGCAGTCCCCAGTGTCAAGGATCAAAGGAAAAGCATCAGTCTGTCCAGAAAAGGGCCGCCGAGGCAGTAACAAGCCATGACACAAACCACTTTCCCAAGGGAAAAGAAGAGACCTTGCAGCTGACCCAAGCCTGACAGATAATCGAAACAAACAGGAAAAAAAAAACTCCGGTCTCCTCCCCTCCTCCCCTCCTATACCGACTGAGTCGCTACGCCGTTGGAGGTTTCACTTTTCGCCACTCAGGTGGTTGGGTTGGTTGACCGATAGGCATAAGGTAGTTGAGCTGAATAGACGACTTGGTTGTGTAGTGCCAAATGTACTTGTTGGCTTTCTCTTGCAGAACACTGGGGGGAGGGAGAGGCATTGGGTGGTGGTGATAGGGCAGCGGGCACTCACCAGTGCAGAGACCAAGACTTTCAATAGTTCAGCAAGCGAATGGGAGGATCATGGAGTGCAGTGGACAGGATGAGAGGATTGCATGCCATGACCTTTTTCTTACCCTTCACTTGGCGGGCAGCAGCCGCACCCTTTCGTCAAGACCTAACCCTCCTACATAGGAGAATGAAAAAGGCTGACAGAACCTGGAGGTTAAAAGGCCTGCAGTACTTGGAGGCTCAAAGGCTTACAGCGCTTGGAGGCTAAAAGGCTGATAGTACGTGAAGGCTTAAGGGCTTGGAGGCTAAAAGGCTGACAGTACTTGGAGGCTAAAAGGCCGACAGTACTTGGAGGCTAAAAGGCTTACAGTGCTTGGAGGCTAAAAGGCTGATAGTAGGCTAAAAGGTCGACGACAGTACCTGGAGGCTGAAAGGCTGACAGTACCTGGAGGCTGAAAAGCTGACAGTACCTAGGAGACAGTTCCTAGGAGACAACCTGGCCATAGCGCTGCGACAGGACTGGACAGGCTTAGACGGTTGCAACGGCATAGAGGACGACATTGGACATCGTTGCTACTAGACCCGGAGACTCTTGACATAGATAGAGTGGCGGACTAGGACCTAGAAGCTAGTTCCGTGGAAGGGCTTGGCAAGAATCCTGACAAGGTCCCCGAAGCCAGTGTCTGGACTGATCAGGAAAGGTCAGAGTGCATGTGCATGCATATGCAAGGGTGCTTAAGTATATAAACGAACACTCCAAAGTGTGTGACTGACCCTTTCAGAGTGCGTGTGCATGTATGTGCAAGAGTGCTAAGTATATAAAACGAACACTCCAGAGTGTTGGGTTTACACTTTGTTGGCATCAGGAGTGGGAGTACGAACTCTAGGTTCCCAGGGGACGGGTCTGTAACTTGTAGTCAGTGCAGGAGTTACGTCGTGCTTAGGGTGTCCAAGTGCTAGGGCCTCCAGTGATTAGGAGACAAGTCTCGCCTTAGCTGCTGTGACACAACAGCCATTGACGGTTACAACGGCTTCGACAGTACTACTGCTACTAAGACCTCGAGACTGACAGGGTGACGGACTTGAACTAGGACCCAATAGCTAGTTCCACGGGATTTGTCAAGAATCATGACAAGACCACCGAGCCAGTGTCTGGAGTGACCCGGTAGGCAGTGCGTGAATGCGTAAGTGTGTAAATGTTTTATTAACGAACACTTCACAGTGTTCACAGTCACCCCTCTCTCTCTCTCTCTCTCTCTCTCTCTCTCTCCACCGAACCAGTCACCTCAGCTGTGTCAGTCTTTTTTTCTCCTCCGAACCCTACTCCTCTTGTCCCTTCGATTTCCCTATCTCTTATTTTCTCGAGATCCCCTCTCCCGCTCACAACCTCCACCCCACCCTATCCGCCACCACCCCTCCACCGCCCACCCTCCTTCCTACCCTTGCGTCCACCCGCACTCCTGCGCGCTGGCTGTATATTATTAAACAGTAAACAAGTTGACACTAATAGTTGGTTGACTGCAGGACCTGGATCAATGAAACAACTTGCCTGGGTTATGGTAGCAGGTCCTTGAGGAAGAGGTGGATGAGGGCGCTTCGGTTTAAAACCTTCTTGGCTCAGAGGGACAAGTGGGAATGGGTGACAGTGGGCAGGGAGAAATGGGGAAGTGAGGAAGTGAGCACTGCCAAAAAGCTGAAAAGTGAATACTGCTAGAAGATGAAAAGTGTTCAGCAAGGATTGAGGGGGAAGGAAGGAGAGAGTTGGAAGGGATGAGGGGGGGGGGGTATAGAAGGAGAGGGCAGGGTGGGGAAGAAGAGAGAAATGGGTTAAGAGCAGAAGGACTGGGGGGGGGGGGGGGGGGGGGGGGATAAAGTAAATAAAAATAGTAATAATAATGTTAAGAGACAAAATCAAGATAAGTAAGAACAAAGGGCTGTTATGGAGGAAAGTCAGTGTTTGATATTGATTCCATTTGGGTGGATAGTGCCAAGTTTGTGAATAAAGAGGGACTCTTGTTCTTTACGTCTTATAGAGGAAGATGAATTTTGCCAGACTGCAGCAATCTGCATGTGGGAGAGGTTGTGGCCGGAAGAGCAGAAATGGTTTGCAATTGGTGTATTGTAACCGAGACGGACTGCTCGTAGGTGTTCTGTGAAACGGTCGTTAAGGGTTCTGTAGGTTTCTCCAACATACAAGAGGCCACAGAAGGAGCAAGAAAGAATGTAAACTACATTGCGGGACTGACAAGTGAAAGGGTTGCGTATGGAAATTTTGCCTGAGGGGCCACAGATGGTTGTAGAAGAGTTTAGGTGAGGACAGGTTTTGCATTTGGGTTGCTTGCATGGAGAATTGCCAGGTGGTGAGACTGTGTTTGTGGACAATTTTGAATGCACAAGAAGATCTCTGAGGTTGGTGTCACGTTTGTAGGCAACTAGTGGAGGCTGGGTGAAAATGTGTTTCAGGGAAGGATCAGTCTGCAGAATGTGGTAGTTCTTCATAAGGATGTTTTTGATGGCGAGGTTGTGAGGATGGAAGGTGATAGCAAGAACAGGCCTGTCGTCTGATGAAGGAGTGATCTTTTGCTTAAGAGCGGTGTTTCTGGGAATTCTAGAGGCCTTTTGTAGGGCTTCTTGGCAAATGGGTTCAGGGTATCCACGTTCAAGGAAAAATGAGATCATCAGGGTAGATTGTTTGGCGAAATCGTCATCATCGCTGCAGATGCGTCGCAAACGAAGTAGTTGAGAGAAAGGAATGCTTGTTTTGGTGGAAGCAGGGTGACTGGAGGAGTACAGAAGGTATGAATGCGAGTCGGTGGGTTTGTAATGAACAGATGTGGTGAGGTAGGGTGAGTTGGGACAGATAGAGATTTTGATGTCAAGGAAGGAAATGGTAGTCTGAGTGATTTCAAAAGTGAATCTAAGAGCTGGATGAAATCCACTGACGAAGTCAATGAAGTTTTTCAGATCTTGGATTGGACAGGAGGCTGCACCGAGGCAATCGTCAATGAAGCGACGGAAAAAGTCAACAAGTTGGGTATTTTTTGCTCCCATAAGAAAACCTAACACAGAGTAACTTTTATTCAAGACTGGCACAGCCTTTTAAACTTGAATAAAGTCAGACAAATACATAGACGAACAATCTAATAGTGGGGGAAAAAACAAGCGCAGGCCAACAACTGAACTATCTTCATAGTAATGACTTGGCAAAGATTTGGACTTAAGGAGGGGGGGGGGGGGGGGGGGGGTAATTTGAAGATGGAGAAACTGGGAACATGAAATTAAGAAAATATGTTACAGATATGAAAACTCTTCACTAGCTGCATAAGGGAACCATCGCAACCTCTTTTGAAGGCAGATATATTTGTATTGCCTGCTCCGAGGCCTTTCGTCCGCTGGGTCGGACTCATCAGGGAGACACGGCTGGTTGTGTCTGCGCTCCTGGCGTCAAATAGAGATACACCACAGTCCATAATACTGTGGTGTTCTCACCACCAAGAGTGCAAAAAAGAATCCAATAGCACTCCCAAAGCAGCCAGCGAAGAGTAGTAAATGAAACCAAACGAAAGTGTGGGGAGGAAAAAAGTTGCTGAAAAACTAAAGACATTATGCAAACAGTATAAAATAAAGGGGACAATCTTTGAGCCTACGCTTGAGGATCCACCCAAAGATGCAAGGGAGATCAAAAGACAAACACACAGACGGACAGAAACAAATACAAATAACCTCAATTTAATCAAAACAAAAATCGGAAATGAAATGAGGCAGGGAACAGTAAACAATAAACAGTGAACAAGTTGGGTATTTTTTGCTCCCATAAGAAAACCTAACACAGAGTAACTTTTATTCAAGACTGGCACAGCCTTTTAAACTTGAATAAAGTCAGACAAATACATAGACGAACAATCTAATAGTGGGGGAAAAAACAAGCGCAGGCCAACAACTGAACTACAACTGCGCAGACACAACCAGCTGTGTCTCCCTGATGAGTCCGACCCAGCGGACGAAAGGCCTCGGAGCAGGCAATACAAATATATCTGCCTTCAAAAGAGGTTGCGATGGTTCCCTTATGCAGCTAGTGAAGAGTTTTCATATCTGTAACATATTTTCTTAATTTCATGTTCCCAGTTTCTCCATCTTCAAATTACCCCCCCCCCCCCCCCCCCTCCTTAAGTCCAAATCTTTGCCAAGTCATTACTATGAAGATAGTTCAGTTGTTGGCCTGCGCTTGTTTTTTCCCCCACTATTAGATTGTTCGTCTATGTATTTGTCTGACTTTATTCAAGTTTAAAAGGCTGTGCCAGTCTTGAATAAAAGTTACTCTGTGTTAGGTTTTCTTATGGGAGCAAAAAATACCCAACTTGTTTACTGTTTATCGTTTACTGTTCCCTGCCTCATTTCATTTCCGATTTTTGTTTTGATTAAATTGAGGTTATTTGTTTCTGTCCGTCTGTGTGTTTGTCTTTTGATCTCCCTTGCATCTTTGGGTGGATCCTCAAGCGTAGGCTCAAAGATTGTCCCCTTTATTTTATACTGTTTGCATAATGTCTTTAGTTTTTCAGCAACTTTTTTCCTCCCCACACTTTCGTTTGGTTTCATTTACTACTCTTCGCTGGCTGCTTTGGGAGTGCTATTGGATTCTTTTTTGCACTCTTGGTGGTGAGAACACCACAGTATTATGGACTGTGGTGTGTCTCTATTTGACGCCAGGAGCGCAGACACAACCAGCCGTGTCTCCCTGATGAGTCCGACCCAGCGGACGAAAGGCCTCGGAGCAGGCAATACAAATATATCTGCCTTCAAAAGAGGTTGCGATGGTTCCCTTATGCAGCTAGTGAAGAGTTTTCATATCTGTAACATATTTTCTTAATTTCATGTTCCCAGTTTCTCCATCTTCAAATTACCCCCCCCCCCCCCACCCCCTCCTTAAGTCCAAATCTTTGCCAAGTCATTACTATGAAGATAGTTCAGTTGTTGGCCTGCGCTTGTTTTTTCCCCCACTATTAGATTGTTCGTCTATGTATTTGTCTGACTTTATTCAAGTTTAAAAGGCTGTGCCAGTCTTGAATAAAAGTTACTCTGTGTTAGGTTTTCTTATGGGAGCAAAAAATACCCAACTTGTTTATCGTTTACTGTTCCCTGCCTCATTTCATTTCCGATTTTTGTTTTGATTAAATTGAGGTTATTTGTATTTGTTTCTGTCCGTCTGTGTGTTTGTCTTTTGATCTCCCTTGCATCTTTGGGTGGATCCTCAAGTGTAGGCTCAAAGATTGTCCCCTTTATTTTATACTGTTTGCATAATGTCTTTAGTTTTTCAGCAACTTTTTTCCTCCCCACACTTTCGTTTGGTTTCATTTACTACTCTTCGCTGGCTGCTTTGGGAGTGCTATTGGATTCTTTTTTGCACTCTTGGTGGTGAGAACACCACAGTATTATGGACTGTGGTGTGTCTCTATTTGACGCCAGGAGCGCAGACACAACCAGCCGTGTCTCCCTGATGAGTCCGACCCAGCGGACGAAAGGCCTCGGAGCAGGCAATACAAATATATCTGCCTTCAAAAGAGGTTGCGATGGTTCCCTTATGCAGCTAGTGAAGAGTTTTCATATCTGTAACATATTTTCTTAATTTCATGTTCCCAGTTTCTCCATCTTCAAATTACCCCCCCCCCCCCCCCCCCCCCCCCCTTAAGTCCAAATCTTTGCCAAGTCATTACTATGAAGATAGTTCAGTTGTTGGCCTGCGCTTGTTTTTTCCCCCACTATTAGATTGTTCGTCTATGTATTTGTCTGACTTTATTCAAGTTTAAAAGGCTGTGCCAGTCTTGAATAAAAGTTACTCTGTGTTAGGTTTTCTTATGGGAGCAAAAAATACCCAACTTGTTTACTGTTTATCGTTTACTGTTCCCTGCCTCATTTCATTTCCGATTTATGTATATTATTAGCTGAGCTGTTTGATACCCTGTGAAGAAACCGGGTTGATGGCCAGAAACGGAGAGACAATCATGCCCGGCCTTCGCGCGTCCCTGTGACCTTTCATTAACCTTTCTCACCCTGCTTGATGGGGGTCTGTTGCCCCACGTTTTTGTGTGTGTGTGTGTGTGTGTGTGTGTGTGTGTGTGTGTGTTTGCAACAACACTGAGAGGAAAGGAGGGAACCCCCCCCCCCCCCTCTATTCCTCCACCGTACCCCCACCCCACCACAACCCCACCCCCCTCCCGCTCTTCTTACAGGGTTAGGTCGGGAGGGGTAACTAAAGATGGGATGTGTTTGGCGAGGAATCACATTCGGTATCTCATGAGGCTGGCTTTCCAGCACAGGCCACACGCCACAATTGTTCAAAAGAACAGCCCTCCACCAATTATTTTCCTTGTTTTGGGTGATTTTCACCGATGACATCATTAACAGTCTTCAAGTACATCACCTTCCCTTAGTTGACACACATTTCAGGCCTTTGCACTCACCCATGACCCTATCTTTGTGCCAGTTGAAAGCGCCAAAATAGTCTTATTCCTTTGATTTTTAATCTGCCTACTTGGAACCACGGGGCTTGTACCTTGACGGGCCATATGAAGGACAATGAGAATCAACTTTCAGACGCAATGAAATTTCTCAGAACAATCTAATTGTGCCAGTCTATAAATACTGGACCCCTTACGAAAGGCTTTGGAGCATTAACTTTTGGTGTGCAGCCACAGGGAGAAACATAGGAAAGTATCAGGGTACAGGCCGAAAAAAAGAGGCCGGTCGCTTTATATTAGGCTTGGTCTGAGGTGACGATGCCACATTTGCATATCTTGGCATCAGTTTGTTTGGGAAAGATGAACATTGGTGACGTTTAATGGTGGCAGAACTGAGGTCTGGTTTATGATGGCTTAGGGATGGAGGGGGGAGGAGGAGAGGGGCTTGAGAGGGGAAGGACCTTGGTAAGAAAAAGGGCCGATATTGTTGCGGTGTGACTATAGTACAGATCATAGTTCTTGTTCATCTTGATGTCTGTCTTGTTGACTTCAGTTGGATCATCGTTGCGGCTATGCATTTGTATGGTGTATGTTTGTATGGTGTATGTAACTGCTAACTTCTTTTAAGGAGTGTGTGTGTGTGGGGGGGGGGGGGGGGGTGTTGGTTGGGGTGGCCGGTGGCGGTTTTATAGAGTACCTGAAGATTCTGTACATTATCTCTATATTTAGAAATATAGAGAACAAAATAAATGAATAATGAAAGGGATAATGAAAAGCAAAAACTTAAAAAGGGACAAGAAAGACAAAATTAAAGGCAACAAAAAAGCCAGCACACAAAGAAACAAATTTTAGAAAAGCATGATGAAAGATAAAACGTTGCTCTGCATGGTTGGCGATCAGTGTATTTTCAAATCTGAACGCATGGTTCTACTATGCAGGAAGGAGGCCACCCCAGATAGGGCAGAATGTGGTATGAATGTCACTGGGGATAAATTCAGTTTCATCACCGGAAGTCCAGAATGTTTTATAACGGTAAAAATCCTCTTAGAAAGTTCACTGAAATGAATTGTAAGTGCTTTGAAATTTTGCAACATTTTAATGTCGAAAAAGGTATGCCGGTCCGTTTATCTGAATTCATCAAGCAAGGAAAGTGTCCTATCTTTGTGTTGGTTTGGTGGTTTTACTTTGTTTAGTTTGTCGAAACCTGTTCATCACATAGCATCTGTTAAGCCCCCAAATGGGGGATCAGAGATGAACATATCTTGATCTTCCTTCAACGGAAAAGGGGCTACAGTTAAAGGGTGCTGCGGCTCTGACCATGGTCATTTTATCTAGAAGAGCGACCATTCTGAGAGCCCTCGCCAGGCAACAGAATAAATGGTGTTGCTTCTCACCCACTGGACTGAGACCTGCGTTCTCCCAGATGCCCTTATGATTTCTCAAGGCTCTGCAACAATCTGGATCTTGCCTTACATTCTTAAGACTAGCGGATAGCCAAGTGGTTACAACACAAGAGTCGCTGTCTGAGGGTCTCATGATTAAGCCCTGGCAGTGCTTGGTTAAGGGATCTGTGGAGTGGGATCTTTTTGATCCCATTGGTCACAGTTGTGCTTTCGTTTTGCAGTGTAATACACACTCTGTCGTCCATAAAGCTGCCGCAGCCGCCGTACTGCTTGACACAACCTACAGTTAAAATGACGTACTTGATTTGGCCGTGTGATACGAGTAGCTCTCGACTCATGAAAAGAAGCGGACGGACAACTTTTGAAAGGAATGGACGGACAATTTTTGGTGAATGTTCACACTGAAAGCGGCTCAGCAGCATGGAGTGTTTTCTGTGGTGGCTTGCCGCAAGATGACGAGTGATAGATACTGCCTATGGGGTCGTGGGGCTGCCACAGGATAGATCTTAATGTGGCTGTGTATAACGTGGTTGGAGTGAGTGGCGTGGATGCCACAGAAGAGCAGTAGAAAGTGAGGGGGGAAAAAAGAAGAAAAAAAATTTGAAAGAGAAGGGGTTAGTTACGGCCAAGGACACAGACAGAGTACAGGGCAAAACACAATGCATTCTGACCAGGTTTTCATCCAACAGCCATTTTGATTTTGCGCCGAATATGAGAAGATAAGTGGTTTCTCGTTCTTCGTTTTCATTGTCCTAAATGTTATTTGTTTTTTTGCCTGAAGAAGACCCGGGAGGTCGAAATGCATTGTGTTTTGTCCTGTACTTTGTTTGTCTATGTCCTTGGCGGTAACTAACCCCCTCTCTTTCTAAATTGTGCTTCATTTTCCGCCCTCAGTCACTTTGTTTTGAGAAGGAAAAAAGAAAAAGAAAAATGAAGACTGGTGTGTCTTGAAGGAGGCGGGGATGGCAGAGAAACAAAGGGATGGGGATGGGGGGTAAGGGGAGAGGTTTATACCTGGAAGGTCATGGTAATTAACAGCCCGCGGGAAGCAGAGCGCGTGCTCTAACTTGACATTGGCCCCGGCCTGACAGAAGCCACATGGTCGCCATACGACTGCCTGCATACATGCATGATCTGCCAAGACCCACCAGAGCTGCGCTGACGTCATGTTACCTCCCAGCCTACTTCTGGTGGCTGTGCATTCATCCCCAGCGGTCTCCCGTTTAGGTCAAAGGTCACAGCGGGGACCTCTCCCGAGGGGCATAGTTTGATGTGTGGACTGTCCAGCCACGTTGCGCTGTTTCCACTGCAGTTTTTTTTTTTTAACTTAGTATGTTTGCATATACATGTGCTCATTCTAATGCAAACTAATACACGCGCGCGCGCGCGCGCGCACACACACACACACACACACACGCGCGTTCGTGCGCGCGCGCACACGCACGCACACATGCACGCACGCGCGTCCACGCGCACACACACGCACGCACGCAAACACACACACACACACACACACACACACACACACACACACACACACACACACACATACAGTGATGCAGACCATGGCAGCTTTGCGCTTGAAGTCCTACCAATTCATTGGCGCCGTCGGGTTGATGTCAAGGTTCCACTATTTCCCATCTTCTCTGTGGCCTCTGGTTGTGTGTGTGTGTGTGTGTGTGTGTGTGTGTGTGCGCGCGCGCGTGCGTGCGTGCGTACGTGTGTATTCCTGTTTGGTGCATTTCTTTCCGTCACTCTTGCCGTCCTTGACCCGCACTTTTCTTTCTTTCGCCCTTACGGTCTTTGTTATGCCCAGTTTTTTGTTTTGTTTTTCTTTCTTTCCTGGGTTTGAGAGAAACCTTTCCTCTCCCTTCCCCGGCCCGATCTATCTATCATCCCCCAAAACTTTAGTCCGTCAGTCTTCTCTCTTCCCCATTAATCTCTCTGTCCTCCCTTCCACTACCTTCAGTATTGCTGGTAATTGTACAAGGGGAGAAAAAATCTCCGTTGCATTGTTCTGAAGATCATAGTGTCGTAATGCGGCTGAGAGCGTTGAATTGCCCTTCTGAAAAACATCACCAGGGTAGTTCTGCATGTTTTTGTCTATTGCCTGATCATGCCAGTTCTTCTTCTTCTTCGTCATTCGCTTCATTAGATGTTCACTCCCGTGTCCATGAGGAAGGCTGCTGTCCTGTTCAGGTCCTTCAAGGTACCGGACAGTTTGGTGTCCAGGGTGTTTGGTATTGGCCTTCTTCTGCACCTTGCATCAGCATGCTGGGCGGGAGGGTTGGGGGTGGAGGGGGTGTCTGCCGTCAGGTAATAACGGTGATGATGTGGGGGACTTACATGGGGCGCCGTTCCCGCTTTGTGAGCTGTCTGTCCATGTTTCATGATGGCAGCTGGACGGGTAAAGGTGGAATGAAGTGAAATAAGATTACTGGTACATCATTATTCTCCGCGCACGCATTCTCTCACTCAAACAAAAAAGCAACAACACTGATAATCAATTTTTGAAAGAAAAGATGATAAGTCAAATGTATAGAAAATGTTGCATCAACAAACATAACAGCATTTTCACTCAAACAAAGCTAAAAACAACACTGATAATCAATTTTTGAAAGAAAAGATGATAAGTCAAATGTATAGAAAATGTTGCATCACAAACATAACATTCACAAGATCAGGTGAAAAGAGTGTATCAGAATATCACAGCAGACTAAAAACAAATCTTTTCTTTTCTTTGTTTGTTTTTTTTTAAACAAAAATGATGATGTACAGTCAAAGTTAGTCTACAGTACTGCTTGTGTTTGTCTCTCTTCCTTCTTCTCTGCATCCCTTTTTAAGCATTCTTTTGTTCGTTAATTGTTTGTCTGTCTTTCCTGTCTCGCCTCTCCTTTCCTTTATTCCTCCTTGTGCCTTGATCTTGCCACTATTCCCACCCTCCAGACTCTTTTCTTTCTTCTATGCGTGTTTTATTCCCTTTTCCTTTTTGTTGTCTGTCTTTCATTGTTCTTTTCGAGTTTATGAGCATTTCCTTTTTAAAGAAAATTCTCTCCTTTCCTTGGTGTTTGCTCTTGTTGTTCTACTCTCTGTCAATCTGTCTGTCTGTCTGTCTCTCTGGTTTGTTTGTTTGTTCCTTTGTGTTTCTTTTAAAAATTACTCTTCATCCCATGGCCACAGAGATTAAAGAAAGCTATTTGAATAGAGACGGTTTGAATTGCTCCTTCATTGGTGCTTGGCATAAATAATTGTTTGCTCTGTGCGTTCAAATGCTTTGATACAAAGCAGAGCCGAGGATTTTGATCCTGAAAACCAGATTCAGGGGATAATATATGAGGTGTAGGAGGAGATGATGTATCGCTTCACCGGATGATATTCAGGGCAATATCTTGCTACTGTCATCTCTCGTTATGGCTGTACTGTCATCTCTCGTTATGGCTGATTTGTCATGGGAGGGTGCGGGTGTGGGTGTGTGAAGATGTGGGTATGGGTGAGTGGGTGTGGGTTGGGGGTAGGTGGATGGGGAGGGAAGAATAATCGAGTGTGTGAGGGGTAATTACAATGAAAAACAAGAGTATGTGACTTTTCAGGGAACTTTTGGAAGAACTGCCTCAACAAGAGAATGTGTATAATACTTAAGTACAGTGCTTAGAAAGCGTGAATGTAGCCGTATTTTGACCGTCGTCTTTGATGATATCAAAAACAAGAAAAAGTCAACCACCACTGATGATGGATTCTCCCGTCGCGTCCGACGGATAAGTAGGGAGGCAGGTCATCTGCTGATGTGGGTCCTCATGTGGGAATGAAGACCAGTTCCTGAGGTACAAAGTCGTCCACAGACGCTGCATGGAATGGAGTCCTGCACGGATGGGCCCCGTTTTCTCCGATTCCTTTTTTTTCCTGGGCGGCAGCTGCTCTGTTGCGCTCAAATGTCTTTGTGCCCTGGGTACTCCGTTGCTTCCAATGTGTTCTGTTAAGGGCGACGTCTTCCGAGGAAGCAGTGTCAATGTTGCAGCTTCTGAGGTTGGCCTTCAAGGTGTCTTTGTATCTCTTGAGAGGCCTTCCTTGGTCACGTTGTCCTTCCTTCAGTTGTCCATAGAGCAGCATCTTTGGAATTCTGCTGTCCTCCATACGGACAACGTGTCCTGTCCATCGGAGCTGGCTTTTAATGAGTATATGCTCTATGTTGGGCAGCCCACACTTCTTCTGGACCTGTAGATGGGACACTCTGTCTTGCCATTTGATGCTGCAGATCTTGCGCAAGCATCGTTGATGGATTTGTTCGAGTCGTTGGATGTGTCGGCGGTACGTAGTCCAACCACCACTACTGAACTGGTAATGACAGTGAGGTAAAACAACAACCCTGATGTTGTGGGAGAGGGGAGATAAAGCTGAACCCGCAACCTTTGGAATATAAATCCGTCGTTCTAAGAGCCTGGATGTATGGAAAGAGAGAGTAGTTTACACTGAGAGTTAAAGTTCTAATGGCTCTCCCCGTCGGTCAGACAGCGTTACTGTTCTCAGTGCATAAAGAAAAAAAAAGTAATGGCTGAACATAATTAAAAACATTTCTGTTTTGATCTCAAACCCATGAAAAGTAATATTTTGTCTGTATCGAAGATTCGGTGGATTTTAAATGGAAACAAAATGAATTAGAAACTAAGGGATTTTTTTTTCTTATACCTCTTTGTTTTTTTTTATGTACAAATGCTAGTAGATATGTTGGGCTACATGATTCGCCGAATTCTGAAAATGTCACCACAATGTCCTTTTTACAGGATCGAACAGCTTTTCTAGCTCGACAAAATTCCTTCTTCCCAACCCACGCATTGATCTGTACAAAACAAGCCTAACTTACTCTGGACCGTATGTCTGGAACTCACTTCCACCGAATCTACAAAATACGAATACTTTAAAACTTTTCAAGAAACATTTGCGTAAACATTTTATGTCTCAGCAATTTGATTATTCGGTTAAAATGATCAGCGTCCATTCGCAAAATCTTCTGTGAACCATACTTTGAATACATCGTCTAAACATAAAACCTTCTCCGTTAAAATGGCTCATCCCCACTCTCCCACTCTGTCTACCATCCCTTTTCTACTCCCCCTACCTACCATCCCCCCCCCCCCCCCCCCGCCCCCCCGACCTCTCTGTCTCTCTCTGTAGTTTTGTTTGTTTGTTTATTTGTAAGTTTCCTTCTGTTTCACACCCCCCCCCCCCCCCCCCACCTCCCATGTCATTAATACTTTTATGAATAGTTTGCTTATAATTGTAGAATTAGATTACAATGTCGCTATGTTGAATTGTCAGTATGAATGATATGTGTTGAAATAATGTATGCATCACAAGGACAGATTGCAAGACTAGGCTTTGGCCTAAAATCTTCATCCTTGCTTATCAAAGATCAGTCAATCTTTCTCTCTCATACATACCTACAAACATTCTTTCTCTCTTTCTTTCACTTTTTATCTCCACATACACACTCGCATACAAACACACACACACACACACACACACACACACACACACACACACACACACACACACACACACATTCTCTCTCTCTCTCTCTCTCTCGCTCTCTCTCTCTCTCTCTCTCTCTCTCTCTCTCTCTCTCTCTCTCTCTCTCACTTACTCACATACTCACTCATGCACACTCATTCTGTCTGCCTCTTTTCCACTCCGTCCATCTGTCTGCCTGTCTTGTCTGTCTCTGTCTGCCCACCCCACCCCACCCCCGCCCGCTCTCTCTCTCTCTCTCCTCTCTCTCTCTCTCTCTCTCTCTCTCTCTCTCTCTCTCTTCATATCGGTTCTTCATGGGCTCTAAGTCCATTGGGAAGGAATGTGAGATGCAGTGTGTGTGTTTAGTCACCCACACTCATTCACATGATAATGCGCACTATTGATCAGCACAGCCAGGCCATCTCTTGGGAGATTGTGTGTGTGTGTGTGTGTGTGGTGTGTGTGTGTGTGTGTGTGTGTGTGTGTGTGTGTGTGTGTGTGTGTGTGCGTGCGTGCGTGCGTGCGTGCGTGCGCGCGCGCGTGCGCGTGTCTGTGTGTGTGTGTGTGTGGTTTGCGAGTTCAACGAAATGGGGAGGGCAAATGGAGTTGATTTCATTTTATTTCTTTCAACTGCGAGTAGTATAAATCATGATTGTGTGTGTGTGTGTGTGTGTGTGTGTGTGTGTGCGTGCGTGCGTGCGTGCATGCGTGCGTGCGTGCGTGCATGCGCGCGCGCGCGCGCACGCTCGCGCGCGTGTGTGTATGTGTGGTTTGTGAACTCAGGGAAATGGGCAGGGGCACATGGAGCTGATTTCATTGTATTTCTTTCAACCGCGGGTAATATTTATGAGTGTGTGTGTGTGTGTGTGTGTGTGTGTGTGTGTGTGTGTGATTGCATACAGTTGGCTATCATGCATATATATGCACACATGTGTTAATGGACCAAATTCTTATTTTCAAACTACCGTAAGTAAGTCGCACCTCTAGACCAAAAACATGGTATTTCCTACTGGCAGAGAATATAAACAAGCCTGACTAGCTCAGGGACATGTTTTCCAACTTCAGTGAACATTCTCATACATCTCTGTGTAGACCTTAGACATGTTCCACAACTTAACAGCAAAGACGTGTTTGATAGCTTAGATGAGCATTATACCTTCAACAAGACCAAAGGCACAAACTGCCTTAGACATGTATATATTTCTAACTAAGCTAACCGGGATCTGTTTCCTAGGTATGTCCGAAAAGAACTTAAGGTAGAGGAAGTTCTGCAAAGTCTGGACCCAGCCAAAAACCAGACAGACATACTCGTAAAATGGGCAAAAAACGGTACTCTAACTTCACTGACAAACTGCAAATGCCTACAACGCCGTGGTTTAACCCTGAAGGGCAACACATTTCCGATGAACGCAAACAGGCTCAGCGTTGTGTTTGTCACAGACCATCAGCGCCCAACGATCGAGCCCATTAGAAATTGCGTGCCAAATCGAGACACTTTTAAATTAAGGGAACGTCAGTCTTGGAGAGACTTCTGCTTCAAGCTTCAAACATCTAAAAAAAGAAAAAAAAAAAGTGTCTTGAAAATGATCAAGAAAATCAAAGGGGAAAAACACCAACCTGTCAAATTCATCATCTGAAGTTTGTCGATGCTGTGTTGCCAAGCTGTTGCCAATCTGTTTGCCTCCACCATTGAACAGGACTCGTCCTCTACAAGTAAGTCTGCTGCTTTCCTTGTTATTTCAACTTGGACAACTCTGAAGTCTACGATCTGCCATTTTCAGTTGATGATCTGAAATCAGCTCTGCAAACCTGTAGCGATCCTGCTCCTGGCCATGATGACATCCATTGCCAACTTTTTAAACGTCTCCCACAAAGCTGTCCTCAAACCCTTCTCAAGAGTCTGTAATCATATCTGGACCATATGGTTCTTTCTGCCCTCCTGGTAGAAAGCCCGGATCATTCCTATTCCTAGGCCTAGGAAAGACCTTATCAGCCCTTCAGATAATTGTCCAATAGCTATTACCCGCTGCCTCTGCAAACTAATCTCGTCTGATGTGGAAAACTGGAAACTTCAACGCAGTGACAGCCTTGATATGGCCCTCTGCGTGTCGGCAGGGCAACAGTCTCTCTCTCTCTCTCTCTCTCTCTCTCTCTCTTTACTCACATGCAACACACATATACACACACGCGCGCACGCACTCACACACGTGCGCGTGCGTCCATTTCTTTTTCATGATTATATTTAAAGAAATGGGTGGAGGCAGGGCTCACGTTGCCTAATGTTTTTATGCAGTCATCTGAACCCCAGAATAGAATTCTAAAGAGCCGTCTTAGAGCATCCATTTCGTTTCATTACACTGCACCCTCGAGTCCAATCTTGCCAGGTGTGTGTGTGTGTGTGTGTGTGTGTGTGTGTGTGTGTGTGTGTGTGTGTTGTGTGTGTGTGTGTGTGTGTGTGTGTGTGTGTGTGTGTGTGTGTGTGTGTGTGTGTGTGTGTGTGTGTGTGTGTGTGTGTTTTAGTCTCTGGAGGCTTGGCTGGCATTTTCTATTTTTAGCTTTTGAAACAGGTGCTGCACGCGAGGCCAACTGTATTAGGTTATATGAAAAATAAAACATCGGTTTTCAATTGTACACTGCCTGGGAAAAAATCCTTTGAATGATTTGTGGGCTGGAGCAGCAAGGTTTGATACTCTGTTGGTGTGCACACTGCAGAATTTTAAACGGTCAACTTGAGCGACTGCATTTTTTTTTTTTTAATGTAATGGGTGGTCTGCTGTCTGCAGCAATTATTAAAGGGTATTTTGTGTTTCATGATGCGCGATATGCGTGTAAGTGGGAGCGCTGGCGGTGATGGTGGTGGAGAGAGAGGGGGTAGGGTGTGGGAGAAGCACCATGTATGTTTGTGTGTGCACGTGCGTTGGATCACGGCTGTGTTCGCATGGGTGAACAGCTTGCACTTGTGTTATGTTTATGTATTGGACAGAGAAGGTGACAAACAGGATTGTAGAGGAAACAAGTGAAGACTTGATCAGTCATTCAGTCTTGAAAGACTTGACCATGGTTAGGAAAGTTTGAAAGAGAGAAAGGTGTACAGAGGTAAACTTTTTTGTGTGTCGGACCAAAGATAGTACGACCTATGGGCGTAGGGCGTACAGTCTTTGGTCGGACTTCGACTTCAGCTCACGGCACGTGCAGACGTGATACCTCAGCTTCCGCGTCGACATTGTGTTTTGACCGAGGCCCGAGGAATGTATGCCGCACTGTGACCAAAGAATAAATTTAGGCTACATTTTCACTGGCGTAAGTTAGACCCCCCCCCCCCCCCCCCCCCAAAAAAAAAAAAAAAAAAAAAAGTGTAAGATAAGGAACAATTCTTTAGCATGTGATAAAAAGATACACAGAACCGAAACATGACGACGACTGATGCAGCGGAGTATTAGGGGTGTCCCAGACAAAAGGCGTAAAGGTTCTGAAAAAGTGAAATTTATCGTCGGTAGCGTGAACTGCAGCTGCTGTGTTGAAAACTTTTCCCACCGCAAAAGATGAAGATAATCAAGTGTAGTGTCAGTAAAAGAAAAAAACAAGCAAAGAAACAACAACAAAAAGAAAGAAAAGAAAAGAAATATGAAAAAACATTGACTTTCCCGGGTGAGTGGTGTAGTGACGCCCGGATGCTGTGCATACAGGCGACTCAGCGGAAGTGCACCTCGTATGAGAAGTGTACACTGACGGTCAGGTAAACAAGCAGACGAACCCCGGCATTACCACACGTGGGCTCGGAGAGGACGGACCGCTAACTTCTTGTTAGTTCAGAAGCTAGGTCGTACTCGGGGTGTTACTCACACAAGCGACAGACCAGTGCTACGGCCTCTAGAGTATAGAAGTTTTGCCATAGCACTGCGACAGAACAGTGGTAGACGGTTATGACGGCATAGACGACAACCTCAAGGCCCGGGGACTGACAGAGGAATGGCTCGACAGTGGGTAGCGAGGATCTGTAGAGGAGAGTGGGCAAGGGATTCATCTTTTGAGTGATGGAGAAATACAAATGGCAGTTTTTATGTTAGTAACACTGCACGCTTTTTAGCCCCATGAGATAAGGAGGGTTGGGTGTTTTTGTGAATGAGAATATACAAGATTTTTAAAAATAAAAATCACCGTGAACAAGTTAAATACAAACATGGCGTTTTTGCTTGTTGAATCACTACTGGGGTTTGTTCCTGCCATATTGCTTTTTTTGAAGAAACATTGCAGCCGTTTGGCTTGAGTTAAACATGAAACCAAAGTTCCCGTATTCAAATTCAATGTTGACATTTTGCACGTAAGAATGCTGGTCACAAGTATGATCATTTGTACATACACATACACAAACCTACATACATGCACATAAACACACAAGCTTTCATGTACAAACAGCACACAAACACATGCGTGCATGAACTCGCATAAAAAAGGGAGGATTTGGGTGGGGATGGGGGTATAAATTGGTTTTGATTTTTTTCTCTCTTAAATTAAGAATTGTGAGCCACAGTGGGGATGATAGTCATGATGTTTGTGAGATTCCCCCAAGTCTGCTTCCCCCATACCCCATTTAGGCATGTTCTTCACAGCCTACCTCACTTGCCTGCATAGCAAACTGGTGAACATAAGTTCATGTGTGTTATTGTCTGAGAAGAACTGGCGAGATTCAGCAGTTTGAGGAATCTGATGAACACCTGCATGCAACTACATATCCATACATTAGTAGTTGAACCTTCATTATCTGTATTAATGACTCCTTCCAAAAGACAGGATGCATGTATCTGTTGTTTTTTTGTTTGGTTGGTTGGTTTTTTATGTATACACGCCCCCCCCCCCCCCACACACACACACACACACACCCCACACCACACACACACACACACACAACTCAAATGTAAGACTATTATAGCTGGTTCTAATAACGTGTGTTTTACAGTGCAATCCTGTCTAAATGTTAATCATTTGCATCGCTGGTCAGCTGTTTATCATTTACATTTTTCTTCTTCCTCTTCGTGTATTTTCATTTGAATTGCTGTTAAGTTAATACTTGGTATGTGTTGTGGGGGACCTTTTTTGTGTGGACAGCCAGCCTACAGGGAACACCAAATTTCCTTTGGAGCCAGATGTTGCATTCAGAACCCTGCAGTAACCCTGGAACAGAAAGGGAGCAGATGCTTGAAGAACTCCATCGTTTCAGCCTAGCCTGGCACATACTTTCAAAGCTTTTTCACCTCTTTGGCAGACTTGACAAACGGTTGACACATTGGGGTCACTGAGACCCAACAAATAACGGAAGATAGCCGGAAATGTTGGTTTTCAACACATCTCTTTGATGTCCTTTGAAGGCCATTGACTGGCTTGCTTCTTGCTTTCTTTCCATCGTTCTCTCTTTCATTCCTGTCTTCCTCCTTTATTTTCTCTGTAAACAGATGTATTTATGTGGTGCAGATTGATTCCTGTCAACAATGTGGAGGTGATCTTCATCCATATCACACCAGTCAAGGAGCCGACATATATCAACGACAGGCCGAGAAGAGAGGTATGATGATATACGGTGAATGCATTTTTATAGAAATAAGAAAATAAAAAAGTAAACTAATAAGTAAGCTGTACAGTAAAAGTAAATCAGAATTCATGTGGTTTCCTGGGAGGTTTCTTTTTTTTTTTTTTAATACTTCATTTATTTTCAGGACATCCTTTTGATGTTTTATTGGACGTGCCATGACTGATAAGAGATATCAGAGCCATGAGATCTGCAAAATACGTCTTGACTGATTAAAGTTTTGAAATCTGTTTTTCATTGCTGTGAATTTGGGGGTGAGGAAAATGTATTATGCATGACGTGATAAACAAAAATTGATACTGGGACAAAAGTGTCTGTATATGTCTGTTTTTGTGGTGGAATTACAAGTATTCTATGTGTGTGTGGGTTTGTTGTTTTTTTTTTCCAGCAAGTGTGCCTTCTGGTAAGGTGAATGTTTACGCTTTGCTACAAGAATCTGAAAAAACCAATGAAGTGAGAAAAAACTCTTTCAGATCATGCAGATCTAACAGATTTCTGTTTGTGGCTGAAAAGTTTTAAAAAGGTCATTGTGCTCAGCAGATTACATTTGTCACTCTCCCATTTTTAAAACACTGATGTTTAGAATTAATGCAAATATCAACCAGAAATGACAGGCAGCAAACAACAGTCGACGTGTGCAGGAAAAACACCTGCAGAGCGTAAACCTTTTGGTAGGTCAAACGTATCTTGGATCTGCTCTTTGATCAGCATTGGCACCACATAACCACTCAGAATGGGATAGGTTTGTCTCCAGTTCACGTCATTTTTTCCACCATTGATTCGTTAGAATTAGTTTCAGTTTTTG
Organism: Conus canariensis; assembly: GCA_033310375.1. Lineage (NCBI taxonomy): Eukaryota > Metazoa > Mollusca > Gastropoda > Neogastropoda > Conidae > Conus > Conus canariensis. The sequence goes on from CM065734.1 coordinate 48,918,025, forward strand.
CATATATATTGCTGAATAGATACTGGATCTGTCCACGGATTCAGCTCAGCACCACAGATCTCTGCCAAAATTCAGTGGGTTCATCTTGGGCCACATTCCATCTTTGCATCAGCTGTTCCAAGTTCCATTACAGTAGATGATGGTTGGAAATCAGCAAGGGAGGTAATCTGTGTTAGAGCTCATTTTCAGCAAAGTGACTCGGCCTGTTTTTTTACCCCCCTATTAGTTAGCTTAACAGTTAAGTCAGAGAAAATGCCAAAACAGGGGTATGAATTGTGGGCCTGGAATGCAGACAGTGATATCCCAACTGTTATCCTGGTGTGCGCTTCAAATAAAAAATTTGTCTCTGGATCTGTTTGCTTGGCGTATAAACTAAGAAAAGGTAACTTGGTTTACGATGGAAAAACACAGGCTACTTCTCCCTTATTTTTTAAAATTTTCTACATGGTCTATTTTGTCCCATCAGTCAGTTTAACAGTTCAGTTAGTAAAAAGAAATGCCAAAAAATGAGCCTGTAATGCAGACACTGTGTTATTACCATCGATCAATTCAGGTCCCACATCTTGGGTTTAATATGATGTTTGTTTACCAAATGGCGACTGCACATTGATGTTGACCCATAAACGGAGAAAAGGTAACTGTTTGCGATGTAAAGACAGGTTTTATCTTCCCCTGATTTGTTTTTTCCAGAACAGGTCAGATGTTTCATTAGTTTTTGCATAATGATGCTAACAGACAAACCAGCTAACAGTGGTGAAAATGTAACTTCCTTGAGGGAAGTAATAATTGTGACAAACATGTACATTTCGTAGCATCTGGACGTAACGTACATCTTGTCAGCAGGGTCTGTGACCAAACAAGTAACCTGAGCATGCACACACAAAAAGGAGCTCACTGATGTGCTCACTTGTGATGAACACACTGTTCCTGTACAGAGTCTTACACAATGCAGCCTGGCTGTTGTAGCCTTGAAAATATCAGGTAAAATTCGTTTTCATGGAGAAAGGGGTCTTGACAAGGTGGTAGAGTGACCGGGCAGTCCATAAAATGTGAAAAGGCTGAGAACTCGTCATACTGTGACAGTTGTGTCGATGCACGGAAGAACGACGGAATCTGTTAGACGTTCATCATGTCCAGGGCATGGAAGATGGAGACCATCTATCTCTTTCCATCACCTTAACCCTCCCAGAACTGAACCTGGTACCCCATTACTGCTGTTTGGACTTTCAAGCCATGACAGTCTGATCCCACAAGTAATTCAAACTCACGACTGTTAGCTACGCTGCTGAACTCTGAAACCATTTGAATACTGGTCCCACAAGAGCAGGCACAAACATCGAACTGCTGATTGAACAAGAAGACTTTAGAATTGATTTTTTCATCAGAAGCATTGTGTCTTTTCTTTTTTTTTTTTTTTTTTAACTTTACCTGATATCTGCCAGAGAGGAATAAAATGGATATCATTTGCTCTGTAGGAATTTTAGATTTTGTGCATAAACCCAGTCACAAAAGGTATCTTGATGATAATATCACCACATTTTTTTTGTTTGTGTTTGGTTGTTCGTTTGTTTGTTTTTTGAAGTTGCATGGTGCATGAAGGGATGGGAGTAGCCTCATCTGCATTGTCCCCAGTCATGGTTGAATTAGTGCACCCTGGGGGATGTAGTAGTGCAGTATGGGAAATGATTTTTTTATGCTTGATTTCAGTCTTTGGCATTCAGCCAAAATTGGTTTATTTTTTGTTGGTTTACAAGCAGTGGGGAGTACAGAGTACTGAGGGCGGGGAGAGGAGAGGGGTGGTGGTGGTGGTGGTGTTGGGTGGTTTACAAGCTTTGAGCCTTGTACGGCTGGTTGGACTCGCACCATGAGATAGATTCATCATCATGCATTTCTGTTGCAAAGTACAGCTGAACAGAGGCAGCGTTTTTGCTTTTTTTCCTGAACAGTCATAGAAATGGTTGGGAGTGAGATGATCCACATGGATATATGAGTGTGTGTGCATGTGCATGCCTATGTGCGTCTGTGTGTGTGTGTAGTGTGTGTGTGTGTGTGAGTGTATGAGAGCTTTGTGTTTGTGTGCCGGTCCTTTGTGGGAAAGGAAGATGAGTTATTTGCACTAGCCTTCATTGCTTAGGGAGCATTGTTCACTACTGGGATTGGGTTATAGCATGTAAACGGATGGCTTTATGAATAATAGCTTAGTCATTACTGGTGGCTTGTAGTTCAGGATGTCAGGTTAATGCATATGAAAACCATCATGTGTAAAAAGTTTGTTTCCGCATACAGTACAAATAATTTGCAGGTGAAATGAAATATTCTTCAAAAGTACTAATAATCAGTTCAGCAGGTTTGTGACATCAGTTGGCTGATCACAGATTTGATATTGAAAGTAAGCCACTTGCCTGTTGAATTTTAAAAAAAAAAATGGTTTGCCCTTGTTGTTTTTTTTCTTTGTCTTTGTTTTGGATGTTTTCTCTGTGACATTACAGCCTTGTTCTGCTGATTCTGATCACACTTCTTCACCCATACTTGACCTCTTACCACTGCAGCTTCAATCTTCCTACGGACCCATCAAAATCAGGTCAACTACCCTCCAAAATAACTTGTTTAAAGAAATAAATGCAATGTGAATTTACTCATTTATGTGTGAATTTACTTCATAAGAAAGTGACTTTCAGTACAATCATTGTAAAACCTATACTGACTCCAGTTAGTTCATGCATCATACTTGGCCATGGAAAGTGGAAACCAGTAGGGTATCTGACCTGCTAAAGATTGTGACATTTCTCAGTCCTCTGCAGACATGTATTGTTGGTGTATCTGCACACCATTGATGCCACAACAAACAAAAACAAAAAAAAAGAGAAAAATTGTGATGCAGACATTACCAAAAACCCAACACCCACAAACCCCCACCAAATAGATATCTCTTGAACTGTATTCACAGTTAATGTGACGCTAGTTCTTCTGTGTTTGTGGATTAATTACCTTTAATTTAATATTGGCTTCAAAACTGCTCACTTAAGCTATTATTCTAGTCTTGATTTACTGCAAGTCAGACAAAAAACATTCTGCTTTCATTGAAGAGATTTCTTAAAGAGAATAACATTTTTAATCTGATCTAAGATTTTACAGAAGAAAGATTCTTAACAAAATCTCCAGAGTGTTTTTCAGAAGGTGTATTTCAAGGGGTTTGTGTGAATGAGTTTGCTTTTGTTTGTTTGTTTTTTTTGTTCTTGTTTTTTAAATGACTTGTGAGTTGACTTAACGCAGTGACAGCCCTGATGTGGCCCTTTTGGTCGGCTGGGCTATAAGGGACATTACCTTACATTACATTAGAAGACACTGTCAAGTGCAAATAAGTTTTCAAAGTACACCTGTTTACATGAACATACTCAAATCTTGCTGAGAAATACAAAACAGCAAATTCCAGGTATGCTGACTTTTCTTTTCTTTTTAAAAAAAAAATAATTAAACGGTATACTGTGCAGTGCGTGCTTGAATTTTTACCTGGGACCAAGGCAAGACCTCCAAACAGAAATCAGAACAATTCCTTTGTCAGTCATGTTCATCGTCTCACTCTTGGGTTTGGGCAGGTGTCAGCTGAAGTGACCAGTGAGCTGTACGTGACCCAGTCGGGGACACACCTGTATTACAAGACGATCGAGCTGGTGCAGAAGCACTACGAACTGGCCTCCACCACCGTCACTGGCATTCCTATGAAGGTAGGGTCTGCCAGCCATGGAAGCCACGAGGTGTTCTTGCTGTCTGACCGTCAGTGGTGTTGATAATTACTGATGCGGGATGATAGTCACAGAGATGATAATGATAAATCACAGAGATGCTTGTATGATAAACAAATATGTAGGGATGATAATCACAGAGATGATGGAATGATAAATCACAGAGATGTGGTATGATGTCAACAAATATGCAAAAATGATAATCACAGAGATGCAGGGATAATCACAGAGAAGGATGATAGTCACAGAGATGCAAGAATGATAATCACAGAGATAGTGAATTACAGATGAAGATGATATACAGAGATGCAAGGAATGATCATCACAGAGATGCAGGAATGAGGATGATCAGAGATGCAGGGATGATAATCTCAGAGATGCAAAGTGACAGTCACAGATATGTAGGGATGATAATCACAGAGATGCAGGGATGATAATCACAGAGATGCAGGGATGATAATCACAGATGCAGGGATAATCACAGATGCAAGGATGTTAATGACAGGGATGATTATCACAGAGATGCAGGGATGATGATCACAGAGATCCAAAAGTGATAATCACAGAGATGCAGGGATAATCACAGAGATGAAAGGATGATAATCACAGAGATGGAGGGATGATCATCACAGAGATTGTAATTGCAGGGATATGGTCGCAGGGATGATCATCACAGAGATGCAGGAATGATGATCTCAGAGATGCAAAGATGATAATTTCAGAGATGCAAAGTGACAATCACAGAGATGCAGGGATGATAATCACAGAGATGCGGGGATGATAATCACAGAGATGTGGGGATGATAATCACAGAGATGCAGGAATGATAATCACACGCATTGATGATAATCTCAGAGGTGCAAGGATGATAATCACAGAGATGCAGGGATAATCAGAGAGATGCAAGAATGATAATGACAGAGATGCAGGAATGATAATCGGAGAGATTAAAGGATGATAATCACAAGAGATTGGGGGATAATAGTCGCAGATGCAGAGATGATAATCACAGAGATGCAGAGATGATAATCACAGAGATGGAGGGATGATAATCACAGAGATGCAGGGATGATCATCACAGATGCAGGGATGATAATCACAGAGATGGAGGGATGATAATCACAGATGCAGGGATGATAATCTCAGAGACGCAGGGATGATCATCACAGAGATGCAGGGATGATCATCACAGAGACGCAGGGATGATCATCACAGAGATGCGGGGATGATAAACTCAGAGATGCAGGGAAGATAATCTCAGAAATGTAGGGATGACAATCTCAGAGATGCAGGGATGATAATCACAGAGATGCAGGGATGATAATCACAGAGATGCAGGGATGATCATCGCAGAGATGCAGGGATGATAATCACAGAGATGCAGGAATGATAATCACAGAGATGCAGGGATGATAATCACACGGATGCAGGGATGATAATCACAGAGATGGAGGGATGACAATCTCAGAGATGCAGGGATGATAATCACAGATGCAGGGATGATAATCACAGAGATGCAGGGATGATAATCACAGAGATGCAGGAATGATAATCACACAGATGCAGGGATGATAATCACAGAGATGCAGGGATGATAATCACAGAGATGCAGGGATGATAATCACAGAGATGGAGGGATGACAATCTCAGAGATGCAGGGATGATAATCACAGAGATGCAGGGATGATAATCACAGAGATGCAGGGATGATCATCGCAGAGATGCAAGGATGATAATCACAGAGATGCAGGAATGATAATCACACAGATGCAGGGATGATAATCACACAGATGCAGGGATGATAATCACAGAGATGCAAAGATGATAATCACAGAAATGCAGGGATGATAATCACCGAGATGCAGGGATGATAATCAGAGATGCAGGGATGATAATCACAGAGATGTAGAGATGATAGTCACAGAGATTGAAGGATGATAATCACAGATGCAGGGATGATAATCACAGAGATGCAGGGATGATAATCACAGAGATGTAGAGATGATATTCACAGAGATGGAAGGATGATAATCACACAGATGCAGGGATGATAATCACACAGATGCAGGGATGATAATCACAGATGCAGGGATAATAATCACAGAGATGCAGGGATGATAATGACATATGTAGGGATGATAATCAATGATTCAGAGATGATAATCACAGAGATGCAGGGATGATAATGGCAGAGATGCAGGGATGATAATCACAGAGATGGAAGGATGTTAATCCATGAGATGTAGGGATGATAATCAAGTGGTGCGGGAATGGTAATCAGAGAGATGCAGGGATGATAATCACAGAGATTGAAGGATGATAATCACCGAGATGTAGGGATGATCAGAGAGATGCAAGGATGTGATCACAGAGTGCAGGAATGATAATGACAGAGATGCAGGGATGATAATCACAGACATGCAGGGATAATAATCAGAGATGCAGGGATAATAATCACAGAGATGACAGTTTTCTAAGAAAAGCTGTAGAGTGAATTAATTATGATTTCTTTTACCATGTACCTGAGCTGTGTGGAATTTGCCTGTTACAAGGAGCCCTGATGATGCATGCAAGGAAGCAGTCCTTCTAGGTCGTCTTGGGCATGAAGAGATACCAAAAGAAAGGCAAATTACTGCTGAAATAGATTCAAATTTCTTTTTTCTTTTCAGCTCGCTAGAGGCAGTTTTGTAACACCAGTTTAAAAATTGCCAAATATATGTGAAAGGCATTGAAGGGAAAGCAAAATCTCCACATATGTATGCATGCAATATTGCCCATGGAGCATGGCATGCCACTCAAATATATGTGTAAGGTTGCGAAAAAGTTAACTACTTGCCCAGCAATGTAGCTTTAATTTTTTACTTAATCACTGACAGGAGCTTTCTTATTTGCTGATCTTTATTTTCCACTTTTGCCAGAGTCTGTCCTTGTTCTTCTCTTTATTTTTCTCCATGCTTTTTTCTGTCTGCTCCGCTTTTGTAAGTTTCAGTAACTGAGGCTGGGAGAAAAGGGAAATGGGGGATGAGGAAGTAGGTGGATGGGTTTAAAACATTAGTTTTGATTAAAAACTTGAATTCAGAAATGTTTTGCTGGACCTTTTTTACCATGTTTGTAGAATTGATAGCACATTGAGCCCATGGGCAGGAGAATTTGTCATCGAAAATTTGTTTATTCTGCATGTCTACATGTTTTGTGATTCATGCTTTTAACTAGCAGTCGGCCCTTTTGATTGTTAAGTCTAAACACTTGATTGTGCATTGTACACATCTAGGTTTTTTTCTTACTAAAAACGTTTGATTGGTTAGTCTGCCCATTAGAGTATTTGATGTACATGCTTGCTCATTCTGCATGTAAAATAGGTTATTCTATACATTAACGGTCTCGTTTGGTCTATTTGGAAGCAGTAAACCTGAAATGGATTGTTTACTCTTCATATATCATTGGTTTTTATACACATTTTATTATTGTGCACATTTGATTGTTATCCTTGTTTATTCCTTACCTGTCATTGTTTATTCTACACATCATGGTTTATTCTACACATCATGGTTTATTCTACACATCATTGTTTATCGTACACATCTCTGTCGTTTCATTCATTCCCAGGAGGAGCAGAATGCCCAGTCATCAGCAAATTACGATGTAGAGCTCCTGCATCCTGCTGTGTTCATAGCGATCTGATCCGACAGCATCAAGGTAATCGGGCATGAAACTCCTCTGCTTTTGGTGGAATGTCCACTGAATTTTTTTTCTGTGAAATTCAACGACCATAAACACACACACACACACACACACACACACCACACACACACACACACACACACACCACACTCGCGTAAAAAAAAGCCTGCCAGAAAGTGTTTTCCCTAAAAACTTCAATAAAAGATATGTGAGAATTGAAAAAGCCCCATCCCTCCCATGTGTGTGTGTGTGTGAGAGGAGAGAGAGAGAGAGTTGTTCCTATAGAAGTTAACTATATTAAATAAAATCCGACTTAACATTGCCTTGTTCTGCATCTGTTTAGTCTCATGAGTGACATTATATTTTGTTCAAACTTTTGTTAGAAAGTGAAATTTCTCTCAACACTTTTTTTCTTCAGACAAATCTGTGCAGTTACCTGGAAAAGCGGCATGTACTGCATGTTAAACTTCTGTGAAAGGGGAATAACTATGTGAAAAAGGGAATAACTATGTGAAGTGGTGCCAAAAACAAATGCAGTTGTTTGTATCAACATTGAATTTTCGGTTTGTGAGCAACTGTTGCCAAGGTGTGCTTCCAGAGAATGTATGTTTTAATATCATATCATCCATTACAATAATCGTTGTAGTTATAAAAACGATAAAAATATGAAGAGAACTGTGTATTAAGCTGACATCTGGATGAAGTTCTTGGTGTATAGTGTCACTGTCATAAAGGAAAGCAAAATCCTTTTTTTTTTTTTAATTTTCAAATTCCAGCTGACCAGCCAGAAACAGCTGCTGTGATGCCATCGAGAGAAGGGCTACCCCAAACCATAACTCTCAAATGGTGCACGCCAAAGTCCAATGTTGTTGGTGAGTCACAGTTTGTTTTTTTTAACAAGGTGGCCTAGCAGGTAACCCATGTTGCGTTCATATGGTCGTCAAAGGTTTGGAAAAGTTTAGGGAAACTGAGACACTGTAATAAGTTGCTAGAAGTTTGTAAAAATGGACTTTGGTTTGAAAAAAAATGTAGTGGTTTTCTTCTCAACAAACAAAGGAGAGGAAAAAAGATATTTCCCCCCAAGTGAATTAAATTTCCAAGATGCATTCAAAGATAACTTCTGAAACTTTTTTTTTTTAGTTGTTTGGAGATGCTTAGAAAACTGCACCATAGTACTAGTAGCATCGTAATGAGGAGACTGTTCTTTTATTGATCAAAGTAGAGACTGTTCTTTTATTGATCAAAGTAGAGACTGTTCTTTTATTGATCAAAGCAGAGACTGTTCTTTTATTGATCAAAGCAGAGACTGTTCTTTTATTGATCAAAGCAGAGACTGTTCTTTTATTGATCAAAGCAGAGACTGTTCTTTTATTGATCAAAGTAGAGACTGCTCTTTTATTGATCAAAGTAGAGACTGTTCTTTTATTGATCAAAGTAGAGAGCCCGTATTCTCAGATGTAATGTTATTCACACTTTTTTTTTTTTTTTTTTGCTTTACTGTGATTTACTAGGAGTTTTCAGAATATATTGAGTTTGGAAATATTGTTCAGTTGGGTCTGTAAAGTTTGTAATGTCACTTTTGTGCTTTTTTTTGGTGATAAATATGAACCCAACCATATCACCGGGAAGCAAAAAGATTTTAGGCCTGTGGTTCGAGTCCAACCAGTCACATTATTGTTTTTTGTTTTGTTATGTTTTCTGCATGAGGGGTTGATCGGTGGGCTGAGTTCAAGTCTTTCGGTTTGAAAAAAAGAACGAAACAAAAACAAACAAAACCATGACAAAACCAGCTCCTTAATGCAATGGGTACTTTGCATGAGTGCCTTATGCAAACAGAGATACTGCAGGTAAACTTGTATTTTAAAAAAAGTTACACATTGATCACTGAACAAGAAAATGAGACTGACAGAAGGAAAGAAGGGGAAGCAAGTGGTTGGTGACATTTTGGCAACAAACGCTCCATTGGGAGCTGCCCAAATTTCGCTTAGAGAAACTGGTTGGATAGGGAACAGTACAGTGCAGAATGGCATATTAGTGGAGTGCAAGTACAGTGCAGTACAATACAGTACAGTTCATAGTAGTATGATGTAATACAGTACAGTACAATACAGTACAGTTCATAGTAGTATGGTGTAATACAGTGCAGTACAATACAGTCCATTACAGTACAGTACAGTATGGTACAAAGCAGTACAATACAACATATAAGACAGTACAATACAGTATAATGCAGTGCAATACAATACAGTACAGTAGAATGCAATACAAGACGGTGATGCAGTACAGTAATGTGCAGTGCAATGCTATACAATAAAATACAAATGCAGTATACTGATGTGACACAGTGTGATGTAATTAAACTCGCTTCAACACAGTCTAGTACAGTGCAATGCAATGCAGTCCAGTGCGGTGCAATACAGTGCTTATAATGCAATACAGTATCATATGACACAGTACAGTGAGTGTATGGAGTAGAACGTCAGAAGTCTTTGGTAGCCTGTGGCTGGTTGACTTTGTGAAGAAGGTTTGGAAACGTCTTCACAAGCACTGAATTCAGGATTTTAGTATCAGATGGTTGGTTCATGATGTATCATCAGATTTATAAGTTTTGTTTTCAAGAATACCTGAATATGTATAGGATTGATGGTGATTAGATATTGATACTTGCAAGGTGAAAATTAAGAGAGTAGTACGGGGAAAAACCCAGCAAGCAATTGAAAGATATATTGTTTGCGAGTGGGCAAATCACTCAGTTGTCACAGCATCAAATTTAAAGAATCATGGTTTCATCCAAGGTTTTTGACAGGATTTTTTTTATTCTCAAATTTTTCTTGTTATTGTTTTGATAACCACTTTAAGGGTGTGTGTTTGGATATTGTGCCGTGAATGGCTTTGAGCACAGAGGGCTACATGCCTTCTCTTTGATTCTTTTTTCAGGTAATACTCCTATTGAGTCTAGAATTCTCTGCAAGCTTTCTTCTCTGCTTTTTGTCTGTTACTGGCACTGGCCCTGAATATCTGTCGAGATTCCATCTTAGTTTCCATTCATGTAATCTCTGTTCTTCTGATGATGATCACAGTCTCCATAGTCCCATCTGTCTCAACAGAAACTTGTTGATGTTCCTTTTCGTTGATGCTCCAGTAGTCTGGAATGCACTTCCACTGATTTACCGTTGCCCGCTCCACTTCTTCAGTTTCTTTTAGATCTTCTTTGAGACAGCGCTGAACTCTTTCTTTTAACCAATGATTTCCCAAACACCTTGCTTCTATGATGCCAGTGCATCTTGGCCTTTTGCCTATATGTATGTGTTGGTGTGTGTGTGTGTGTGTGTGTGTGTGTGTGTGTGTGTGTGTGTGTGTGTGTGTGTGTGGCGCGTGAGCATGGTTTGGAGTGTTCTCACAATCGTGCATATATTGAGGCTTGTGAGCAGCGAATGACTTTCATCTTTCAGAGAACAGAGGGGTGGAGCTTCAGGGCTTTTTTGTTGTTGTACCACTTCTTTTTGTCACATTTTCATGTTCTTCGTAACTCTCGTGTGTGCAAAACGTTTCAGCACTTTGAAGAAGAAGTGCTCAACAGATCTTCATTATTGGTAGTGTTAATACTTGTACATATTACTGTTGGGCTTGGTCGGCCTTGCGAAGAAAGCATTATTCTCTTGATGCAGAAGTACTGGAGGTTCAGTCCTGCTTGAGACAGTCAAGTTAAAAAAGATCATCTCTTCACAATCAGCATCTGAGCTTACTCCATGGCCTGTCCAAAGTCCTTTGATTGAGACTGTAGACAAAGATCCAATGTGTTAAGGCATGCGTTGAAAGAAAAATCACCGCAAACACACACAAATCACTTTGAATCTTACTGATATCTCATTCTGTCGGTCTAAGAAGAGTAGGTGGTTGTGTGCCACAGGTGTGGACGACTACAGGAAGTAAGTGAACAGAAAAATGAAGGAAACAGGCAGACTAGTGTTTAGACTTCAGTCCCAAAGACACAGTTTCACTTCCTAAATGATGGGGTTCAGGAAAGGCCATAAATCTTGCCAGTGGTGAACCTAGGAGTTTTTAACTGAGGAAGAAACGAGACAAGATTATTGTGAAATTGTGGGTTGAGTGACGTTTATGTGGACTGAATCGCCAAGTTGCCAGTGAACACTTCTTTCTTTCTTTCTTCGTCCCGCGACCTGAGCTCTGAGGTTCATTATCCATGAAATTTGTTTAAGTATGTGAGCACCTTTGATCCCACCATTAAGGCAGTCACATGTCGTCTTCGAGGATGAAGTTCATGCTATGATGTAGTCGTTTTCTCAGAGCTTCACCACTGCACTGGGAGTTACCGCATCACGCCCGTGGACGTCAACAGTCGCCCCTCGGCATGTCTGACCAACTTCCTCCTGTCTGGTGAGTAAGGCTGCTGGCAGGCTGTGACACTGGGTGTTTGCAGGGATTGTGTGAAGTGGTGTGGTCGCTGAATGATCAGAGCAGCATAGCTGCCAGCTGTTATCAAATAGCAGAAAATGTTAACAGTTTAAAAGATAAGGACAGAACGGTTATCTTTCAGTATTTTACCAGTCTGGAAAAAGAAGGGAGAATATTGGAGAAAAAAAAAGAAAGAAAATAAATAGAGGAAACTGTGATGAGTTGTTGATAATCCACAAGACCACAGTATTTTCTGTGCATCTGCACTGCATTGTTGTCTTTGTCATGAAGAGATGTTTTCTGCTGGTCCCCATGGCTGTGAACCTAGCACACCTTCCACCTGAACCTTGTGTGCAACTGGGTCACTACTTTCGCTTCCAGATGTGCAGGAGAGAGGCAGTATATTGCTGGTAGTGACAGGTGTATTGGCAGGTGTATATACCATGATTGAGAATGATTTTTTTTAATCTCTCTCTCACTCTCTCTCTCTCTATATCATATATATATGTATATATATTTTATGTATATATAAGATATATGTATTATACACACAACATACACACAAGAGAGAGAGACGAATGTCGTCGTGTTTATGTGTTGCAGTGTGTTCCTGCACGGCTACGTTGTACGCAGATTTCTATGTCCTGAAAAAATGCTCAATGTCCAATGCAACATAGAATCTGAATAACTGTAGATTAGTAATGCACTTTACACATATATGTTTACGCTTGGAACTGTTTATAAATGAAAGCAAAGTTTGGGGGCATGTTTTGTAAGTTCGTGGCTGGATCACTCAATGGAGCCTACTGTGCAGGTCGAGCGGTGATGCTGGAACAGCCACGTAAGACAGGGGTGAAGGTCATTTCTCACATGCTGGCCAGCCATGGCGGGGAGATCTTCATTCACATCCTGCCCACCGGCCGCTCCATCCTGGAGGACCCGCCATCCATCAGTGAGGGATGTGGGGGCAGAGTCACCGACTACAGAATCACTGTGAGTAATCCTGCTTTATAAGTCACAGACTACAGAATCACAGTGACTGATCCTGCTTTATAAGTCACAGACTACAGAATTACTGTGAGTAATCCTGCTTTATAAGTCACAGACTACAGAATCACTGTGAGTAATCCTGCTTTATAAGTCACAGACAACAGAATTACTGTGAGTAATCCTGCTTTATAAGTCACAGACTACAGAATTACTGTGAGTAATTCTGCTTTATAAGTCACAGACTACAGAATCACTGTAAGTAATCCAGCTTTATACCCTCTCCAGCAGTGAGGGAAGAGTCACCGACTACAGAATTACAGTGAGTAATCCTGCTTTTTACCCGCTCCATCAGTGAAGGAAGAGTCACCGACTACAGTATCACCATGAGTAATCCTTCTTTATAAGTCACAGACTACAGAATCACAGTGAGTAATCCTGCTTTATACCCTCTCCATCAGTGAGGGAAGAGTCACCAACTAAAGAATCACCGTGAGTAATCCTGCTATTATACCCTCTCCAGCAGTGAGGGAAGAATCACGGTGAGTAATTTTACTTTATACCCTCCCTCTGTCAGTGAGGGAGGGGGGTGGGGTTCACCGACTACAGAATCACCATGGGTAATCCTGCTTTATACCCTCTCTCCATATTTGCGAGTGAAATCATCGACTACAGAATCACCATGAGTAATCCTGCTTTATACCCTCTCTCCATATTTGCGAGTGAAATCATCGACTACGGAATCACCATGAGTAATCCTGCTTTATACCCTCTCTCCATATTTGCGAGTGAAATCATCGACTACGGAATCACCATGAGTAATCCTGCTTTATACCCTCTCTCCATATTTGCAAGTGAAATCACTGACTACGGAATCACCATGAGTAATCCTGCTTTATACCCACTCTCAATATTTGCAAGTGAAATCACTGACTACGGAATCACCATGAGTAATCCTGCTTTATACCCTCTATTAGTGAGTGAAGTCACCGACTACGGAATCACCGTGAGTAATCCTGCTGTATACCCTCTATTAGTGAGTGAAGTCACCATCTACGGAATCACCGTGAGTAGTCCTGCTGTATACCCTCCCTCCATCAGTGAGGGATGTGGGGGCAGAGTCGCTGACCCCAGAATCACCGTGAGTAATCCTGCTGTATACCCTCTATTAGTGAGTGAAGTCACCGTCTACGGAATCACCGTGAGTAGGTAGTCCTGCTGTATACCCACCCTCCATCAGTGAGGGATGTGGGGGCAGAGTCGCTGACTACAGAATCACGGTGAGTAATCCTGCAGTCACGTTCAGTTTGTGAAAGAGCCCAAGGCATTGACTGTCCGTTGTGAGCATCAGTCCCACACACTAGAACAGCAGGCCTGCGGCAGATGGTGCATTTAGGCTGCTTAGTTGTTTTTTTTAATTTTATTTTGCTTGTGTTTATAAACAAAGTCGGTGCCATCCAGTGTGCTCAAGCCAAAACAGAAGTGACTGAAATGTGTTTCTTTAAGTTGGCCAGATCTCAGGTAGCCAGTAGTGGCTGTTTCAGGAGTACAAATCATTCATCATCACGGAGGCTCGATGGTCAGAACAATGGCTGTGTCAGCTTGTCCAAAGGTTGCGAGTCAGGGTGTTCAGATGCATAGAGCCGTCGGAGTTTGTCTACCTGTACTACACAGAATTTTTCATTGCTTGATGTGTGCACACTTCAGAACATTCTGAAACAAGAACATGCACGCAAATACAGATACACACAAAGGCAAACACAAATGCGTATGCAAGCTCACACACATGTAAACATGCGCACGTGTGAGCAGATGTGCACACACATGCACGCATGCACACACATGCACACATGCAAGCACAGATGCCCTTACACACGCGCGTGCGCACGCATGCAGGTACTCAAGTATGCGCGTGCACATGCACACACACACACACACACACACACACACACACACACAAACACTTATACACGTGCACACAAACGCACACATACACTTATACATGCTCGCGTGTGCACACACAGGCACACACGCACGTACACACGCGCGTACACACACACGCACACACACACACCCTCGCCACACACACACACCCCTCTCTCTCTCTCTGTCTCTCTCTCTCTCTCTCTCACTCACACTTATACACACTCACCTAGTTAGCAGGACTCACACCGTAGCCAGGCCTCGGAAAACTTTGGTGTACTTTGAGAAGGTTCAAAGCGCCATTGATCCAACCAGTCAGTTGCATGGTATTGTGTCACAGGACTTTGGGGACTTCATGAAGGAACACAAGCTGATACCCGCCCCGCCAGGTCTTCTGGCTGTGTCGGATCCAGGGGTCAAACCTTACCAGAAAGGTCAGCCGACGACTTGATTATTGTTCTCCTTTTGGTTTGGGGCATTTATAGTAAATTATATAGTGTTAAATTTATTTGTTTACCATTTGCATGCAGCCAAACTTTCCAGTAAACATTCTTTAAATGCTGCCTCCTTGTAACATGCGTTTTTTTTTTATGTGCATGCTCATATACATTCACTTAAGCATGTACACAACACAACTCAACAGGCACATGCATGCACGCACACACACTTGCACGCTCTCGCTCTCGCTCTCTCTCTCTCTCTCTCTCTCTCTCTCTTTCTCTCTCTCTCTCTCATATACAAACACATGCAGAATGTGACTCTTTAAATGTTCTCAAAACAGTACAGTGCTTTGAATATTCTTTCCTGCTTATTTCAATCTGTTCAAAAACCTGATTTTATTTGTATTGTTACTTTTTTTTTCATGGACAGTGCAGTCACTCTGTCCACTGTCACTCACATTGTCAGAACAAACATTCATAATGTTGCATGGTATATTCATAGTGGCTACATAAGTGCAGTATTTTCCTCCACCTGTTCTTTTTTCAGTCATCGTCTGTGTGTGTGTCTGCACATCGGTTTGTCTTCTATCAGAGTGTCTGTCTGTCAGGCTGTCCATCTCTTTTTCTCCCTCTCTTTCCCTCTCTGTGTGCCTCTCTTGTCTCTGTCTCTGTCTCTCTGTCACTTGTCTGTCAGCCTGCCCGTCTGCCTGCCCTACCCCCTCTCTCTCTCTCTCTCTCTCTTGGCCCTTGCCCCTTCTAGAATTGATCTTTTAAAATCTAGTTACACATATTCTGATCTTACAGAACACGTTCATGTCAAAACCAGCCACAGAATATCTCCAGGCTGAATTTTCATAGATGTTTATGGATAGGATTTAGTAACTCAGTATTATGAATCTGATACATATTTTTTTGTTAATACAACAGCGTCCACACCCCTACCCATTCCCCATCCTGGCAGCAGGACTCCAATACTTTTTTTTTTTTTTTTTTACGAAAGGTATTGACATTTGTTATATCTGCTTAATTGACTTTTATGCGAACTTGGAGTACATATTCTATTTTAATCCTTGTACATCCTAAGATTTAGCATATTATTGAATTAATTTTGTTTATTCTTCCATCATTGGAGGGGTTTTGTGCTGTTTCATTTTTTTCTGTATCCTGTTCTTCCCTAAACCCTGCTGTCCCTCTCATTCACTCAGCCCATCACTTCCATCCCCTCCCTTTCATCCTCTCCGCCTCTCCCACATGCCTCCTGTCTGCTTTCTCCTTGTTTTGTTGCCCCTTCTCATGTTCTGATACTGTTTTTTGTACATTGAAAATGAGTTGGGCGTTTGATTTTGTGTACACATGGTTAACATTTTGATCTTATGTTCACTGTAATTGTTTGCACAATTTTAATAGTTATGATTCACCTTTTGTTTGGGGGCAAGATTTAAAGAAGCCATGATGTGCTTATTCTTTTCCTTCAGTAAGAAAAATTCATTGGTTCATTCGTTTCCACCTCAGTCTTTCTTTTTTACTTTTACCTAGTTTCCTTCTCATGTGCGTTCCTTAAAATATGCATGAAAGTGATTGTCGGCCTGACGATGAGTGATTGTCGGCCTGACGATGAGTGATTGTCGGCCTGACAGTGAGTGATTGTTGGCCTGACGATGAGTGGTTGTTGGCCTGACGATGAGTACCTGTTTTCATTGGGTTCCCCAGCTTTGAGTCAGCTGGAGCGTTCCAGCCGCTTCTGGCCCATCGTCATCACGGAAACCATTCTGGGCAACCTGCAGATGGTGAGTGCACAAAGCGGCATGTAGCAGTGATGACAACAAACATGTGTGTGAAAAAATGAAAAAAACTTTGGGGGAAAATAATGCACAATTCGTAGATCTTTGAAAAATATCAGTGTGGACCCTGTCTACAGAAATGAAAAAGAAAAACATAGTATTATGTGTTATCTTCATCAAGGAGATTGTTTTTACCCACTTTTTTCCTTTTTTTTTATAAGTCTGTCAGCAAGATGACACAGAAAGTAAAGAACCAGCTTCAACCAAACATGGATGGAGATGGAATTTGGCCGAACGACAAGACATCAGATTTTGGTGCTTAAGTTTGGTTGTTTTTTTTCCCAGTGAACATGAATTCTGTTAAGACCCTGTAACAAACTGCCATGGAATGTTATAAGTTCTATGATTAATTGATACCAACATTCCAGAATTTTTCCATAGCTTATTTTAAAAATTACCTTGTTCAGTTTGTACCAGCTTTTATTTTCCCTGGATGTTTTCTTTCATTTCTTAAAAGAGACTCAGAGGGCATGATCAGTATCCGTGTGATCTTGCGAGAGGCCTCAGCTCTCCCGAGTGTCTTTCTCTTTTATGAATTGTTAATAGGGTATCTTTCATGAGTGACTGAATGTGTTACGCTCTTCCCAACATTCACTTGTTCAGGTATGCAAACAAATTCAACAGTCATCTAGCATTCAACTCTTTCCACTCAATTGTTCACAGAATACGTAGGCATATCTACAGATCTATGTCCTTGTCCTCACTGCCCCGGTCCTCTTAACTTCACGCACACATATATATGCACTCAGACTTTCTCAGACACACACACACAGACACACAGTCAGACGCACACACATGCATACATATTTACACACTCTGCAACATAGCTTAGGGGAATGTTTTGTGAAATAAGGTTTTGAAACATTTTTTAGACTGAAGTGGAGACGGGATGTTAAAAAACTGAATGGCGGTGAGTTTGTGTGTGTGTGTGTGTGTGTAAACCATGATTTTTCGTAACTGCATTTTGTTAGAGTGGTTTTTTTTTTTTTCTGTTTAATTTTCATTATTGTGAAATGAAAAAGAAAAATGTCTTTTGAATACAATTAACATGGAAAGGGTTGAGGGATAAGGAGGGGAATGTCTTGAATACAATTAACATGGAAAGGGTTGAGGGGATAAGGAGAGGGAGATAATTACGTCAGTACTTGATGTTTGTAAAAACCTGTGAGTGACATTTTTCTGAGTGACGAAAAGCAGTGTACCTGTCTGTGTGTGCCTGTGAAAAGAAAAAAGGACAGGAAAGTTTCTGTTTTGTTTGGATATGTGCGTGTGTGTACAAAAGAGTTGGGAATAGAAAAATCTTTCCCATTCAGGCTGAGAAGCATTTAAGCAAGGAAGCTTTTTTCCCTTGCACTTTACTACAGGTCAGTGGCACTGCGCCCACGCTGCTTGTTCCGGTTCCACAGCCACAGCCTGGCCCATATGCACATCACTTACTAAGGCTCCTACTGATGACAGGAATTTCTTAGTCATGGAGCCAGCATGAGTTGGCTCTCCCACCAGATTGTGCCACCACATCCATCCAGTAACAGTCCCCATGAATTTTCTAATACTGGTGACACGGAGAGAACCAAACTAAGGCATAGATGTGAAGAGGTGATTGAAACAGGTGGGCATGAGAGCCGGACATGAAGGGCCACAGAATTTGAGACGTTTTTCTATGCTGATTGATGAGAATGATGAAGGTGATGTGACAGATTGCCATTCAAGTCTGAGACTACAAGACAGGGCTGTACTTCAGCTTACTTTCATAATACATCCTGACATTAGCCAGGCATGAGAGATGCAGACACCTGCAGTGTTGATCCAGAAATTTGAGCACCACTTTCAAGAGACACACCCATTAAGTGGATGAAACTCAACTGTGTGGTCCCAGTCTTCCGACTGGAGCCCATGGAAAACTCAAGTCTGGGTAGAAGCTGGTTAGGGCTCAAATAAATGTCTCTGATAAGAATCAAACCCACAACCTCCCAGCCTGGAGTCTGCAACGCTAACTGTTTTGTCATGGCGGCTGGTACAGTTACATACTTTGAAGTGTCATGGTTGTGTTCCTTTCAGAGTATTGGCCCCTTGCCGTCCTTGATGGCCAAAGAGGAGCTGACCGATGACGAGGTGCTGGAGTGTAAAAAGGTCATCTACAGCATCGTCGCCATGGAGTCCAAGAATGAGCCGTTGCCTGTGTCGGCTGTGGGATCCCGAGGGAAAGGGCCAAAGAGGTGAGGGTGGGGCTGTGGGGGAGAGACTTGCATGTGTGTTGCTAGGGGCAGATCCAGGGAAGGCTGTTGCGTGATTGAAATCACACCCCCTCCTTCCCCCCTTCCCATCCCCTCCTATCCATTTTTTTCCCCCAAAGATATACCTGATTATCTTCTAGGAAAGGCCTACAACATGCTTAAAAGAATTGTAATATCTTCAGCATCTTGAAAACTTTTGCCCACAGACTGGGGCATTGCCCCTTGACCCCCTCCCTCCCATTCCACCCCTCCCCCTTGCCCTGCACTCTTCCCCCAGGGCTTGATTGGCCCCTAGACCATGGACTGAGTTTGGATCCACCCTGACCCTCCTCCACCAGCTTTCTCTCTGCCCCTGTGCAGGTCACTCATAGAGAGAGAGGTAACTGAAAAAAAAATTGAAAATAGGAACTATTTCCTTAGGCCCTGGCACTCCTCTTCACTGTAGAAGAGTCAAACAGGTGGTACACGACGGGCAAAATAGAAAATAGAAAAAAAGCACAACTCCAATTACTTTTGGTTTCTGTTTGTTTGTCCCCAATCGTTTGACTTTGCTGTCTTCTTCAGGGTGTGTAGCACAATCATAGCATCATGTTATAGAATATTCTATTGAGAAATGATGGAATGAATGACACAGTCTGGTCAGCCTGGTGGATAGGGCATCAGACTCTTCGTCTAAGGTCTGGGGTTGGATTCCCACTTAGGACGGTCGGGTTCCAAGAGATTTTTTCCTCGGAGTCGACATCCGCGCAGACTCCAGTCCCTGTTCAGGTCAGCTGGAAGAGACTTTTAAACAGAGCATGAACACATGCATAACAAATATTGTATGCAGGTCAGATCCTGTTCTGCCTCTCGAGAAGAGTAGTCATTGTGTGCTGGTGGGGTGGATGACAGGAACATAAAACTCATGTACCCTGGTGGTGTGTTTAGACATCAAGCCTGAAGACAGAATGTGGCTGCCTAAATGGCAGGACTAGAAAGGAGAAAATCTCACCATGTTGAAGCTCGGAGCTCTAGCCGAGGAACGCAAAAGGAGAAAAGAGAGAATGATGCATTCTGTGTAAGGACAGACTGATTCTTTGTGTGTGCTTATCGAAAGACAGAGAGAGCGGGGAAGGGAGTGGGTGGGAGAGGAGTAAGAGAAAAAGGATAGACTCAGATGTATTGTATGACTATATTTTTCAAAAAATGAATGACAGATATTGAGTGTGTAGTCTATAAATATATTTTGAAAGAAAAGAATAATACATACTCGGTGTATGTTTGTGTCAAGCTTAACTGATTTGCGACTGGTATGGACCTGTTCACGTGTTGTAAGATGAATGAGACTGTTCTTGATTTCTTTCCTTTAAGTTGTTGTGCTTTTTTTTTTTTTTTTTTATCAAAGTTTTAAATACAAACTCCGTTTCTTTTGCCTTTTAACATTTTTATTTAAACAACCTGTAATTGTAAAGATGGTGTTGTGTGAAAATTATGAAAACAAGGCTGTGTATGAAAATAACCTTTCTATTATTCAAAAAGGATTTCATTTCTGGCAAAGAAAACTTGACTGATGATTGCGACAGAATCAGTTTGAGGAATTGTTTTTGTTATATTTTACACTTTCCTATCTTACATTTTCATAACTTGCGAGTATTTGTAATCTGTTGACATCAGTTCTTGACCGTTTGGCAAAGATCAAAGTTTACTGCTGTCCAGTCGAAATGTTACTGTGAGAAATGTAATCTTGTATGAAGTCTCTGAATAAAAATAATTCTCAGTCCAAAAAGAAAGTACACATTTTTTTTTTTTCTCCAGAGAAGAACAGTACAGACAACTCTGGGGGGAGCTGGAGAGCTTGGTGCGAGCGTACTCGGACACGTCGCCACAGCACTCCAAAGTCCTGGAGTGTGTCCTGGAATGCAAGAAGCCTGGCCTGCCAGGGGAGGAAACTCATCTGTCCATGCCCAAGGTGGTGGACTCCAAACCGGCGGCTGAGGAGCGAAGCGAAAGCGCCCAGGCAGAACAGGGCTGGAAGGAATTGGACAGGTGAAGGTTTAGGTTTAGAGAGTGGTGATCATGGTGAGACATGTGTCACATTTGGGTGCAATTTTAACGAACGGTGATCATGATGAGACACATGTTACACTTGGTTACAATTTTAAGGAGCGGTGATCATGGTGAGACACATGTTACACTTGGTTACAATTTTAGTGGTGATCGTGATGAGAGACATGTTACACTTGGTTACAGTTTTAAGGAGCGGTGATCATGGCGAGACACATGTTACTCTGGGTTACAACTTTAGTGGTGATCATGATGAGACACATGCTACACTTGGTTACAGTTTTAAGGAGTGGTGATCATGGTGAGACACATGTTACTCTGGGTTACAACTTTAGTGGTGATCATGATGAGACACATGTTACACTTGGTTACAGTTTTAAGGAGCAGTGATCATGGTGAGACACATGTTACTCTGGGTTACAATTTTAGTGGTGATCATGGTGAGACACGTCACACTTGGTTACTATGATAAAGAGTGGTTATCATGGTGAAACACATGTTACACTTGGTTACAATTATAAAGAATGGTGAGAAGCATGTTACTGGTTATGGTTTGAGGGAGTGGTGATCATGATGATATATATATCACCATGCCACTTTTGATTGCAGGGCTATAAACTCCCAGATACTTTTTAGTTGTCCTGGGGACAAGCAGATCACAAAATCTGCTTATCCCTGCAGATTTCTGCTGGTTCTCCATACGTAGAAAAGACACCGAATCTTAATGACGATCAGTATTGCAATGACGAGTGGGCGGCCAGATTCAGTGATGGCACGCTCTGCACACACGTGATGCTCGCCTGCGAGGGAGAAATACAGGGAACAGATCTGTTGCCTCCATGCTAACCAAAAACTGTATGCTTTATAAAACACCTTTTTTCACTGAGACAGCGCTTTGGTTGGGTGCGTTCTGAGAAAAAGAAAACAGGTGGGGGGGGGGGGGGTGAGAATGGGGGTGTGTGTGGGAAGGATGGGGGTGGTGGAATGAGGGTGTAAGGGTGTGGTGGGGAGCGGTTTGGGGTTAGGAGAACCATATATGACAATCAGCGAGTGAGGAGAAACGCTCGGTTCTGGTCAAGAAGAACAACAAAAACACACAAAAAATTGTGCCCCGAGGAGATTTAAATGTGGAGCTGGCAGCCTTCACCTTTGCTCTGAATGTCTGATTGCCTTCGCTGTGGAAGAATCTGATCTGAAAAGTGGGGTGTATTCAGTTGAATTCCCCAGACTGGGCAGGTATTGACAGTTGTACTTGGTTTGAGTGTCAAAAAGCGAGTGTAGACGAGTCCAAGACTTGCCTTGTAGGACAGGCTTTAGGGACTGGTGACTGGGGGGAGATCAGTGACACTCTTGTGGTAATGTAAGAGTTTTAGGAATTTATGATTATGTTGAGGGCCGTAACATTTTTATTTTTGAGTTTAAGGGACTGATGATTATGGTGAGAGCTGTAATGCTGGCGGTGATGTAGGAGTTTGAGAGAGCGGTGATTTGGGTGAGAATTCTAACGCTCTTTGGTGATGAGCGAGTTTGAGGGACTGGTGATTGTGGTGAGAGCTATGTATATATCACACTTGGTGATGGAGAGTTTGAGGGACTGGTGATTGTGGTGAGAGCTATATATATCACTCTTGGTGATGAGAGAGTTTGAGGGACTGGTGATTGTGGTGAGAGCTATATATATCACTCTTGGTGACGAGAGTTTGAGGGACTGGTGATTGTGGTGAGAGCTATATATATCACTCTTGGTGGTGAGAGAGTTTGAGGGACTGGTGATTATTTTGAGAGCTGTATATAAATCACTCTTGGTGATAAGAGAGTTTGAGGGCCTTGGGATTATTTTGAGAGCTGGGTATATCACTCATGGCGAAAAGAGTTTGAGGGACTGGTGATAGTGGCGAGAGCCATATATATCACTCTTGGTGATCTGGAAGTTTGAGGGACTGGTGATAGTGGTGAGAGCTCCAAAACCATTGGTGATTTTAGAGTTTTAGGGACTGGTGATTGTGGTGAGAACTGTATATATCACTGTTGATAATATGGAAGTTTGAGGGATTGGTGATTGTGGTGAGAGCTTCAACACTCTTAGTGATGCAGGAGTTTCGGGGACTGGTGATAGTGAAAACTGTATATATCACTCTTGGTGATGTGGGAGTTTGGTGGACTGGTGATTGTAGTAAGAATTCCAACACTCTTGGTGATGTGGGAGTTTGTAGGACTGATGATTGTGGTGAGAGCTCTGGCATTCTTGGTGATGAGAGGCATATATATATATATCTTTATGATATGGGTTGGGGGGGTGGGCTGGTGATTGTGGTGAGAGCTATGTATATCATTCTTGGTGATGTGGGAGTATGAGGGACTTGTGATTGTGGCGAGAACTCCAAAACTTGGTGATGATGGAGTTTGGGGGACTTGTGGTGAGAGGTATGTATATTGCTCTTGGTGATGTGGGAGTTTGGGGGACTGGTGGTAATGGTGAGAGCCCCGCACTCTTGGTGATGTGGGAGTTTGAGGGACTGGTAATTATGGTGAGAGCTATATATACATCACTGTTGGTGACCTGGAAGTCTGGGGGAGAGGTGATTGTGGCTAGAGCTCTAACACCATTGGTGATGTGGGAGTTTGTAGGACTGGTGATTGTGGTGAGATCTCCAACACCCTTGGTGATGAGGGATTTCGTGGGACTGGTGATTGTGGTGAGATCTCCGACACGCTTGGCAATGTGGGAGTTTGTGGGACTGGTGATTGTGGTGAGATCTCCAACACCCTTGATGATGTGTGAGTTTGTGGGACCGGTGATTGTGGCTAGAGCTCTAACACCATTGGTGATGTGGGAGTTTGTAGGACTGGTGATTGTGGTGAGAGCTCCGACATTTTTCATCTGATCTGAGATTTTACAGAGCAAGATTTTTAACAAAACTTCAGGTGTGTTTTTAGAAGATGTATTTTAAAGCGTTGTGTGAATGAATAACTTGTGAGTTGACTTCAACGCGGTGACAGCCCTGATATGGCCCTTTGCGGTAGGCTGGGCTGTAAGCAACATTAGCTTACCTTACCTTACCTTACTAACACTCTTAGTGATGTGGGAGTTTGTGGGACTGGTGCTTGTGGTTAGAGCTACATATACAGATATGGCTCTTGGTGATGTGGGAGGGTTTTTTTTACTGGTGATTGTGACGAGACTCTCGGTGATGTGGCAATTCTTGGGACTGGTGATTGTGGTGAGAGCTCTAACACTCTTAGTGATGTGGAAGTTTGTTGGACTGGTGATTGTGGTGAGAGCTATATGTACAGATATTACTCTTGGTGATGTGGGAGTTTTTGGGACTGGTGATTGTGGCGATAGTGATATATATCACTCTTGGTGATGTGGGAGTGATATATATCACTCTTGGTGATGGAGTTTGTGGGACTGGTGATTGTGGCGAGAGCTATATACATACATACCACTCTTGGTGATGTGGGAGTTTTTTGATTGGTGATTGTGGTGAGAGCCATACACATGTATCGCACTTGGTGATGTGGGTGTTTGGGGGACTGGTGATTGTGGTGAGAGCTCTGTATATGTATCACTCTTGGTGAGATGAGAGTTGGTGGGGGGGAGGGGGGGGACTGGTGATTGTGGTGAGAGCTATATATAATGTATCACCTTGGTGATGTGGGAGTTTGTGGGACTGGTGATTGTGGTGAGAGCCTATATATGTATCACTCTTGGTGATGTGGGAGTTTGTGGGACTGGTGATTGTGGTGAGAGCCTATATATGTATCACTCTTGGTGATGTGGGAGTTTGTGGGACTGGTGATTGTGGTGGAGAAGTCCCATATATATTGTGTATCAACTCTTGGTGATGTGAGAGTTTGTGGGACTGGTGATTGTGGTGAGAGCTCTAACACTCTTGCTGATGTGAGAGTTTAAGGCACTGGTGACGGAGGTGAAAGCACTTTGAGGGACTGGTGATTGTTGATTAGGGACATCACTCTCCATGATTTTAAAAAAATATATGTTGAAATATTATTAAGTTAATAAGGTGACATAAACTTGCTTGATGTTACCAAAGAAGCAAATGTTTAACTTCTTTGGTTGTGCGATTCATCAA
This sequence comes from Conus canariensis, assembly GCA_033310375.1. Taxonomy (NCBI): domain Eukaryota; kingdom Metazoa; phylum Mollusca; class Gastropoda; order Neogastropoda; family Conidae; genus Conus; species Conus canariensis. Next base: position 48,943,430 of record CM065734.1, read on the forward strand.
GTTTCTGCTCACAGAATGTCTCCAGATTGTGGTATGACTTGTCTGAGGTGTTATTTTATAATCATAAGTCATGATGATGATGCTATGGATTTTTTTTTTTTTTTTAACTATATAAAGCTGTAAGCCTATGCCTCTTTCATGATATCCTGGCATTTACACTTCTGGTCATTTAGCATATGGCTCTAAATCTATTCAAAAAAGAGAAAGAAACAAGAACATAGCAAATTCATCCAATTAAAACAATGACACAAGAGTATTACAACCAACACCACAAGATCGGGGAACATCTGTTGTTGTCCGCATCCTCTTCGTCATAGGATTTGTACTAATCAGTTTTCCTAATCAGCTTCATGCTGACAGAAATCTTGAAGCAGATGAGACTGACTTTCATAGTCAGTCTCATCTGCTTCAAGATTTCTGTTCTATGTCTTCAACGTCAAACTCTCTGTCCCCACTGTCTTCATCATATCCTCTGTTGAATTGGTGAGTGTAAAGAGATGATATAGGACTGTTTTCATTCACCATTGTTGCACAGAACTTCAGCGAGTGTAACGGGAAAAAAAGGACAGGGGGAAAAAGCTCAGAAGACCTGCTGAGAAGCTCTTCCAATGAGTTTCTTCTTATTCTCTGCAGGTGCAGATCGACAAACCTGGTGTCACTTCTGTAAAAGTTTCAAGGGGAGCTACTCATGTAGTGTGTTGACTTTGACTTTTCATGATGTGGTAGATGAGAAAGGGTTTGTTTGAGATGTATGTTGTCCATGCAGACTGTACTGTTAGCTGAGCAGAAGGGACATAATTTGTACAGCCACAGTGCAGGTTAAAGGTTGATAATATATTGACACTAATACAAACAAGAAGAAAGATATTCCAGAAGTCTTTAACTTGTTTCTATCACATTGCCAGTTTGTGGCACGTGATTCACTTAAGGTGACATGCTATCACAACACTAGCAACAGGTGATCAGTCAGACAACATATACAGCAAGCATGATTGTAACAGTCATTATAAAAAATTTTTTAAATGTATGGTGAAAATTTCCCAAGAATTTGCAGTCAGAAGATTCTGTGTAATTCTTATTCAGTCCTCCTTACATCATATGACATTAACAGCAAACAAGTAACAGTTGATGTGTGTGTGTGTGTGATTAGTGTGTGTGTGTGTGTGTGTGATTAGTGTGTGTATGTGTGTGTGTGTTACTTTGAAGAGAAAGAAACCGGCCCATTACTGTCTTCCAGCAAAGAAGCAATGTTCAAAACACATTAGTGTGATATCAAGTTACAAGCTATGCTTAACCCGTAGAGTGCCTTTAAGCCGTCAGCTGACGCCGCATTAAAAATGCTTTCCCAGTGCCTATGGGCCGTCCACTGACGTCATGCATTTTTCTTGAATTTTCATTCGTTACTATTTCTATCAACGGACTTAAATAGAGTGTGCGTAGTAAGCCTTATATGTCTGTAGTATTAAAATGATATGTAAATGACCACACGTGAGGGGAAAGCCCATTTATTCTCATCACTGACTGGATGACCAGCCAGCACTTCGTCTCGCTTGCAAAGATGGCGGCACAACCTTCGACAAGCGCAGCGACCAAATCAACGTATTTACACAGCTGAGCAGGCTCTGCTAATGATTTTTGACAAAGACAATAATCTTTTATTCAACGACTCACTCGAGCATGAAGGTGAGATGATGATAGTGATGGAATTGCCAACCGTATTCGTCAGTTATTGTGTCGGGCTGTGTGACCTCAATGTGTGTTCAGCTGACTGGTTTGCCAGCGTCGAACGAGCTCGCCTAGTGTGTACTCTGCACTGCGTGCCAGTGGTCAGTGACGTGGTAGTCAGCGTGAGAGGGGAGCGCGGCCTGCTCGCGGCGCGGCACAGGGCAGAGGGAAAGGTAGGGGAAGAGGAGCAGTGAAAGAGAGGGTTGAAGTCCAGCAAGGGGGCGTGGTGGGGAGAGGGGGGCGTGGTCGTGGACTGACCTGTCTGCATAGAGTGTGAGCGTCTTGATAGACTTCTAAACTGTTTTACTTTCATTTACAGGTGTAGTGTGACAATACAAACTTTATTTTCAACTTTTTTGCTTTGTGTTCTTGTTTGGATGTGAAGATGTAGTGGTAAATACATATGCTTTTGATCGTGCAAAAAAATCTATCCAAATCTAATTGTCTAAATACTTTTTTATTATCAAAATTAAAACAAAAGAAGCCCAGATTCAAAATCTTCATTCAATTTCCTTCAAAAATCATATATATTTCATTGTTATATCTTTTGTAGTTTCTGAGCTAGAATTTTTTTGTTAATTATTACCCCCAAATCATTAGATTTCCCTGGCACTGGGAAAGCCTTTGTTTGTAACATTTTCAAGCAGCTTCAAGCAGCGAACGGGTTAATGAAGCTTTAAAATTGATTATGACAAGACTGAAATGTAGAAAGAGTTCATCATTACACCAGGAATCATGAAGATGCTGGTAATTTTGTTGCTAATATTCCTGAAAATGTTATCAGGTAAATGTTTAAGAGTGAAGACTCGGATCAGAGAGGTAATATAGTGAACTGGTGCAGGTTGCAGGTGACAGAGGTAAAATAAATGATTTTGAAAGTAAACCATTGAAAAACTTTCGCAAACAAAGACAACATGACTATGATGACCATATCATCAAAAAGTTTTTTTTTAAGTATTGAGGTTTTTTGGAAAAAAAAAACCTTTCAAAATGTTCAAATTAGGGGGCCCAGAGTCCATTTCTTGGCTGTGACTACAGGATTTGTGTACACCAGGTGGGGTTAGGGTCGGTGTTGATAGTATCAGAGGATTAAGTGTTTGTGGGAAAGGAGGGCTGGCAGTTAAAGTGTTTGTCTGCTTGTTGGTAGATTCCAGAAAATGACGGAACGAGAGAAACAGGAACTGCGCAAGACGGACAAAGTTGTCACCCCTCCTCCGCCAAAGAAAACCAAAACTGAAGAACTGCTCATGAAGCCAGGAGGCAAGAAATGCTCTGTGTGTGTGTGTGTGTGTGTGTGTGTGTGTGTGTGTGTATGCGCGCATGTAATTGTTATTGAAAGCTCGAGTTATGTGTGAAGTGAACAAGGTCTTTGAGACATGTCTAGTTACCATATTTGAGGCACGACTTGTCTTCAGTCATAACGTGTGTAGTGTGTATAGGTGTGTGCTGTGTGAGAGCGCATGCATGTGCTTGTCTGTGTGTGTATGTTCAATCATGTGTGTTTTTGTGCAGCTGCCTGATAACATGCATCTTAAATTGTCTTAATTCCACAGTAAAACTTTTGGTCAGCACACCCTTTGTCTGATGCCGTTTGTTTGCCATCAACTCCCACATTACATTACATACTCTGCCTCTGCTCTCTTTCAAACCAAACCTGAAAACTGCGTTCTTTTCTCCCAGGGTGCTATACCAACTATATGCTGCAGTTGTTTGGGAGCATGAAGCAAGTGTGCTTGGTTGCAGCAGTTTCGGGCAATCTTTCAACAATCATGATAGTTTGAGAGGTGGGGGATTGATGGAGAGAGGAAGTAAGAATGCTGGATTTTGCAAATTTTTTTTTTTTTTCCAATCACATAGAAGACATCTGCACTATTTATTTCTCCCTTTCTCACCGATTGCAATATGCATGCAGGTCAGAATCTGTTGTCGATGTGGACGTCACGGTTGAAAACCATCCACAACAAGCGTCACGTGGAGTTTGCAGGGCGGGCGGAGAACCCAGACAGTTCGAAGGTGGAACTCTACAAACACCTCCAGGAGGACGACGACATCATCAAAGAGAAGAATGGGTGAGCAAGTTTGTGATGTACTTAACAACGTGGGATGTAGTGTTCTTGTGACAGCCCATTTTATTTCGTCAAATTAAATGTAATAGGTAACCTTTGATTACATTGTAGCATATTTTTTTGTGTTTCTTTTGATGGCACTGTAATCTAGCGCATTGTAGTGTAGTGTAGCACATTGTATTGTGGTGCATTCAAGTTCTTTGTATTGTAGTGTGTTGTAAAAATACTGGAGGCAGAAAAACAGATGGGCATTATACTGTACTGCGCTGGAGGGGGATTGTTCCATTGTGTATTGTTTTGTACTGTACTGTGCTGTAGTGTACAATTTTTTTCACCGTGGCAGACAGACTTTGCGAAACGCATGCCACACTTCCTGAGCGAGAGTGCATCAGAGTTGAGCTTTGTTCTAAACTTTGCTAGGAATGAATCCATTGTTACTAAGAGCTTATTTACCTTTACACAGTGCAAACTGATCAACAGTATTGGTGTATTGTCTCCTCAAAATAATCTGCACCCATGTGAGATCCTATACTGTCTCCTCAAAACAATCCGCACCCATGTAAGATCTGGAGGAAAGACTCGAACTGAGGACCAGTGACCATATCTTTTTCTCTGCTACACTTAGGCTGGCACATTATGCACTGTGTGTGTTTGGTAAAATCCATGTTGCAATTATGATTTGTGAATAGATCATGTGTGTGATGTTGATGTGATATTAATATCGTATACAATCCATGTCACATTACTAGTGTTAGGTATTATTTGTGATCAAACTTTTCCAGCACATCAAATATATGTATGTGTGTAGATATGTGTGTGTGTGTTGCCCATTGCAGTTTTCAGGATTCTTACATTCCTCATTTCCATTGAAAATTAGAGAAAGAAATGTCAACTGTAATGAACTTTCCACTAGAATCCTTGAAAAACAACTGTTTATCTTAGGAGGTATAAGTAAAAACCAAGTTGAGTTTTTCTTTTTCCTTTAATACATATCACTTGCAGCAGGGATTGGAAGAATTGGCCAAGGGAGGTAAAAAAATATGTGTGTGTGTGTGTATATATATATATATGAATGAATAAATTTAAGGGAAACAATTATGAATTTTCTCAACAACAATTTCTTAACATTAACTTTGGGTGTTACTCATTTTTTTCAATGGTCTGCTGCAAGGATTCAGAGTTTCTTATTTGATTGTCTGAAATTTCAAAATTTACCTTTCAAAATGTCATTCAGTTTTTTTTCCACAGTCAGTGTTTGTATGAACCTGGTAATAACAATTTACAGCAACATAATTTTGGTACATTTGTACACAACAGTATCGGGCAACTAAAGTGATTTAGGGTAAACTTTCTTCATCTTATTCAGATTCTTTACAGCTGCAAAAAAAAAAAAAAAATGTGTGTGTGCTTGTCATACTGGGTTTTCATCATGGTTAGCTAGTCCATTTGCATCATTGTTTGTCACTTACTAAATTGTAATGCATGTAAAATTTTAAAGAATTCCCAGCACTGGGTTAGAAATGGTGGAAGCAGAGATGAACCTTAAACATTCAGTTCATTACTCAGAATTGCAGAACTTGGTTACCTGCCCAGATTTGAGGTATGACGATCCATCCCACTCATTCTTCACGTAACTGTTCCGAATATGCATCTGTTACAAAACTTTTTTGTTTCTCAAGAACAGACATACAGAAAATGTCACAACAGTCAAAATATTAACAGTGACTTTGAGGACAAGAAAAAGAAAACATGTTCTTTCAAACCAGATTGTCCAAATATCTTTTCTGTGCATAAATAAGACTCCTGTTGCATAAAGGCATGCTTGAGCATATGCTCCCCCACACACTCACCACACACACACACACAGGCTTGTTAATCCTGGGAGAGTACTCTAAGGCATTGTATTTACATTCAGTGACATTCATGTTGTTTTGTCTTCAAAAGTTTTGCCTGTAATTAAACGTAGACGTTTTACTTAGTTTCAGGATGTTCTCAGCATTTCTGTGCAATAACTTGTAGTTTGACTGTTGTTGTCTGTCACTGAACTCGGGCCAGGATGTACGAATTCAAAGAGTAGATGTGTATGCTTGGAAAGTATATGCAGTTCACCTGAATAAACGGACACTGTCCGATGTGAAAAAGACATGACAGAAAGAAATACTTGATAATGGAACTGTCCGCCCCATCCCATCACAAAAATGCTATAATCTTGTAAAGGATTTTACATTTGTCAGTAGCAGTTAAGGAGTTAACATTTTTAGTTTTTGCATTTATCATTCAGCTTGCCTTTGAAAAAACAAAAGAGTGTGCGTGGGAAAAGTGAAAAATGAGCCAGGAAGAAAATAGTGCATGGAAAAGTGAAAGATGAGGCAGGACAAAAAAAAAAAGCATGGAAAAGTGAAAGATGAGCCAAGAAAAAAAAAAAAGCACATGAAAAAGTGAAAGATGAGGCAGAACAAATAATCTGTGTGGTTCCAGAAAGGGGCTGCCCATTGAAAATGATGGGATTGCATGTGCCTTAAAGGTCTGATTGGTTTTGAGGAGTCATAATAATTTGTCAATTAAAAAAGTCCAGTCATTGCAGTGGACATATTGTAGGACATATTCATCCAGTCCTTAAAGGTTTGGAAACACTTGTAGAAACTGTGGTACCATTTTAAAATGATGTAAAGAACTTAAGGTTTGTAAATTTGATATCCCTTCAAAAAAGAAAGAAAGAAGCTGGAAAAAAAAATGCTCCAAGAGAACAACTGGAACCTTAAGCAATCTGGATTAAATTCGACCAATAGAAGCATCATGAGGGAAGTGTTTTGTCCGACAAAGCACATAACACCCTACTCTAACATAAAGGTAAGGTTATGCACTAGCATCTGTTTTGAGTGTGACTGAATCTAGGCCATCTTGGTCTTTAAAATCTGTAAAAAGGTGGTAAACCATGTGCCTTTTTTTTTTTGAGGGGTTTTCTGTATTGGTCTTTGTACCAATTTGGCGTGTTGCACATAATGGCTATAAAGGGAGCACAACCTGTGCTCCTTTGTTTTGAGGGATGCATGCTTCTATCAGTGACTTTAACACTTGGCAGTTGAACATATTTACTGACATCTTTTCTGTGTTTTCAGGGACACACACAGACCTGTGGACAACAAGGGCCAGGGGAGATAAATGCTGCGGACAACACGGGTCAGGGGAGATAAATGCTGCCAGCCCACCATAGTTTCTACCATGGGAAAAAGAACGGACCGGACATTTTTATGTGCGTCAGTTGCTATGCAGATTGTGCACAGTGACATCTGCGTTCAACAGATCAACAGATTGTGCAGTGACACGTGTTCAGCAGATTGTGCACAGCAACACCTGTGTTCTACAGATTGTGCAGTGACACGTGTTCAGAAGATTGTGCACAGCAACAACAGATTGTGCAGTGACACGTGTTCAGCAGATTGTGCGCAGTGACTCCCGTGTGCAGTGACTCCCGTGTTCAACAGATTGTGCACAGTGACACATGCAGACAGCACTGGTGCAGTTTGTGTTCAGACAAAACAAAGAAACTAAAGGAATGCCTCAGTGGATGTGTGAAAACAAGGCAACGCTCATGTTGATGGATGGATGGATTTGTTTCTATCAAGTGTGAAAATGGCAATTTCAGGGTTGCTGCAGATGTTGCCAATAGAATGTGTGTAATAACTTAGCAGTAATCCTCATATAAAGTGTGTGTGTGTAGGGGTATCAACTGTGACATTTTGAAATTAAGAGAAGGTGAAGATGGGGGGGAGGGGGTGGTAGTGGTGGCAAGAGGGGTGGGGGGGACTGGGAGGTGATTTAAACCCTCTACTAACACCATCTGGGAACTTGTAAATTAAATTGGCCAGACAACAGGGACAATCAAAACATGATGCAGTTCAACTTATTAGGTCTTCTTCAAGCAAGATAAACAACGTTCAGGACAATGGAAACGAAGAACGAGCAATCAGTAACCTCCCTGAATTTGGCACAAGATGGGCATTGAAAAAATGCAAGGCCATTGGGAAGGAGACAATGCAAGCTAAAGTAATGATGATGATGATGATAATAGCAATAATAATGATGAACATATAATAAAGAGATAATTATTAATGCTGAACAATTAAGTAGTGGGGGAAAAACAAGTGCAAGCTAACCATTTTTCCGTCATTAATAATATGACTTGGCAAAGATTTGAACTTAAAAAATAAAAAAATAAAATAAAAAAGGGGGGGGGGGGGGGGTTGAAGATGAAGAAAATGGAAACGTGAAATTAAGAAAATATAAATATGAAATCCTTCGCTAGCTGCATGAGGAACCATAGAGAGAATTATTACCACTTTTGGTGATATGACAATAGTAGTTGTAATATTACAAGTGGCTATACACACATAAGGGAAGAAAAGAGAAGGGTGAAAGGATTGTCGAACAGCAGTGCAGTGGCAACAGTGTTGGTGGTGATGATGATGGTAATGATAATGGTAATAATAATAATTGAGATGAGTGAGGGAAGAAAGGGGAGGACAGGAAGAACAAAGAAGAGAAGCAGGATATAGATTATGGGAAAGATGGAATCTAATAAGTATATTAATAGCTAGAGTGATACAACGATGGGATATAGGAGGCTGGAAAGATGGTGCGTTGGAATGTCAGAAATAATAGTAAAGTATACTGATAATACTAGTAAAAATAATAGTTCTAACACTTCTGAAGTTGTAACGACAGTTGTAATGATGATAATGGTAAAAATATCAAATCATGATAATGATGTTAATACTATTTAAGAGAATAAGAATACTAAAGGTTTTTTTTATGATAGCACTGATACTAATGGATATGATGACAAAAGGCAACAATAATAAACATTAGCAATAATAATAGTGGAAAGGATAGAGATGGTCAGTGAGAAAACATGAACAATACTACTGGAGCAGGGAGAGAGGGAGATGATGATACAGTAATGTCAATAATGATAACAGTACGTCAAAAGGAAGTGAAAAGCTAACAGCATTATTAGTTCAGGGAAGAAGGGGAGGGGTGAAAAAAAAAGTGGGGGGGGGGGGAGACCACATACCTACACACACATACAGAGACACACTCGCACAACAATTACCACTATTGCTGCCACAACTAATGCTAGTGATGGGATGAGTAACAATAGGACATAGTAATTTCAAGCATAATGTTTGTGATAACAGTGAAAGTAATAATGATAACCAAGGCATTAGTAATGATAATGAAGTAATGATAAAGTAAAAACCTTAAAAGTAATATCAGTAATAGTTGGAAAGGAATAGAAACAATCGATGAACAAAGGCAAACTGTGCAATTGGATGATGATGATAACAACAGTAGTGGAAAGATTAGTATATGGCTGGAAAGGAATGGTAATGATCAGTGAGTTTTCAGAAAAACGAAAAAAAAAAGGTGGGTGGGTGGTAGGTTACATACCTACACATATGCAGAGGGAAGGGAAACTCACATAGAGGAGATAGTATGTGAAATTGAATTAAGAAAAGGGAGTGGATAGGTCCGAGTAAAGAATAAATTGATGCAACAACTGAAGAGTGGGGGGAAGAAAAGGGAGCATATAGAAGAGATGTATATGAAATTGAAAGGGAGCATATAGAAGAGATGGTATATGAAATTGAAAGGGAGCATATAGAAGAGATGGTATATGAAATTGAAAGAAAACCAGATAACAAAAAGGGAGTGGATAGATTGATGTAGGGAGGGGAGAAAGGAAGATAGCTGTAAATAGTGGGAGGTATGGTAGTGCATGATGTAGCAAATGGAGAGATAGTAGGAAGGGGAAAATGGAAGTAACTTGTGTATAAGTGCAAGTGGGAGGTATGATAGAGTGTGTGCAGGATATTACTGCGGACTGGTGTTGCTGTGGTGGATATGCTAATGTGGAATGTTGATGCCATGAGGGTGGAGAGTTTGAGTCTGGCAATAAGATTTCTCTCCTGCTTAAAGTGCTCAAAGTTGTCACTGTGTGATTGTCAAAGTGCCAGGACTTGGACATGGTTGATGTGATTTTCGGGGTAGCTGAAATGTAGAGAGACTGGTTTGGGCTGATGGTGGCTAATGTTAGGCAGGTACTCAGAGATGTGCGTCTTAAGTGTGGGATGTCTTGCCTACCTAGGTCTGGCAGTGGATGGTGGACACATGTTGCTGCTCTGACAGGAGAATGTGCATTTAATTATGAACGAGTCTTTGGTGCCATGTGTCTGGTTTGGTGAAAGGGCATATTTTGCAACTGGGTTTTGAGCAGGGGAAAGAACCTGATGGCTTAGGTGTGGAGATTTTCTTCAGTTTAGTGCACAAGTAGTTCTTTGAGGTTTTTGTTGCGATTGATCATCAGCTTGGTCTCAAAGGCAGGTTTGTGATTTTCTACTATGTACAAGTTAGACTTCAGGGTCCCGCAGATAGGGAGAGTGTGTGGATGGAAGAGGAGGCAGGCTGTGGGTCTGTCTGTCTGTTTTGGAGGCTGGGTTTCCAGAACAGATGTTCTGGATATAGCCGTGGTGTGGCTCAGAGCATCATTAATGACGGCACTGGGGGGTATCCACGGTTGATGAAAAACCTCAGACATTTTGGGTGCTTGTAAAGTGAAATCTTCTTTGTTGGAGTAAAGTCTGCATAGGTGGAGGAATTCAGAAGATGGAAAGCTGTCTTTAGTGGATGGGTGGTGGGAAGATGTGTAGTCCAGGTATGAATGTGCATTGGTGGGTTTATAGAAAATTGAGGTTTTGAGCAGTCCACCTTTGAGGAAGATGGTGATACCCAGGGAGTTGACTGTGACTGTGTAGGTCAATTTGATGGATGAATGGAAGGTCTGAGCAAAGCTGAGGAAATTACGGAAGTCATGTTCTGGCATGGATGTGGCTTCCAGTCCATCATCAATGTATCTTTTATAGAGCATTGGCATTGGGCCTGTATAAGAGGGTTAGTAGGCGGTGTTCTGGGTGTCTCATGAAGAGGCAGGCATAGTAGGATGGTCCCTTTGATTCCCATAGCAACACCACTGATTTGTGAGAAGGTATGCTTGTTAAATTCAAAGCTGTTGAAGGTGAGGACTAGTTATGCAAGTCTGACCAGTTTAGCTGTGGGAAGGTGGTGATGGTTAGGGGGCCGTTTGTTAAGAAAGAATGTGAGGGCCTTGAGTTCATCAGCGAGAGGGATGGAAGTGTAAAGTGAGACATCATGTGTGAAGAGGAGGCTGGGTTGGAATGTTGGGTCAATGTTGTATGAATTGATCATGTTGAGTGTGTGGATTTTTTCTGTGAGGTGTGTGGGGAGGTTTTGTGCAATGGGTTGGAGGTGTGAGTCCAAGTACTGTGAAATGTGTTCTGTAGGGAAGCTACAAGCAGAAACAGTGGGTCTTCCAAGTGTGTTGGTTTTGTATATTTTAGGGAGTAGGTAGAAGATGGATAGTTGGTGTCTTGTCATTATGAGGAGTTTGGCTGTCTTCAGTAAGATGTGTTTGATTTTCTTGCTTGACTGTGGTTGAGATGAGTTTCTGGTGTTGAGGGAGGGGTGATGCTGTTGAGTGGTGTGTAGAGAAATCTGTGTCTGACAGTTGTCTGTGTGCTTCCTTTATGTACAGCTGTTTGTCCCAGACCACCACTGCACCACCCTTGTCTGCTGGTTTGATGACAATGTCTTGTCGTTCTCAGTGATTTGAGGGCTTTTTGTTCATCCCGTGAGAGATTGGAATGGCAGACTGGTTTGGATTTCATTTTGGCTGTTTCTTTCTGCACTTTAGGATATAGTATTCAGCTTAATTGGATTTGTTGAGAGGTGATTGGTGGAGCATTGGGGTTTGGAAAAGATGGGTGAAAATGTCTGAGCTCCCTGGTAGGAGGGGACTTGGGTACCGTTTCAAGTGCACCCACCTTTTCCAAACCCCAATGCTCTGCCAACCATCTCAACAAATCCAATGAAGTCAAACTCTATATAAAAAAAATGCAGAAAGAAAATCACAAAACAAAACAAAAAAAAATTAAAATCCAAACCAGTCTGCCATTCCAATCTCTCATGGGATGAACAAAAAGCCCTCAAATCACTGAAACGACAAGACATTGTCATCAAACCAGCAGACAAGGGTGGTGCAGTGGTGGTGTGGGACAAACAGCTGTACATAAAGGAAGCACACAGACAACTGTCAGACGCAGATTTCTATACACCACTCAACAGCATCACCCCTCCCTCAACACCAGAAACTCATCTCAACCACAGTTAAGCAAGAAATCAAACATAACTTACCTAAGACAGCCAAACTATTCATAATGACAGACACCAAACTACCACCTTCTACCTACCCCCTAACATTTACAAAACCAACACATCTGGCAGACCTATTGTTTCTGCTTGTAGCTGCCCTACAGAGCACATTTCACAGTACTTGGACTCGCTCCTCCAACACATTGTGCAAAGCCTCCCTGCATACCTCAGGGACACTACCCACACACTCAATATGATGAATTCCTACAACACAGACTCAACTTTCCAACCCAGCCTCCTCTTCACACTTGATGATGTCTCACTTTACACTTCCATCCCTCTCACTGAAGAACTCAAGGCCTTGCATTCTTTCTTAACATGGGCCCCCTAATCAACAACACCTTCCCACAACTACACTGGTCAAAACTTGCAGAATTAGTCCTCACCCTCAACACCTTTGTATTTAACAACCATACCTTCTCACAAATCAGTGGTGTTGCTATGGGAACCGAAAGGGGATCATCCTATGCCTGCCTCTTCATAGGACACCTAGAACACTGCCTACTAACCTCTTATACAGGCCCCACACTAGAGCTCTACAAAAAAATACATTGATGATGGACTGGGAGCCACATTCATGCCAGAAAATGACCTCCGCGATTAGCTCAACTTTTGCTCAGACCTTCCATCCATCCGTCAAATAGACCTGCATCACTTAACAATCAACTTCCTGGACATCACCATCTCCCTCAAACATGGACTGCTCAAAACCTCAATTTTCTATAAACCAATCAATGCACATTCATACCTGGATTGCACATCTTCCGTCCACTAAAGACAGCATTTCAAATTCTGAATTCCTCAACCAATGCAGGCTTTGCTCCAACAAAGATGATTTCACTCTATGGGTAGTCAAAAAATCTGAGGTTTCTCATCAACTGTGGATACCCCAGTGCCGTCATTAATAACACTCTCAGCCACACCACAGCTATATCCAGAACATTCACTTTGGAAACCTAGCCTCCAAAGAAGGCAGAAGGACCCACTGCCTACCTCCTCTTCCATCCACACACACTGCCCATCTGCAGAACCCGAAAGTCCAACTGGCACATAGTAGAAAATCACAAATTCACCTTTGAGACGAAACCAATGATCACTTTCAAGTGTGACAAAAACCTCAAAGACCTGCTGGTGCGCTCTGAACTGAACAAAATCCACACACCTAAGCCACCAGGTACTTTCAACTGCGCAAAACCCAATTTCAAAATCTTCCTCTGACCAAACCACACGGCCCTAGAGGCTCATTCACCATTAAACACACATTCTGCAGCAACAGTGTGTATGCTATCCACTGCCAGCTGTTTGGTAAGATCTATGTAGGTGAAAAAAATATCTGGCATGCTTTTGAGACTTGCATCTTTGAACACCTGGCTGACATAGGCCACCGTCGGCCCAAACTCGTTGCTCTATATTTCAACTATCCCAGACACAACATCAACCATGTCAAAAGTCCGGACATTTTGGCAATCACAGAGTGACAACTTGGAGTACCTTTATGCAGGAGTCTTATCTTAATGCCAGACTGGCAATTTTTTCCCCTGCTATTTGTGGTTTTCTCCTAGTTCATTGCATTGAATAATGATCAAGAAGAGTCAATAAACTATGTGAACATGAGTATCCTTTGTTGGGCTCAAAAAAGTGCAAGCTGCATACTTTCTCTGGTAAACTCCTGTTTTGTTGTTTGTACAGGTGGTAGCTTACTCCCACTTTCATTTTTTCTATTATTCTGTACATAATCCCATTTTTCAACCTTTGTTCATCTGGATGCTAAAACATCTGGATGTTAAAAATGAATATCGAACACCAGAACTGAACGTTTTCAAATACAGAATTCAAACAGCATTCAATACCTGAGAAGAAGAAAAATTCAGTGTGAAAACTGACAACGGGACTGAAAATTTGCCAAATTTTCATTCCATTCCAACAAGATGCAATCATTTTGAAGCTGGATTACAATCCCAAGCACCTCCAGCCTTGTACAATCACATGTTGCATTCCACTTCATCCCAATTTTCTGATGAATGATGCCTCACTACAAGACACAAAAACATGAGAATTCATCAGAAAAACTAAAGAAGGTAGTCCCTGGTTTTGCTAACTGTAAATCAAAGGAAATCTCGAGCAGAGCAATAATCTTTGTAGTACAATGGTCATGTCTTAAACTGCCATCATGGTTCTTGGAGTCTGTATCCTTGGTGACAGGTTTTTGGAATCGGTGTCACTGGTGACAAGTTCTTTAAGTCGGTGTCATTGGTGACAGTTTCATGGAGTTCTCTTTTGCTGCCTTCCACAAGGACCATGTTACCAACACAAAGAGTAACTGAATATTGATTGTCATTGCTTCCCTTGGTTCCCTAGCAGAGGTTAGTGGAAAAGCTTGTTCAGAGGCACATGAAAATAAATGACGATGTCAGTGTACCTTTCCTGCAGGTGATGGAAATATTGCACAGTCCTACGAGCAAAAAAAAAAAAAAAAAAAAATCTCTGTCAGTCACCTGGTCTGTACACATAAAAACAGCAAAACATTCAGACCTGGGAAGTTCCAGTAATATTGTTTTCTATCTACAAAGTTCAGCACTGAAAGATTATCTGAATTCTTGGAAAAGAATGATTAAAAAGATTGAGCTGCATTGAAAGATACCTGAAATTCTTGGAAGAGAATGATTCAAAAGATTGAGCTGCATTGAAAGATTATCTGAATTCTTGGAAGAGAATGATTAAAAAGATTGAGCTGCATTGAAAGATTATCTGAATTCTTGGAAGAGAATGATTAAAGAGATTGAACAGGCTTGTACCCGATGACCTTTATAGCCTGAAATGAAAGAACTAAAAGCTCCCTTTATAATTCATTCACAAAAACATATCCTCCGTTGCAGAACCGAAAGTAGGTCTGAAAGCACTAATGCAATACTAGTAAAACTACTGAAACTATCACTCTGGCAGAAAACATTGCGGTTGAACAGACCTGCTTACCCACACGATTTTGTTGTATTTTGTACACGTTCGGTGAAAACAGGATGAATACAGTGAAGTGAAGAAAGAAATGTCAAAAGAAAAATCTTGAGACAAGGTTCTTGAATGGTAGATGTGCATCTGGTGAGTAATCATTGTGTTTATGTGCTATGACCAAAGAGCGACAACTCTCACTGACTCGTTTGCGCGAACTTGCATCTGGATGACGTTGGAATAATAGTGGGGATTACGGGCTCTGAAAATAAACAAACAAACAAAAACTGGCGAGAGAGCCTGAATTTGTGCCAGAGTATGCTGATGAGCAGTTTTGTAAGCAATTAGTATTCAGAGAAACCTTTTTGTTTGGTAGGTACTGTAAGCTCAGGCACCCCTCTACTGTCTACCCTTTGCCATGTGATGCCTATAGATAAAAACGAACTCTCCCCCACCCCCTTCTCCCCACCCACCCCATGCTTTTACACAAATTCGGAAGATGTGCACACACGTTTTGTGGAAAATATGCCCACTTTTAGTTGAAAAGGACACCAGTAGAAGTTCTTGGGTGAACAGGTCTGTTAGAATGGGAACATGGTACACTGAGAGTCCCTAGTTCAAATCTCACAATCAATTGAAAAAAAAGATTTTTTTTTTGTCCTTTCAAAAATATGGAAGTGAGGAAAAAAAATGCAATTTTGTGATGTCTGTGGTGGAGAGAAAAATGATGCAATTTTATATGTCTATGAAAAAGAAGGCCAAAGGTTGAAAAACAATTAGTGACTGTTAAAGTGGCCCATCAATTTCAGGTAGATCATGTGGCTTGGACTGTGTTTAACCTGGAATGGTCCGACCCTTTGAGGTGAAGTCCTCCCCTACACTACGGCTCCAAGACATTATTCGATAGTATATAGACATGGAAACTATTTACAGTGCAGGAGATCTGTCAACACTTGAGGTAGCGCTGATCTCAGCTGATAACTTCAACTCGGTCATGTGCACATATTCATTCACATTCACAGGGAGGCCAAAATTCTTGCCCAAAGGTTTCTTTGTTGTTGTTTTTTTTTCTGGCAATGGCTTCCAGATTTTTGCGAAAGATCTGTAAATCTTCATTGCGTATTCTAATTATGAACTGAAATAGATTGCTAGTATTGCCTACTAGCTGTGGCTTAACATTTTGTGCAGTATTTGTATCCACTCTGTCAAAAATATGCGTTAAAAATGGATGCGCCTCTTCTTTTGAGTTGAAAAACACAGCAAATCATCAAAACGAAGTAAACAGTTAATAGTGACTAATGTGTAACAAATCTGAATTAAAATGATACTTGTAAATTCACATAACCTTATAAATGAAATTTGTCAACCAACTTGTATGCATTTCTGTTTGCATACAATGCTACATTGTTTTTTTGCAAATAATTTTATGGCCAGTTAATTGTAACCATTACACACATATTCCTACCCCCCCCCCCCCCCCCCCCTCACACACACACACACACACACAAACACATTAATCAAACCGATGTTGTACTGAAATAAGGCGGAGGCACACTAATATTAGGCGGCGTCTCTTCATTCCGATCATTCCAGTAACTGGGAGGCCGCGATCGTCTGGGAATCGAATCAAAGTTGTTGAATATCACCGTCACCGGCCTGGAGTCTGTCAGCTCGTCATCAAATGTGTAACTGTTCGGCCGATTGCGACTCAGCGACCCAGATAGTCGATAATGATCATAGGGGGTGTGGGAACGGCTACGAGGAAAAGAGCCTGTCTCCCTCTCCCCGTCATACGGCACGTTTCTGGGCTTCTTCGGCCTGGCACGATACGCCTCGGCATTAGGGAGGTCATTCTGTAGCATCGCAGGTCGTCGCTCCACCGCATACACATCTTTATTTGCACTGTGCATCATTCCTCGATGATGACATCTGTACACCAGTAACACCACAATGATGATGAGCAGCAGCAGCAGCAGCGCTATCAACACAGGAAGAATCACTTCCGTCACCAGATCCGAACTGGATCCTTTGACAGGTTTCACGGTTGCCGCAGTGCTGAGTGTTGGTTCGTCTGTGGTGGTGAGGACGGTCGGTGACGGGTGCTGATACAGACACACTCCCTCCAGCTGGTAACGGATGTGTAGCAGGCGTAACTTCCGGCCAATGTGGCGTTTGAAGGCACTGCGAACTGATCCGTTCCGTCGGACCATGCGACGGAGCAGATAGTGAATGGTTTCGTTCCAGCATGATGACCCACTGAGAGAGCTGGGAACAAAAACAAACAAAAATAAATTAACAAACAAAAGTCACTTTGCAACATAGGACTTAGAAGTCATCTTACTAGTGTATATGTATATGGGTGGATGTCCTCTTAAAATTCTTATGATTTGATAAGTGTGGTTATCTTCTAACCATGGAAAAATTATTCATTACAGGGTTTCTTTTACTTTAAACCACATCAAAGGAAAGTATCTTCGGATGGAACTTCAGCTTCCCCAACTGAAAGTCCACGGAAGGCATCGTTAGGAGGATATGTGTGAAATTTTCATGTATGGAAATAATAAAGCTGAGGTGAGGTGGGGGGGGGGGGGGGGCATAGCTCTAGTACAAGTTATTCAAGATGAACATCTGAAATTGTTAACATCAAAGGAAAAAAAAGAGAGAGAATGCGATCAGTCAGTGAAGGCTGGATTAATGAAACAGCATCAGAGGGAAGGCTGTACAGGAAAGGTGAGTGAGGGAAGCAAACAAAACACGCACATGCACTCGCACGACAAGTAACACACACACACACACACACACACACAAAGATAGGAGGTATCATTCAACTTTTCAGTCTTCAAGGGAAAAATGGCTCCTAATCCACATAAGATGCACAGCAGGTGGAACAGGAATGTGTGGGCAAGAAGAGGAATGCTAACAGCCTACTGCAACCATCAGCTGTCTCAAAAGGATATCTACCACAGGAGACAGACAGGCCACACCTCACAGTCAAAAGAGAACACAAAAACCTGAACACCCAAGAATGGGGTATAAACTTTACATGCTAACACCAATTCCTGCTCTCACCAAAACCGCTTTCCCATCTCTCTTACAAACAATTTTTCAATCATGAAGTTGACCTTACCAATAGCCATATAAACTCTTTGGCAGCTTCAACACCAAGAGACAGTCTATGGGGAGCACTCCAACATGGAAATTTGACTGAAGATCTATCTGTTTCTGAGTTATCTTGTTGACAGAAGGACAGACCAGAACATCCAGCTCTATGGCCACATACATGTGCATGTTCACACACACACACAGATACACACTGCCCACATACATGCATGCACACACACACACATACACATACCCTCTCTCAGACACACACCCCCATACACACGCACACACACACACAACACACACACACGCACTCACTCAGACTCACACACACTCTCTCTCTCTCTCAAACACACACACACACACACCTACCTGTTGGTCCAAGACAGAATGAAGGAGCCCATGCCAACGTCCACCACTGTCACATGCTGTGTCGACTCGTCGCCAAAGTAACTGCCGATCTTCTTCATTAGGTTGATCATGTTGTCACGCCTGCGCATGAACTGTCCAAACTCCACGCCAAACTTCATGATAAACCTAAGGAACAGAAGAGAACACATACAGATAAAACATGAAAGCACCTGGGGACAGAAGAGAACCATGCATGTCGTGTATCACATTCACACTGGACAGCATCCCCTGAACAGCGTGACACACCAAGTTGTGCAGAACAATTATTGTCAGCCCATAGCAATATAAGCACTTCATAATTTTGACACAAACAGATTTATCTGGAGCTACAGGGCTTCGGGTATATGAAACATTGAGTTGTTAAGCAACTGATTCTGGATGGGCTTTTTTCTTTCTTTTTTTCTTACAGAAAAAATTCATTACATACTATGAGTATGCATTCACCTGTTGGAACAAGGAGGGGTTTTCTAACAGCAACGAGGGGTTTTCTTCAGAGTCTGAAAATAGTATGACAGTGTGACTGAAAAAGATTTTTCACAGAATTATTGGTCCTGGTGAGGAGGGAAATATACATAAACAAAGGTCCCACAGATGAAATTTGGTCATGATATTACAGATCGCACCAGGAGAAGGGAAGGCAAAGTTTGAGGAAAGCAAACTTTTAAGAAGCAACATAAGGTGGGTGTGATGGTAGAGTGGTAAGAACGCTGGCTTCTCAATCTGGGTTGTGCAGGTTCGAGACCCGACTGTGCCTGGTATGTGAAGAGTGGAGCACAATTTTCCCCAACTGTCAGCTCAGCTTATCTGCAAACTGCTATAAGCTGAACACGCTTTGTGCGTATATGTGCCCACGTCAGATATTGATGCCAAAGGTATCGAGACCCATGTCACTGCTTAGTGGATTATTGATTATAAAAATACCAAGCAGTCACCAGAACCCTGGAAGGAAATTAACTCACAAAGCATTGGCACTGCCCATTGAAATGCCATGATGACCACTCGCACTACAACATTACTGTTCATGGGAATAATGAAAATGAAAAAGCACAAACAAACACACACGCAAAAAAAAGAAAAACAGCAGTATGGGAACAACAAAGCTTTGACCGCAAGCAGTTTATTTCCCTATCTGGACTTCTGAAAGGCAAAGTTTGGGTGCTCTGTCTCTGTCTGTTCCAGCATGGTCTGTTTATAGTCTTTTCCATAAAGTGAAATGTGCCCTGTCATAGATCAAACGTGTACACCCCAAAGTTAGAGCCAGTTCTTTTTCTGATCATATACCATGAGGAGTCTAGTAGTGTTGTCATTTTCCTCTCACTGTAGCTACAAACTTTTACACCATCTGTGACACCTTGGAACCACCAGTACCAATGAAGGCAAAAGGCCAAGGTAAAAGACTTGATCACATTTCATTTCATGGACATTAATTCCAAATTCATTGGAAATAATCTGATTCCTTCCAAAACCATTCCTGTAATGTGAGTTCTTACCAAAGTCTTTAATGCTGACAAATTCATGGGGATTACTGCTGGGGAAATGAGGTGAATTCCTTTGACAGGACTTGTCACTACAGCACCATCGGTGCAGTGCCTGCTCCTGCGACTGACCTAATGGCAGCATGAAAATGGCGGCCTACTGGTACCAGGACCACGACAGGAAAATCTACGTGTGGGAGTGCAAGGGAAACCCTGACAATGATGCCAGATGGGCATCCAGACAAAAAAAAAAATGTACAAAAATAACGATAATACATACAGCCTCTAATATTACTGATACCACAATAAGCATTGCAGAAAAGTTTATCTTTTAACCTTCTAGATTTTGCATGTTTTTGAAATACTCTCCCCAGTATTTGAAAATTTTTTTTTTTTTTCTAGTGCACACAGTGCATCTGCTGTGTAAGGTCAAAATTTGCCCCATTCTTTCACTGGATTTTTCACTTAAGTGGGGAAGCTTGTTTGGGCATTGGTGCAGTTGAGTTTGTGTTTTTATGTATTGTTTTTATAATCTATGTAATGTTTTATGTCTTATGGCTTTAATGTTTATTTCATGTGCGTATGCGTGTGTGTGTGTGTGTGTGTGTGTGTGTGTGTGTGTGTGTGTGTGTGTGTGTGCAGGTGTGTGTGTGTGGGTGGGTGGGAAGGGGTGTGTGAGTGTTGATGTATATACAAATACATATACTAGCACAGGCTTTTATGTGACGATTTATAATGTCTCTTTACAATGTCTTACTGGTATGTACTTGTGAAATGATGTGGAGCAGAAGAAAAATTTCCGATGGACAATAAAGTTGATTGAATTGAATTGAATTGAATTGAATTGAAAGCTTCAATCAAAGTGGGCACAAATGAACCGGAGATTACTGCATGATGCAACATCCTTCTCAGGTCCGAGTGTGACAGAGCCTGGGTGGCGTGTGTGAGAGTGAGTGAGTGTGTGTGTGCGTGTGTGTGTGTGTGTGTGTGTGTGTGTGTGTGTGTGTGTGTGTGTGTGTGTGTGTGTGTAAATAAACGCCAGGGATCTCAAACCAGTGGGCAGTGGCAGGATAAAGTTCAAGACGGCCAAACAGCGCCCCATGGACCACTGCACAAAACAGCAACACTGAACGCTGCAAAGTCTGAGGTTGCCCACCTGTGGGTGAAGCGGATGAAGGCGGACGTGTTGACATACAGACTGATGGGGTTGCGGGCCCCAAGCCCCTGAGAATCGGTGGCCACAATCACCACACTGTTGTAGTCCATGTCCAGGTCAGCCACCAAGGGCAGACCCATCAAAATCTGCCAGAAGAAATATGTATTGACTGAATAGAATACAAGTCAACCATCACATTGCTGAAAAGAAAAAAAAAAAAGCTATTGAGTATACAAATCTGGTCATTTTTTCCATTTTCAAGGAATTTATCTAAAGCAAAATAATAAATAGTCCACTGTATCTGTTGATTTTTCTTTTTCATTTTCACAGAATTAATCTACTGCAAAACAAGAAATAGTCCACTTATACACTGCAGTGAGGATACTGACAAATAAACAAATAAGTAGACAGACAGATATAGATAGATAAGATAAGATAGATACGGGTTGCTTTTGTCAGTATCCTCACTGTGATGTATAAGTGGACTGACCATTTCTTGTATACATATTGATGATCAGTGAGAACAGTTCCTGCAATTTTGAATAATGCAGCTAAACATGTTTGCGCCAGTGCCAGGTGTCTGCATGGCACTACAGATTGTCAACAGGCATGTCAATCTCAAACCAAGGCTACAGTCAGACAGACATGGCATGTGATGATGCCAAACATCAACAGACAAATGTCACCACCATGCCAAAGACATTTCAGGACAATGCCTGGTGTCAACAGATATGTCATGACAATGCTAAACACAACAAGTCTCATGAGGACACCAAACACCGACAGATCTGTCATGAAAATACACAGCTTCAACAGACAAATCTCCTGACAATGCCAGATGCCAACAAATAAATCTTATGACAATGCAACATGTCAACAGACATGCCATGGCAATGCCAAATGTCAACAAACATGTCATGACAACGCCAAGTAGTGACAGACAGATGTCATGTCAATGCCAAGTGTCAACATGCATAGCAATGCCAAATGTTGGGAGACATGTCTCCACAATGCCAAGTAGTGACAGACAGAAGACATGACAATGGCAAGCAGCGACAGATGTCATGACAATGCCAACTGTCAACAGACAGATGTCATGGCAATACCAAGCAGCAACAGACAGATGTCATGGCAAAGCCAAATGTCAACAAACAAAGCAATGCCAAATGTTCGTAGGCATGTCTCGACAATGCCACGTAGCGACAGACAGATGTCATGACAATGCCAAGTGTTAACAGACCTGACGTAACAAAACCAGATATGTCATGACAATACTTGATGGCACGTCAGTATAACTGTCAAAAGTACAAAATTTATAGTTCCACTTAAAGCACAAAGAACAGATTCATTATAAACGAAACCAAATGCACTGCATCAAAGGACGCTGACATCAGGGTGGGAAACATGAGGACAAAGACAACAGGCATTACTTGAAACATGAGGACAAAGACAACAGGCATTACTTGAAACATGAGGACAAAGACAACAGGCATTACTTGAAACATGAGGACAAAGACAACAGGCATTACTTGAAACATGAGGACAAAGACAACAGGCATTACTTGAAACATGAGGACAAAGACAACAGGCATTACTTGAAACATGAGGACAAAGACAACAGGCATTACTTGAAACATGAGGACAAAGACAACAGGCATTACTTGAAACATGAGGACAAAGACAACAGGCATTACTTGAAACATGAGGACAAAGACAACAGGCATTACTTGAAACATGAGGACAAAGACAACAGGCATTACTTGAAACATGAGGACAAAGACAACAGGCATTACTTGAAACATGAGGACAAAGACAACAGGCATTACTTGAAACATGAGGACAAAGACAACAGGCATTACTTGAAACATGAGGACAAAGACAACAGGCATTACTTGAAACATGAGGACAAAGACAACAGGCATTACTTGAAAAACCTAATCTGGCTGCAGAACCACAACAGCAATCACAGAATCAAGAATTACAAAACGCATGTTGCGACCATGTTCGAATTCCAGTTGGTAAAAACTTCCCTCCATGATTTACGATTTTAAAAAAAAAGGTCATTGCACGACTATCTTAAAATGTTTTGTGTAAGCATTCCACTGATTTTTGGCAAGATGAACACTCTTTATATAACGTCACAGGAAATCACAAAACAAAAATGGCAGCACTGAGAGAGGAGGGAGAAATGATTATGGAAAGTCACCTGTTTGCTGGAATCCAGCTGGACCCAAAAATTCACAGGCAAAGGTCGGTCATAGGGCAGGGTCAGGGTCAAGGTCAGGAAGCGAGTGCTGCCATCCTCAACATCGTAGAACATGTTGTCAGGGATCCTCTTCTCAAAGTAGCAGCCGAGCATGACGGTCATGTAGCTGATTGAGTTGACCAGGAAGGGCGGGTTGTTGGGGGGTTCTGAAACAGGGAATTCAGTTACATCATCGTTAGCAACAAAGGTGCAGGTGCAAATGACAACACCGCAAAACAAGCACTTGCACTTGCACACACACACATATATACACACACGACACAGACACAGACATAGACACACACACACTCTCACACGCACACACACACACACACACACACACACACACAACCTTGTCTGACAGCAGAGGGGCATCTTGGGAGTCATGACCTGGATGTGGCTTGGCCCCAATACAGCGTAAAGGAGTTCAGGGTCAAAATCACTTATACAAGGGAGGGGCTTCTCTGAAGACCTTCTGCTGTCAAGCTGTCCCTCTAGAGTTTCGTCCTTTATCAGTGCTAGTCATGCGACTGACACAGCTGACCAGAAACGACAGGGCTGCTGAGGGTGGGGTGGAATTGGGGGGGGGGGGGGGGGGGGGGGGGGAGGGGAGGGGAGGGGGTCTGAATGAGGGAACAGTACTACATTAGCTTTCGTTAAAAAATGGTCGAGCTGAGTGGGAATGGTGGAATGTTACATGGCAGAAGTGAGGACTCTGAAATGAATGATGGAAATTGATTACATTAGTGGGCATGATCACAGCGATCGTAACAGATCCCGATCTGTATTCTGCTGAATTGTTACGCGCAGTTCTGTTCTGAACTGAAATGAACTGAAGTGAGTTGTATTCCATTCACTATACTGTGTTGTAGTACTTGCACTGGCCTGTATCAAACTGAATTGAATACACTGTACTGCATTGTACTGCACACAACTGTAATGTGTTTCATGTTGTATTGAACTGAGTGACACTGTACTGTATTGTGTGACATGAATTTGTGTTTTCTTACAACGCATTGAATTGTATCGCATTGTGATGTGTAGTATACTATAATTATCTGATTCATCAAAACAGACAATATACATGTCCGCATCTGATCTCTCTGTGAATGTGTGTGTGTGTGTGTGTGTGTGTGTGTGTGTGTGTGTGTGTGTGTGTGTGTGTGTGTGTGTGTCTGTTTGTGTGTCTGTCTGTCTATCTATCTACCTAGAGAGAGAGAGAGAGAGAGAGAGAGAGAGAGAAAGAGAGAGAGATATGCATATACACATATGTGAATTTACAATTCTAATAATCATACGCTTGACATAAAAAAAAACTAACATTTTTATTATTTTAGAAAGGTCACATAATCACCCTCTATCCGTTAGTCTAATCCACAGTGTGTTATCACCAGTCATCATAATAAGCTCATCAAAGATACATCTTTCCAGAAAAATTCAAGACATCTGTTGACTTGTGAAAAGCACACGTCAGTACCATTCCAAAAAAAAACACCTGCCAGGTGAAACTTCCAAAACACCACATTCAGACAGATGCGACAAGATGAAAAAAAAACCTACCAATGGTGACTGACGCTTTGGTCACTGGCTTTGGAGGCATCTTGCGACGCCGAGTGGTCCCCACATCACCCCTGCCCAGCCACCATGGTGTGGTCGTCAGCCGGGGCCTCGGGGCAACCGTCGTTATTTCCCTCCACCACCATCGTGTGGCTCTGGTCATTGCTGGAGTCCTCCGTGTGGTGGCGTTGGTCCACGAAGGGAGTGGAGTTGTTCTCCACCTCCATGTAGGGGTAGTTCTGGTTGACAGGGTGGTGGAAGCGAGTTGGTGGTGGAATTGGGCTTGTGACTGTCTTCCATTTTTTAGAAACTGTTGTTATGCTATAGGGTGTGGTCCCGGGTGATGTCCGTTTTCGTGATGACGTGATATTCAATGTTGATTCTGAGGTAGTTGTTGTGGTAGTTGCTGAAGATGGAACTGTGGTTCTGGTGGACGCTGCTTCAGGCACGTGGTCAGCTGTGTGCCTGACTGACACTAAAGTAGTCGTGGTCAATGAAGAAGACACACTTGGACCTGAACCTACACTCACATAACCAGCAGATGTAGTGTCAGGCAGACTGGGAGTCAGTGTGGATTCATGGACTCTGTTGGAAAAGGCAGCCTCTTCACTTACCAAACCTGATGCTTCTGATGATGAGAGTCCTCTCTCTAGTGTTGGAGAACTCAACTGACCTCTCACATAGGACTGTGATGCACACTCAGTCTGAGCGCACGATCTTTCATGTTCTGAGGAAAGCTCTGAAATGATATTCATAGTGGTCCCTGAGTACCAATGGTCTGACACTGATGCCATCAGAGCATCATGACTATCTGCGGCAAATGAAGGTGTAAATGAGCTCAGAGTCTGTTCAGACTCTGGGGATGATCTCCTAGCTGGGATGTCCCCTGTCATGGTCACCTGATTTCTTTGATCAAGAACAGATGAAAGGCTGCCACCCACTGTGGCTCTCATTGGTACAGATACAGTGGTTTCCTGACTGAACATAATATGTGCTGTTTTATTGATTGGTTTCCCGTCCTGCCAAAGTGGCTGATGAGAGACAGAAAACAGCTGAGTCGGATCAAGTGAAATCAAAGGTGCGGAAGGATTCTGCGTTGCTGTGACATCGATGTCCTTGTGGTGGTCAGATTCCGCAGATGGAAGGGGCAAAGGGGTGATAGTAACCATGGAAAGATCTGGTGAAGCCTGGAATGACGACTGGAGCTGTGTCACTGAGGCATGCAGCCAGGACCTCTGTAAAGGTTCCGTTCTCTCAGATTCTGCTCTTGTACGTGTAAAGACCTGTTCACTTTCTATGTGTGGTAACAGCTTGATTGCACTGGTTTCAAGGAAACCTGGTCTGGGCAAGCTTTCGGTTATTCCCCGAGATCCAAATTCATCTACTGCGGATGAAGAATGTAAGTCACCTGAGAAAATTACTTTGGATGTAAAAGTCAATGTTGGGGTGGGTTTATCATAAACAGAAGACATCACTCCACCTGAATCCTCTCTAGATGACTGCAGCATCGTGTGCGGCAAGAACATCCCACTGACAGGAGTGACAGACACACCACCACCCTGAGCTGTGGAGAAAACCACAGACTTCGTTTGGGATGTAGCCATCACTGTGGCAGACATCTGTTGCCGAGTCAGCGTAGGAGCTGGTTCCAAACCTGGCTCAATGGAAGAAAGAAAGTCCTCCTGTGTTGTGAGACCAGCCCCATGCCAGGACATGACTGTGGCCGAAGGGGGGTACAAAGCTGGGGTGGCAACAGGTGTCCTCAACCCTACTCGCCTTCTCCTCCGCCGATGGTTTAGATGGCTCACTTTGGTGGCGAGGTACCATCCCACCACCACCATCCCCACCTCCCTCTCTATCCTGCCCACCTGCACATTATGCTGGAGGATCCTGGTGAACTCATGCAGATGTCGACTCGCCGAACACGACAGGGACCAGAACAGCTCGGAGTGGCTTTTTTCACGGCAGTTAGAATGGTCCGACGCACCACCGGCCTCCATACGATAGCCTTCATCCAAGAACAGTAACCTGTCGTCCACAGAGCTGAGCCAGGTGAGAGAATCTGCGGGAATGGAGAGGAAGTCCGCCATCTGCTGAACCACCTGCACTCTTTGAGAGGCGTTCATCTTGTCTGGGGTTGCACATAGAACCAGGCTGGCCCTGTGATGGCTGTTGCACTGCTTGTGTTCTGAACGCTTCGCCACCAGTAGGGCATCATCCGCACACCGAGTTTCAGAATGCTGCACACTGCCCTCACTCGCCCCTGTGAACAACACTTCCGTTCTTGATTCACGTGAGGTGGATTTTTCAACGCTATTTTGATGATGACCTGAAAAATCACTTTTAGCCGAGTCTGACACTGTCAGCTGCGTTAAGGAAGCTGCTGGAAGCTCTGTTGATAACAAATTATTAACGGCAGTTGATGTGGAGGATGGAAGTATGTGAGGTTCTACAGAAACCAAGTTGGAGAGTAGAGACGTCTTTGGCAGAGAATCTGTCATGACGTGACCGTTGTGAGAAAGTGATGCTGAGTGGACAATGATCTCCACGTGATGCTGCACGTACTGGCGTGACTGACTGTGTGATGAGGGGAAGGAGAATGTAAGGGACGAGGCACCAAGGTGCTTAACGGTGGGCACACCCCGAAGGCTCCTGTCTCCCTCGTGGAACATCAGCCAGGAAGGCAGGTCCTGCAACACAATGGCCCAGAGTCATCGTCAGCCATCTTGACATGCACACACTTCACACATGTACACATGGAGGATGGACGTGGAGGATGGGGATAGATAGGGCAGGAGTTTTTCCTACAAGAACCTAAACCTGAAAGCAGTCATGAGTCTTCACGGGTGAAAGAGTCTGCACATTAATCTTGCAAGAGAAGAAAACAACAATAACATTAAAAACAACGACAACATCAAAATACAGCTGATGATCACAAAAGGAGGACAGAGGATAGAGGGGATAAGGGAGAAGTACCCAAATCTAGAACAGCAAACAAAGGAAGGGACGGTGGAGGTGGTGCAGCATACGTACCAACCAAACATCAACAACAAATGGATAAAGGAGGTCTACTCTCTCCCAAAGGTTGGTATGGACCTAAATGATTTACCTCCTGTGTACTTTTTGGTTGATAGGCCATGTTCGCAAAAAGACAAAATGTCAATGTTTAAGGCGCCAGAAAGTTTTACAATTCAATGAAAATACAATTATTTGACAACCATCATTTCACCTCATTCAGTGGTCGTCAGAGGTGCATGGTCGGATCCAACATAAGCAGGACACCAACTCCTAAATACCCCCCTTCCTCCGCCACTGACAACAATAACTGCTTTTTCACAGACCCTGCTTGAATAGGTGACCCCTCCGGAGGGCGCCACTGTATCCATCCAACACCTGTCCCCTGAACTTGATATTGGAGACTTTGACACGAACTCGACATGACCGTGGAAGAAAGGATCTCTTAAAAAAAAAAAAAACGATTTCTGTAATGAAATGCAGTAATGCATCCTCCCCCACCTGTTGAATGAATGAACACTAAAGTATCATCATCTGCTTTATGCACGTTCAATGAGAAACCGGTCACCGCATCTGTCCGCACTATCCCTGGTCACCATAGAGAGAGCTCTCACGCCGGCAAGCACAGTAAACAGCATCTTTCCATGTGCAGGAATATCTCTGAAGGCGCGCTCTGGCTGGAACTGGCTCTGTGACGGACAAAACGTGCCATGTGTGTGGCTGTGGAAAGAAGGAGTAGGCTACATCCTCAAGGGAGTGCACTGCTGTTAGCTCACAGTCAGTCGTTAGCGAAGGGGGCCCTCTGGCGATAATGAGAATGATGAAAGCGACGCTATGAAGTTCCATTCTGGTCTGAAATGATGGTACAGGGCGTTGTTCTCTTCACTCCCTGTCTTAACAATAACGCAGTGTCAACCAGACCCGAGAGATACAGAAGCATGTGGTGTCTGGCAGGAAATCTGACTTTCACTTTCACTTTCAGAGACGCAACAATTAAGACCTAAGTAAATGGAACTCAACTGTGTTGTTCTAGTTTTCCCAGATTAGCCTATAACTAGTTCAAATCTGGGCTGAAGTCACCCGGGACTGGCAATTCCACAACTTAAAGGCCCGGATTGATAGGACTCCACTCCATGACCCCCCAGTCTGAAGGCCAGCGACGTTAATGACCACCATAGTGACATTCTTATTCTGAAAGTGAAGAGAGAGAGTGGGAGAGAAAAACTCTGTGTGTGTGTGTGTGTGTGTGTGTGTGTGTGTGTGTGATTGAAGATAGCAGGGAAGGGTTCTGCAACGTGTGACTTTCACTGCACCTCTAATTCTCAACACAACAAACACACCAGTCCTTGTGGGCTTCTGTGTTGAAATGGCTTTTGTCGTCTACTGTTGCTTGGGGACTAGACTTGCATGGTATTTACCGTCTAACTTGGATGACAACTGTACGATTTTTCACAACAAAGCCTCTCTCCCATTTCACTTTTTTTTTTTTTTTTTTTTTTGTTGAAAAAATCTTTGTCCCGTTAAAGATTCTCTCCCTTTGAAGCCTTTCTTCTGGAGCATTGTCATCTCTGTCTGTGTTACTTTTACCTCCCATTAAAGGCTCTCTTTTATTTGAACGTCACTTTCTAAAGTACTCTATGTCTTCACAGAGTTTTCACAGTATTGACGACAACAAAAAAGACAAACGCTCTTTCTCCGCTTCTCTTTCTCCATTTCTTCCTTTCTCTTTCTTCTGTCCATCCTTCCCTTTTGTCGGTTCATCCCTACCTGTCTTTTCTCTGTCTGTCTTTCTACCCCTCAGTTTCAGATCAGAAAGGTAATGTGTTAAGCAAAACACTGCTCAGCATACTTAAATTAAAGTGAAGATTTTTTTATTGACACACTTTCTGCTCTAACTACCGCTCCCAGTAGTGCTAGGGGCATTTCTTTGTTCTCGATGTACTCTCTCTCTCTCTTTCATTCTGTTTCTTGGCATTCCATAAAACACACACACACACACACACACACATATATATATATATATATAGATAGATAGATAGATCAATGTAGTTGCACAGCCTAAAACGATTCTAAAAGTGCTCAACCCCTTGGGGAGCAACATTTGTTAAAATAAGTGTTAAAAAGGAATATTAAAATACTCTACAAGTACTAAACAAATTTGTAGAGTATTTTAATATTCCTTTTTGACACTTATTTTAACATATATATTATATATATATATATATATATATATATATACACATATAATTATACACACACTTATTTACACTCACACAAGAGGACATGTGCACACAGAATCAATTTTTTAACAAACACCTCCCTTGTCTAATTCATTATGCCCACTCCCAAATCCCTTTTCCTATCACCAACTCCCTCCCCTCCCCCCTCCCTGACAAACATAAAACTGCTATCCGGCCTCGCTGCTCAACCGCCGTACTGAAACACACCTCTGGCGTAATCCCTATAAGTATCTCTCGGCAACACTTTACGACTGACAGGGGAGCTGATCGGCAGGTGAGCGGGAGAGGCAATTAAAGTTACCTGCCCTGAATACACAGCGCCTTCCTCCACTTGTGGAGGTTTTCCCTGGACTCAGCAGTTTTTTGAGCACAGCTGTTGTGCGCTCCCTGTTGCAGACGATAGTGCATGTACGTGCATGTGACCCCCCCCCCCCATCCCCTCCTCTACCCCAGTCCTCTCCCCCCCCCATCCCTCCCACCACCCTCTCCCTCCCTTGCCTGCCCGCACTAATACACGCATGCAGGTGCACAAATGCACAACAAGAAAGAGAGAGAGGAGGGAGAGAGAGGAGGGAGGTGTTATCATCGCTGGGTGACCTCAAAATGGGCCAGGTATTTGCCGAGCGGCAATGGGATTGTGCATGAAACGAGTATATAATCGGAATTAAACCAGCAGTTACAGCAGAAAAACAACTCAGTTTAAAAAAAAAAAAAAAAAAAACCCAGACCATAGTCATGCATTGCAAAAAGACAGAACATTGGGCCCGGGCCATGGAATGGCGCGCGCGCGCACACACACACACACACACACACCACCTATGCGCGCGCGCACGCTCGCCCGCCGCCCCCCCCCCCCCCAACCCCCCACCCCCTCCTCCCGCACCCACACCCACATAGAGAGTTTAATTTTCATAACAGCCCCAGGTGGAGTGGGAGAAAATGGGATGCGGAAGAAGATTTCTACAAAGTCCAATTGCTCGTTTCTTGGAAATCCTTTCCAATAAACCAGATCCTGTGCACTAATCCCCAAACACACGCGTGTGCTTGTGCACCCGCTTGCGCGCGCACACACACACACACACACACACACACATACACGCACACACGCACGCACGCACACACACACACACACACACACACACACACACACACACACACACACACACACACACACTTATTCAGCTTGTTACTCTTTTTGAGGTGTGAAGGATATAAATCAGGAAAAAAATCACAGGGAACAAAACCGAGTGAAGTCATGACCTAAGAGCAGAACGAAATGCATTTCACTCTGTCACCATTTGGCCTACGATAGAATGGCAAAACACTCAAAGTTTGAAAAAAAAAGTTATTTATACATTTCACTCCAGTTTTATGAAAGTACTTTGCCATCAGACGAAAATCTGTAAAAAAAAAAAAAAAAAAGATATAAACAGATTTTATTTTAAAGAAAAACTCTCTCTCCCCCTCCCTCCCCCCCCCCCTCTCTCTCTCTCTCTCTCTCTCTTATATATATATATATATATAAGCTACACACAAAAAGTTAAGGATCACTTTCACAAACATTCATAACTGTCAAAATAAGAAAGTCAATGCGTTGAAGTTTGGCCAACATTTAATTCCATTCTTTAGTGATAACGATACACAATTGCCTTCAATCTCGAGCAATCGTTTGGTGTTTACATTTGATTAAAGTGGGTACGTATCCAAATTTGATTTCCCAAAGTCATTGAAATCACAAGACAGGGCATACTGATGCTCCCAAAAGCTCAGTAATGCGTGTAACCACCATGGCTGTTCTGGCACTCGACGCAGTGAGTCCTCATCGAGTTGACCAGGTTGGTGAAGATCCTCTGTGGAAGCGCCTGCCACTCAGCCTGCAGCATCTGGTAGAGGTGTTGGGCATCCCTGGGAGGGGGGTGGCTCCTCACTTTGCGATCCAGCTCATCCCAGAGGTTCTCAATCGGGTTGAGATCGGGACTGCATGCTGGCCACTCCATTCTGTTGACTCCAGACTGCTGCAGGAAGTCGTTGACCACCCTTGCCCTGTGGGGGCGAGCATTGTCATCC
This sequence comes from Conus canariensis, assembly GCA_033310375.1. Classification (NCBI taxonomy): domain Eukaryota; kingdom Metazoa; phylum Mollusca; class Gastropoda; order Neogastropoda; family Conidae; genus Conus; species Conus canariensis. The sequence continues at coordinate 48,975,724 of CM065734.1, forward strand.
TGGTAGACAGCCCTCGGTCCCATCTGCTGCAGTGTAGGCACAGCCAGCGGTCGAAGGATCTCATCCCGGTATCGGATGCCAGTCAGGTTACCCTGTACATGATACATGTTCTGTGGTGAAGGCTGAAGGCCCCCCAGACCATTACAGAACCTCCACCAAAGGCCACCTTTTCTTGGACAGTGGCGTCAGTAAAGCGTTGCCCTGGGCGCCTCCAGACCCTCAGTCGGCCGTCGTTGTGGTGAAGGGTGAAGCGTGATTCATCACTGAACAGGACCTGGGACCATTGCTGATGTGTCCACCTCACGTGACGTGCGCAGAAGGCGCGGCGTGCTGCCCTATGGGCTGGAGTTAAGCGTGGCCGTACTGCTGGGCGACGAGAACGGAGATTAAACCCATGTAGGCGGTTCCGTATGGTCTGCTGGCTGATGTTGATGTTAGTAGCCACCCTGAACTGCCTTTGAATTATGCTGGAAGAGGCTGTTCTTGTCTGCAGGGCTTGTCGTTCAATGAGACGATCGTCACGTGGGGTTGTCTTCTTCGGTCGACCAGATCTGCGTCTTTCATGGACAATCCCAGTGGCTGTGAAGCGTTGAATCAGTCGGACAATGACCAAAATGGACACATGGAGTCGCCTGGCCACTTCTCGCTTGGGAACACCATCTTGGAACCATGCAACAGCTCGTCCCCTATCCAACTCGCTTAATTTTCGTCGTGGAGGCATTGTCAGATCAGGCCTACTACTGGTGGAATGTCTTCTTAAACAGCCAAGCGAGCAACAGCATCTCACACATAAACAGCAGTGCTTGCACGTGCATAATGGTTTTTCCATCTGGCAAGTGCAATGTGTTCAGGCAGAACGGTCCAAAACAAGGTCATTTTTCGCAAGTTTCCGCTTTTCCGTTTGCGGCCCAGCTCAGTAGTAGAGAATCCCGTGCAATTTTCGCACTAACACAACATCGCCCACTTTCAGCTGAACAAGAATTCATGACAATTTGGCTGGACTAAGAAATAAATAACAGTAGCGAACTGAGTTTATTACGCA
>CM065734.1:48981765-48994265 GCA_033310375.1 Conus canariensis
AGTCGGTTGACCCCTTTCCATTCATTTCAAAAACAAAAAAAAACAAAAAACAAAAAAAAGCTGCGCAGCGTCAGATAGAAGAAGCTTGGCACGATGGTTTGGGGATCGTTTTTTTCTGTTGCTTTTTTTTTTCTTTCTTTCTTCTTTTTTTTTTTTTCCTTTTTTTTTCTCTCCTTTTTCTTGTTCTTCCTTTCTGTCTCAAACTGCTGCCAGCGTAGTGACCATACGATACCTGAGCTGCTCAGGAATGCTGTCAGTCTCAGAGCTGGGGTGTGATTCTCTCTCTCTCTCTCTCTCTCTCTCTCTCTCTCTCTCTTCTTTTTTTTTTCCCCGCGCAAGTCGGAAATTCCCCTCAGAGGTCTGAGTTGGGCAGTCTTCTTGTTCCCGCAGTGAATCTGTCCCGTGTCCTCACAACACACGTCTCAGGGAGGATGTGGGTGTGGTGTTGCATGGCTGCACACAGAACACACAAAACAAACCTGTTACAACATTATGTTACGTAACGTTACGTTAGGCTATTTTCTGTTGTGTTAGTCCTTCAGACAATGATCAATTACTGCTTTGTTCAGCGCTAACACTTTGTCCACATGATTTCAGGTTATGTATGGTATGTCACGCTACATACTTTCGTATCATATCATGCCCACATCATGTTATATAATTCCATATAATACTATATTATGTATTATAATACAATATAATGAATTAGGTAAAGTGAAAGTCTTTATAATTCTTCAGGTTTTGCTGTAACAATCAAATCGTGTCCACTGATAAGGACGAATAAACACAGTTTATACGCATGAGTCCTACAGAGAGAGAGAGAGAGAGAGAGAGAGAGAGAGAGATGCATGGATTTGGAAACAAATTTTGTATTATTACTGTGTGAAAAAAATTCTGCTATCCGAAAAAAATGGTTACTTCTCATTTTGTGATTTATTTTCTGGAAAACTAAAACAAACAAAAAAACAAACCTAAAAAATTCCCTTAATAAGACCAAATATATTTAATATATTTAATCATAAAATGTTTCCTAAGACTTATCAGATACTCAGTAAAAAAAAAAAAAGACAGATACTCAGTAAAAAGACAATCACTCTGGAGTTACGTTCCCTGATGCACACGTCACTGACGTTGAACCAAGTCGTTATGTTTTTGCAAAATAGGACCTCCATGTTCCGCCATACACATCACAGCCCGATTCATGACATCCCGTATCCGGAAGTCTTTAAAGGTGAGAGACTTTTTTTGTTGTTGGCGGGTCTTTTAATGTAAAGAAAAAAAAACTGGTATTGAGTTTTAACTTTACGCTTTACATCTCTCACTTTGTTCTTGCCCTGATATGGCTTTTGTGGTCGGCACGGCTTAAAGCATCATGATTTGATTTGATTTGTCTTTTCGGATTCATTTTTTTCTGGCTTTTCCCTCCGCGTCACTTCTCCTACCTCATGACACTCTCTCTCTCTCTCTCTCTCTCTTCTCTCTCTCTCTCTCACACACACACACACACACACACACAGTACACAACACAACACAACACACACACACACACACAACACACACACACACACACACACACACACACACACTACACAACGCACACACACACGCACTACACAACATACACACACTACACCACACACACACACACACACACACACACACACACACACACGCGAAATGTTTCGGAAGTAATAATCCACACACTAACAAACGGTTGAAAAATGGATATTCACCTACAGCTGATTTTTTTCAGCCATAAAGGGCTCGGAAGGAGAATCAGAATGACTAACAAACTGCAGAGAAACATAAGCAGTACTGAAGCATTCAAACACAAAAACACAAAAGGCTAAAGAAAAATCGGAAGAAAAAAAAATTAAAGGAAAAAAAAAAACTACCACAAATTCAACACGCAATACACAGCTTGGAAGAAGTGACCCAACTGCCTCTGAGGGGCACCCCCTCCTCCTCCCCCCATACACACACACACCACCACCCCCACCACCACTCACCAAACATCACCCTGGATCTCTCCACTCCCCCCCCCCCCCCCCATCGCCGTCTCCCTCGACCCACCTCTACCATCGTCACCCTCCCCCCCCCCTCCATTCCTCTCTTCCTCCCTCCCCCCCCCCTCCATTCCTCTCTTCCTCCCTCGTCCTTCCCTCCCTTGGTGAAAGAACTCGTAGAGAATATACAAACTGTCTGCTTCCCGCGTTCTTCTTCAAAGAAGAAGAAGAAGAAGAAGAAGAAAGAAACAGAGCCTAGTCCTCCCAGAAGACTACCCCCCACCCCCCACCCCTTCCCTCCGCCTCACCCCAACTTAACTTCGTGTGGAGGACGATCAACCTCCGTCACACCCTCCCCAAGAGAGAGAGCGAGAGAGGGTGGGGGAGAGAGAGAGGGAGGGAGAGGGAGAGAGAGGGAGGGAAGGAGAGAGAGAGGAAGTGACGGAAGGAGAGAGAACGAGAGAGGGGGGAGGGAAGGAGAGAGAGGGGGGAAGGAAGGAGAGAGAGAGGGAGGGAGGGAAGGAGAGAGAGAGGGGGGGAGGGAGGGAAGGAGAGAGGAAGAGAAGGATAGAGGGGGAGGGAGGGGGGAGGGAGGGAAGAGAGAGAGAGAGGGAGGGAGGGAAGGAGAGAGAGAGGAGGGAAGGAGAGAGAGAGAGAGAGAGGAGGGAGGTGGAGAAAGAGGGAGGGAGGGACGGACGGGGGAGGGGGAAGAGAGAGAGAGAGAGAGAGAGAGAGAGAGAGAGAGAGAGAGAGAGAGATGCCATCACAACCTCCCCAAAAGAGAGAGAGAGACAGATAGACAATCAGAGACAGACAGACAGGCAGACAGACAGACAGACAGATTCATTCCTATTCAGTCTCAAGGGGCAAAACTTGTACCCTGCCCGAGGAGCCAATATATAACGCAGGAGTGCGCCTGCACGCGCGTGGACTGCGCGCAGTGTTGTACAGTTTCAGTGAAGGAGGCGTCACTGCGCCCAGACTAGTCCATATACGCTTCACCACACGTGCTAAGCCCAGGGAAGTGGTGGCTGAGCCTTGTGCACGGGAGGGATGAGGAGGGAGCTTCTACAGTCTGGGCGTGCAAGAGAGGAGAAAAATCGGAGAGGAGAGAGAGAGAGAGAGAGAGAGAGAGAGAGAGAGAGAGAGAGAGAGAGAGAGAAGATAGACAGACAGACAGAGACAGACAAAAGACAATGAAAGAGACTGAGAACGACAGACAGACAGACACAGACAGAGGCAGACAGACAGACTGACAGAGAGAGAGAGAGAGAGAGAGAGAGAGAGAGAGAGAGAGAGAGAGAGAGAGAAGGAAGACGACAGACATACGTATATAGGTGGAAAAAACATAACAAAACACACACACACACACACACACACACACACACACACACACACACTCTCTCTCTCTCTCTCTCGCTCTCTCTCTCTCTCACACACACCACACACACACACACACACACACACACACACACACACACGGAAAAGCAGACGCCACGCACCCTCCACCCTCCCAACCCCTAACCCCCCCCCCTCCCCATACACACACACACACACACACACTTTCAGGCAGGCAAGGAAAGTGTCTGGCATGCTTGGCAGGACTCTGAGATTACCGCGGTCTGCGCACAGCCTCAAACAATGGGACTGGTGCCAGACAAACCCTGCTCCGCAGCCAGAACAAAGCACCGGGAGGGAGACAGAAGTTGGTGAGCCCGGGGGGGGGGGGGGGGGAGGGGAGGGCGAGGGGGGGGGGTGACGGGACAGGGAATAAGGCGGGGAGAGGGAGGGGGAGGGAGGAGGGTGAAGCAGAGGAAGCGGCTGGGATGTGGTCTTTTAGTTGGTACATTCCTGAGGAAACGGGTGGAGGTGAGAGCACGGGCGTGGGGGGGGGGGGGGGGGGGGAGGCGGAGGTGGGGTGCGTGACTTTGACTTGCTTCGCGTTGTGCAGTACGTGTCTGAGAAGGGGTGAAGTGGGTTGTTAGTGGTATGTCTTTTTTTTTTGGGGGGGGGGGGGGGGGGGGGGGGTCTTCAACGTGGGCGTGTCTAGAAAGTACAGGCTTTCTTTTAATTGATACAATAAGGATCCTAAAGAGAGACAGAGAAGACAGCAGAGAGGCGATGAAACTTAAAAACTCGGATATTTACTTAACTTAAAAATATGACAAAGGGGGAAGGAAGGAAGAAGAGAGGAGGAGAGAAGAAGACTTGAAAGCGTGGAGGAAGTACATAGAAAGAAGGCATTCATTATTAAAAGAAAACAAAAAAGAACGACAAAAAAGACAGAAACAGACAGAAACAAGACGAGCGATGAAACTAAAAAACATCAGGATGATTACAATAGAACTTGAAACAAAAATATGAAAAAAGAGAAAGAAAGAAGAAGAAGAAGAAGAAGAGAAGAAGAAGAAGAACAAGAAAAGAAGAGAAAAGAAAAGAAGATAAGAAGAAAGAAGAAGAAGAAAAAAGAAGAAGAAGAAGAAGAAAGAAAGGAAAAGAAAGAAGAAAGAAGAAGAAAGAAAGAAAGAAGAAGAAGGAGGAGAGAAGAAGAAGAAGAAGAAGAAGAAGAAGAAGAAGAAAAAAAAGAAGAAGGAGAAGAAGAAAAGATAAGAAGAAGAAGAAAAAAGAAAGAAGAAGAAAAGAAGAAGAAGAAGAAGAAAGAAAGAAAGAAGAAGAAGAAGAAGAAAGGGAGTGAAGAAAAGAGAAAATGAGAACATCAACAAATTAATGATTAAAAAAAAAAAGAAAGACAGAAAAAGAAAACGAACAAACAAACAAACAAAAACAAACATAGAATATTATTTCTGCATCATTATCCGAGTCAGAGTATTTCAGTACTTCCTTCTATCCTCGACAGTCAATATTCCTATGCACCTCCAGTGGCAATATTTAGGCAACTCTTCCACGAAGCCTCGAGAAGCAGTACTTCCACGTACCTGGACAGGTAATATTTTCACGCAGCTTTGAGAAGCAAAATTTCCACACATCCTGGAGAGCCAATACTTGCACGCAACCCCGAGACGTTATACTTCCATGTACTACCCTGGAGAGACAATACTTCCACATAGGCTCGAATTAAGGTGATACTTCCACACACCCTGAAGAGGCAATACTTCCACGCCGCCTTGTGAGGGAATACTTCCACGCAGTCTTCTGAGGCAATCCTTCCATAAGGATTTGGGATGTAACCCTTCCATGCATTTTTAGCCTCCACAGGCAATGCTTCCATGAAACCTTGAAAGGCAATATTTCCACATAACCACGAAAAGCAGAGGCAGGCAAAACGTCAATGTGGCCTCGAGGGCAATGTTTCCAGAAACCTTGAAAGGCAATATTTCCACACGAGCCAAAAGCCAATGTTACCCACCCCACCCCTTACCCAACCTCAAGGCCTAGAAAACTTCCACACCTCAATATTTCACAGCCATCCAAAAGCCAATCCCCCCCCCCCCCTTCCAACTCCTCCATCAGCCTAGAAATACTCAACCCCTCAAACTCGACTCGTAATTACAGCCCTCCACATACATGCCTGCGGCGGTCAGTCAGCCCAGCGATGATGAGAGCTTTAAGCTCCATCGCCATCGAGACCCACTCTCGGGATGTCTCTGGTGGCGTGTGTGATTTAAGCTCCTGATGGACCCACGGTGCAGGCGTTCATCTCTCCCTTCCCCCCCCCCCCCCCTCCCCCCTTTCATTTGAACTGCCTTTACAACCATCCAACGACAGTACCCTTGAACCGATCGTCACGCCATACACGAACTCAGCAGAGTCTGACTAATCTGGATAAGAGGATAAAAACCAAACTACAACTAAACACACACAAAGAGTTCAAAGTGACGCTTTGTCGCTACACTATACGAAACAGATACTGGATGTTCGACAAATACGTCTGTGGGCGCCCTACGTTAACAACAGCACCGTACCCTTACAGCAGTCCCAAATAAGAGCATTTTGCCTTTGTTTTCGGCACTTTTGTCGACTGATCACAAATAATCAATGCACTGAATACGGAGTCGAGATCTACCACAAAGAGAGGATCTTTCCACAGAAAATGCGATTTCTGTAATGGAACATAGTAACGCACCCTCCCCTCCCCCTTCGGATACATGAAGACATACCGCAGTACTGTCTGCTGGACGCGCGTTCAGTGAGAACCGGCCAGTGCCTCTGTCCGCACTGGCCTGTCCCTGGTCACCATGAAAGAGAACACACGACTCAGATGGAGAGGGCGCACGCCGGTAATGCACAGTATCTTCCAGTACGGAGCGGGGGTGATTTTCCTGAAGGCGCGCGCTAGCTGGAACTGGTGTGACGGCAACGCATGCTGTGCGCGCGGCTGTGGGAAAGAATGAGTGGGCTACATCGCAAGGAAGTGTGCATTGCTGTTAGCTTACGGTCAGCTGTTAGCATAAGGGACTAATATACGTCTTACTTAAGATGTCTTAAAAGAACAGCCTCAACAACGGCACCAGACAACACTTCCCCGATGGCTGTCCTCAGGAGATCGGTCCAGTTCCAAAACGGAGACGATCATGAACGGTGCAGGACATAAACGGCCACATGAGAATTTTAGGTATCTCGTTTCCCTCTGCCTGCATCCTTGCCCACTGTGACCTGTCCGACTGCCTGATCTGTGTAGTTATCTGCGCATTTATGCGTCTGTGAATTTTTTCCCTTAACTGTCAATTAATGAGAATAAGAATTCGTGATTCCACGTAGCCTACTTTCAGTTTTGCTCCAAGACCAGAAAAAGAATCATTGTTAAACATTCGATAATCGACATTGCCGACAAGGTAGGACTAATCAATACTTGCTTTGATTCCAGTCAGCTTCTTTTGCTTTTGCTTTTTTTTCTCTTTTTTTTAAATTCCTTTCCTTTTCTTTTTTTCTTGTTTTTTTCTTTTGTTTTCGTTTGTTTGTTTTTCTTGTTTATTTTAGCATTTCAAATCTAGTACACACCTATACTGTATGCTGTTATGTGGACTTAAACCATTTGATCCGTTTACATGATTTATCTTTCATTATTCTTCCTTTGTGTAGCAGCCTACCTACCCTTCATCTCATGACAATGTTCTTCCTTTTTGGATTTCTCTTTGACTCAAAAGAGTTAACCAGAACAAACTGTTCACTGCACTTCATGTCGAAAAAAAAAGAAAAGAAAAAAAAAAAGATGCAAAGCATATAAACGTACTCCCAGCACAGTGCCAAGAGGGGAGACAATTTCCAGTTAGTGGAAGAAAAAACTCGACAGTGCGGTGGTTATTTCCTTTATCAGACTTGATTCTTTTAAATTATCACTTGTAGCCGTTAGTAACGGCTATTCTGGTAAAAATAAAACATCGGGGATTATCCGTGACCCATAATGAACATACCTACAAATTTTCAGAAAGATCGGCCCAGAAGTTTTGTCTGGAACGAGTGGAACACATTTTGACCACAGACAGACAGACAGACACACAGACAGCATTTCTTCGTTCCCATTGTAAAGTACTCCCTGTTCTATAAGAACTGGGAGTACAAAAAGAAAGAAAGGAAAAAAGGACCAAGCAATACGAATGACGCTCGGACACCCAACATCAAGTCAATGCATGGCAGTTCAGAGCCTTGCCGAACACGAACGGCACGTAATGTCTGTCCTCCAGGGAGACCAGCAGAGCTGTCTTGGTATCTCTCGAAATTAATGATGTCCGGAAATACTTGCGACCGGGGGCGGGGTGGAGGGGGGGGGGGAGCGGAGTAGGGTACAACTAACTAACTAACTGCCTTTAAAGTATAGCACGAACCGCACGAACAATCCAAGTGGACGCTGTCCAACGTTGATGGGTTGGTTGGAACATGGGTCTCGCTGGGGTGGGTTGACACCACGTGTCTCTGTGGTCACCTCATCTGCATGGGGGGTTAAGAGTTGAAAGAGAAGCATACACCACTGCGCTTATATTTGATTCTACGACGTCATTTCACTCTCTCTTTTTCCAATCAAAAAAACAAGATCTCTCCTATCAGGGAAGTGGGCCTGATAAGGCCATAAATAGCCAGCTTCACAGCAGGAAAGAAAACAACAACAAACAAAACCAACCCACTGTACACTGTGCTTGTACGACGCTCTCCTGCATTTAAGATCAGAAATGACAGTTAGTTTGTCCCTCCAGCCAGGTTTTCTGGAACAGGTCGGGTTCAGATTCAATGTTCTAGACCGCACCTTCTTCCACCCTTACTCTCACACAGACCTTTGGTTCTCAATGCTGCATGTCCGGGCACGAAAACACACACACACACACACACACACACACACACACACACACACACACACACACACACCATTCTGTCTCTCCCTCTCTCTCTCACACACACACACACACACACGCGCGCGCGCGCATACGCGCTTTGTTGTTCTGTTTTTTTTTTTCTTTTTTCTTTGTTTCTATCTAAAGAAATTAAATTTCCATACTCAGACCAGACATCATTACCACAAGCTCTTTTGAAAATATGATTCTGTTCAAAATAAATCCTGGCTGGCATTCATTACCTCTCTTTTTTTGTCAGTCAGTCAGTCAGTCAGTCAGTCTCTCTCTCTCTCTCTCTCTCTCTCTCTCTCTCTCTCTCTCTCTCTCTCTCTCTCTCATCCACGCTATCCTCACCCTCGCTCTCCCTCTTGCCACAAGACACGCACGCAAGCACAAACAAATTAAACGAATTGAATTAAACTGTTATGAGTTTAATCTGGCTTGTGATCTGGAAGACAAACTGGGAATCGAGGAGGAAGAGTTGAAGAAAAAAAAAAAAAAGAATGAATGAAAGGTTGGCGCGTGAAGGCACTGGGTGTCAGGGGTGGGGGGGGGGTGGGGTGGAAAAGACTTTAAAGAAAAACAGAATTGAAAAACTGTTGCTTGGTGATCAGGAAATGAAACGGAAAGCTGTCAAATAAGGCAGAAAACCAAGAAACCGGAAATTGGACGCTATCATGCGGAATTAATGACCCGACCTGTAATTCAGCAACGAAATGGAGAGAGAGAGAGAGAGAGAGAGAGAGAGAGAGAGAGAGAGAGAGAGAGAGAGAGAAGAGAGAGAGAGAGAGAGAGAGAGAGGGGGAACACAAAATACAAACATGTAAACAATGCACTTTTAGACTTTATTGAAAGAATAAAAGTTTTTTTGACTGAGGTTGCAGCTTAACACACACACACACACACACACACACACACACACACACACACACACACACACACACACACAAAATTATTATAGTATAATAAATAAATAAATAAATAACCTTTGAAAACAAGAAACCGATTACTTTTTGTTAACTTACCAATTCATCATTTCGACAAACAAATAACTTTTTGAAAGAATCTATTCAGTTTTGATGGCTGAATGTTGTTCCATCAGGATTCACAACTACAACTCATGAGAACAACGAACTGGATGATCAACAAGCAGGGTAACTCTTGCTCCCATGAAGAAAAATTACGCTTGTCATGGTCTTGTAATCATTTCATCATGAGAGCAAGAGTTACCCTTCTTGTTCGTCATTTACTGTTTACTGTGCTCTGCTTTAATTTAGGATTCCTTTTCATACAATGCAAGAGGCTTCATTCCAAAAAAAAAATCTGTTCTGGGGAGAATGGACATTTTGTGTTAAGAAATGGCTGTTTTCATTAACTGGGAGGTTGGAGGAACAATGCGGGGAATAATTTGTGTGTCAACTGCTTTGCTGTTTGGAAATTCGGCAAGTGTTTTATGATGATCATTGGACGACAATTATCCATTTTGAAAACAGCACGTTTGTGGAATTCCCACTTGGGGGTTTTAACACGTCAGCCTCGTTGATTCCATAGCGTCGTGGCATAATGGACGCTGGACGTGGGGGGGGTATGTTATTTATTATAGTGGCATGGCAGACATCAAAACCCCACCTGAGTGTGTGTGCTTAAAGAAACAAAAATCTTCAAGAGCTCGGGTATTTAAACGTTATCAAATAACTCAAATACACTTACATATATCCGTGCGCTTAGTGGGTAACAAGATTTGAAGAAAATAAATCGGTATTAATGAAAATCTCTGGCTTTTCCGTACTTTCTTAGCCTCAAGTTCTAGAAGAGGACCAAAAAGGGTGAAAAAGAAAAGAAAAAAAAGAAGAAAGGAAAAGCTTAAAAAAAAAAAGTTCTACTGTTTCTAGCATGCGTGGTTTTTTTTTTTTTTCCATTGTTTCCTTTGCTGTCGCTGTTGTTGTTGTGCTTTCATCACATGGTTGTGTATCTTTATGCACATTTTCTCCCCGTTTCAGTCTGTTTTATTCATTTGCTTATTAATTCATTTCTAATTTACTTGATTTCCTCGTTCTACTAGTCATTTGTTTAAAAACGAAATATACTACATGATAAATATTGTGCCTGAGGGAGTACATGTATAAGTATTGTTATTCTGATGTACAAAATCAATTCTGCTCGAATGAACACTTGTCTTACATAGCGGGCACACACACACACACACACACACACACACACACACACACACACACACACACACACAACACACATTTGTGATTTAACTAAAATTTTCGTTCCCAAAATGAAGATTTAAAGCAATCTGTGGACATGTTTTGACGTTTATGTCTGGTTGTTGTACATGTGCATTGGGTTATTAGAATATTAACTCATATGGTAACATTACATCAAATAAATATCTTTGCAAGAGATATGGTAACATTACATCAAATAAATATCTTTACATCCTCTTGCAGTTAGTGCGTTCATGGAAAATCATCGACACGCTTTGAACTGCAATTTACAAACATTTTGCAAGCCGTTTCTTCGTCAAGGGTAAATAATTCACATGTAGGTCTAAACAGAATAACAAATGACCTAGAACAGATCTCTGTGGAACACCAGTGGTGCTGTGATAAAATCAGGTACAGAGTTATAAAGTATGACGCGGGGTTGTAAGACAGGAACAAAGAAAGCAGTAACACAGTACTTTTGGTCGAGGCCATAAGTAGCTAGTTACTTTATAGGAAGAAAAGGGTTAATTACGTCAAAAGCTTTTGCAAAACCACCCAAAGCTATGCCTGATAACTCATGGTTATGAATATTTACAAGTCTGTTGTCAAACGTTCGAATCAGTTATGCAGTATGTTTTCTACGATTAAACACAGCGAATGAGCGAGCGAACGGGGGGGGGGGGGGGGGGGGGGGGGGGGGAGAGAGAGAGAGAGAGAGAGAGAGACAGACAGACAGACAGACAACAGAGACAAGAGACAGAGAGACAGACAAACTAACAGAAAAATAGTCAGCCAGAGCATGACAGAGAGCAACAAGCATGTGCAAATGCACACACGCACGCGCGCGCGCGCGCACGCACACACACACACACACCACACACACACACACACAGCGCGCAAGAGAGAGAGAGAGACAGACAGAGAGAGAGGAGAGAGAGCGAGAGCGAGCGAGAGACAGACAGAGACACACAGACAGACACACACACACACACACACACACACACACACACACACACCACCTGGCTGGGAAAGTCATCATCACTACTACACAAGATGGATGACACACTAGAGCGTGGGGGGGGGGGTAAGAAGTTTCCACACCGGCTAAACAGACTCCTTCCCTGGCTGCCACATTCCACACGGAACCAACGTGCCTTCCCCACAGAAATAGCTCCCCAAGGCTCTGACCTCTTTCCTTACATATACACGGCCCAGCTATAATACATATGAACATGTATGTATGTAGTAAAGAGAGAGAGAGAGAGAGAGGAGGAGGGAGGAGAGAGATAGATAGACAGATATAGATAGAAAGATTGATACAGACAGATATATACACATACATATATATGTATATACATGCAGGAATGTCAGGAGTTATGAGTGTATTTCTCTCTCTCTCTCTCTCTCTCTCTCTCTATATATATATATATATATATATTTATCTTTATATATATATATATATATTATTCAATTATAAACAAAGCTTGCTCTTATGTCTTAGATTGAAGAAATAGGGGGAAATAAGCATTCATATCTGCAGTGGTAGATAATTCTGCCTAACTAACAGTATGTGCTTGAGTGGGTGATGGGAAAAAAATGAAATAAATGCTTCTCAAAATGAGCCTTCAGCAAGCTTATAGTCTCCCAAGGGGGAGACATTCTCCAATGGGGAGGAAACTCACTAGCATATAACTCCTGGTCAGATACCGATATTTCGAAACCTGATTGTTTCTCCTCAGTGACCGCGGAAAGTGGTAATTTGACTCCTGTCTTTTCGGTTTTAACAAGAATGCTATCCTAGAAAAGTCTGGTGTGCAATACCGTAGTATGTTTGTTGAGTTTTGAAAAAACCAACCAAAGGTGCCACCTAAGAAGCAAAAGAAAATCATAAAAGAGCAAAACAAGCTACATTTTCTTATGAAAACTCAACAAACATACTACGGTATTGCACACCAGACTTTTTTAGGATAGCATTCTTGTTAAAACCGAAAAGACAG
>CM065734.1:49004265-49006765 GCA_033310375.1 Conus canariensis
AAATATTTCAATAATAAAGGGAGGAGGATTTCTACTACTTTTGGTGATAATATGACGTTTGTCCATATTGTGTGGCAGAATCACCAACAATTATTTTAAAAATTTGTTTCAATTTCCACCTTCAGTCATCTCACTTTAGAACCACTCTTACAGAAAGCTGGCAACTATGATGGCGACAGACTGTTGTAGTGGAGCCGAAATACAAAAGAACACACACAAACAGAGCGCAAAGTAAGGCTGATTAAGTAACATGATACAAAACGGACCGACGAATTTTCGACAAACACAACATCGTTAGATCTCACTAACAACAAGACGTTAAAAAATGCACAAAGCACAACCCCCACCCCCCTCCGTCCAAGACGGCTGCCAGCAGGAAGTTTCATGATACAGCATTTTGCACGGACTACTGTCGTAATATCTTGCAGATAACAAGTGGCAACATTTATCGCTACAGACTCTGTGGTCAAAATATTTATAGTAGAACCCACCCTGAAGATTACGATCACTGAGATGCTCTATCACAGACAACGCAATGATACAACACCTTGCAAATAACGGCTGGTGAGATCCACAACAATGTCAGCGAGAGAATGTTTTCTTTTCCTGTACTATTGATGTTTTGGTTTAGTCCGTCTCACTCGCTGCAACACGATCAGAAACACTCACCATGTGGAATGGAAACAGCCAGTGGAAGACGGCAAAAACACTGACACGCGTGTGCAATGATGATATTCCTACAGTTAACGTAACTCGCACCTGTATTCTCAAAACTCGTGTTTTTCCCCAGCTCTGTGTTCTCGAAGTTCCGTGTTCTCTCATATACATCTTCTCGAAGTTCTGTTTGTAAATTGTTCACATATATTCTTGTTGATGACGTGATTGCTGCTTCCACTCCCTTCCTCCCATTTTTCGCGTCATTCGTTTTATTTTTCTGCTAGTTTTTTTTTTTTTTTTTTTTTTTTTGGGGGGGGGGGGTTTGTTTTGTTTTTTTGTTTTTGTCTTTCTTTTTCAATGTTTCCTTTAAAAAAATTCCAAGCATGAGGTGAAATGCTTAGTATATTGTGAATGTACTTAACCATCAATATATTGTAAATGTATACTTGAGCACAGTATAAGCCTAGGGCTTGTTGTTGCTCATTTGTCCTGACAATTATGAAGGTATTCTGTTTACTTGTTTCTGAAATAAAAGTTATTCAAACCAAAGTTCTGTTGTTATTGAAGCTCTGTGAGTCCAGATCTCTACGTTCAAACGAATTCATAGTTTCGCAGCTCTTGGTTAAGTCTTGGTTAGGTCTTGCAGCTCTGTGACCCAACAGCTCTTACGTTCTCCAAGCTGTATACGTTCTTAAAACTTTATATTCTAATAAACATCATGTTCTCACATCTTTACATCCTGAGATCGCAAAACGCTGTACCCTTATAGCTCCATGTTCTCATAGCTTTACGTTCCCAAAGCTGCATATTTTTTTGACGTCTCTACAGAGGGGGGAAGGAAGGAAGGAGAGGGGAGTGGCACTGATACCGACAGATGAGTAAAACCAGAACAAAGTTTAATTCTCCTCTGAACTGATACCAGAATGACAGGCACAGCTGCTGGTGTTTCACTGCAATGCATGGACCCCAGCCCTTACAGCAGCAGCAGCGGCAGATAATCCCCTGTATAATGAAATACCAATGTAAACACAAGATACAGACTCCCTGCCTCACTACGTAAGCTTCTTCCTGTCAAATGTTACAGTGCATGCATTAAAATTTAATGACACTGTGATCCCTTTCCGTTTTGGAGTATTTTCAATATTTTCTGCAACTTATCTGACTTTGACTGAAGCAAGCTCTTGTAATCTTTCCGTAATAGCGCTGGATTCCAAGGCTGGTGCAGGATAGTTACCAGCTGGTTTGTTCGGCAGTTGAAGACAGTACTTCTCTGGGACCTCCCCACACCTTCGGGTGTACCTTTTTCTTGCTTGCCTTTTGGCCGACTCTGGAGAAAGGCCCAGTGATGGTGAGAACAGACCCACTGACCTCAGGGAAAGTCCTGTTGACAGCGGGAAAGACTGTAACCCGGAATTCTCTTCAGAGGGAATGTAAGACCTCGCGGCGAAAGCTTGGCCGTGTCTGGAGTTGTACTGTCTTCACCTGTCAGCAGAACGGCAACGAGTGAGACTATGGAACGCACACGGCAGTGGCTTAATGGTGGCGTTTTTCGCCGGGGGGCTCTGCAGTCACGAAATGTAGGGTGTATCACCCATGGGAACGCTCCTATGGAGGTTCTGTCGTGTCACATCCAGTGGCCATTACATAGTGGCATCTGCCAGGGAGCACTTACGTCCTTTGACGTCTTAATGGAATACCCTGTGCGTGCCTGCAGCCTATGTGAACACAGCGCAGGCTTCCAAGGGTGGTGCAGGATTGCTCCCCAGCTGGATCGTTTGGCAGTCGAAGACAGAAGTTCTCTGGGTCCCACCTGCACCTTCGGAGGTGTATTTTTTTCTTCTGA
>CM065734.1:49009265-49019265 GCA_033310375.1 Conus canariensis
AATGGCATCTGATTGATTGAACAAATTGAAGGATCGTTTAGGGAAATGGCTAATGACGATCCTTGAAGAGGGAAGAGACCGGTGTGAATAAAGAAACAAATCTTCACGTGGTTTTTTTTTCTCCAGCATACGAGTCCCATCCACCCTTAAAAAATACCAATAAAATCAACTTGATGATTGATTTTGGGAGTTTCACAGAAAAAAAGAAGACACCTGAAGAGGATTAAGCCCACGAAGATTTACTTATGGATTCTGATAAATAGATACACTGACGGAAACACTCGCACACACACACACACACACACACACACACACACACACACACACACACACACCCCTGACGAAACACACACACACCACACACATCTTTCTCTTCTCTCTAACACACAACACACACACACACACACACACACACACACACACACACACACACACACATTTAGATCTCTGTGTGCATATGTCTCTTTCTGTCTGTCTGTCTGTCTCTCTCTCTGTCTCTGTCTGTCACACACACACACACACACACACACACACACACACACACACACACACACACACACATACACGCACAACACACACGCACGTACACACACCACACACACACACACACACACACACACACACACACACACACACACACACAAAGAATGACATCCACACTTGACACTGACCACCCCCTGTGGATTGCCGATGCCACGGCTGCGATGGGCCGGACAGGTCTGCGGCGGTGGACGACAGCGTCGGAATGAACGGCGTAGCTGTAATGCCACTGAGGTATAGCACAGAAGATGAGAGAAAAAAAAGTCCGTATTTTCTAGCTTATCAAAAAAAACCCCAAACAAACAAAACCCAACACACACACCCAAAAGGCACCCACCGAGACCCAGGTAAACAGCCGATCCTCCACCGTCCTAACAGGATATAAAACTACAAGCGTACACTTGGTGCCTATTCCAGATTTAAAACAGATGACTCAGAGCATGACCCAGAACACAGGGGAGATCATCTGAGCTTCAGGCGAGTTCGCATGAAAGTCTTGGTGATTAAACTTAAATACAGGCTCCTGATTGTAACAGAAGATGAGAAGAAAATCACGGAAATACTACTACTACTACTACTACTGAAATCAATGTAAACAAAAGTTATATAAGCGCGGACATATTGTTGTCACGAAGTTCTGACACAATGTCGAAATACCTGTTTGAAAAAAGTGATGCGTATCGGTAATATTCGTTGTATTTCGTTAATCTCTCTATATTTGGATAGACAGATAAACACACACACACACACACACACACCCACACACACACACACACACAATCGTTGTCTGCTGGGCTATAAACACTGAGCTATAAACAACATGACTTGAAAATATTTCTACAAGTTTAAAGTATTCTGAGGCATATTCTTCATGACGGTGAAGCCAGCGAACAGAGAGTTACTTTTCCTTGCTTACAATGGACGTATTTTCATTCACAGCTTAAACAAAAATCAGTGGCTTGGTGATTTTGTAGTTCGTTCACCGATGAAAGCCACGAGAGCGCTTGAGTCACTGCTTCTAACTTCATTGATATACGTGAAGTTGTTATATGCAGCAGTCTTTTTTTTTTCTTTCTTTTTTTTTCGAACTGTTTGGCCATTTTGCTTCACCGTGTATCCCCAGCCAAACCTTTTTTTTCTTCTTTTTTTTTTGTTCGTTGTTTGTTTGTTTTAAATCTTGAATTTTAATCAAATAAGTTGAGAAATGACCTGCGCTCAAAAGAAGACAGTGCGCTAGAGATTTCAACATGTAATTAACACACAATCGGTAGGCACGATGATACATACACACAGTATTTCTTAGAACTTATAGCAGTTGAAATGAACACAAAAGAAGAGAAAGATCAAAACGTAAATGAAAAACCAGCTGACTTTCTATGCACATGGTTAACAATATAATATAAGGTTCTACTGTTAAACACACAACATATCATTAGAACTGGCGATCACCTTTGTGTGTGTGTGTGTGTGTGTGTGTGTGTGTGTGTGTTTTTATACATTTTCATAAAAGGGGGGAAAAGATACAAGCATCCATCCCCCTTCAAAGAGGGTTATCAACAGAGATAACGAGAATTCAACCACCAAGTATTTAGGGCATGATTGAAGGTTCATGGGCATTTTCTCCCTGGAAAACTGTGGTGTTACTCTTCCATACCTTAGTTGCCAACTGGAAAAGTTACATGCAAAAAAAAAAATGTAATTGTCAATGCGACAGTCCCCAGCCAGTCTTGGTGACTGAATCGTTAGTGCATGTAATAATAATAACAATAATAATAATAACAATAATAATAATATACATAGCATCTATAAAGCAGCCTTGCCGAAGGTTCTAGGCGCTGACAATCCACGCTCTCGTGTACGCAACGGGGTGCCTCTACCTGGGTAGTGCCGACTGAAGAGCTGCCTGCCGGTGCTTCATTCAGTCGTTTCCCGTGTCATCCAGTCAATATCGTTCACTCAATTTTCTTTCTTCCTTCATTCTTTCCATTTCTCACGCAGGGTGCATGCTATGTGTAACGTGTCATCCATACCAGCGGCCAAACTGGCCTTCTCTTCCGAAAGTTGGTGATGGGATTTTCCGTGTGTGCAAGACGTTATGCGTGCGTTCACACACGGAACCTCGGTTTATAGTCTCATTTGAAGGAGCTTTTGGGAGGGACGGAGTCAGAACCAATGCTAACTCCGAGGGTAGAAATTTCCCTATTCCGAAACGGACCGGCGGAGATTCGAACGCACAACCTCAGGATCATCAACATTACGAGTCCGGCGCTCCACCAGCTGAGCTATTCCATGTCATCTGTTTTGCTGATCTTCCTTCACCCGTACCTGTGATAACTGACACACAAGCTGTAGGTTATTTTTCTTTTTAGTTTCTCCCATCTGATTTTTCCACGTCCCAGGCGAGCGCACGTTTCGTCTCCGTGACTGCCTCATGTAACAGGTTCTTAGGACGGTCAAACGCTCTGAAATGGGTTTCACGTGCTCTTTGTTTTGTGTCTGACCTGCACTGGACGAAGGCCAAACACGTAACGCAGTTGGAGTTCTTATGTCCTTCATAGGTCCCCAATACCAGCCTCACTGCCCCATTTCCTGTCCTTTCCTTCTCTGAAGAAGGTTGTTCTGGAACATAGTCTTGAGAGCTCTACGCAGTAATCAATAAGCACTGAAACCAACTGATTGTTACAGCCGTTTAGAGATGATGGCGTTGTTCAATGCCTTCATCTGCCGTTGCTTTTTACAGTGGAAAGACCCTGTTTGCATTTTGTGTACAGTCTTCTCACAGTACTTTCTAAAGGTCAGCATTCTATCGGAGCTTATATCCAACTAGTGTAGCTTCCCAGTTGTCTTCCTAATTGAGTTTCACTGGAAGAAAATCTGTGACGGGATCATTTTGCCTGGTGTCCTGTTGTGTTGATGGTACAAAAGACCGAAGTCGGGAGGAATGTTGCTGGATTAATTTTAAAGGATGACCCAGTTCCTGTACACCACTGAGGAATGCGGATCGGTAAAACTTAAGAGCACTTTACTGAAGAAAGATTCTTTCCCCATACCCCCCTCCACCCTGAGCGCAAGCATACTTCCTCCCACTGTCAGCACCGCACCACGATAAAGCTGTAGTTACGACTTTCTTTTTTTCTTCTTTTTTTTCCTCTCTCTCTCTCTCTCTCTTTCGCGCACTGTTTGCTGATGAAATATTTTGGTGGAAATTGCAATTTTGCTGGAGGGGGAGGGGGGGTCTAAAACTTGAATAAATATGTTAAAAAGAAGTAAAACAGAACTACAGAGACTGGTTCCTACTGACGAGGGTCTGCCTGCCAAGTCCTCATGATATGACTATATACAGATAGTTCACGAGTGAACAGCTTATGGGAAGATCGATTGCAAAAACTTCAAACATTCAGCGCAAAACAAAGCCTTTTTTTCTTTTTTAGGAAGCGTTTGAAAGGAGAGAAAGGAAGAAAAGTATCGAGAGTGCGCGTGCGCGTCATTTGCCAGAGTTGTATGGGAGTGTCTGCACACGGTTGTTTTAAGTCAATATTTTCGCTGACTTTACTCCCCCCCCCCCCCCCCCCCCCCAAGTTTAATTTCTTTGAGCATGCTTTCTTTAAGTTCTTTGCCTGTGATGCTGCTTTGAGATTCCTGGCCTCAACAACAAACGTCATCCCAACTGAATTAGGTTAAGCCTGAGGCTCTCCCCTCCCTCGCCACACGTCCGCCCCTTCCCCGACTCTCATTTATTTCTTCTCTCTCTCTCAGAGAGAGAGAGAGAGAGAGAGAGAGAGTTGCTTTTTCGCGGGTTTTATGGGTTTTCGACAAATCTGAAATAGGAAAAAAAAACGTATGTGCACTCTCCTGCTCTCTCTTGTTCTCTCTCTCTCTCTCTCTCTCTCTCTCTCTCTCTCTCTCTCTTCTCACACACACACACACTCACACACACACACACACACACACACACACACACACACACACACACACACCACACACACACACACACACACACACACACACACACACACACACACACACACACACACATCCGCCCAAAAAAAGCACAAGGTTTTCCCTCTCTTATCGCTGCCTCTCATCCTTTCCTTCACCCCGACCCTCCCTCCCCCTATACCCCGCCCTCGCCCCCACCCCCAACCTCACTCCCGCTGTCTTTCTACCTAACGAACCCTGATCCATAGTTACCTAACCAGTTTGACAGAAAGCCAACAACAGCCAGTACTGCTGCGAAGCCTGATCTGAAAACAGCTGTCAGCGACGAAGAACTGGTAGAAAGAATCCGATGATACTCGAATGGGGAGGGAAGCGGGGGGTGGGGGGGGGGCAGGTGGAAAGGGGGGGGGATCAGAGAGGGGGAGAGGATGAGGGTGGGATGGGGTGGGGGTGAGGATGAGGCGGAGTGAACTGGAAGGCACTCCTTCTCTTTCTAAATTATCACTCATTCTGAACTGAACTCAATCCTCATCCCTCCAAGGGCGAAAAGAGAGAGAGAGAGAGAGAGAGAGAGAGAGAGAGAGAGAGAGAGAGAGAGAGAGAGAGAAAGAGAGAGAGAGAGAAGTAGGAAGAGGAAGACAGTTAAAATGAGGAGGAAGACGGGAGGATAAAGGAGGAAGTGTAACAGACACAGAAAGTGTGGAGAAACACGAAGAACAGAGAGAAAGAGAAGAAGGAGGAAGAAGATGAAAGGGAGGAATAAGAAGACGAAGAGGAGGAAAAAGAGGGGGGAAAATTGAAAGCACAGAGGAGCGAAGAAAAGGGGGAGGAAGAGGAGGTGCAACAAGAACAAGTTCAACACAACAAATATTTGCTGTTTTAAAATGTCTGTGGAAGCCATAGTAGAAACAACAGGAGAAGCGGAAGAAGAAAAACGTGGAGAAAAAGGGCGACGAAGAACACGACGACGACGACGACGGACGACGACGACGGACGACGACAACGGACGACGACAACGGACGACGACGACGACGACGACGAAGAAGAAGAAGACAAAAGACGACGACGACGACGACGACGAAGAGAAGAAGAAGAAGAAGAAGAAGAAGAAGAAGAAGAAGAAGAAGAAGAAGAAGAAGAAGAAGAAGAAGAAAATAATGATGACGTTGATGATCATGATGATGATGGTGATGATGATGATGAGGAGGAGGAGGAGGAGGAGAAAATAATAAAGAAGAAGAAGAAGAAACAGGGGAGGGGAAACAAGCAGCATGAAGACGAAAAGAAGACGGCGCAAGAGAAAGAAGAAAAAGGGAGACAACAGAGAGACAGCAGATAAGAATCAAGTGTTCGCAGTATAGCGTTGCACAAAGGGAAAAAACTCCGTTGTCTGGCTGTGAGCAGCACTCCCAAGACTCGGCATCTCCCCGAACTGATGAGTTTTAGGAACACGGCTCTGACATAACACACTCCATCCTGACTCCATTGCCAGCCAACCGTGCGTGTGCACACGTGCAAAAGCTCGTACGCACGCACGCACGCACACACAACCACACACACACACACGCACGCATGCATCCACGCATGCTCACACACACACACACACACGCACGTATGCCCGCGCGCGCGCGCGCGCGCACACACACACACACACACACAAGCGCACGCACGCACGCATGCACACATACATACACACACTATGCGCATGAGCAAGCACAAAAGCAGGCACAAATGCGCACTTGCACACAACACATGCGACACAAGTTTGTGGGAACATTCACATGCACGAATATACATGTACACAACACAATAACGCTTACACACACACACACACACACACACACACACACACACACACACACACACACACACACACACTCACACGGGGAATGCACTTGCTCATATGCATAAATATATGCGTGTGAGTGTTCTCTCTCTCTCTCTCTCTCTCTCCTTCCTCGCTCTCTCTCTCTCTCTCTCTCTCTCTCTCTCTCTCTCTCTTTCCTCTCTCCCACCTTCCTTCCTTCCTTCCGTTCTCTGTCTCTCTCTCTCTCTCTCTCTTCTCTCTCTCCCTCCCCCCACCTTTCCTCCCTTCAACCCCCCTCTCTCTCATTCTCTCTCTCCCCCACCTTCCCTCCCTTCAACCCCCCCTCTCTCTCTCTCATTCTCTCTCTCTCCCACCTTTCCCCTTCCCCCTCCTCCTCTCTCTCTCTCTCTCCTCTCTCTCTCTCTCTCTCTCTCTCTCTCTCTCTCTCTCTCCACCGCTGTTCCTCTGACTGTCTGCCAAGGGAATGCACTGTTACCAAACGATTCTGAAATGGAGTCTCGCTGAGTGGATGAATGGTTTGAACGCGGTTGTGAGTGACTTGTAGGGGAAGGGGAGGAGGGTGGGCTGGGGAAAGGGGTAGGAGAAGTGGGAATGGGACGGAAGGAGGGGGGAGATTGGGGATGGGGGGGGGGGAATGGAGGAAATGAAAGGCACTTACTTCCCCCTAAAATTCAGAAACGATCTCTCATGCTAGACTGGACCACCTCTCAACCCTAAAAAGCAAAACAAACAAACAAACAAACAAAAAACAACAACAAAAAACAGAAAAAAGAAGAAATAAGGAAGAGGTGAAGGAGAAGGGGGGGGGGGGTGGGGGGGGGGGGGGGGGGGGCTGAGGAGAGAGCGAAACAAAACACAGGATAGGCACGGAAGAATAATGCTGAAAGCTAAAGGGTTAAAAAGCACACACACACACACCCTCCCCTCTCCCCCCTCCTATTAAACAGGAAGTGTGGAGAAACAAGAAAAAAATAGGAGGAAGAAGAGGAAAGGGAAGGAATAAGAAGACAAAGAGAAAGAAAAAGACGAGAGAGAGAGAGAGAGAGAGAGAGAGAGAGAGAGAGAGAGAGAGAGAGAGAGAGAGAGAGAGAGAGAGAGAGAAAACAGGAAGAACAGAAAACAAGCCGCCGTGACGCAATGGTCAGCATTGCGGACTGCCGACCGGGAGGTCGCGGGTTCGATTCCCATCAGAGCCATTTCTTTGTGGACTCCTGGCCGACTCCTACCAAGAGCTGAGTTTGCTACGGGCTCAACTGGGAAGACTGCGACCACACAGTCGAGCTTCACCCACTTGATGGATAGCATCCTTGACAACGCTGCTCAGATCTTCCTGACTCGTCACTGCAGATGTCTGTATTTTTAGGGCCTGGTTGAAAGCTACGCGTAAAAGCCCTGTCATACATACAGTCTCAGGCCGAACCGGAGTGCCATAGCTTAACCATTCTTATCGATCACCATTTAAAGACAATGTCTCATTCTGTGGACCTTCATACCCTGCCCTGATGGTCACCTCAGTTTCGAGTGCCTCTCTGGGTTTTTTTGTTTTTGTTTTTTTGTTGTTTTTTTTTTGTTGATCAGAACAGGCACCACTGAACACCACCGACCGAAGCGACTCGGCAACAGCGCAGTGTCTCCTCTGGTGGGTTTCCTCACGGCGACTTGATACCGAGTGCTCCCTGTGGATTGGCGGTGCAGGGGCTTGGCTACCGTCAGGACAGGCAAGAAGAGTGTGAGGCTGGAGGACGAGGAACCGGAGGAACGAACGGCACGAGGACACCAATGACACCGAAGTGACACATAGAAGACGACGCAGAAATAAAAGAAGAAAAGAGAGAAAAAAGAAAGAAAGAGAAAAGGAAAAAAGAAGAAAAAAAATGAAGAGGGTAAGATAAGGTAATGTAAGGTAATGTTGCTTATAGCCCAGCCGACCGCAAAGGGCCACATCAGGGCTGTCACTACGTTGAAGTCAACTCACACGTCCATTCATTCACACAACCCTTTAAAATACGTACATCTTCTAAAAACCCACCCCATATTTTTTTCGTTAAAAATCTTTCCACTGTAAAAACTCAGATGAAAAATGTTAATAACATAAATCTCTTTCAGAAAGTCAAAGATCACATCAAGGTGGAACATCTCTGAACAAGGTTTTCATGGAGTCTGCCGTAAAATGTTTATGTCTCACATCGTGCGAGTCCCAACAACGAAGAGGTAGATGTCGAGGAGGACGTGGAAGAAGATGACGTCAAGTAGGAAGAAAACAAAACCCAAACCAAAAAGTCATGTTCATAGCTCAGCCAACCACGGAAACCACACTGCGGGGTGGGAGTGGGGGAAGGGGCAAAGGGGGGGGGGGGGAGGGGGGAGGGGAGCTTAATGAGGAGCACCGGAAGAAGGAACAGGTAAAGGAGGATGAGAAAAGATGACGAAAGAAGAGGAAGGAGGAGGAAGAGAGAGGCTTAGAGTGGGGATAGGATGAAAAAAAAACAAAGAAAAGGAAAAAAAAAAAAAAAGAGCGAACGCGAGGAGGAACAAAAAAAAAAATAGAGAACGAAAAAGAAGAAGGAGAAGAAGAAGAAGAAGAAGAAGAAGAAGAAGAAAGAGGGGAAGGAGGAGGAGGGAAAAAAAAAGAAGAAGACGAAGACGAAGACGAGGAAGAAGACGACGACGACGACGAAGAAGAAGAAGGAGGAGGAGGATTAGAAGAAGAAGAAGAACAAGAACAAGAACAAGAAGAACAAGACAAAGAAGAAGAAGAAGAAACGAAAAGACGACGAAGAAGAAAACGACGAAATCGAGACAGAAGACGAAGCAAGCGGCGAAGCGGGCAGTCAGAAGACAGCAGTAATGATCTCCCCTGCTCAGCAGTGCAGCGCTGCCAAAGGAAACGGCGTTGTTGCCCCAAGTGTCATCCTCACGCTCAGCTTCTCTGATGACCTGAAGAGGTTTAGCAACACGGAAAGCGTGATGTAACACACACACCACCTTGACTCCACTCTCTGACAACTGTGCGCGCGCAACACACACACACACACACACACACACACACACACACACACACACACACACACACACACACGCCCCCCCCCCAAAAAAAAAAAATAAATAAATAAAATAAAATAAATAAAAGCGCAGGTTCTCTCTCTCTTTCTCTTCTTTCTTTCCCTCTCTCTTTCTCTCCCCCCCTCTCTCTCTCTCTCTCCCCCTCTCCCCCCCCCTCTCTCTCAACCACCATGGCGCAGTGGTGAGCACCGTGCATTAAGAGGCATTTTTTTCAGCCCCGACCGACTCCTACCCTAAACTGAATTCGCTGCTTTTGAGTCTTCGAGTCTTCAGAAGAGGGAAGACTGGAATCATAAAAGTCCACTTTCACCCAACAGCATCGAAATCCGCCTCTGAGTGCTGGCTCCAAATTCCCTGTGCGTGTGTGTCTCTCTACACTCACAACACTACCCTCCCCCCCCCCCCCCCCCCCCAAAAAAAAAAAAAAAAAAAAAAACCCAACTAAAACGATGATCAAATGGACGGGTAAGGAGGGAAAGGGGGGGGGGGGGGGGTGGGAGTGGAGGTATGAGATAAACCACAACTCGGTGACAGACTACAGACATGAGATCAGGATGGAAAAACGTGGGGAAGGTGGGGATTGTTGCAAGGAGGGGGTGGGGGTGGGGGGGGGGAGGCGCATGGAAAGAG
>CM065734.1:49046765-49054265 GCA_033310375.1 Conus canariensis
TTTGTTTTTAAGGGATTAGGGGAGAACCTTGACCAGAAAAAAAATCAAAACTGCATTGGAGTTTACACCGAATAAGTGCTTTTTGGATGCGGAGAGCATTTAAACATTTCGAGTTGTTCATCAAATAATGTTATATTTTGCCAGATATCATGTTTGTAAGTTTAGGACTAAGAAAATTCATTCAAATGGCTCGACTTCTTTTGTAAACACCGAAAAAGAGTTAAAAAAAAAAAAAAAAAACCAAACCGAACAAAACTTTTTTTCTTCTGAGAATAATACATACCGATGTTTGTTTTAAAATAAAAACTTACAGACTTTATTATCGTGCAAATCTTGTCCATCAAAACTAGAATTTTATAATCATCGTCTCATCATCATCATCATCATCATCATATAACTATCACTACGATTACTTTATGCTAACGATAATGTCATTATGACTTTTATCATTTCTTCTTCTTCTTCTAATAATGATAATAGTAATAATAATAATTATCATTTTTATCATTATTGATAATATTCATTTATTATTATTAATCATTATTATTATTATAGGCTCTCTCTGACAATGCACTGTAATATGTTGTATTCATAGCTGAAATATGATCACTGCTAATTAACTACACATAGTTTGATGTGAACTATCGACTACATGTCGTCTTTCCACAATGTTTACAAAACAAATTATTTCAAAAATATTAGAATAAAAGTTTGACAAAAAAATATAAAGTCTTGCCGACAGATCAGTTCCGGTCACCACAGTCACAGTGATAATAATCAAAGCAGCACGAAAACAAGTTACAAATGATCACTCTTTTACAGTTGAGTTTCTATGAACACTGGGCGAGTTGGCGCCTACGTGAAATGAGAGAAACACTGTGTAAGAATGTTGTCAGTCAGTTGTCTGTCTGTCTGTCTGTCTCTCTCCACACACACACACACACACACACACACACACACACACACACAACACACAGGCTCACACATCGGTGGGCGCGCGCATACACACGCACGCACGCACGCACGCACGCACACACCACACACACACACCACACACACACACACACACACACACACACTACACACCCTCTCTCTCTCTCTTTTCACTCGCTCGCTCGTCCGCTCCATCTCCACTCTCTTCTCCAGCCTTGATGAATGTAATGCGAATCGTGAAATAAACCAACGAAAGAACTATAAACAAACAAACTTCATGAATAAATAAACCTATTAGACGGGAAAAGAACAGAGCCAGCGAGCTAAAAAACAAAAATGAAAACTACGAGTGGCCACATTCACTCCCACATCCAGCCCCCCACCCCACCCTTCCTCCCTCCTCCTCCCCACGCCGCTAATCTTTAAATCCCTCCTCCCTCTTCAACGTATCCCCCTCCCCCCCCCCCCCACCACCACCACCACTCCTCGTCCCCTCTGCTATCCTGCACGCTGTTTCTATCGTGTTGAAGATCTTGTGAAAGCCGCCCCAACGGAAACTCCCAGTCCCCTGAGTAGAGCTGAGGAGTGCCGACTGCTGCTTCCCCGCGCTCACTACAGACGTAGGAGGAATACCAGAACTAATGGCAAGACTTTCGCTGGCCTGCAAGCACCTTCTTCCTCCCGGCTCCCCCCCCCCCCCTTCCGCCTCCACCCCCTCCCTCCTTACTCCCACCCCCTGACAGGTCGGAGAACCGAGACCACGTGAAAAGCGATCCCTGTTTGGCAATCCAGGTCCGAGGATTTGCACCGTGTTTACACACAACCCACTCCTGCAGGAAACTCTCACCTGTGACCTGAACTGGAACCGGAATAGCTCAGTCGGTAGAGCGCCGGACTCGTGATCCTGAGGTTACGGGTTCGAATTTCAGTACAGGGGGATTTTTCCCTCGGAGTTAACATTGGTTCTGGACTCCATTCCCCATACAGTCCTTCGAATGAGACTATAAACCGAGGTTCCGTGTGTGAAGGCACGCACAACATCTTGCACACACGTAAAATCCCATCACCAACTTTCGGAAGAGAAGGCCAGTTTGGCCGTTGGTATAGATGACACGTTACACATAGCATGCACCTTCCCCGAGATTGGAGTATGGCTGCCTTAATGGCAGGATTAAAAAAAAACGGTCATACACACATAAATGTTATTAATGGTCAAAGTTATGACCGCTGAACATTAATGGAAGAAGAATAATTGTAACCAGCCGAATAGAAATCTATCTACAGAGAAAAGAGAGAAAAAAAGAAAAAAGAAATGAACTGGGACTGCACAGACCACATAACCGTTCACGGGCCATCCCAACAACGTCACAAAACAGGCGCTAGACTGGAACCCACAACGGGAGAAAGGAATGTGGGACGACGACTTCGACAGACACGGCACACGTTCGTGGATATGCTGATGGTGAATGCTTCCTCGAGATCCATCAGTGGCATCTCATACAAAGACCACATTTACCAACTTGGAGGTCCACACCAGAGTAAGGCAAGCCATTGGACCACACGAAGAATTGTCCACAGTGAAAGAGAAGGTAAAATGAGATGGTGTGGTCATGTACCATGGTCATGTAGGCCTACTAAGATCAACAGGACTTGCCAAAACGACTCTACAAGGAACAGTGCGAGGAGGCAGAGGGAGAAGAAGACAGAGAAAGAGATGGGAGGACAACATCCTCACACTCAGCAACTACCTAAGAGCGTCTGAGAACCGGGAAGAGTGGAGGGAGATGGCTGCGAAGTCTTATGAGGCGCCCCGACGGTCTTAGGTGACAGGTGATAGTTGATATATGAAGGCGGCTGGGGTGCTATGGGCCCAGCTGAAGGAGTCAGCCTACAACCCCACCCCCTCCCGCTCCCCTCCCCGCTCCCACCCTCACCATTCGCCTTCTAACTTGCTGACCTGCCCTCCACCTCCCCTAGTCTATCCCCCCCCCACTCCCTCCCTGCTCCTCCAGCTCAAGCCCAAGTCTTCTAAAGTGACCAGATTTGGGGGGGGGGGGGGTGGGGGGTGGGGGGGGGGGGTGGGGGACTGAACCTCGCTCTCCTCCTGTCAGAGGAATATAACAAGTAGTCTATGACTGGGAATGGAAAAACAGACGATCGAATTCATTATAAGTCGAACGAAAAAGAAAATCGTTTTCTTCTTCCCGACCATTTTCATTCGACCTTGTGTCCTTCATTCTTCTGTCTTTCGATTTTTGTGTGTCGCCTTCCCAGCCAAACCAACGCTTTCCGTCAAAGTCTCCCAGGACTGACTGACTGAAACTCCACGACAAATCCTCCAATTTGTGATCGGGTTCCCTTCCATTTTAAGCGTCGTTCTTGCGGCTAATTCGATCAGAATCGTTGCAAATGAGGAGAAAGGGGGCGGGGGGAGGGGGGGGGGGAGAAATCGAAGTTGGTCTCACAGAGTGGGAGGGGGTGGGGGTAGGTGGAGGGTGCTGGGGGTCGGGGGTTGGAGGGGGAGGCGGGTGGGAGGAGTGAGAGGTGAGCAGGACAGACATCTTGGCTACACTTTATCGCCTCCCCCTCCCCCCCCCCCCCCCCCCTTTCCAGCTCACCGCATCTGAAGTTGGAAAAGGAAATTAGGACAATCTGACTAATTAATCTCTTCGTTACCATATCCCGACTCTTTATCGTGTTAATCAAGCCAAGCAGGGGTAGTAATCTGCTTGGCTTAATAATCCTTTTACTGGCTTAATAATCCTATTATTGATTTAATAATCCTATCATTGTGTAATCATTCAACTGACACCCTACACTGCTTTGAAGTGTTGGTGACCGCTGGTGAAACATCCCCACATTAGTAGTAGAAGTAGTAGCAGCACTAGCAGTGTAATAGTAGTAGAAGTAGCAGCAGCAGCAGCAGTAGGTAGTAATAGTAGTAGAAGTAGCAGCAGCAGTAGTAGTAGTAAATAGTAGTAGAAGTAGCAGCAGCAGCAGTAGTAGTAGTAATAGTAGTAGAAGTAGCAGCAGCAGCAGAGTAGTAGTAATAGTAGTAGAAGTAGCAGCAGCAGTAGTAGTAGAAATAGTAGAAGTAGCAGCAGCAGCAGTAGTAGTAGTAATAGTAGTAGTAGTAGCAGCAGCACAGTAGTAGTAATAGTAGTAGTAGTAGCAGCAGCAACAGATAGTAGTAGTAGTAGCACAGCAGCAATGCGACAATAGTAGTAGTAGCAGCAGCAATAGCAGTAGTAGTAGCAGCAGCAGCAGTAGTGTGCAGCAGTCACAGCAATAGTAGTAGTACTAGTAGTAGTAGTAGCAGCAATAGTACTAATAGAAGTAGAAGTAGTGGTTGTATTTAGGTGTTTTTTTTTTTTTTTTTTTTAGTACAAGCAGACGAGTGCACATGATTTTTTTTTTTTTAAACGGAAACACTGGACAGAACTTTCATTTTTGAAACCACTCCTCTTCCCACCCCAAGCACCCTCTCTTCCTCTCCTTCATCCTCCCTCCCTACGTCGCCCCCCCCCCCCCCCCCCGCCATCCCCATCTTACCTTTCCTCTCCCCCGTCTACCCTCCGGCTCTTTCTCCCCCCGTCCAGCAGAAATAGAACAAGATGCAAAGTATATAAACGTACTCCCAGTTTATCCTGAATACGCGTGAGATATTCCATAGAGGAAAAACCGTCTTGGGCTGGTATAACCGTTAGTAATGGCTATTCTGGTAAACATCGGCCATCATCTGTGACCTATAATGAACATACATACAAATTTTCAGGAAGATCGGCCAAGAACTTTCTGAGATTTTCCATAAAGAAGAACACCATTATGGGCCCGTTAGTAACGGCGATAACGGTAAACTGAATCATCGGGCATCATCCATGACCCATAATGAACATACCTACAAATTTTCAGAAATATCGGCCACGTACTTTCTGAGATATTCCATGAAGAAGAAAAACCGTTAGGGGCCGTAATAGCAGTTAGTAACGGCTATAACGCTAAGCTAAAACATCCGGTATCATCCGTGACCCATAATGAACATACCTACACATTTTCAGAAAGATCGGTCGAGTACTTTCTGAGACATTCCATAAAAAAAAGAAAAACCGTTATGGGCCGTTATAGCTGTTAGTAACGACTATAACGGTAAACTAAAACGTTGGGCATCATCCGTCGCCCATAATGAACATATCTACAAATTTTCAGAAAGATCGGCCAAACCCTTTTTGTGATATTCCATAAAGAAGAAAAACCGTTATGGGCCGTTATAGCCGTTAGTAACGGATATAACGGTAAACTAAAACATCGGGCATCATCCGTGACCCATAATGAACATACCTGCTAATTTTCAAAAAGATCGGCCAAGTACTTTCTGAGATATTCCATGAAGAAGAAAAACCGTTACAGGCCGTTACAACCGTTAGTTACGGCTATAACGGTAAACTAAAACATCGGGCATTATTCGTGACCCATAATGAACATACCTGCTAATTTTCAAAAAGATCGGCCAAGTACTTTCTGAGATATTCCATGAAGAAGAAAAACCGTTACAGGCCGTTACAGCCGTTAGTTACGGCTATAACGGTAAACTAAAACATCGGGCATCATCCGTGACCCATAATGAACATACCTACAAATTTTCAGAAAGATCGGCCCAATAGTTTTGTCTGGAGCGAGTGGAACACATTTTGACCACGGACGGACGGTCGGACACACACACCCACACCCACACGCCACGCACACACACACACACACACACACAGATAAGATATACACTTCGTGAATGTGTAAAGATATACACTTCGTGAATGTAACCATAGGGGCGGCAATGAGCATTGATACCTTTTACGTGAATGGAAGTGAGTGGGTAAAGGGGAGGAGAGGGGAGGGGGGAAGACGGTATGTTTACTTTTCTTTTGATGAAAGGCATTGTACACGATTTGATTTTTTTTCTCTTTCTTTTTTCATAGATGGCTTGATGTAAAAAAGCAGATATGTTGCTTATTCAATGTTTCCATCTCTAAATAAAATTTTGACTTTGACTTGACTTTGACTTTCACACACACACACACACACACACACACACACACACACACACACACACACACACACACAGCATTTCTTCGTTCCCATTCTAAAATACTCCCTGTTCTATAAGAACTGGAAGTACAATAAAACCTATTATTCTGAACATATATATCTTCAAGCAAACCAGGAGTTGGGGGGTGGGGGGGGGGGGGGGGGGAAATGGGGCTTCAATTTTCGACACACTGTGGACTCATTCGCCTTCAAACATTATCTCCTTTCCATCACATCTTAAGAACTGTGGGCAAGTTCGTTCGTTCTGAATGTTACACAACTAGTTTACTAAGCACACACGTCGACAAGGTATTCAAGCTTATTCGACAACAATATCCACCTTCCTCCCGCAAGAGAAGATTATTCTACTGACGGCAAGGAGCTTAACCAGTCATTCAGAAAGCCTCTCTCCGTTAAGATTATCTTCCCTTTACGGGTTTAAATGTGGATACAGCCTGTTCAGACTTTTTAACGTCTGACGGGCGGAATCTGCCTTTCAAAGAGAAGTTATCCACTGGGTTTAAAGAAAGGGGGTGCAAATTAACTAACTTCCGTTGCTTCGTGCAGTCGAGTCTGGCTACAGAACGGAAATCAAAGAGAGGATTCACGTGCCCACCCCGTTTATCTCCCCTCTCCTGCCCTTGCTTCTTTTCAGGTGTAGCCAAAATACTCAAAGTAAAAAAAAAAAATAAATCGAACTGTCGAATACTGATTTGCTAAAAAAAAATGCTGAGAGTGCATTCACATCGGTACCCCCCACCCCCCCATACCTCCCCCATTCCCCCTTAGATCGACTTTTTAGTTTGAATACACTTCTGAAAAAAAAAAGTAAGACAAACATGAACGTTAGGGGCCCCTACTTTTCAACCTTCACGCGCCTGCAAACATGATTTCTCCGCGTCGGGGTTTTTTTTTGCTTGTTTGTTTGTTTGTTTTTGCTTTCTTTCTTTCTTTTTCCAATAAAAGATCAGTGTGAATTTGAAAAGTGCCCGGCATGTTTTACGAATGCCCAAAGTTGGTGATTTAAAAAAAAAAAAAGTTTAGGTTAGGTTTGCCAAAAGCTGTGTTGAGGAAACTATGTGAAGGCTCTGCTATGACGGAGGGGAAGGGAGGGAAGGGAGGGGGGGTAGTGTAAAGTTTCAGTGCGGGGGGGGGGGGGGGGGGGGCGGGATAGCCAACTGCGACAAGCACGCTAGATCGCGCCTTTAGTGACCCTTGTGGATATGGCCGTTTCGACATACGTCGGGGAAACTTACTTCCGGTCAGAAAAGTTCGCAGAATGGAACGCACCGATAATCTTGCGAAGGCGATGGAATATTTGCAGCTTAAAAAACAACCAAAAAAAAAAAAAAAAAACAACTTTTATTTCTTTGAAATAGGCATTTTCGTAAAATGTGGATCGTTTATGTCTTTCCTATTGTTATTTTTGTGTGTTTGTCAGCAAAGGTAAACGAAAATATGACAAGATTGAAAATTGCAGCATAGCTG
>CM065734.1:49059265-49064265 GCA_033310375.1 Conus canariensis
AGAGAGAGTGTGTGTGTGTGTGTGTGTGTGTGTGTGTGTGTGTGTGTGTGTGGTGTGTGTGTGTGTGTTTAGAGGTTCATTTTAAAGGGCCGTGTGAGTGAAATTTTTTTTTATTTTTATTTTTTACGACTTCTGAGTTGATTTCAACGCGGTCACAGCCCTAATAAGGCCCTTTGCGGTCGGCTGGGTTACGAGCAACATCACCCTTACCTTTGAGGTCTACCATGAGTTTGAGCAAGCTATGAATGTTACACTGATAATTGATTAAAGAACATCCCCCCCCCCCCCCTACCAATTATTTCCCTTGTTTTGGGTGGGATTTCCACCGATAGCGTCACATACAGTCTTCAAACACACGACCCTCCTCTTAGTTGGCATCACATTTCAGGCTTTTACACTCACCCGTGACCCTAATTTTGCGTCAGGGGGGTCCCCCCTAAATTGTCCCATTCCTTTGATTTTAATTTGTCTGCTTGGAACCACCTGGCCTGTACCTTAATGGCCACGTGAAAGAAAACGAGGAGAATCGACTTTTAGACACAATGCCAATTCTCAAAACAATCAAAATTATGCCAGTCTATAAATACTCGACTCCTTATGCAAGGCATTGGCGCATTCATTTTTGGTGTGCAGCCAATCCTCACACACTTCCCTTTCTCCTCCGATCTGTCTAACTTCCCTTTTCCCGCCCTAGGCCCTCACTTTTTCTCCACAAGACTGATCTCGCTGCACTGTCAGGGGCGACAATCTCCACAAGGCCGGCCTCGTTGCACCGTCAGGGGCGACAATCTCCACAAGGCTAGTCTCGTTGCACTGTCAGGGGCAACAACCTCCACAAGGCTGGTCTCGTTGCACTGTCAGGGGCGACAATCTCCACAAGGCTGGTCTTGTTGCACTGTCAGGGGCGACAACCTCCACAAGGCTGGTCTCGTTGCACTGTCAGGGGCGACAACCTCCACAAGGCTGGTCTCGTTGCACTGTCAGGGGCGACAACCTCCACAAGGCTTGTCTCATTGAACTGTCGGGGGCGACAACCTCCGCAAAGCTGGCCGTAGTGCATTGTCGGGGGCGACAACCTCCTTAAGGCTGGCTTTGTTGCACTATCAGGGGCGGCAACCTCCACAAGGCTGGTCTTGTTGCACTGTCAGGGGCGACAACCTCCACGAGGCTTGTCTCGTTGCACTGTCAGGGGCGACAACCTCCGCAAAGCTGGCCGTAGTGCATTGTCGGGGGCGACAACCTCCTTAAGGCTGGCTTTGTTGCACTATCAGGGGCGGCAACCTCCACAAGGCTGGTCTCTTTGCACTGGCAAAGGCGACAACCTCCACAAGGCTGGTCTCGTTGCACTGTCAGGGGCGACAACCTCCACGAGGCTTGTCTCGTTGCATTGTCGGGGGCGACAACCTCCTTAAGGCTGGCTTTGTTGCACTATCAGGGGCGGCAACCTCCACAAGGCTGGTCTCTTTGCACTGGCAAAGGCGACAACCTCCACAAGGCTGGTCTCGTTGCACTGTCAGGGGCGACAACCTCCACGAGGCCGGTCTCGTTGAAGTGCCAGGGGCGACAATCTCCACAAGGCTGGTCTCGTTGCACTGTCAGTGGCGACAACCTCCACAAGGCTGGTCTCGTTGCACTGTCAGGGGCGACAATCTCCACAAGGCTGGTCTCGTTGCACTGTCAGGGGCGACAATCTCCACAAGGCTGGTCTCGTTGCACTGGCAGGGGCGACAATCTCCACAAGGCTGGTCTCGTTGCACTGTCAGGGGCGACAATCTCCACAAGGCTGGTCTCATTGCACTGTCAGGGGCGACAATCTCCACGAGGCTGGTCTTGTTGCACTGTCAGGGGCGACAACCTCCACAAGGCCGGTCTCGTTGCACTGTCAGGGGCGACAACCTCCACGAGGCTTGTCTCGTTGCACTTTCGGGGGCGACAACCTCCGCAAAGCTGGCCGTAGTGCATTGTCGGGGGCGAAAACCTCCTTAAGGCTGGCTTTGTTGCACTATCAGGGGCGACAACCTCCACAAGGCTGGTCTTGTTGCACTGTCAGGGGCGACAACCTCCACAAGGCTGGTCTTGTTGCACTGTCAGGGGCGACAACCTCCACAAGGCTGGTCTTGTTGCACTGTCAGGGGCGACAACCTCCACAAGGCTGGTCTTGTTGCACTGTCAGGGGCAACAACCTCCACAAGGCTGGTCTTGTTGCACTGTCAGGGGCGACAACCTCCACAAGGCTAGTCTTCAAATCCCCGCTCCACTTGCGAGAGAGAAAATAAGGAAGGAAAAGAAGGAAGAAAGGCAGAAGGGGGGGGGGGGGGGGAGTTTGGGCGGGTGGTGGTGGTGGCGGGGTGGGGGGGGTGGGGGGTGGGGGGTGTTGAAGGAGAAGTGCCAGAGGACAGAGTTCTACGTTATGTGGCACATCCCTGCCACAAAGAGGATGTCGTGAGGAGGGAGAAGGGGACAGGTGAGGGTGGACAGAGAGAGAGAGAGAGAGAGAGAGAGAGAGAGAGAGAGAGAGAGAGAGAGAGAGAAAGAAAGAGATGGGGAGCTTCGTAGGGTAGGGGTGGGGAGGGGGGGAGTCGGTTAAGAACTGTTTATGAAAGCTACCGTTCTCGTTTACATGAAAAGATGTCTTCGCGTGCGTATTAACACGGATTTTTCTTTCTGTTCTTTCGTTTTTTGTTTTATTTTTGTGTTTTTTTCTTTCTTTCTTTCTTCCTTATATATTTAATATATATATATATATAATATATATATATATATATATATATTATATATATATATATATATAATTCTTGATCAATCAATCATCCAACCAATCAATCAAGCCATCCATCCATCAATTCACTCACTCACTCATTCATTCATTCAATCACTCAAGCCATCCATCCATCAATTCATTCATTCATTCACTCATTCATTCATTCATTCGTTCGTTCGTTCGTTCATTTCATTCATTCCTTCATTTTCTCTTCGTTCTGCCTCACCTTGTTTTGTTTGTCCTGTTTTTTTTTTGTTTTTTTTCTTTTCTTTTCCTGCTCTCCTTCCCTCTTCCCTTTTAGCTCCCCCCCCCCCCCCTCCTTCTTTCCCTCATTAACACTGCCTTCTTCTTCAACCCATCTCTTTCTTTCCCTCCCTTTCTTTTCTTCCTGTTCTGGTTTGTCATTCCCCAGTCTTTCCTCTTTTTCCTCATTCCTCGTCTTCTTTCCAACGCTTCCAACAACAGATAACAGTTATGCCTTGAAAATGATACCGCCCTTCTTCATTCCTTTGGGGGGGGGGGGGGGGGAGGAGGGAGTTAAAATGTTTTCCTCTTTCTTTCCTTCCATCCTTCTAATTTTCCTTTTTTTTTTTTTTTTTTTTAAATTCTTTCTGTCTTTCTTTCAAAATTCCCTTCTTCCTGTGTGTCCAGCTTTTTCTTCTTGTTTCGTTGTCGTTTACTTCCCTTCCTCATTTGTTTCTTCATTCTTTCTTTCTGTCTTTCTTTTCTCCTTCCCCAGCGTGAGTGAGCTCTCCCTCCGGAGGGCGCCACCACGTCCGTTTAACGACAGCCCCCATGGACTCGCCGATACCGGTGATCCCGACGGTCGGTAGCAAACCAAGACCACAGACGTGGAGAGGACATCGAAATTGAGGTCACCATGGGAGCAGGACAAGAAGGGCCACAGAATCTGAGACTTTTTTTTTCATGGTGATCGATGAGAATGAGGATGATTAAGATGATGCTACGGATTTCCATTTCGGTCTGAGACTAAATGACAGGGCTGTACTCTACGCTTCCTTTCATAATATAACCCGGCGTCAACCAGGCCCGAGAGATAAAGGCACCTGCAGTGTTGGTCAGGAAATTTGAGCAACACTCTCAGAAACGCATCCATTAAGTGGATGAAACTCGACTGTGTGGTCCCAGTCTTCCCAACTGAGTCCGCAGCAAACTCAACTCTGGGAAGGAGCCGGTCGGGGCAGAAAAACCCACATGATTCAGATGGCATTCGAACCCACGACCTCCCAGCCGGGAGTCCGCGACGTTAACCACTTCGCCACGGCGGCTGGTTGTTCGTTCGACCTTACTTTCTCGCGCTCTTTTCTTTCCACCAGGAAGTCAATGTTGTGTGTGTGAACTATCAACATGTCTTTTGTTTGTTTGTTTGTTTTGTTAGCCATTTTCATTTCAATCATGAACACTGCCTTTTTCTTCAACCCAACTCTTTCCTTACGAGCGTACTCTTTCTACCACCACCACGAACTGTAGCGTTGTCGGTTTAAAGGGAGAGCACTCATGAGTCCTACCGACGCCAGATCTGTAGCGTTTATCGCCCCTAGACACGTGGCTTTTTTTTAAACGTTCGATCAGTAGGTTGGGGGTGGGGATGGGGGGTCTTTCCATTCTCTCTCTCTCTCTCTCTCTCTCTCTCTCTCTCTCTCTCTCTCTCTCTCTCTGGTAATCGGGCGAGACGTGTCAATGTCCTGATTTGTTTTCTATCTGTTCAATTTTACGTGTTGCTTCTTGATTTTTTTGTTGTTTTGTTTTTGTTTATTTTATTTCATTATATTTGTTCATTAATTCATGTGTTGTTGTTGTTGTTTGGTTGGGGGAGAGAGAGAGAGAGAGAGAGAGAGAGAGAGAGAGAGAGAGAGAAAAGGGGGGAAGAAAGAGAGAGAGAGAGAGAGAGAGAGAGAGAGAGAGAGAGAGAGAGAGAGAGAGAGAGCGAGCAGCAGCAGCAGCAGCAATATCCTCAGGCATACAAAGTACAGTAAGAGCCCTACCGCCGACAGGAGTGTTCATCCCACCAACCAACCAACCAACCAACACCCGTGTAACAGAATCTCACTGATCGATGTACCCTAAGCTGGGGAACCAATGTTGATTCTGAAGAGTCGTCCACCCTGAACAGGGGATACAACAGGGTCTGTAGAGGAGGTCAGGACTCCTGGGGTCCCCCGCATGCTGCTTGAGACGGTTGCCAGATTCTAAAAAAAAAAAAGAAAAAAAAAAGAAA
>CM065734.1:49079304-49084304 GCA_033310375.1 Conus canariensis
TGGTCAAGGAAATGCTTAATTCTGTTTAATTGAAATATCTTACTTGAGATCTTCCGAGATAAAGCAGAAACGTGATTAGACCAAGATAGATTGTTATCGATAGTGAGACCAAGTAACTTATGAGAATCAATTTCTTCTATAATCTGATCGTAGAGATACAATGGAGGTGATCTAGTTTTCATGTTTTGTCGTTTTTGCCTAGTTGATATCAACATAAATTTGGATTTCATAGGATGGAGGGCCATGTGATTTAGTTTGGACCACTCAGTAAGATTATTTATAATCTTTTTGAAGAGCACTGCATACCGAGTGTACGTTTTTACCTTTACTGTGGAGTGTCGTGTCGTCAGCAAATAGTTCACATGAAGAGGAAATAGCTAGAGGAAGATAATTTATATAAACCGAAAAAAGGATTGGACCTAAAATTGATCCTTGGGGGACACATAATTTAAAAGAAGGGAGGAGAGAGGGAGGTAAGTAACAAGAAGGGGAAGGGAGAAGGGAGGTAAGTAATAAGAAGGGGAAGGGAGAAGGGAGGTAAGTGACAGAAGGGGAAGGGAGAAGGGAGGTAAGGAGAGGGAAGGAGAGAGAGGGAGAAGAGAGAGGAGAACGGGAGGAGAGAGAGAGAGAAGAGAGGAGAGAGGAGAGAGGAGAGAGGAGGAGAGAGGAGAGAGGAGGGAAATGAGGAGAGGGGAGGGTAAGGAAGAGGGGGGAGGCAGGGGTCAGGAGGAGGACGAGGTGGGGGGGAGGAGAGAGGGAGAGAGGAAGAGGAAAAAGAGAGAAAGAAAAGACAGGAGAAATGCCTGAACTCGGAAAGACACGGAGAAGAAGACTCTCTCTCTCTCTCTCTCTCTCTCTCTCTCTCTCTCTCTCTCTCTCTCTCGCTCGCTCTCTCACCCTCTCTAACAAACCACACCACACACACACGCACGCACGCACGCACGCACGCACGCACGCGCACACACACACACACTTGCGTTCGCCTCACACACACCCACCCACACAGGCGGTATGTGTAAGTGGGGGTATCGTTGCTTCATTGCCTCAGTGCTTGCTCCACTACATGGTCACAAACCAATAAAGCGCCTGATTAACGTTCATTGACACAGCATTCCATTCTGGTGAGAGAGAGAGAGGAGAGAGGGGGGGGGGGAGAGAGAGAGAGAGAGAGGGGGGGGGGGGGAGACGGGAATGCCATGTTTTGGGAATGACAAAGCTCTTTCTGCTCTGATCTTCTACACATATGTATGCATGTATATACACACACCCACACCCACACCCATCCACACACACACCCATCCACACACACACACACACACACACACACACACACACACACACACACACACACACACACACATTACATACATAGATACTTAAATACATGCATGCATACATACATACATACACAGATACATACATACACAGATACATACATACATACATACATACATACATAAATACATACATACATACATACATACATACATACGTACGTGTGTACGTACGTACATACATACATACACACATGCATACATGCATGCATACATACATACATGTAGACAGACAGATATGCATACATACATACATCCAGACATACATACATACATATAATAACATACATACATACATACATACATACATACATACATACATACATACATACATACATACATACATACTGTGCGTTCGTACTTACGTACGTGCGTACGTACGTGCAGACGTAGATACATACATACATGTATACATGCGTACATGTCTGTTCATACGTATGCAATCATGCCTACATCTGCTGCAATACGGATCTGTTTAATAGATCATCGTTATAGCAGAGCATGTCACCTCGAACCGTGTCAATTTGTTGGGGGGGGGGGGGGGGGGGGAGGGGGGGAGGGGGATATATATATCCCAAGACCAGCTATTTCTGCTATGAATGTTTGTCTTCTTCACAGCTTGTATCTAGAGCAAGCAGCCCAGACAAACGACTTACATCATCAAGTCTCACTCCCCGTCGTCTCCTCCATCGTCCCTCGCTCCCTCCCCTCCCCACCACCACACTCCCCCACTCACTGTCAGTTCCATCGCAACAAGCCCTGGCAAGGGGTACATTATAATATATATTATATCACCAGCCCAAGTGTACCCTGTGTATACCCCAATCAACACCCGTGGAATGTTCCGAGTTCGATCCCCGCCACATTCTTGGCACCGTTGAGCAAACAGCAGGGCGGGCGGCCTTACAGGACCGACCGCCGATCTCTGGACTTAATGGACCACGCCTTGAGGCAAGCGACCGGCCGCTAGCTAGCGGTCAAGCACTGTTCGACCTGACCCCGAAGTCTCGCGCGCACCAAGGATTCGCAAGAAAGAGCTGCTGACCCTGCCTGACCCCCCCCCCCCCCTCCCCTTGACCCCCCCCCTTCCTCCCTCCTCCGCCCCCCCCACCCCCCCCCCCCTTCCTCCCACCCTCCTCCCTCTGCTCAGTCTTGTTGAATGATGTCCATGTTCTGTGAATGGTCCCACACATTATTTAGCAAGCAAACAGACAATGTCTGGAACAGGCCCCAAAACTAACAAACTCAAAGGGCTTTATGTCGGGTTCGATTTCTTTTTTTTTAGTGTCATCACAGCTATTTGGGAAATACTTCTCTCTCTCTCTCTCTCTCTCTCTCTCTCTCTCTCTCTCTCTCTCTCTCTCTCTCTCTTTGCGAGTTTGTTTTGGTGGGTTTTTTTTTTTATGATTTCCGTTTGTTATCGGAAAAAAGCTACTTTTGTCTTTCCTCTCTAATGCGAAATGTGAAAATGGCTCGATCACACTTCATTCGGGAATTCACTGGTGTGCTGGCTAGCGTCTGTCAGCAACTGGTAGAAGCCAACTCTGCCTCTTACTTTCCGACCAAACTCGGGGAGAAAAAAAAAACAAAACAAAACAAACTCATGCGCAACTGACGCTCTCTCACTCCACCCTCTCTCTCCCTCCTCCTCCCCCCCCCCCCCCCGCCCCCCACCCTCCTCTTCTTCTTCTCGAACAATTCCTCCTCGCCCTAGCTCCCACTACCACCCCACCCTTCATTTCACTGCACCCCTCCCTCCCCCCACCCTTCCTTCAAACACGTAAATCAACACCCCTTATTTTATTTTTTCTTAAAGGACCAATCAATAGCGCTGGGATCAGCTGCAAAAACAGGCTTGGGGTGGGGGGGGGGGGGGGGGAGAGACCGGACGGCTAGCTACAAAAAAAAAAGCTCTGAGTTGTTCACAGGCCTGCTGTAGTAACTAAATCTTTCCCTCCCTCTACCCGGCCCGGGCTTAATCCTTAATCTTAATCCGCAATACCAATACGCACCGCCGCCCTTCTCTCCCACCCTTCCACTCTACCCCTCCCCCACCCCCAAACTCCCCCTTCCACCCCACCCACCCCTACCCACCCCCTCCCCCCAAAACTGTACCGTGCCCCAGGCGGTCGGCTCACTAGAATGCCGAGTATGCTGGTTCTATAGAGGTCAGTCTTTGGCTTGGAACCAGACAGCCAAGAATGGTTGGTATGACATTTTTTTCCCTGTACTCTTGGTCCCCGGGGGTGTGAGCTATACCGACGAGGGGTGGTAGATGGTAGTGGTAGTGTTGCGCGGGTGCACCGCAAACACACACACACACACACACGCACGCAGGCACCCACACGCACTTAATCAGAGGTTGGATATGTGCTCAGCTCTTTCGGGGATTTAGGATCAAATCCCCCCGAACTGCTGTGTGAAAGTTACTCCCTGATTCTGGTTCCCACGCACACACCCCAGGAGATAGGCACGTACATACCACATATGTGTAAGTATTATACTTGCTCAGCCTGTAATGTTACGCGGATGCACTGTACACGTACGCACATACTGCACGTGCACACACACGTGCACACAAATACTGCACACGCGCGCGTCCACACACACACACACACACACACACACACACACACACACACACTGCACACACACACACACACACACACACACACAACACACACACACACACACACACACACAAAACACTGCACACGCGCGAGTGCATGCGCACACACACATACACACACACACACACACACACACACACACACACACACACACCACGCACGACGCACGCACGCACGCACGTGCACGCACACGCACACACACACACACACACACACACACACACACACACACACACACACCACCACACACACACACACAAACATCAGAGATTCGGATATGCTCGGTTATTTCGGGTATTTAGGATCCAATCCCCGACCGCTGTGTGAAGTGTACACCCTGATTCGGTTTCCCACGCACACCCCAGGAGAAATGCATGTACATTCACCACACGCAGCACAAGTAAGTATTCATTCATGCACGCTCACATGTCTATTGCAAACACGTACACACACGCACAGTTACAGTAATAGTATTACAGCAGTATTTTCAAACATAAAGCACATATCTTACCCCATTGCATTTACTCTCTCTTTATATATATATATGTATATATAGTCTGGTTTCTTAACAATAGAACATGCATAGTTTACCTGCGCGCACCCCCCCCCCTCTCTCTCTCTCTCTCTCTCTCTATCTCCACATTCTGCCCCCTGCTTCTCCCTCCCAACCGCTTCCTGTTTTACCCCCACCCCACGCCTTTTATTTGTGCCATTGCTGGATTACTGACAGTATCCATCCTTCTCTGTGGATGCCAGAAGCAGATACCAACAAAGATGAGATACTGACTGCTAACCTTGCACTGTAAA
The DNA here is from genome assembly GCA_033310375.1 of Conus canariensis. NCBI lineage: Eukaryota > Metazoa > Mollusca > Gastropoda > Neogastropoda > Conidae > Conus > Conus canariensis. The sequence goes on from CM065734.1 coordinate 49,084,076, forward strand.
CACAGAAGCTAAAATTTCCAGTTGATATCATGAAGATTGTTTGGGGAGGGAAGGGGAGTGGGGGTGGGGGGAGAACAAAGACGAACGATCGCCGACATGTCATCTTAGATTTGTCGCACGACAGAACTGGCCACCGTTTCGGTTTGAGACCTGACTTCACACAGAAAATGCCGATATTTCCATCATGGACCTGTCTTGAGACAGAAATCGTCGACATGTTAGTCTTGGA
>CM065734.1:49094304-49096804 GCA_033310375.1 Conus canariensis
GAGAGCTGTGTTTGGATTAATACGAAACGAGGCAATAATCAATCGTCACAGCAAACGATGGAGAGGTCCCCGGAATTCTACAATCCTGTCACACTTTCTTGATCCTAGTCCCTTTTCTATGTTGCAGCTGCGTCTCTCTCCATGAACTCCCCTTTGCCGCTTGTAGGCTCTAATATCCAGTTATTGTAAATGATAAAAAAAAAAAATCATCATCATCACTAAATGACAAAACATCACCATCAGTAGCCAGTCATCGTAAATGACAAAGCATCACAATCATTAGTTATCATAAACGATAAAACATCATCATCACCAGTTACCATAAATGAAAAAAAATACATCACCATCACCAGTTATCATAAATGAAAAAAAAAAAATCACCATCACCAGTTATCATAAATGAAAAAAAAAAAATCACCATCACCAGTTATCATAAATGAAAAAAAAAAATCACCATCACCAGTTATCATAAATGAAAAAAAAAAAATCATCATCACCAGTTATCATAAATGAAAAAAAAAAGCATCACCATCACCAGTTATCATAAATGAAAAAAAAAAAACATCACCATCAGTAGCCCGTTATTGTAAATCACAAAACATCACCATCAATAGCCAGTTATCGTAAATGACAAAACATCACCATCAATAGCCAGTTATCGTAAATGACAAAACATCACCATCAATAGCTAGTTATCGTAAATGATAAAACATCACCATCAATAGCCCGTTATGGTAAATGATAAAACATCACCATCAGTAGCCATTTATCGTAAATGATAAAACATCACCATCAATAGCCCGTTATGGTAAATGATAAAGCATCACCATCAATAGCCCGTTATGGTAAATGATAAAGCATCACCATCAATAGCCCGTTATCGTAAATGATAAACCATCACCATCAATAGCCAGTTATCGCCAATGATAAACCATCACCATCAATAGCCAGTTATCGCCAATGATAAAGCATCACCATCAGTAGCCAGTTATCGTGAATGATAAAGCATCACCATCACTGCAGTGATCACGAGTAATGGAACATCGTTGGCAGGAGGCAGTGCTGCGACTGGTCTTCGTGATATGATGTAGGTATATACCCCGCTGCTGACGCGGCTGTTGTTGTTGTTAATGTTGTTGTAGTTGTTGCTGTTCTTGCTGCTACTGCTACCACTTCTTCTACTACTACTTCCTATTACTGCCGCTGCATCTGCTGCCATTGTTACTACTTCTATTACTACTGATGGTAAGATGGGGATGAGGATGATATGAGAAGAGAGAGAGAGAGAGAGAGAGAGGAGAGAGAGAGGAGAGAGAGAGAGAGATTGTCATTTCCCGTTAACGGTTTAACAACCAGCTGAATCTTATCAGATTTAGAGAGAGAGAGAGAGAGGAGAGAGAGAGAGAGAGAGAGAGAGAGAGAGAGAGAGAGAGAGAGAGGAGAGAGAGAGAGAGAGAGAGATTAGACGGCTACAGCTGGTTCAGTCAGAATCAAGACACTGCACAATTAAAGTCCACACGAAAATTAATAAATAAATAAATAAATAAATGAAATCATGAGAAGAAACTCTAGAAAGAACTTAACAGCAGATCTTAAGAGACGACGCTCCCTCATACAAAGTGTTTTGGCCCTGAACTCTTTACACAATCATAAGGAAAGGAGCAGGGGGAATGGAATAGGGCAGGGGGGGGGGGGGGGGAGGGAGAAAGGGAGAGGCAGTGGGGACCGGGGATTCACCATTGTTCCCCTCAGGCCAGACGTCACTCAGAGTTTGGAGAACAAAACACGGCAAACATCTTTCTTTTTTTTTTTTTCTCTCTTCAAAATTAGACCTTCCGTAAACATTTAAAAGGAAAAAAAAACAACAAAAAACAGTGTGGGAGATGAGGTGTATAATTCTTAAAAGACTGGAATGGTTAATGTTCTCTTCGTGCATAAAGCAAAACGCCCAGAACCAGATCCACCCGAACAAACCCTGCTGACGCCAACACTTCAAATATGTTTGGGATTCAAGTACGTCAGAGGTAACAGAATCGCTTTCTTGTGTGTGCCTTTGTGTGCGTAGAGCAAAGTAAACAAACAAACAAACAAAACCTTTAACTCAATGGAAAGAAGGGGCATGGCCCTAGTACGGGACCTGCCGAATTTTGAAGCGGATCCGTGATGCCAGTCTGGATCAGCTGGCGGATCCACTGGATCTGTTTGACCTTGAGGACGATCGGCACACACCCGGTGCCTTCCTGGTTGTATACTGCTTCATGGCCATTTGTCTATTTATAGACAGCTTTCTCCGAAGGCAGCGTTCAACAGGTTTCTTTCAGACGGGGTCCTGATATGACCCTTTGCGGTCGGCTAGGCTATAAGCACATTAATTTTACTCTCTCTTTGTCTTTCTCCCTCTCTCTCTTTCTCTGTCTGTCTGTCTGTCTGTCTGTCTGTCTGTCTCTCTCTATCTCTCGCTCTCTCCCTCTCTCTCCCCCCTCTCTCTCTCCCCGTCCAT
>CM065734.1:49101804-49129304 GCA_033310375.1 Conus canariensis
CCCAAGCGGTGTGCTGCGTACTGCTCTGTTCTGTACATAGGCCGGCCCCTGCTAATGAGTCTCATCTCCCGGCATCAAAGGTGGGGAGCCCCAAAGAACGGACGGTGGTGAGGGAGTCTAATCCGTTGATTAGAGCCCCGCCGGTGAAAAGCCGGTGAGGAATGCTGGGCCCGGGCCCTGTCCGAAGGCACGCAGCCCGCCCCGTGTGAACCACAGCACGTTCCTCCAGGTTGCTGGGCCGCACAATTGGATTACGCCACCTGCTGGAAGGATCAAACGGACTGAACTCCACGCTCGGTGTTGAGGGGTCAGGGCCGGATCAAGAGAGAGAGAGAGAGAGAGAGAGAGAGAAGAGAGAGAGAGAGAGAGAGAGAGCCTCTGACCTCTGACCTTTGGCCCAGACGACTGACCCGACGAGCCTCGGGGGCAGCGGACCCGCCACCGTTTTTTTTGTGTTTTTTTTAAAGAGAGTTCACACACGCACACACACACACACACACACACACACACACACACACCCCCTGTCAACGGAAATAGCTCAGACAAGCAGCAACCGGGGTGGATTGAGAGCTGGGTGGCCGACCCGACGACGACGACGACAGAGCGGCGAGCCTTATCGGGATCTGACTTCACTGGCGAAGTGCCGCCAGCGCCGGTGTAGATCAAGGGGGAGGGAAGGAAGTAGGTGGGGGAGAGAGAGACTGGTAAGTGCTTGCGCAGTGAAGCGTGGAGTACTCACCACCCCGCCTGGTGCACTGGTATGCCGGCGCTGTGGTATTGGGGGTAGGTGTGGGGGGAGGGAGGAGGTGGAGCGCCACGCCCTCACCCACCGCGCCTCTTGAGAGGAGGGGGAGGTTCTTTATAACCGGCCGTCTCTCGATTTAGCCCCTCAGTCTGCCTGCTGGTCTCTCAGTGTGTGTGTGTCTCGTTGAACAGCGCTGGGCCGCTGTTATTTTTTCTTTAGGGGGGAGACCTCAACAAACAAACAGGCCTGTTGTGTGATAGTCACAGCTTTAATTAAAAGAGTGGACCTGACCAACCTTTGGGCAGACTTTGTTTTTTCTTGTTTTTCGGGTCAGGTAGGAAGAACCCTTGCTTTCATTTTCGTGTGAAGAGTTCGTGAAAGTCAGAAGACAGCATCCAGGAGACTGTGCCTGTGAAGGGAATGGTGAACGTGTGAAGTACTGTGGAGTGTGTACGACTTCAGTGAGAGTCTCATCGTCTGCTTCTTGCGTGACTATGAACTGCGCCGCTCCGACAATGAATTGCATAGCCTCGATCAAGAACGTTCCACTGGCTCCCAGTTCAGCAGACAATACCATCACCGCCTCGTCCAACGCTCGCGGCTCTTCCCCTCTTCGCGCCGAGGGCAAGGAGAACTCGGGCATGGAGGGCCGGAGCTGGTTGTCCAAGGTGTGCAGCAAGCTGCGCCACAAGCACCGGCACGAGAAGTGCGAGAAGTGCGGGCAGCGCAGCGACACGTGCCGCCCCAACCCCTCCTTCATCTCGGGCCGCAAGCACTACCTGTGCCAGGACTGTCGCGTGTCCTCCCACAACATGAAGACCATGTACCAGCAGCTGTGCCGCAACCTCAGCCTCCGCGAGCACTCCAGGACCACCACCTGCACCAGCGGGGACCTCTCCCCGCCCACCCCCAGCCGGGGAGGCCTGTCCCGCTCCAAGTCCATGAAGGTGCAACCCACGTCCCCGGAGTCCGGCTACGAGACGGCCACCTCCGTGGACTCCAGCTGCAGCGACCGGATGTCGGCGGACCCGCTGTCCACGTCGTCCGGGGAGTGCGGACGTTGCAGCCCTCACTCCGAACTGTCTTCGTGTGCTCCATCAGCGACCCATCACCATGGAGACCACGAGCGGAGTAAGAACCCCGCGGACAGTCACGCGTGTTCCAGGGACAGGACGGAGGTGTTCGGGGGCGCCTTCCGTACGGAGAAGGTGCATCTCCACCACCTCCAGCAGTTCATGACCAAGCAAAGGACGTACGTGCGGCAGTCTCCTGCCGCGGCCCCTCAGCACAACGTCCCCGCCAAGACTGCCCACAAAGCCCCGCCCAAAGACACGGCCACCACCAGACAGTACGACGGGTACCTGGAGATCCGCACGCCCAACTCGGACAGTGTGAAGTACGTGTTCAAGAAGCCGGAGAGTGGGGGCTGTGGGCAGTGTTCGCAACACCCTCAGAGGGACCGCCCCGTGGAGAAAGACCAGGAGGACGTCAAGCGGTGTTACCACTGTCACAAACGCCACGCGGTGGCCTTCAGGGCGCCCTTTGGCAACGGCTGGCTGTGTGAAAACTGCATGGACGATCTGATGTGAACTGCTGTGATTAAGACCGTGAGAATACGAGAGAGAGAGAGAGAGAGAGAGAAGAGAGAGAGAGGGGATGGGATGGAACCTGAAGGACAGTCGGATCACGAACTGTGACCCCCAGTGCGGAGGTCAGGGTCAGTGGTGAACTGTTACTGGTGCAGCACGGACGCTGATGATGAGGTTTCTACAATGACGATGATGATGACCAGACGATGGAGCGAAACTGTCGTCCACAATATGCTGAAAATAGCTTTAGAATCGTGACACGATTTGTGACTTTGTCATCTAATCTAACCCCACGACGCAAACTTTTATTTATTCTAACAGGTATATAAGTGTCAATCAATCAATGATCACGTCTCATGCTGACGTGAACTGTAGTTTTAGTGTGTGTGTGTGTGTGTGTGTGTGTGTGTGTGTGTGTGTGTGTGTGTTGATTGCGTTTCGTTCAGTTTGTTCTAATTTATTCCATTCCATATTTTACCACATCTCATGTACGTGCGTGTTGTACAGAGCAGGTGTGATAGCGGTAGAAAAAAAAATTCGACAACGCAGTACTTGATGCTCCCACGCCTAAATTAATCAACCATTGCCCATCTACGTTGTGTACAAACCAAACAAAAAGGAATTTGGACTTGCATTAATTAACAACTTTGCTTGCCATCTGTTAAACGACGAATCGGGTGCCCAAAACCAGACACCATGATTGATTTGACTATTAACGATTAATTTTTTTTTAGAGTAGAAGTTCGTGTGATCGATAATAATGTCTTATATTGTTGATCGGAAAAGACCTGACGGTTTGTCCATGTTTTCATTTTAAACTTGGACGGTCGTTAACACCATCAGTGTGAAAACACAATAACTGTTTGGCTTTAGAAATTAACACTGTAGAATCAACACTGGGTTTGCTCAGTGGCAACGCATTTTGTCGTTGTCAGGCGTCACATGAAATGACTTGTTTAATGCTCTCTCTCTCTCTCTCTCTCTCTCTCTCTCTCTCTCTCTCTCTCTCTCTCTCTCAAGTACTTATTTAACAGAAAACTTTCATTCTTTGATAAGAGCTAATTTAATGACAACACAGTCATTCTGATTGTGAATCAATGTGAATTTTCTATCTTCTAAAACAAATAACACATTATCTTAGAAATATCTTTGATATGTTTTCTTACAGACTCGTTTGCGTATTTGTGTACCTCAGTTAACTTTTCGTTGGTTCACAATGTTTCCTAATATTGGTCTAATAAACTGTATTGATAAATAACTGGCTCCTATCTGAGACAAACTGACGTAATTATACTCAGAGACATACAAGACTCGTCCTCAGCTCTGCGCGTTACTCCGTTGCGTGAGGATACACGTCTACAACTATTTATTCACTAATTATTTATTATTATCACCGACTTCCTTTGTTCTCGATCGAAGCCGAGCCCTTTACAACTTGTCTTTTGTGCATTGAGAACAGAGGTTGTCGACCCTGAACGAATCGGAGGAGTACTTGACTAGAGAGGCGCTCTTTTGACCTTTTTGGTCGGGAGCGAAGGCTTTTGTCCTCTAGGCAAAGGGAGGAGACTTTGGACAATGTACACGCCGGAACAGAGTGATCTCTTTCTATGTCTCTGTTGTTATAAATGAATCACGGGGTAGATTTAGAAGAACTTGAAGAACGGAGCCAGTGAGATTTAAACTAACCTGAATCGATTTTTGTTTTAACCCTATCTCAGTGTTTCTTAATACTGTGAATAAGTTTGGTGAGCCGGGCGCATTATGCTTCTTAAATATGTAGAAGATGTGAGTGTGTGCGTGGTGTGTGTGTGTGTGTGTGTGTGTGTGTGTGTGTGTGTGTGTGTGTGTGTGCACTAGTTTAGATTTTTTGCTTCATATCTTAAGAAAAGCATAATGCACCGTCACCTCTCTCTCTCTCTCTCTCTCTCTCTCTCTCTCTCTCTCTTTGCGGCTGGCTATTCCATCAAAAGCCGACGTGACGTCAGCACGCTGACTATGATTACATCGTGAAATGCCAAATTTACGAGTAGGTTAAAAAAAAAAAAAAGGGGGCATCCAGTTGGCTATAAAATAGGTTCACCAAACAGGCCTATTATTGGGGACAATGACAAACATCACACCGCTTTCACCTCCTTGGGAAATTTCTAGGCTTAGCTGTCCCTAGCAAGTAAAAAGTTTGTTTTTTTTTTCCTGTGTAATTTTGCCAAGGACGCAAACTTGATATTTCGTCGCTCTTTAGTTTCCAGGTCTCGCGCTTAGCGCGCGCTTCGTTTGACAGACTTCGGTTTATTGACTTTCGCGAAAGACTAGCAAACAGACCACAACTCAGAGACGGAGTAGCAGGGTGGGAGATACAAGATACCGTCTTAGTCAGGGATTTGAACCCGAGGACTGTGGCGTCCGAAGCATACACACCCAACTTCTAGAATGTGTATTTAAAGAAAAACAAAAACAAAAAATCCTAGGTGAAAACAAACGTCAAAATCTCTGGGTTAAATGAAAGACGCGGATAACACACTAGACTCTCCCATCCTCCCTATCCCCCTTCCCTCCCCCGCCCCCTACTCCTCCCCCTCCCTCCCCCCCCCTTCCCCCAACACCACACAACTATAGTGGTGTCTGACATTGTTAGTTGTGGATTGAACAGATGGCGTTTAATGTGGTACAGAGTTTGTAAAGTCGTTCGCCCGTTACAGTCAATTGACTGAGACGGTCGAACTTACTTGACGAATGCTTTTGCATCCATGCTGTGTGTGTGTGTGTGTGTGTGTGTGTGTGTGTGTGTGTGTGTGTGTGTGTGTAATATGTGAATGTGAATGGGATACATTGTACGTTTGTTATTCATGTGTTTGTGCGTATATTTCATTTGATTTATTTATACTTATTTATCTATCTATTATTTTCTCATTTATATTTAGAGTTTGACTGGTCTTGAAAACTTTTGAGTTGCTTCTATGCATGGATGCCTGCATTGAGGCATGTGGTATCTGTGTGTGTGTGTGTGTGTGTGTGTGTGTGTGTGTGTGTGGCGCGCGCGCGCGCGCGCGCGCGCGCAAACACAGACAAATGATTAAGAGAGAGCGAAAGGAAGCGAAGTGTAGGTGGATTCTAGTCACAATTAGAAAACACGAGCGTGCTCGTGCGCTGTGTGTGTGTGTGTGTGTGTGTGTGTGTGTGTGTGTGTGTGTGTGTGTGTGTGCGCGCACGCGCGTGGGTGTGTGTGTTGTTTCATTTGTTTCTTGTTGTTTTTTCCCCTTTTTTCTTTTTTCTTTTTTTTTTTTAAATACCCCAACAGAAAATGTACATGGAACAAAAAAAGTCATCCCCCCCCACCCCCCAAGAATCCTGTACAATACCTATGCTTCCAAAACATCGTGTGACTGATGTGTATACATACCACCTGTATAGCACACACACCGTATTGTGAAGACAAAATGAACAAAAGAAGTCAAGCAGTTGACTCCTTCGTTTTAATCAGATCTGATCGTCTTTTGTCATGAAAAGATTGGAATCAACCGTTGAGTTTGTGAACAAAGAAAAATGGTTGTTGGAAACTGCTTTCACTTGCATGTTTCGAATAAAATGTTGGACACGATGAAACGTTTGTGGGGCTGTATGTGTGCAGATGATGCAGATCGGAGTGAGTGTCCTTTTTTTCTTTTCTTTTTTCAAATTTCTCCACTTTCGTCTGTCACTGATTTCTTTTTTTCTCTCTCTTCGCCTATTTTTTTTTTTTTCTCGTCTGTTCAAAGTTTCACTCTCTCTCTCTCTCTCTCTCTCTCTCTCTCTCTCTCTCTCTCTCTCTCTCTCTCTGTTTCTCTCTCCATCTCTCTCTCCGTCTCTCTCTCTCTCTCTCTCTCTCTCTCTCTCTCTCTCTCCCCTCATTAAATTCTTTTTGTTTCTTCGCCTATTTTTTCGTCTGTTCAAGTTCTCTCTCTCTCTCTCTCTCTCTCTCTCTCTCTCTCTCTCTCTCTCTCTCTCTCTCCACACACACACACGCAGACATGCACGTTCACATGCACGCACACACTGACGCACGCAGACACACAAAGCAAGCCGGTACCTGTGATATATATCAGAGGTAAACATGTCTAGGAGTATAATCCCTCTTTTATTATGAACATGATTTCGTCAAGAAAGTCAACACACACCAAACAATCACTCTGCGTGACGACACGCCCTGGTGTTCTTTGTGTGTGAGTGTTGTGTGTGTGTGTGTGTGTGTGTGTGTGAGTGTGTGCGTGTGTGTTTTGAGTGTTGACTCTGTGTGTGTGTGTGTGTGTGCTTTTACCATATGAACAGAGAGAAAGAGACAGGCAGACAGACAGACAGACAGACAGCGTATGAAAGTCAGGGCGTCACTGGCAGTTAAACACGTAACAAATTTCCCACCCACCCACCGCCTGACAACTCTGGTAAAGGTACTGTTGACATGATCTCACGCCGCCACTATCTATAGAGAAACGGGCAGTGTCGCTATTCCCACCTGCCGCACGGGCACGTGTAGTTAGTAACCCACCCTTTACCTTTTCTTCTTCACCTCCCGGTCCCCTCACTCTCTCTCCTCCACACACGCACACAGAGGCCCTACGTACATGGAGGCATAAAGGGCATAGCCCCGCAGACACACACACACACACACACACACACACACACACACACACACACACACACACACACACACACACACTATACTTGGGTTTACTCTCGTTAAAGATGTCCACGTACTTGACTTTATAGCAATGACATTTCAGATTTTGATTCACACACCACAACACCACACCCCTCACACACACACACACACACACACACACACACACACACACACACACACACACACACCACACACACACACACACAGAGGCGCGTACGCCTGTTTGTATGACTTGGCGTGGCGCACAAATCTCAACAAGGAAAGTGATTGCCAACATACTATTCACAGCACAGTCGATCATGGACACACACACACACACACACACACACACACACACACACACACACACACACACACACACACACACTGTCCTGCGCATGCACGCGTACACACATTAACACATCTCATGTGCATATGCACTCACCAACACACACACACACACACACACACACACACACACACACACACACACACACACACACACACACGCACGCACGCACGCACGCACACGCATTAACTTACATACACACTTTAAGATTTTCTTCCTTTCCTTCGTTCTGTGTGTGTGTGTGTGTGTGTGTGTGTGTGTGTGTGTGTGTGTGTGTGTGAGAGAGAGAGAGAGAGAGAGAGAGAGAGAGAGAGTGTGTGTGTGTGTGTGTGTGTGTGTGTGTGTGTGTGTGTGTGTGTGTGTGTGTGTGTGTGATCCGCGATCGACCGTGCTATGAATAGTATGTGGGAACTTACCTTTCATTGCTGAAATGTGTGTGCCGCCCAAGTCATATAAACAGGCGTACGTGGATTTAATGTCCCACAAACACGCCTACTGTTGCTAGTGAATCGACATCTCTCTCTCTCTCTCTCTCTCTCCTCTCTCTCTGTGTGTGTGTGTGTGTGTGTGTGTGTGTGTGTGTGTGTGTGTGTGTGTGTGTGTGTGTGTGTCTCTCTCTCTCTCTCTCTCTCTCTCTCTCTCTCTGTCTCTTCAGCCCCTCCCCAGAGTAATGGCCGATAAAAAGCATGTAGGCCCGCCCTTGGAAGCTGTTTCCATGATGATTATGACGACAACAACAACGACGACGACGACGATGATGATGATTATGTTTATGATCGATCATCATCATCATCATCATCATCATCAGCTCTGTCTCTCTGTCTCTCCCCCCCCCCCCCCTTTCTCTCTCTCATACATGAATGAATGAATGAGTTCTTTAAGCTTACCTCATTAAACTATTCATTCATTCTCCTCCCCCCCCCTCTCTCTCTCTCTCTCTCTCTCTCTCTCTCTCTCCGTGAATGAATGAATGAATGAGAATGGGACACACACACACACACACACACACACACACACACACACACACACACACACACACACACACACACACACCACGAAGCCCTCTCGGGAAAAAAAAAAGGTGAACCCCAACGCGGGGCATCCTACCAACCGCTCCCTCCCTACACCTTCCCCATCCCGCCCCCCTCCCCCCCCCCTTCCCCCCTTCCCCGAGTTCCTACCTCCCGCTGAACTGTATTGAATGGCGTCTTAGGAATGCAGGTACGACTAGAACAAAGGGAGGAAGGGAGAGGCGGAGAGATAGGGGAGTGAGGGGGTGGGGGGTGGGGGGGGGGGGGAGAGACTGACGAAATGAGAGGATGTCACGCAACCAATGACAGACACTTCTATTCATTTACCCGTTGCGGGAAAGCCGGATCTGAGAAATCGGAGAATCGCCTTATGGGTTTGTAACTTGACAACTAAAAGATACAGAAGCGAAACTCACGCGCGCGCGGCCGCCCCGCGCGCGCGCGCACACACACACACACACACACACACACACACACACACACACACACACACACACACAGATAGAGAGAGAGAGAGAGAGAGGGCTTCGATTCAACGTCCCTCCATGTAGACTGCACGGTATGTTCGGAGCAAACACGATAATCGGCTTGAAGGGCTAGAGGTCAAAAAATGGAAACCTGTTTTGAATGATTATGCCAGAGTCTATCTCCGTTGTGTGTGTGTGTGTGTGTGTGTGTGTGTGTGTGTGTGTGTGTGTGTGTGTGTGTGTGTGTGTGCGTGTGTGTGTGTGTGGTGTGTGTGTGTGTGTGCACGCGGCGTGTGTTTTTCTATGTGCTATAAACAGTAACGTTCTCTGACGGGTTCCTTGGTTTGTGTTGAAGCGCATGCATATTGTCCATAGGAGTGAATGGAACAGATTTACGATACGAAAAGTAGTGGCGGCTCGCTCAGTTCCCGCCATTCTGACGACTTTGCAAAGTTTGGTGCATGGAGGGAAAAAAAATGCCTGAATCTAACTTTTTGAATCACCGTCCCCATCAGGACAACATTGATCTCGTTTATATCAAGGATGAAGTTGATTTCCGAAAAAAAAAAACCCCAACAACCGAGGTACCATCACTGATTTCTTGAAGTATAAGATCGTGTTGTCTTCGAGAAAGAACATGCTAGAGCAAACTGCTTGTTTTCGAGGAAAACGTCATCATCACCCTTTCAGATAATGGAAATACAACGAACAGATTTATCATTACTGTTTTCCCGTGGGGAAAAAAAGAAACTAGTCAGTATCCTTCAAGACAAAATTTTGAGTAGATGATTTCCCACAGAAATCATGTATGCTACTGGAAGCGAAAAGAACCTTCTCCTCGCGGGGAAAAAAAAAGGACATGGGAAACATATGCTATAAGTATGCTTCCACATATCGGATATGCATCGTCTTTCTGTCACCTTGCCTTCACTCCCTTTCACACCTTGCCTTCGAGATACCCGACAGTGAGAAATAAGACCATAATTATCACCCGTGAACTACAGAACGTTACTATGAGGATGAAATTAAAAAACAAACAAACAAAACAAGAAAAACAAGACTATTTCTATCCAGACTCGATCTATAGACCTCGAGGTATATCTTCGATTCTTAGGCCCAGAATGTGTAGTCCACTAGGCCACTTCACCCCCAAGACAGAGTCCCGGTGTTCAGGAATTCGAGAACTAGCTCCACAACTACCACCAGGTATGGGTGAAGGGGGGGAGGGGAGGGTAGGGTGGGGTGGGGTGGGGGTGGGTCCACTGAAGAAACACGGCACCGCTATCAGTGGAGCGGCGCCTGGTATGAAGACAGATTGTCGGTTAAGAAGCCCCTGTCTAGGTGAGAAGACTGGCTATGGAGACAGATGATTAACAGATAACACGCCGTGTGTGATAACGTTGGTTATCGGGTTGATTGGTCTCGCACGGATGGTGTGTACACGCCAGTCGTGAAACTCACCTGCTGCGATAACCCGTCAACACCTTTTTCGTCGGAGCCAGCTATAATGTAGAACACTTGGTGAGCTGCTAGTTGTACAGTTTCCAGGAAGTGTTGGTTCAGGAATGCAGACTACGCCAAAAGCATTTGGCACGATTACACACATTGAAAACACACAGACACAGGCACACACGCACGCACACGCAGGCACGCGCGCGCACACATGCACACACACCGCCACACATACACACACACACACACACACACACACACACACACACACACACACACACACACACACACATTACCGACCAAGTATGAACTGCGCTCCATCCAAGCAAACACACGCATAACCTAACTCAGAACAAGAACAAAGCCAAGCAAAATATCGCTTTTTCTTGCCCAATACACAAATCTAATTACTGTTTTTCAAGTTAGTTACATTTCATTAAGAGTTCTAGCCATAAACATTTCTGGCTTCTTGTCTGAAAGTTAACTGACCGCCACATTCCATTATCACAAATCGTAAGGAAATCAGCAGCACGACAGGCGGCACACCAAAAATTAAGGCGCCCAAGGCCACGCCTAAGGAGTTGAGTATTTATAGACTGGCGAACTTTGATTGTTTTGAGAATTTTCATAACGTTTGAAGTTGATTCTCCTCATTTTTTTTCCCATATGGCCATCCAAGGTACAAGCCAGTGTGTTCCGAGCAGACAGATTAAAATCAAAGGATTGGGACTATTTGGAGTCTTCCACCTGGCGCAAAGATAGGGTCACGGGTGAGTGCAAGGGCCCGGAATCTGACGTCAAGTAATGGGAGGGTCAAGTATTTGAAAGATTGTGTGTTATTTCATCGGTGACGATCCCAACAAACAAAGGAAATGGTAGATGGGGAGTTGTTCTTCTGATCGATTATCAGTTTAACATTAAAAGCTGGCTTACACTTATCGCAGGCCTCAAAACTCTTACATGGGAGTCGGAACAGCTCAGTGGTAGAGCGCCGGACTCGAAATCTTGGTGATCCTGGGGTTGTGGGTTCGAATCTCCGTCTGGTCGTTTCAGTACAGGGGGATTTTTCCCTCGGAGTTAACATTGGTTCTGACTCCATTCCCCATACAGTCCTTCGAATGAGACTATAAACCGAGGTTCCGTGTGTGAACGCACGCATAACATCTTGCACACACGTAAAACCCCATAACCAACTTTCGGAAGAGAAGGCCAGTTTGGCCGTTGGTATGGATGACACGTTACACAAAGCATGCACCCTGCGGGAGAAATGGAAAGAATGAAGGAAATACGGAAACTGAGTGAACGATATTGACTGGATGACACGGGGAAACGACTGAATGAAGCGCCAGCTGGCAGCCCTTCAGTCGGCACTACCCAAGTAGACAGCCCGTTGTGTAAACGAGAATGCGGATTGTAAAGCGCTTAGAGCTTGGTCTCTAGCCGAGGATAGGCGCAATATAAGAATTCATAATAATAATAATAATTATAGTGTGTTTTAGTGCAAAATTCTAACTGTGGCGTGTGGCCACACATGCCAGTGTACAGCATCATTTCGGTATCTAGATATCAAAACAAGGCACTAACAGACCGCCATGTTGGTGTTCTTCACCAGTTGGGTCTGGATACCGAAACGGCCGGGGTGGTGTAATGCGCCTTTTCCTGGAGTGATGAAGACAACGAGCACTTCATTGAGTCACTTCATTCTGACAGCGAACTGACCTCTCGTTAGGTTCGTAGCAGGGAGATGAGAGGAGAGAGAGAGAGAGAGAGAGAGAGAGAGGAGAGAGAGAGAGAGAGAGAGAGAAGAGATTGTGTTTGCTTGCAACACCGGAATGTGAGATCTCCTATTACAGTGAGAGAGAGAGAGAGAGAGAGAGAGAGAGAGAGAGAGAGAGAGAGAGAGAGAGAGAGAGAGGAGAGAGACAGATAGACGGATAGACGGACAGACGGACAGACAGGCAGAGCAAGTACTAGCGTTTGCTTGCAACGCCGGAATGTGAGATCTACTATGAGAGAGAGAGAGGAGAGAGAGAGAGAGAGAGAGAGAGAGAGAGAGAGAGAGAGAGAGAGAGAGAGCAAGTATTTGCGCTCGCTCGCAACGCCAGACTATGAGATCTACTATCGCCGCGTGTTTTCCATTCACACACAGGCTGGCTCGGTGTCCGTTCAATACACAGACATACATAATGTCTGTGGTTCAATATGACTGGCCTGATATGACCATGGGTTAATCTGACACTAAATTGGTTTCAGTCAGTCAGACTGGCCCGATATGAAGCACCCCCCACCCCCCACTCCCCCACACTGTCCTCTTCACTCTCCGAGTCAAACAACAGTACTGCTGTCGGTCACTTACTGGCCAGTGTTTAAAATAAAACCTATCTCTAAGAACAGTAAACAAGTAGGGTATTTTTTGCTCCCATAAGAAAACCTAACACAGAGAAACTTTTATTCAAGACTGGCACAGCCTTTTAAACTTGAATAAAGTCAGACAAGTACATAGACGAACAATCTAAAAGTGGGGGAAAAAACAAGCGCAGGCCAACAACTCAACTGTCTTCATAGTAATGACTTGGCAAAGATTTGGACTTAAGGAGGGGGGGGGGGGTGTGTTGAAGATGGAGAAACTGGGAACATGGGAGCAAAAAATACCCCACTTGTTTACTGTTTATCGTTTGTTCCCTGCCCCATTTCATTTCCTATCTCTAAGAGGTGAGAGTTTTGGTCTGAGGATAACGGAAGCGCTTATCTCCTCACCGACGCATCGGAAAAGAAGAAAGAAATACCGAGGCTTGAAGCCAATGACAAAACAAAAAAAAAAAAACAAAAAAAAAGAAGAAGAAGAAGAAGAAGAAAGAAACGGTGCTCAAAGACGGCCCCCCGTAGTCTGACCCTTCTGATTCCAGATACCCCAAAACGCGCGGTCTGTCGCTCTGCCAGCTACCCTGGAACTCAGATTCCAAACTCGCGGAGCGAAACGCCCGTCGTTTTGGTATCTACAAGTCCTTCGCACCGGGGCTATACTTCACAGAGCCGCCGTCCCCTGGTTGGTGGGCTGGGGATCTCTCAAGCCTTGCGCTGTCGGGGTGTGGACCGGATAGCACAGAAGAAGGTGCCGCGAATCAACGTAGCCTGAGAGAAGGACAACTTGGCTGGCGTACGTTAGCCCCTGTATTAACAGGGTAACCAAGACAACCATGAGCTGCTCTCTGAAGTCGGAATGTGTCGGCTGAGGCCTGCGGGCAGACGTCCTGCAGAACAAGCACAGGAAAAGACCAGACACTACGCTCCCAACCCCAACATGGCCGCCGCGGGAACGCGAAAGAAAAGAAAAGACAAGTATCTACAGTCCTTTTGGTATCTGGTCAGGCCCAGCAACATGGTGGTGTACAGTTTGGTATCCATGCACACGCTTAGTGAAGATCCAACAGTCACTTTAACGAACCCGCTTAAACCATCCTAGCTTAATGTCCTGTGAAATAGTGACAGTTAAAAAAATCAGTTCCTTGATCCAAGATTTGTGCGAAAAGCTCTTTTTTTCCTTGGTTCTTTTCCAGAGAAACGCGTTTGTAAGCGGACCTTAATTCTTTGTAGTACACAAAAGCTGCGTTTCGTTTGGACGTACCGGTATAAGTGAGCTGCATGCAAGTCATGGAAAAAGAAAAATCAAAATCTGTTTTCACTGGTCCAACACAAGCACACGGACAGCCGCACGCTGTGTCTCTGTATTATCAAACTGTTCATAATTTGATATCATCTGATCTGATTCCGAATGTTTCCTCTTATACAGGTAAACAATCTCTCTCATGGATGGCGCCAGTTAGACAAGTCCCCTCACATGCAGACACGTCGTCTCTCATGCAGACAAGTCGCCTCATATTTGGACAAGTCACATCATATACAGCGAGACCCCTCAGATACAGACATATAATCCCCTGACACACGTACAACTCCCTCTCATACAGATATCTCCCCTCATATACAGACAGGTCCCCTCATACACAGACAGGTCCCCTCATATACAGACATGTCCCCTCACATACAGACATGTCCCCTCATATATAGACATGTCCCCTCGCATACAGACAAGTCCCCTCACATACAGTCCCCTCACATACAGACATGTCCCCTCACTTACAGACATGTCCTCTCACATACAGACATGTCCCCACACATACAGACATGTCCCCACAGATACAGACATGTCCCTTCACACACTGACAAGTCCTCTCACATACAGACATGCCCCCTCACATACAGACAGGTCCCCTCACATACAGACATGTCCCCTCACATAAGACATGTCCCCTCACACACTGACAAGTCCTCTCACATACAGACCCCTAACATACAGTCCCCTCAAATACAGACAGGTCCCCTCACATACAGACATGTTCCCTCGCATACAGACAAGTCCCTCATAAACAGACAAGTCCCTCGCATTCAGACAAGTCCCCTCACATGCAGACTAGTCCACTCATATACAGATATGTACCCCACATACAGACATGTCCCCTCATATACAGACATGTCCCCTTACATACACATATCCCCTCACATACAGACATGTACCCTCGCATACAGACATGTTCACTCACATACACATTTATCCCCTCACATACAGATATGTTCCCTGACATACAGACAAGTCCTCTCACATACAGACAGGTCCCTTCACATACAGACGGGTCCCCTCACATACAGACATGTCCCCTCACATACAGACATATCCCCTCACATACAGACAGGTCCCTGCACATACAGTTGATCCCTGCAGTACGTCCTTTATTCTTTACCGCTCGTTCATGGATTGACTGACCAGACGATGACCTGTCCAGTATTTTCATCTGCCAGTAAGAGCGACATAGGTCCAAACGTAATGTGTCTGTTTTGATTGTTTGTTTCTTTGTTTTTAATTTGTCCGTTCCTTCGTTTGACGGCTAAGTAATCCCCTTTTTTTGCACTCCCAGTTCTTATAGAACAGGGAGTACTTTAAAATGAGAATGAAGAAATGCTGTGTGTGTGTGTGTGTGTGTGTGTGTGTGTGTGTGTGTGTGTGTGTGTGTGTGTGTGTGTGTGTGTGTGTGTCCGTCCGTGGTCAAAATGTGTTCCACTCGCTCCAGACAAAACTACTAGGCCGATCTTTCTGAAAATTTGTAGGTATGCTCATTATGGGCCAGAGATGATGCCCGATGTGTTATTTTACCGTTATACCCGTTACTAACGGCTGTAACGGCCTGTAACGGTTTTTCTTCTTTATGGAATATCTCAGAAAGTGCTTGGCCGATCTTTGTGAAAATTAGCAGGTATGTTCATTATGGGTCACAAATAATGCCCAATGTGTTAGTTTACCGTTATAGCCGTTACTAATGGCTGTAACGGCCTGTAACGGTTTTTCTTCTTCATGGAATATCTCGGAAAGTACTTGGCCGATCTTTGTGAAAATTAGCAGGTATGTTCATTATGGGTCACGGATGATGCCCAATGTTTTAGTTTACCGTTATAGCCGTTACTAACGGCTGTAACGGCCTGTAACGGGTTTTCTTCTTTTTGGAATATCTCAGAAAGTACTTGGCCGATCTTTGTGAAAATTAGCAAGTATGTTCACTATGGGTTACGGATGATGCCCGATGTTTCAGTTTACCGTTATAGCCGTTACTAATGGCTGTAACGGCCTGTAACGGTTTTTCTTCTTCATGGAATATCTCGGAAAGTACTTGGCCGATCTTTCTGAAAATTAGCAGGTATGTTCATTATAAGTCACGGATGATGCCCGATGTTTTAGTTTACCGTTATAGCCGTAACTAACGGCTATAACTGCCCATAACGGTTTTTTGTTTTGTATGGAATGTCTCAGAAAGTACTTGGCTGATCTTTCTGAAAGTTTGTAGGTATGTTCATTATGGGTCACGGATGATGCCTGACGTTTTAGACGGCTATAACGACCCATAACGGTTTTTCTTTTTATGGAATATCTCAGAAAGTACGTGGCCGATCTTTCTGAAAAATTGTAAGTTTGTTCACTATGGGTCACGGATGATGCCTGATGTTTTAGTTTACCGTTATAGCTATTACAGACGGCTATAACGGCCCCTAATGGTTTTTCTTCTTTATGGAATATCTCAGAAAGTACTTGGCTGATCTTTCTGAAAATTTGTAGGTATGTTCATTATGGTCCCGGATGATGCCCGATGTTTAAGTTTACCGTTATAGCCGCTATTAACGGCCCATGATGGTTTTCTTCTTTATGGAATATCTCAGAAAGTACTTGGCCGATCTTTCTGAAAATTTGTAAGTATGTTCATTATAGGTCACAGATGATGGCTGATGTGGAATAGCCATTACTAACGGTTACACTAGCCCAAGACGGCTTTTCCTCTTTATGGAATATCTCACGCGTATTCAGGATAAACTGGGAGTACGTTTATATGCTTTGCGTCTTGTTTTTCTCTGGTCTGATGCTTCTGACCTCTGAAAAAAAAATCATACTTGTGGAAAATCCACTTGCATGTTTTGTCCTACGAAAAAGGAATGAAGCGTTACTCTGCATTCTTGTTTTGTTCAGTTGATTTGTGTTTTGACCCCAGAGAAGTATCTATACCGTTTGACCCCAGAGAAGTTTCCATACCGTTTGATCCCGGACAAGGATGAATACCGTTTGATCCTAGAGAAACATGAATACGTTTGATACCAGAGAAGTGACATACTGTTTGACCCTATAGAAGTATAAATACCGTTTGACCCTAGAGACGTATGAATACGTTTGACCCTAGAGACGTATGAATACGTTTGACCTATAGAAGTATAAATACCGTTTGACCCTAGAGACGTATGAATACCGTTTGACCTTAGAGAAGTATCAATACCGTTTGAGCCTAGAGAAGTATCAATGCCGTTTAGCCCTAGCGATATGTCGATACAGTTTGCTCCTAGTGAGGTATCAGTACCGGCTTTACGGTAGTCCATCCGCATCCTTAGCAACAGACGCAACGAACGATCTTCAACACGGTTCACAGGTTTATCACGGAGTCAATCGAAGTGCTTTGGAACGGAACAAATCAGTCAGCCATACAGAGGACAACGCACTTCCCGGGCTGTCCTCCTGCCCGTTGTCCCCAAGGCCACTACTACTTGTCGTTCGGCACAGCCCCCTCCGATTTACGTTTCACTACGCTGTGCTAGAAGGATGGTTATGTTTTGGTCACATCCTCTTTATGCTCAGGGTACTTACCTGAACGTATGGTGTTCCTGTGGTGTTGAAGAGATATAACAAGAAGAAGAGAAGAAGAAGAGGAGGGAGGAGGAGGAGGAGGAGGAGGAGGAGGAGGAGAAGGAGGAGGAGGAGGAGGAGAGAGAAGAAGAAGAAGAAGAAGAAAGAAGAAGAAGAAGAAGAAGAATTAGGACAAGAATAAGAAGAAGAAGAAGAAGAAGAGAAGAGAAGAAGAAGAAGAAGAAGAGCAAGGACAAGAAGAGGAGGAGGAGAGGAGGAGGAGGAGGAGGAGGAGGAGGAAGAAGAAGAAGAGAGAAGAAGAAGAAGAAGAAGAAGAAAGAAGAAGAAGAAGAAGAAGAAGAAGAGAATTAGGACAAGAAGAGGAGGAGGAGGAGGAGGAGGAGGAGGAGGAAGGAGAAGAAGAAGAAGAAGAAGAAGAAGAAGAAGAAGAAGAATTAGGACAAGAAGAGGAGGAGGAGAAGAAAGAAGAAGAAGAGCAAGGACAAAGAGGAGGAGGAGGAGGAGGAGGAGGAGGAGGAGGAGGAGGAGGAGGAGGAGGAAGAGGAAGAAGAAAGGAAATCAAAACGGGAAAAACGAGCTACACTTAGATAAATTAAGAACAAAAAAACCTGAAAAAGTAAAACTGAAGAGAGAGAGAGAGAGAGAGAGAGAGAGAGAGAGAGAGAGAGAGAGGAGAGAGAGAGAGGAGAGAGAGAGAGAGAGAGAAACACAAGAACGACAATAGCAGCAACAACATGACCGTCGTAGCATTTAGTGAGGGGCTCAATACCTACAATGAAATACAGAATTCGTTCTGGGCGTGTGCATGCAAGCCAACAGTCATCCTTCAGCTGCTACTGGACTGGACGTTTCCCATTCGTTCCACGTTTATCCTCATAGACGCCTTGCCACGGGTATATCACCAGATACACACCGCGACATTCCGCTCAGCGAGAGGGAGGGGGAGAGAGAGAGAGAGAGAGAGAGAGAGAGGAGAGAGAGAGAGAGAGAGAGAGAGAGAGAGAGAGAGAGAGAGAGAGAGAGAGAGGAGAGAGAGAGAGAGAGAGAGAGAGACAGACAGACAGACAGACAGACAGACAGACAGACAGACAGAGACACACAGAGAGAGAATTTGTTTTCGACATGGGCTGAGAATGTGATCTGATTTGTAACTGAATTGCTTTCTCCGGTTTGTATTTGAATCACAGATTCACTCGCAATCATCATTCTATACTGTTCAAAAAACAACATTTCACTGACTTATAAAAAAGAAAATTGGGAAGTGATCAATCTCCAAGTGTAGCATGAATTTATTGAATATGTGAAAAGTGTGTAAAGACAATGACAAGTCCGAGGAATCAACAAACTGGAATCGAGCACAGTACAACACCCCCACCCCCAAATTTAAAGTCACAGGAGGAGTGTTTGTTCAATGTCATGGTTAATAACGTGTGTGTCCCCCGTTATTGGCAAGGCATTCAAGGCAGCATTGTCGCATGGAGTTCACCAGTGTGTGCAGAAAGGCCTGGGGGACAGCAGTCCACTCCTGCTGGAGTGACTCAAACAGCTGACCCAGGTTAGCAGGAGGAGGACGACGCTGCTGCAGTCTCCTGCCCAGCTCATCCCAAAGATGTTCGATGGGTTCAGGTCTGGGCTGTTTGCGGGCCACTGCATTCTGTTGACACCAGCAGCTTGGAGAAACGTGTTTACTGCTCTGATGCGATGGGGCCGTGCATTGTCGTCTTGAAAGACTGCCTGAGGTCCAAGCTGTTGAAGGGCTGGCAGCACCAGGGGTTGCAAAATCTCTGTTTGGTAGCGAACACCATTCAAGTTCCCTGCCACATTGTACAGAACCGTTCTGTAGCGTGTGCTTATGCCGCCCCAAATCATAACGGATCCCCCACCATAGCGGTTCCGTTCCAGGACAGCTTCTTCTGCAAAACGCTCCCCACGGCGTCTCCAGACCCTGTTCCGTCTATCGGTGGGATCCAGGCAGAACCGCGACTCGTCTGTAAACATCACGTTAGCCCACTGTTCATGTGTCCATCTCACGTGCTGCGTGCACCATACTCGGCGTGCTGCTCTGTGGGCATCAGTCAAAGGAGGTCTTATGGCTGGTCGTCGAGCACGGAGGTTAGCGGCGTGTAGGCGGTTTCGTATGGTCTGATCACTGACAACAGTGTTGGTGGCATCTCTAAGGCGACGTCTGATGTTGTTTGTACTTGCTGTTCTTTCTTGTGTGGCCTGCCTTTCAATATATCGGTCCTCTCGTGGTGTTGTTATTCTGGGTCGACCAGAGCGTGGTCGTTCTTGCACTCTTCCTGTGTCTTGAAAGCGTTGTCTGAGTCTGATAACAACAGCGTGTGATACCCCAAGTCTCCGTGCCACTTCCCGGACTGCAACTCCTTCTTGGAGCCATCCTACTGCTCTTCCTCGATCCAGCTCGTTCAGTCTTCGACGTGGAGGCATGCTGTTGCATTGCATTTTTCGCCAGTACAGTGGCTTTTAAAGACATTTGGTTGAGCATACTTTATGACCTACAGCTTGATTTAGCTCGTGCTTCACATGATTTTGATTCAGCACATGCTCCTCGGATCCCAAACACATCAGAAATTCACCCCAATTTGTTCCAAAAATGACAAGTCACGACACGTGTTTTTCAAGGCGCGTGAGAAATGTGTGCCACAAAATTGCAGTTGCCGCATTCACTATCAATTTGTGCGTGTGGTTCAATTTGTTTGGACCACAAAGGCGGTACAATTGAATTTTTGTGAATTTTTAAAAGTTTTTGTGCATTCTCAATGTTGGTCCTTAACTTTTTTTGAACAGTATATTTTGTTCCAAAAGATACTTCATATGCTTTCTCTCTCTCTCTCTCTCTCTCTCTCTCTCTCTCTCTCTCTCTCTCTTGTCTTCCCTCCCTCTCTCTTTCCCTCCCTCTCTCCTTCTCTCTTTCTCCTTCTGTCTCTCTCTCCCTCCACCCCTCTCTCTCCCTATCTCCCTCTCTCTGTCTCCCTCCCTCCCTCCCTCTCTCTCCCCCCTCTGTCTCTGTCTCCCTCCCTGACTTCTTCCATCTCTCCCTCCCCCTCTCTCTCCGTCTTTGTCTCTGTCTATCTCTATCTCTCCCTGTCTGTCTGTCTCTCTCGACCCAACTCTCCACATACAAACCTGTGAGACAGGCCCGCATCGTTGGCAGTGTCTAGTCAAAGGGAGCCAAGTACCATTAGGTCCAGTACCTTAGGACCCAGGACCATTAGGTCCAGTACCATTAGGGCCCAGTACCATTAGGACCCAGTACCATTAGGTCCAGTACCTTAGGACCCAGTACCATTAGGTCCAGTACCATTAGGGCCCAGTACCATTTGGGCACTGTACCATTAGGACCCAGTACCATTAGGTCCAGTACCATTAGGGCACTGTACCATTAGGACCCAGTACCATTAGGTCCAGTACCATTAGGGCCCAGTACCATTAGGACCCAGTACCATTAGGTCCAGTACCATTAGGGCACTGTACCATTAGGACCCAGTACCATTAGGACCCAGTACCATTAGGGCCCAGTACCATGAGGACCCAGTACCATTAGGTCCAGTACCATTAGGGCACTGTACCATTAGGACCCAGTACCATTAGGTCCAGTACCATTAGGACCCAGTACCATTAGGACCCAGTACCATTAGGTCCAGTACCATTAGGTCCAGTACCATTAGGTCCCAGTACCATTAGGACCCAGTACCATTAGGGCCCAGTACCATTAAGGCCCAGTACCATTAGGACCCAGTACCATTAAGACCCAGTACCATTAGGGCCCAGAAACATTAGGGCCCAGTACCAATAGGGCCCAGTACCAATAAGTTTACAGTACCATTAGGGCCCAGTACCGTTATGGCCCAGAAACATTAGGGCCCAGTACCATCAGGGCCCAGTACCAATAGGGCCCAGTACCATTAGGACCCAGTACCATTAGGGCCCAGTACCATTAGGGCTCAGTACCATTAGGACCCAGTACCATTAGGTCCAGTACCATTAGGGTCCAATACCATTAGGGCCCAGTACCATTAGGGCCCAGTACCAATAGGGCCCAGTACAATTAGGGCCCAGTACCATTAGGGCCCAGTACCATTAGGGCTCAGTACCATTAGGGCCCAGTACCATTAGGACCCAGTACCAATAGGCCCAGTACCATTAGGACCCAGTACCATTAGGGCCCAGTACCATTAGGGCTCAGTACCATTAGAGCCCAGTACCATTAGGGCACTGTACCATTAGGGTGTTAGTACCAATAGGGCCCAGTACCAATAGGGCCCAGTACCACCAGAGCCCAGTACCAATAGGGCCCAGTACCATTAAGGCCCAGTACCATTATGGCCCAGTACCAATAGGGCCCAGTACCATTAAGGCCCAGTACCATTAAGGCCCCTACCATTAGGGCCCAGTACCATTAAGGCCCAGTACCAATAGGGCCCAGTACCATCAGGGACCAGTACCAATAGGGCCCAGTACCATTAGGGCCCAGTACCATTAGGGCCCAGTACCATTAAGGCCCAGTACCATTAGGGCCCAGTACCATTAAGGCCCAGTACCATTAGGGCCCAGTACCAATAGGGCGCAGTACCATTAAGGCCCAGTACCATTAGGGCCCAGTACCATTAGGGCCCAGTACCAATAGGGCCCAGTACCATTAGCGCCCAGTACCATTAGGGCACAGTACCATTAGGGCCTAGTACCATTAGGGCCCAGTACCAATAGGGCCCAGTACCATTAGGGCCCAGTACCAATAGGGCCCAGTACCAATAGGGCCTAGTACCAATAGGGCCCAGTACCAATAGGGCCCAGTACCAATAGGGCCCAGATAGGGCCCAGTACCATTAAGGCCCAGAAACATTAGGGCCCAGTACCAATAGGGCCCAGTACCATTAAGACCCAGTACCATTAAGGCCTAGTACCAATAGGGCCCAGTACCATCAAGGCCCAGTACCATTAAGGCCCAGTACCATTAAGGCCCAGTACCAATAGGGCCCAGTACCATTAAGGCCCAGTACCATTAAGGCCCAGAAACATTAGGGCCCAGTACCAATAGGGCCTAGTACCAATAGGGCCCAGTACAATTAGGGCCCAGTACCATTAAGGCCCAGTACCATTAAGGCCCAGAAACATTAGGGCCCAGTACCAATAGGGCCCAGTACCATTAGGGCCTAGTACCATTAGGGCCCAATACCATTAGGGCCCAGTACCAATAGGGCCCAGTACCATTAGGGCCCAGTACCATTAAGGCCCAGAAACATTAGGGCCCAGTACCAATAGGGCCCAGTACCATTAGGGCCCAGAACCATTAAGGCCTAGTGAGCCAAGGGAGCCGGAATAGCTCTGTTGGTAGAGCGCCTGACTCGTAATCTTGGTGATCCTGGGGTTGCGGGTTCGAATCTCCGCCGGGGCGTTTCGGTACAGGGGGATTTTTCCCTCGGAGTTAACATTAGTTCTGACTCCATTTCCCATACAGTCCTTCGAATGAGACTATAAACCGAGGTTCCGTGTGTGAACGCACGCATAATATCTTGCACACACGTAAAATCCCATCACCAACTTTCGGAAGAGTAGGCCAGTTTGGCCGTTGGTATGGATGACACGTTACACACAGCATGCACCCTGCGTAAGAAATGGAAAGAATGAAGGAAGTAAAGAAACTGAGTGAACGATATTGAACGATATTGACTGGATGACACGGGAAACGACTGAATGAAGCGCCAGCTGGCAGCTCTTCAGTCGGCACTACCCAGGTAGGCAGCCCGTTGTGTAAACGAGTGTGGAATGTAAAGCGCTTAGAGCTTGGTCTCTAGCTGAGAATAGGCGCTATATAAGTATTCATTATTATTAGTAGTAGTAGTAGTACCAATAGGGCCAGTACCATTAAGGCCCAGTACCATTAAGGCCTAGTACCAATAGGGCCCAGTACCATTAAGGCCCAGTACCATTAAGGCCCGGTACGATTAGGGCCCAGTACCATTAGGGCCCAGTACCATTAAGGCCAGTACCATTAAGGCCCGGTACGATTATGGCCTAGCACCATTAGGACCCAGTATCATTAGGGCCCAGTACCATAAGGGCCCAATACCCCATTAGGACCCAGTACCATTAGGGAACAGTACCATTAGGGCCAAATGCAAAAACGGCCCGATACCTTTAGGGCTCAGTTCCATACAGGCCCAGTACCATGGCTGTGCTCAATCAGAACCTTACTAACCCTTGGATCTAGTTGCGAAGTGAGGCGAAAGTCAGGCGGAAATCTAAACAAATTTTGAATGTAATTAATAGCGAACCGCCAAGAAAACGTAGACGAACGAATCACAAGACAAAACACGACGCGTTTCGACCTCTTAGGTCTTCTTCAGGCAAGATACAAAACACCCAGGACAACGAAAATGAACGAGCAATCGCTTATCTTCATTCACTTCAGCTCAAGATGGGCTTACCGGGTGTATCCTCCTGGCATGATTCCCAGCCGTTCCCCTCTGGAGAGGCAAGCACGCATAATCCCAGTCAGAACACAGGGGGCCAGGGGAAAGCAACACTTTAACACTGGTCAGGTACAGAGCTAATATGCACATCTTCTTCATTTTCTGTGAACGCAACAACGATGAGATTGCCACTGCACAGTTACCACGAGAACGGACTTGACTTGACTTAGTCCTCTTCGTTCCGATCGGAACACTGGGCCCGCACTGCAGATCTCCATCTCGCTCTGTCTTGGGCTGTTCTCTTGGCTTCACCCCAGGTCATGTTGGTGAACTTGAGTCCTGCCTGCAGAGTTCTTCTCCAGGTGGTGACTGGTCGTCCCCTCTTCCGCTTCCCCTGTGGGTTCCAGTCCAAGGCGTGGCGTGGGATGTGGGCCTGTCCTCTACGCAGGGTGTGTCCAACCCAACCCCACTTCCTCATCTGGATGCTCTTGTTGATTGGGTCTTGCGTCGTCCGGCGCATGAGTTCCTCGTTGGAGACTCGCTCCGGCCACCAGATGCGCAGGATCTGGCGAAGACAGGTGTTGATGAAGACTTGCAACTTGCTTTCCTGGCTCTTTGTGCGTCTCCAAGTCTCCGACCGTACAGTAACACGGACTTGACGTTGGTGTTGAACAGCCTTAGCTTGGTGTGCAGACTGAGGTTTTCGTTCCTCCACACTGGTCTGAGGGTGACGAGAACGGTGTTAGTCTGAATTTTGAACCTCTTAGAAAAAAAAAAAATCGACCTGGATTTCTTTTAATATACAAATGTCCGAAGAAAGAACACAGGGACCAGGGGAAAGCCACACTTCCACACTGGTCAGGTTCAGAGCAGACAAACACATCTTCGTTTTCTGTGAATGCATTGACAATGAGAGTGCCACTGCACAGTTACCACGAGAACGGTGTTAGTTTGACATTTGAACCTCTTTAAAAAAAATCGACCTAGATATTTTTTGCAATGTACTCATGAAAATGTTTGATTTGATACAGCAGGGCTGGCCGAATCTCTGACTGATTTCTTTCAAGTGATCAAAAAGCTGTTTTTTGTTGTGTTTTTTTTTAACTCGGTGAGATGAGAATAGACCATTGTGGCTCTTATTGTTCTCTCTAGCGACTTTGAGATGAGGATTGAAACATTTTCTGATGTCACGAATTCTTTGAGTAAAGTCGTCACCTATAAAGATAACTTACAGTACCTTACAGTTTTCTGTTTGATGTCAGGATTTCTTCTTTAACTTTATAACAAAAAACAACAACAAAAAAGAACATCTAGCAATGACAGGAGAGTTTCGTATATTGTTTAAGAGATGTACACGGTCAAACTGCGTGTCCCTTGATAACTCTTATGGTCAGTACCTCACGCACGGAGTCTTCACAATCACTTTTTGTCTCGCCTTCTCTTCTGGATACCATATGAAATATCACGTTATTACTTTAAGGACGTCGTTCGAGGTCTTCTGTCTTTCTTTACAGTTCTTCCACTCTGTCTAAAATTTTCATTTTTTTCCCGGAATTCGTTTTCCACAGTCAAATTCCCGACAGTCTCTCTCAGGCCATGCACCTGTTCCTTCATCCACTATCTGAATTCTCCGTAGTTTTGAATTCGTCTCGCATGCCTCGGACTTGGAGATCAAACAATGTGGCAAACATATCATGTCTTATTAACAACAATAATGATGATGATAATTATAATGATAATAATAATGATGATGATGATATGATGATGATGATGATGATGATGATGATGATGATGATGATAACATAGCATTTATACAGCGCCATGCCAAAGGTTCTAGGCGCTGACAATTCACACTCTCATGTACGTCTTACACAAATAGTTATATGCTCACGTGTGTTTGGGGACATAGAGAAGGCTACAGGAGTAGTTCAGACAGTCAAGTAGACATTACTGACCAACTGCTCGGGGATGGGGGAAAAGGGGAGGGGTGTGGAAATGTGAGGGGTGGGGTGAGTGGGGCAGCACAGGAGGGGACCTAGCTGTTGGCTGCCGCTCGGTCCATCCGGGGTAAGTATAATGACCGGATGTAACTGCTCGGGAGGAGAGAGAGAGAGAGAGAGCAGAAGGAGAAGAGAGAGAGAGAGAGAGAGAGGGGGGGGGGGGGCACTGGAGGGGCTCAGAATGTCTCTCAGGCTGACACTTGGCCTCACGCTTAGATCAAGACGATTCCTTTAGCGCACGTGTGGACGGCTGGGGGTGGGTGTGTGTGTGTGTGTGTGTGTGTGTGTGTGTGTGTGTGTGTGTGTGTGTGTGTGTGTGTGTGTGTGGTGTGGTGTGTGTGTGTGTGTGTGTGTGTGTGTGTGTGTGTGTGTGTGTGTGTGTGTGTGTGTGTGTGTGTGTGTGTGTGTGTGTGGACTCTGTGATAACGCAACGGGGTGCCTACCTGGGTAGTGCCGACTGAAGAGCTGCCTGCCGGCGCTTCATTCAGTCGTTTCCCAAGTCATCCAGTCAATATCGTTCACTCAATGCCCTTAGTTCCTTCATACTTCCAATTTCTCACGCAGGATGCATGCTATGTGTAACGTGTCATCCACACCAACGGCCAAACTGGCCTTCTTTCCAAAAGTTGGTGATGGGATTTTACGTGTGTGCAAGACGTTATGCGTGCGTTCACACACGGAACCTCGGTTTATAGTCTCATTCGAAGGAGTGTATGGGGAATGGATGTTAACTCCGTGGGAAAACCCCCCCTATACCGAAACGGCCAGGCGAAGATTCGAACCCGCAACCCCAGGATCAGCAAGATTTTGAGTCCGGCGCTCTACCGTCTATTTCAGCGCAGAGTCGTATCCTTCCTCACCTGAAGTCCTTGCCGTCGCGGGGTCGTGGTCTGACTGCATGGAATGGTCCGTGCTGGTTCGTCGTGTGGCCTCGTCATTCATCAGTCATGAGTGACAGAGAGAGCTACTGGGCTTGGGTCCGGGGTTTGATTCTACATAAGCCACAACATAAAAGAAGATCGCTGGAGAAAAATGACAGTCAATACCAAGCTTAGCATCAAACGGGACGGGCATGTATGAACACGGAGGACACGCGGTCGTATCGACTTTCTTGAATGTTGCCCTCTTCGCCACAAAATTGATAAACACTGTGGGACAAACATTCTGACATCTGATTCCACAAATCCAGTGCTGCCTGAGGCATTGTACAGTAATGACTTAATTCCAGTCACAAACAGGGTATTTACATCCTTAATTAAGAACGCATCGCTAATTACTTGCAGAGCTCTTGCGAACACGTACGTCTACTCCGTTCGCTTAGAACAGCTCATCCCCTTACACACACACACACACACACACACACACACACACACACACACACACACACACACACACACGCACGCGTGTACACAGAGAGAGAGAGAGAGAGAGAGAGAGAGAGAGAGAGAGAGAGAGAGAGAGAAGAGAGGAGAGAGAGAGAGAGAGAGAGAGAGAGAGAGAGAGAGAGAGAGAGAGGCGATGGTATTCAATTATTTATTAATGGATGGAAACCGGCCAGCCCAGTTTTGT
>CM065734.1:49134304-49206804 GCA_033310375.1 Conus canariensis
TGCGCGCGCGAGTCCCTGTGCCTCGAGCGTGCGCGAGTGTACATGCAACATTTGATTTCATAGCATTTTTCCTAAAATCACAAGGAAGTTTTTATAAAGATCGGCGAGTCACGCAGTCTGACATATTAATATTTACAAATAAAAGACGTACAGAAGCGAAGTTTTCTAAACATTTATGATCTAACGTCGTTTCGTTTAAAATCTTTGTTGTCTTATAGACGGGCTATGTATCATACAGGAAATTCTTTCTGATTATGATCCCCAATATGCCAGAAATAGCTGTTGATTGCGAGGTGAAGTGCTTAGAAACAAGAATGTTTAAAAAAATTTTTTTTTTTTTTTTTAAAGGAAAAAAAAAAAGGTGGGGTGGGGAGACGTGTTAATGAGGCGCAACCCTTACGCAAAGGGTACTTTTTACATGCAGGGTGGCTTCCCTTCTCCCGGATTGTGGTTTTCCTTTTCTATTCTGTAATTGCGTTATGTTGTATTTGTGTTCATGTAATGAAAAACAAAAACAAACAGAAAAAAAAATATATTAGGGAGGACTAAGTGTAGGAACCACTTCTTGAATTTGTTTTGAAATCATCGTAACATTTTTGTTAACGCGCTCGATATAATCAAGATGAAGAAAACGAATGTGTGTGTGTGTGTGGTGTGTGTGTGTGTGAGTAGAGAGAGAGAGAGAGAGAGAGAGAGAGAGAGAGAGATATTAAAGCCTGTCTTCCTTTTCGGTGGGACACAGGGTCTTGTCTTCGTTGTTAATGCACCCTGACTCCTCGATTTTTTTTTTTCTTCCACTGTTCCTTGGAGGAAGGTTTCAACGAGTCGAATTTTTTTTTTCTCTTCCTTTCCATTAACCTATTACTCTTTTACTAACCTGGCCTTCTCTTCCGAAAGTTAATGATGGGATTTTACATGTGGGCAAGATGTTATGCGTGCGTTCACACACGGAACCTCGGTTTATAGTCTCATTCAAAGGACTATTCGGGGAATGAAGTCAGAACCAATGTTAACTCTGAGGGAAAAATCTCCCTGTACCGAAACGGCCTGGCTGAGATTCGAACCCACAACCCCAGGATCACCAAGATTACGTGTGTGGTGCTCTACCAACCAAGCTATTCCGGCCCCTGTGTTTCGTTAGCTTGTATTTTATTGTATCTGGCTGAAGAATTTAAAAAAAAAAATAAATAAATTTTTTTTTTTTTAATGACAATGAAGACCTTTCGCCAGGAATAATTGTTCAATTTATTTAAAGCAGAATTTACTATGATTATGCTAGCATACCATAAGAGGCCTCAACAGTGGAAAAAAAAAAGAAACGAAAAAGAAAAAAAAAAAAAAGAAAAAAAAAAGAAATACACATGTGTACACAAAGAGCAACACCACATTATGGGTGAAAACTGAGATTTTATTACCAAGCCGAGCCTGGCTATTTGACACGAAACACACCACAGTGCAGAAGATCCATGGCAACAAATTAGCAGTTCTGTAACACACAAGTTCAGTACGTTTCTTATCCAAAAGCCACACACCTGACCGTTTGTCAAAATCCTTTGGTTTCTTTTGTTTTCACATTTATCACTCCCGCTTATGTCAGGGCTAAGAACCCGCCAGAATCTGAATGCTGACCAAAATACTAATTATGACTCTCATCATACCCGTCAAGTGTGGAAAAAAAAGGAAAATAAAATTAAGTGTCATTACAGTCATAACATTTTTCTTTAGAAAAAAAAATCAAAATCTTGAATATGCCCCTGACAGTGACCAATAAGTTCAATTTCTCAATGGAGTATTATGGAAAAAAAAAAAGAAAAAAAAAGCAAGCCTTACCAAAACGAGAACACTTAAATACAGTGCATCAAAATCATAACATAGGTTTACAGCGCAAAAATCTGTCAATGGACAGCTCACACTTGCAGGACTAAAAAAAAAAAAAAAGGGAAAAAAAAGACATGAACAATCGAATAAAAATGCCTATAATCACTCTGACTGACAGGGAGGAAGAAACACAAGACTGAGGGTGAAAAAGAGAGAAACAGAGAGAGAGAGAGAGAGAGAGAGAGAGAGAGAGAGTGAGGATTTCATCAGGAGGCCATCCCATGTATTTTGATTTTTCAATTTCTTTTGGCTACCTCATCTTCCATGCCACCCCAGTGGTATTACACCCACCCTGCTCATTTCCACCCCCTGTCCACAACCGCACCCCGGCTGGTCCCACCACAGCCCTGGAAACCAAGGGGAGCAGTCACTGTCACGTTGTAACGAGGCAACCCAGCAGAGGCGACGCTGCACTGCAGCCAAGTCACTTCAGTGGAATTCAGTGGTACCTGTTCTGATCCAACACATGCAGGACACCACCCACTAAGCCTCCTACTGATGACAATGACTGCTTAGCTGTGGAGCTTACGTGAATTAGCTCTCCCCCCAGAGGTGTCATCAAATGCGTGTAATGAATCCCCTGAACTTGTCGATACAGGTGATCACCTACAGCATACACGTGGACAGGAAATTGAAACTAAGGTCACCACAAGGCAAATCATGAAAGGCTGCAAAATTTAAGATTTTTTTTTTTCTTATGCCAAGTGATGAGGATGAGAATGCTTAGGACGATGCATTGGAGTTCCATTCTGATCTGAGACTGAGAGACAGGACTGTACTCTATGCTTACTTTTGTAGTAAATCCTGGTGCTAACCAGGCCAGAGAGATAGACACATGCAGAGTTGGTCAGGAAATCTGAGCCAACACTCTCAGAGGCACGCCCATTAAGTGGATAATACTTGACAGTGTGGTCCCAGTCTTTCCAGGTGATCTCAAAACACATTCAACTTTCGTTAGGAGCTGTTCGGGGCAGAAAAATCCCCAAAATTAATGGCTCTGATGGGAATTAAACCCACAACCTCCAAGCTGGAAGTGTGCAACACTAGCCACTGTGCCATATGACTGGTAGACCTACATTTTCACATGTCATGGCTCACAGCCTGTCACAATGCTACACATAGACACACATAAACAGGTACAGAGAAGAGAGAGAGAGAGAGAGAGGGGGGGGGGGGGGGGCTGATGATTTCATCTGTATTAGAATTTCACATAACATAGCTCACAGCTTGTCAAATGACCACACACACACACACATGCACAAATACCCACACATAGAGATGGAGAAGCAGAGAGACAGAGAAAGAGAGAGAGAGAAAAAGAGAGAAAAACAGAAACTTGTATCAGAAAGCCATCGAACATATTACAATTTCAAATGCTATAACTCACAGGTCTTCATATTACTACAGAGCAAACACGCAGACACAAACTGAAGACAATTTCATGGGAAGGCCTCAGACACGTTGCAATCTCACATGTCGTACCTCACAGCTTGTCATGCCACTACACCTCAACACACACATACACAGGGAGAGAGAGATGGGGAACACTCACCGACCAATCCCCCGTCACCATCATGACATTCAGATTTCCTTTTGAATCTGTTCAGTCACCATCATGCTCATCATCAAAATCCATAAACTCACGGCATCTTCGTCCCCTGTACTGATCTCTTTAATAGTACCCTTTCTCTTCTTTGTTCTTTTGTCTGAAACACTGAGATTCACAACTGCCTGGTGGAGAGTTTGTTTTTCTCTTCCTTCTTCTTAGCTTCTGTGACTAATTTTCAATCCAACTATTAAGGTCGCCGTACTCCATCGACATACTCTGTCAATGTGAATGGGTGTGGTTTCTTTCTTTTTCTTTTTCCTGGTTTACATGCTTCATCGATTTTATCAGCACATGGAGGTGCAATTTTTCTACAAAAGAAGGAATGGGGTTTAACATGTATGCAATTAAACACTCCCCCCCCCTGGTTTACATGCTTCTTCATCGTATCAGCACATGAATGTGCAATTTTTTTCTATAAAACACTGAATGGTGTTTAACATGTGTGTAATCTAACTTTTTTTTTTTTAATGCAAGCCTTTGCACAAATAATTTGATTTGAAATCTTAGCTGAAGGACCTGGAG
Source organism: Conus canariensis (assembly GCA_033310375.1). Lineage (NCBI taxonomy): Eukaryota > Metazoa > Mollusca > Gastropoda > Neogastropoda > Conidae > Conus > Conus canariensis. The sequence continues at coordinate 49,138,314 of CM065734.1, forward strand.
GTGGTTGGAGTCTGCACATATCTGGACCCCTGAGAGAAAATATCTTGTCTGGCTGTCTGAACCAGGAACTGAACACAGGATCCTTAGATCAGCAGAATATCACTTCACCCATAAGGCCGGCCATGCTCCATACTCTTTGTTTTGCCCAAGCCAAATTACTTCCCTTCGCCCCTTTCTCTGAAAGCCCTGGCATTTCTTCTTGGAACGTGGACTTGTCCTAAGGGAGAAAACTGTTATTTCCAGAGGAAACTGCAGGTCATTGTGGAGGGTAGTTATTCAACTTTGGTATGAGTGAAGTCACACTGTGTCTGAACATTCTCTGCTTCTTCTACTCTCACACCTGTGTCAATATCACAGTGATGGACAAAGCTTACATTATAAATCAGGCACTGAGGGAAAATGTACAGTGAATAGACATGGACCTGCAATGTACATGAATGTACATATGGCTTTGACATTAATTTGCCATGTCTTAATATCAAACTTATGACGGTTGTTCATTGAGATTAAAAGAAAAAAACTACGTCCCACCTTCCCAAATTACCCCCGCCTCCCCCCCCTCCTTTCCAAAAACAAACAAACAAACAAAAAACACACACACACAAAACTAAACACACACAAAAAGACCTTTAAAATTCACAATTCGGTGATAAACATGTTTGAAAGATGTATCATAAGTCTGCAAAAGGGATTCCAAGTCAGCATGTACTTATTAGGGAAAAAGGCCCATAACTTATTGCCCTGTTGGTATCCACCTCTCAAATGATGAGTTTTCCTGTCCATAGTTTAGAAGCAAAGCAAACTACAAAGTACTCATCGTTTATTGCCCCCTCTTAACCTTTCTCATCCTGTACATTTTCAGCCATAGTGTTCTTCACAATAATGAAATTCAATATCACTAACAATAGTAATACACTTCCATTGTTTAAAACAGGCAAGCCTTTTGGCATTCAGAACAATAAATAACACATGTAGCAACACGTGCCCAAACACACACAAAAAACGATTTCTCTGTCTTATTTGCAGAAAAAGTGGTGGCAGCACTTTCAATGAAACAGTCAACATGTGGGAAGAATCTAAAACTGAAAACAAGCTGTACTGACTTTCAACCCCACAGATATCATTTTCAAAATAAGAAATTTCAATAATCCAAACCATATGTTCATGACACTAAGTTATCAACAAAAAAGATATATCCATGGTATCCTCTGTTTCAAAGATCTGTTGCTTTCTTACATGAATTTTGTTTGTGTAGCGGACCCCCCTATGTCAACCGCATGGATGACGTTCGCATCTTTAAGGACATGCTGAACAGCGAGACGGCTACAGGCTCCAGACCCACAGGACGGCCTACCCTACGCTACAAGGATGCATGCAAGTGCAGCCTGAGGGCAGGCCGCCGCAACCAAGCAGACCTGGAGACAGCAGCTTCAGACTGGGTCAGCTGGTGGTCCACCATCAAGTGAGCAGAGCGAGAAGAGAGGCCCAACACCGTTGTCTCTGGAGACAGACGGATACCATTAACAAGAGTGGACCCCCACCTGATAGATGGATGACATGTGATCATGTGGCCGCTGTTCTCCCTCTGTACATGTATCTCCACTGAGGATCACAATGTGAATAATATTGTTGACAGTCGACAGGGACAAGGACTCTACATGTGTTCTCTCAGTTTTCATGCATCCCGATGAACAAATGAAAAAGGAACATACTAAGAGATCAACAAATTCGATCCTGGTCAAGGTCACAAGGTCAATGAAATGTTCACATTTTGCAGATTTTTTTTTTTTAATCTTTTGTTAACCAGCCAACGCAAGTCCACCATTAATTTAACAACAAGGTACTGATCTGCCCTTTAAAGGTGACCCTACATTGGGTTCCTACAAGGGTCACCCAGAAAGGCTTGAGATTTGAAACATAGGGTTTAGCAGAGTATGCTAAAATAAGAGTGGCTGCCCTTTGCAAGACTTTGATTTGAGCCCAAAAGATGTTAAAACACTATTTTTCAACTCAAGCCAAGTATGATGGTGACAGAGGACTATCCCCATAACTCTGCTGTGGCCAGTTTCTTGGCACAGGTCGATGACTAAACCCATTGTGACAAAAAAATCAAGGGAAGATAATGCCTTTCTTTCCACTGAAAATAAGACTTGCCACTTCTCAGTTTATGGGTCAAACAAACAAATCTAAAGAGTCAAATATTTCACTTGCAATGCACGTCACAATAACGATCGGGATATTGACTGGTTTGTGTTACAGGAGAACAATTTCACACCTACATTTTGACATTTCCTCTCACTGACTGACCTGTCAAGTTGACTCATGGCACAAACTTGCTTTAGGGACGCCTAACAGTGGCATATGTCACATGAAAACGGCAGGGTCACGTTGACTGAACATGAGCTGTAACACAGATTACCTCCCTAGCAGATTTCCAAACATCACTTATAGGTAGCATTGGCCCAGAAAGAAGTGTAGACCATGCACAGGTGTTTACATTTACCTCAAACTTCAGTGGCAGTGTGTAAACAAACAAGAAGTGGAGCAATCACATCAACATAAAGGATCCTATCCAGATTTCTGGAAAGCAGGCAAGTGACCACAACAATCAGTTACAGACATTAACAACACACAGACACATGAACAGCAAAACTATACCCACTATCATATTTTCATACAAAATGTGGTTTCATTTTGACTTGCAAGATTTTGGGGAGTATTCGTGTAAAAAAGGCACCCCAGTTTCTTCAGCTTACTTGACGGTCTAAAACAAAAATCGGTACCTTTATGCAGATGTATAATAAAACAAAAGAGAAATTGTAGTTAAAAGGTAACACATTTCAGATATAATACTATTTTTTTTATCTCAAAACTTGCAGATCTTGACTGAAGGGAAAGTCAAGGAAAGGTTCTTTTATTTGCTTACAAGGGCAACAATTGTTGGCAAATGTGTAGATCGTTTTGACGCACTGTAAATAACCTATACAAACTTTCCAAAGGGTATTGAAGTTACCCTGATCTTTCAGACACTAATCTTTAGATAATGTCATAAAGTCAAAGAAACAGCCACCTCCCACCACACACACACAATCAATTTATCAATCAAATTTTGAATAGCATCAAATAAAACAATGTTCTATTTTCAATGAGCAACATATAACAATGGATGTTTTTCTCTCTCCAAAATTGTTTGACAGACTTTGAAAAAAAAGAAATGAAGACACAGCAAAATTCAAACGATAAGAGCACAGTTAACAATCTTCATAGAAGGCCAAGTTCAAAGTGGGTTATTATTCTCCCACACAATTTTTCTCATTTTTCAGGTAGTGTCAGAAGTTTCAGGTTAATGACCCAATATCAATAAGCGTTAATTAAGATCTTTCTCGCCTAGATCATATGCCGAAAGTTTCATGACACTCCACAAAGGTACACCGACACAAATAGGGGGTAAAAAAAGTCATGTCACTCTATCATTTGTTGTTTCCCCCCCCCCCCCCCAAATCAACAGTGTTGTTAACCTTATCAAAAAATGTATACTTAAAATAAATTCCTCAAACATATGGCACATACTAACTCTCAGCAAATGCTACAGACTCTCCTGTTTTCTGCTTCATACCACTGGCAGTCTTGCAAACATTCACATCTGATCTTTGCAACGTTGAGCATGTTCTTTTTTCCACTGCTAGAGGTAAAAAAAAGCTTTTCTCATGAAAATCATTAGCAAAGAATCCAATCTGATCTTTGTTAATCTCTCTTTCCTTCGCTTTTCCTTTAAGTCCTCAAATGTCAAACTTCTCAAAACTGGCAGTACAGAACAGTGTGATGAGCTAACAAGCTTATGAAAAAATGAAAAGATTTTCTGGGTTTTTTTTTCCCCTTCTTCTTCTTTTCCTCTTTTTATGAAAGTTTCATGCTCATAACGCCACAAATTCAGAATAGCTATGTTTAATTTATCGCCATTTTTCGAAAGCAAAAATTCCAAGGCCTTTTCATTCTCATCAGACGACATAATCATACTGGGTGCACTGAGCAAAATAATGGCATAACATAATTATAAGAAAAAACAAACAACAAAATTTATTTCTGATTGCTAGCCCCTAAAACCAAAATTTACTTTGTACTGAGCATGAAACGTATTAAAACAGGCAGAAGCTGCATCAGAAAACAGGCTGTTCACATTATCTCTTTGGTTGTTCTCTCGGTCCCTTTTATCTACAAACATCAGTACATGTGTTGGATTATATGCTTCACCGAATTCTGTCAACGTCCTTGTAATCTGTTGGAAGAGCCGTCAGAAATCACCTCTGCCTTTCTCATCACCTGTATCTGAATAACCTTCAACTGCACACGGCAGTCTGGCAAAGATCATGGCAATGTCAGACTGCACTGACAGATTCATTGCCATGGTATGCTGATTCCTTGTAGTCAATGGCACTGGACAAAGGGGTTTCTTCCCCTGCTTTCCTAGCTACAGAAAGAGTAAAGCTAGGCCATGTCCTGGCCCCCACACTGTTCACCATGATGTTTTCAGCCTGTCAGATGCTTTCTACGGTGGAAATAAAAATGCCATCCAGATCATGTTCAGGACCATGCAGAGCTCCTGATTAATGCACAGATGTGCATGTTTTATGCCTATGACTAAAAATATACCGTCTGCATGACTTTCATTCTATATTGCGAGCTGTTCGTGTGTTCATTCACACTTTAGCATCACCAAAGCTTGCATGAGCATCTAAGCGTTTATGGGAGGAGATATTTGAAAGTTGCTTGGGTTTCTTTCATCTGCCCCAGACTTTGCCCGTCATGACGCCTCACCAACAGGCAACACATGATAGATCTATTGCCTGTTTCATGAAGCCAAAGACATTTCACACAGCTTATTTGATTGGACATTGACCCACTGCCAGAGCTCACATTCCATAAGACCACTTCTACACAGTGTCTCATGCTTTGTCAAACAACAATGTTGATTTGTTTTTGACTTCAGCTTGTACTAGCCAACGCTGCTTAAAAAAAAAAAAAAAGGGTGCATATGATTTGGAATCAGATTCTTCTGGAGAACAATATAGGAAGTCTGAGACTCTGCAGTTTCAGACCACCTGGCTTTCTAGGTATCACTGGCTCTAATTCCATGATGAAAGCCAGGCTATGGCTGGAGTTTGAGGAGCTGTTAGTGCACTGTCACTGATCTGAAGCCCGTATCAAGGAGCAAGGTATGGAACTGTATTCCCAACAAAGGCTCCTGAAACTTCTGAAGACTGATCCTAACTTGCCATGAAGAAACAACCAACCACCACTGACTTTATGAAGTAAACCACAATGCTGTTAAAATTATCATCATTTTCAGTTCTTTACTTACACTAGTACAAAAACTTTTGAGTTAATCATAGCGCTGAATTCATTAAAAGTCTTTTTTTTTCCACGGCTGATTCAACTCTCTCCCTTTCTCTCTATGAGCTCGTGAGCATCTGTGTGTTTGAGTGTGTGTGTGCGTGCATGCCTGTATGCCTGCACGCGAGCGAGTGCGAGTGTCAGTGTGTGTGTGTGTGTGTGTGTGTGTGTGTGTGTGTGTGTGTGTGTGTGTGTGTGTGTATTTGTGTGTGTGAGAGAGACACAGAGAGAGAGACAGAGACAGAGACAGAACTGGATGTGCTTTGAAAATCTATTACTCAATAGTCTACCTGAAACTGGAAAAAGGGAGAGAAAAACTTTACAATAATGAGCTAGGGTTAAAAACACCTTAGCATCAGAGAAAGGGTGAGACCCCCCCCCCCCCCCCCCCCCCCCACACCCTTTACAACAGCACCAAATCCAGAGCACAGAGACAGCAAGCTCACCAACCAGCGAAGTCTCCAAACCAAGACCCAGTGGAAGAACAGTCACTGTGCAGCTTTCAGCAAGCAGATGATGGCACACGCAACGTTGCCACAGAGGCCTAATCAGACGCACCACAGAATGAACTGGTTTTCCAACTTTGGGCTCATAATCAATACCAAGAAGACAAGAAGTCTTGTGTCTGTCTGCACAGGAGAAAGTGTGTGACATCAGAAAGCACTGTCAAAGGGGAAATGCTGAGGGGTGTAGACAAGTTTGTACACCATAGCAGCACATTCTGCAGACCGGTCGACATTGTTGATAAGGTCTGTGCATGCATTAGCAAGTCAAGTTCAGCCTGTAGTCAGTGACTAAAACACTGTGGGGGGGGGGGGATATCAAGCTGGCCACAAAACTGAAGCTGTACAAGGTCCTTGGCCACACTATTGTGCACTTGTGTGAAAAGAGCACAGTCAGTGGGTGCTATGTCAAAAAGTGAAGCAGCTTCCATACGAACTGCTTGGAAAAAGTTAGTGAAGATCACATGGAAAGAAACAGTCCCAGACACAGATATCCTCTCTCCAGCTGATCTACCAACCCCTTCTCAGAAGAGTATGAGTCAGGTGGCTAGCCACCTCATGTCAATGTCTGATAACCTTCTTCCAAACAGGCTGCTCTATGGTGAGATGGCTGAAGGCAAGCATTCACCAGGTGGACGTTAAAAGCGCTTCTCAAGACATGCTAAAGGCCTCACATTAGAGTTCTGACGCCGACCCAGATACCAGGGGAACAGTGGTGTTTGACTGCCTCCCCTGCCATGCTGCTTCAATTGAGGTGCTGCCTCTTATGGGCGGTATAGGATGACATGCGCCAAAAAGAAATGTGAGTTTTGCAAGTCTGGTGCTTTTAGACCATCTGTGCCCAGCTTGTGTAGTAGCAGACCCTTTCCTGTCTGCATCGGACTGATCAGCCACCGTGTGAGAGACCATGCCCAATCCTCTTGAGAGTAATGTCCTCAGTCATCATCAGCTAGGACAGAGGAACAACTATAGTGTTGACAGGTGAGGGGGTAGGAAAGTTTCAACTCTTGTTTTTCTTTACAATCTCTCTATTTGTACATTTCTTCTCCTTTTGTATGTTCCACTAAAACATTTTATACAAGATAAAGTAAAACAAGCAACAACAAAAAAAAGCATGTAAAAAACCCACCGACAAACATACCTCTTAACTATTGCAATGTCAGTGACAGTTTTAATTTTGGTCTCTGTAAATCTCTCTCCAGATATGTGCTATTCTTCTAACGCATATGCACTGTAAACTGTTTTCATTTTGGTCTCTGTAAATCTCTCTCCAGGTCATTTATACGCCTCATTCTTTGCGTACGTAATTACGCACTCTGGAGCAATGATCTCTTGTCGTACTAGCAAAGGGTCTGTTTTCTATAGTGGCTGCACCTCGGGGGAGGAGGGGGGCAGAGCAGCATCAGTTACATCTGAGTTATATGACTGTCATTTTTGTGGGACGCAATTGCTGTGTATACTTGAAATACATCAGGAGTTGATCATCCTTACAGCGGATGTGCAACAGATCAAGTTAACATCTGAGCTTACTTGGCCTGTTTTTGTGGGACAGCTAACTTAGACAGTCGATCATGTTTCAATACAGGGATTAAATTCTTGAAGCCATGACTTGGTGTCTGATCTCATTGTTCCAGTGTCAAGGATTAAACTTACATGAACACTTGAATCTCAAGAAGGGAAAAAAAAAAACAACAGCTCAGCACTGTTCGTCTGTCTCTGCCCTTATATCTATCTATATGTATATATCTGTGTCTCAATGATGAGTCTGATCCAGCTGACGAAAGCCTAGGAGCAAGCAATATGAACAGTTCTGTCTTCAAGATGGGTTATGATGGTCTCCATAGGCTGCTAGTGAAGGATTTTATATTCATAATATATTTCCCTGACTTTTCATTTTCATTATACTCCCCCCCCACCCCCTTCTCAATCCCCCCCCCGGAATCTTTGCCAAGTTATTACTAATATAACGATGGGAAGAACTGTTAGTCTGCATTTGTTTTCTACCACTAACTAATTGTTCTACATACATACACACACATATATGTGTATATGTATATATTTCTTTCTTTTTTTTTAACTTAAAAAAAAACAACTTTATTCAATCAGAGTTGTTTACAGTATCAAAAAAGTCTGGGCAGTGCTCATCTTGTTTTTTCTTCCACTCTCACCGACACCGACCGCTCCTCAAAGCATGACAAGAAACATGCATCACATTCCACGAACGTCCACCCCCTCTCTCAGCCTGCCATCACTTCCATCTGTTTTCATTCTCACTCAATTTCATCATTAAAGCTTGGACAGTCAGAAAACCCCCACACACAAACTCCTGAATAAAACCAACTCGAATTCAAGGCTGCACACATCAAACAATACATCATTCTCTCAACAGATAGAACACTATCTGCATTTGGCTGTTGCATTTTTTTTTTACTTTCTTTTTTTTCTCCCCCCCCCCCCCGGTTCATCTTACGTGTCACTTCAGAGGCATTATTCCCATGCTGCATGCTCCTGCCCCCCAGTCACAGCCACATCCTGACTTGTCTGGCTTTAAATCTGGCACCAGCAACCCACAGGGAGCAGTCTATATCAAGCTGTTACGAGGCAACCCACCAAAGAACACACTGCACTGCTGCCAAGCCAGTTGGATAGTGTTCACAGGAGCTTGTTGTGATCGAACATCCGCAGGACACCATCTACTAAACCCCCCCAACTGACAGCAATAACTGCATAGTTGAGGGGATCAGCGTTCAGCAAACACGGCCATCTGAAGGGCGCCACCAATGACAGTCCCCACGAACTTACCAGTACCAGCGACCATGACTCCAACTCACCATGAGCATAGACAGGGAAGGGAAATCAAAACTAAGGTCACCATAAGATCAGAACACAGAGCTGCCAAACTCTGAAAAGACTTGAAGGAATATTTTTGAAAACTGAGAGGAAAGTCTGACAGTTGAGAGGAATATATTGCTATTGCACCCAAAACAAGACGTTCCAGACACTTGATTTTCTTTCCTTTTGTCAAACGCTTTCACAGAATCACTGTCTCGGCCAGTACACTATTGCTCTTCTTACATTTTTGAAATACACTGTCACTGAGCTTTCATCTCATGACTTCGCTCATATTCGGACTTTAGAATCGTCAGTGCCTCAGATGCGTCTTACCCAAGGAGGGAGGAAAACCTGTAAGGTTCTTCCTGACAAGGCTGAACTCTTTCACAGGCAGAACTGCTGACTGGGATCAGCAGCACTCCCATCATGACAGCAGAAAGCAACCTGAACCTGCACTTCCATTCTAATTTCTTTTTCTTCTTTTCCACCTCAGGGTCAATTGATCCGGCAGGTCGTTTCAACTGATGGTGGTGGAAGAAGCTGAACCAGAAGTAAGTTTTCAAACAGCTCTTTTGTATATGAACAGCAGATGTGCAAACTCTGTGAATGAACAAATATTTTAATTTTTTCCCCAGCAATTTTTGCATCTAGCAAAATGATGTGCATTTGAGCACAATAAATTCCGCCAAAAGCAGGATAGTCGGCAGCTCTGAGAACAAGATGAGGATGGGACACAGGATTAGAGGCTTTTTAAAAATGCTGCTGGTTGAGGATGACACTGGTGAAGGTGATGCTAAGGAGTTCCGTTCTGGACAGAGCATGACAGGGACATACTTTATGCTTACTTTCATAATATATCCCATCGTCAGCTACACCCGACAGACAAGCATCTGCAGTGCTGGTGTTGCAGTGTTGGTCTGGAAATTCGAACAACGCACTCAGAGATGCATGAAACTCAACTGCTCAGTTCCAGTCTACCCCACTGAGCCCATGACAAACTCAACTCTGGGTAGGTGCAGGAGCCCATGACAAACTCAACTCTGGGTAGGTGCAGGAAAACCCCATCAACGGACGCCTCTGATGGAAACTGAACTCATAACCTCCCAGCTGTGAATCCACAATGCTAACCACTATGCCACAGCAGCTTGTGGCTGCTTGTTTTTCTAACCACCTGACTGAGTGAGTGAGATAGCAAAACCACCACCAGGCACACTCCACGAGGAATATCTCAGCTCTTCCTTCAGATACATTTGTATCTGAACAATACAGTACTTTAAACTGCCATAAAAAGGTATAATTTCCAACTCAAAATGTACTTTAAACGTTTATAAGTATCCATTATTGGGACTTAACACCAAAACGTTCTAAAAATAAATAAATAATAAAAAAAAAACAAACCCAGCCTATTCTGCTTGAGAAGCACGCAGTGTTTTCCAGTGCTTGACTGCACATATCAAATAGCCACAAAATGCAGCAGCATGTTTTTCTGCAATCACCACAAACAAGCGAATAAAAACTCACTGCTTTCTTTTGCAGAATTGTAGGCTGTTAAGCGTAGCGTGGTAGTGCTTTTATCGAACTGAAACAACCACTTAATGTGATCTGAAAGCAGCAGATCAGGCTGTAGGATGCCGTCTTGTTGGCGCTTTGGAAAAACTATTTCTCAAAGCCAATTGCCTCTCAGTTTTAAGTGTATCACAGAAACACAGAGCGTCTCACAGTCGTCACATCATATTGGAGCCAAACAAAACCTCCAAATTTCAATAAAACAGAAAACTTTCTGTCAAACCGACGGCGACACGTTCACTGACCCCTCGCTGAAGACTGCCCTTCAGGCCACAAGCAAGCACACGACCGTAAATCACACCCTTCCGAAGACTAGTCTGTCCATCACCACCCCTCCAGAATGAGTTCCTCCTCCTCTTCCCCTCCAGCAGCACCTCCCCCTCCCCCTTCTTCCTCGTTGGCATTGGCGGTTTTCCTGAAGCTGGGGACCAGGGAGGATCGGCACAGGCCCCAGAACTTCTGTGGGGTCAGCTTCTTCTTGACAGCTGTGAACCTCCACCCCATGTGACTGGCACAGCCCCGGCACTGGGCGATGGTCCAGGCATACCTGTCAACAGGAGGGCACAGAGCAACGTGCTCAACAGAATATCAATCATCAACTTTCTGTCCTCACCCATCATCAACTACACATTTGTCAATCATTTAATTCTCTTTCTTAAACAAGTGGGTTAACTTTTGCTCCCATAAGAAAACCTAACACACAGTAACTTTTATTCAAGACTGGCACAGCCTTTTAAACTTGAATAAAGTCAGACAAGTACATAGACGAATAATCTAATAGTGGTGGAAAAAACAAGCGCAGGCCAACAACTCAACTGTCTTCATAGTAATGACTTGGCAAAGATTTGGACTTAAGGAGGAAGGGGGGAGGGGGAAGGGGGGAGTTTGAAGATGGAGAAACTGGGAACATGAAATTAAGAAAATATATTACAGATATGAAAACTCTTCACTAGCTGCATAAGGGAACCATCGCAATCCCTTTTGAAGGCAGATATATTTGTATTGCCTGCTCCGAGGCCTTTCGTCCGCTGGGTCGGAACTCATCAGGGAGACACGGCTGGTTGTGTCTGCGCTCCTGGCGTCAAATACAGACACACCACAGTCCATAATACCGTGGTGTTCTCACCACCATGGGTGCAAAAAAGAATCCAATAGCACCCCCAAAGCAGCCAGTGAAGGGTAGTAAATGAAACCAAACGAAAGTGTGGGGAGGAAAAAAGTTGCTGAAAAACTAAAGACATTATGCAAATATAAAATGTAGGGGACAATCTTTGAGCCTACACCTGAGGATCCACCCAAGGATGCAAGGGAGATCAAAAGACAAACACACAGACAAACAGAAACAAATACAAATAACCTCAATTTAATCAAAACGAAATTGGAAATGAAATGAGGTAGGGAACAGTAAACAATAAACAAGTGGGGTAACTTTTGCTCCCATAAGAAAACCTAACACACAGTAACTTTTATTCAAGACTGGCACAGCCTTTTAAACTTGAATAAAGTCAGACAAGTACATAGACGAACAATCTAATAGTGGGGGAAAAAACAAGCGCAGGCCAACAACTCAACTGTCTTCATAGTAATGACTTGGCAAAGATTTGGACTTAAGGAGGAGGGGGGGGGGGAGTTTGAAGATGGAGAAACTGGGAACATGAAATTAAGAAAATATATTACAGATATGAAAACTCTTCACTAGCTGCATAAGGGAACCATCGCAATCCCTTTTGAAGGCAGATATATTTGTATTGCCTGCTCCGAGGCCTTTCGTCCGCTGGGTCGGAACTCATCAGGGAGACACGGCTGGTTGTGTCTGCGCTCCTGGCGTCAAATACAGACACACCACAGTCCATAATACCGTGGTGTTCTCACCACCAAGGGTGCAAAAAAGAATCCAATAGCACCCCCAAAGCAGCCAGTGAAGGGTAGTAAATGAAACCAAACGAAAGTGTGGGGAGGAAAAAAGTTGCTGAAAAACTAAAGACATTATGCAAATATAAAATGTAGGGGACAATCTTTGAGCCTACACCTGAGGATCCACCCAAGGATGCAAGGGAGATCAAAAGACAAACACACAGACAAACAGAAACAAATACGAACAACCTCAATTTAATCAAAACGAAATTGGAAATGAAATGAGGTAGGGAACAGTAAACAATAAACAAGTGGGGTAACTTTTGCTCCCATAAGAAAACCTAACACACAGTAACTTTTATTCAAGACTGGCACAGCCTTTTAAACTTGAATAAAGTCAGACAAGTACATAGACGAACAATCTAATAGTGGGGGAAAAAACAAGCACAGGCCAACAACTCAACTGTCTTCATAGTAATGACTTGGCAAAGATTTGGACTTAAGGAGGAGGGGGAGGGGGGAGTTTGAAGATGGAGAAACTGGAACATGAAATTAAGAAAATATATTACAGATATGAAAACTCTTCACTAGCTGCATAAGGGAACCATCGCAATCCCTTTTGAAGGCAGATATATTTGTATTGCCTGCTCCGAGGCCTTTCGTCCGCTGGGTCGGAACTCATCAGGGAGATACGGCTGGTTGTGTCTGCGCTCCTGGTGTCAAATACAGACACACCACAGTCCATAATACTGTGGCGTTCTCACCACCAAGGGTGCAAAAAAGAATCCAATAGCAGGGAGCGCAGACACAACCAGCCGTGTCTCCCTGATGAGTTCCGACCCAGCAGACAAAAGGCCTCGGAGCAGGCAATACAAATATATCTGCCTTCAAAAGGGATTGCGATGGTTTCCTTATGCAGCTAGTGAAGAGTTTTCATATCTGTAATATATTTTCTTAATTTCATGTTCCCAGTTTCTCCATCTTCAAACTCCCCCCTCCCCCTCCTCCTTAAGTCCAAATCTTTGCCAAGTCATTACTATGAAGACAGTTGAGTTGTTGGCCTGCGCTTGTTTTTTCCCCCACTATTAGATTGTTCGTCTATGTACTTGTCTGACTTTATTCAAGTTTAAAAGGCTGTGCCAGTCTTGAATAAAAGTTACTGTGTGTTAGGTTTTCTTATGGGAGCAAAAGTTACCCCACTTGTTTATTGTTTACTGTTCCCTACCTCATTTCATTTCCAATTTCGTTTTGATTAAATTGAGGTTATTCGTATTTGTTTCTGTTTGTCTGTGTGTTTGTCTTTTGATCTCCCTTGCATCCTTGGGTGGATCCTCAGGTGTAGGCTCAAAGATTGTCCCCTACATTTTATATTTGCATAATGTCTTTAGTTTTTCAGCAACTTTTTTCCTCCCCACACTTTCGTTTGGTTTCATTTACTACCCTTCACTGGCTGCTTTGGGGGTGCTATTGGATTCTTTTTTGCACCCTTGGTGGTGAGAACACCACGGTATTATGGACTGTGGTGTGTCTGTATTTGACGCCAGGAGCGCAGACACAACCAGCCGTGTCTCCCTGATGAGTTCCAACCCAGCGGACAAAAGGCCTCGGAGCAGGCAATACAAATATATCTGCCTTCAAAAGGGATTGTGATGGTTTCCTTATGCAGCTAGTGAAGAGTTTTCATATCTGTAATATATTTTCTTAATTTCATGTTCCCAGTTTCTCCATCTTCAAACTCCCCCCTCCCCCTCCTCCTTAAGTCCAAATCTTTGCCAAGTCATTACTATGAAGACAGTTGAGTTGTTGGCCTGCGCTTGTTTTTTCCCCCCCTATTAGATTGTTCGTCTATGTACTTGTCTGACTTTATTCAAGTTTAAAAGGCTGTGCCAGTCTTGAATAAAAGTTACTGTGTGTTAGGTTTTCTTATGGGAGCAAAAGTTACCCCACTTGTTTATTGTTTACTGTTCCCTACCTCATTTCATTTCCAATTTCGTTTTGATTAAATTGAGGTTATTCGTATTTGTTTCTGTTTGTCTGTGTGTTTGTCTTTTGATCTCCCTTGCATCCTTGGGTGGATCCTCAGGTGTAGGCTCAAAGATTGTCCCCTACATTTTATATTTGCATAATGTCTTTAGTTTTTCAGCAACTTTTTTCCTCCCCACACTTTCGTTTGGTTTCATTTACTACCCTTCACTGGCTGCTTTGGGGGTGCTATTGGATTCTTTTTTGCACCCTTGGTGGTGAGAACACCACGGTATTATGGACTGTGGTGTGTCTGTATTTGACGACAGGAGCGCAGACACAACCAGCCGTGTCTCCCTGATGAGTTCCGACCCAGCGGACAAAAGGCCTCGGAGCAGGCAATACAAATATATCTGCCTTCAAAAGGGATTGTGATGGTTTCCTTATGCAGCTAGTGAAGAGTTTTCATATCTGTAATATATTTTCTTAATTTCATGTTCCCAGTTTCTCCATCTTCAAACTCCCCCCTCCCCCTCCTCCTTAAGTCCAAATCTTTGCCAAGTCATTACTATGAAGACAGTTGAGTTGTTGGCCTGCGCTTGTTTTTTCCCCCACTATTAGATTGTTCGTCTATGTACTTGTCTGACTTTATTCAAGTTTAAAAGGCTGTGCCAGTCTTGAATAAAAGTTACTGTGTGTTAGGTTTTCTTATGGGAGCAAAAGTTACCCCACTTGTTTATTGTTTACTGTTCCCTACCTCATTTCATTTCCAATTTCGTTTTGATTAAATTGAGGTTGTTCGTATTTGTTTCTGTTTGTCTGTGTGTTTGTCTTTTGATCTCCCTTGCATCCTTGGGTGGATCCTCAGGTGTAGGCTCAAAGATTGTCCCCTACATTTTATATTTGCATAATGTCTTTAGTTTTTCAGCAACTTTTTTCCTCCCCACACTTTCGTTTGGTTTCATTTACTACCCTTCACTGGCTGCTTTGGGGGTGCTATTGGATTCTTTTTTGCACCCTTGGTGGTGAGAACACCACGGTATTATGGACTGTGGTGTGTCTGTATTTGACACCAGGAGCGCAGACACAACCAGCCGTGTCTCCCTGATGAGTTCCAACCCAGCGGACAAAAGGCCTCGGAGCAGGCAATACAAATATATCTGCCTTCAAAAGGGATTGCGATGGTTCCCTTATGCAGCTAGTGAAGAGTTTTCATATCTGTAATATATTTTCTTAATTTCATGTTCCCAGTTTCTCCATCTTCAAACTCCCCCCTTCCCCCCTCCCCCTCCTCCTTAAGTCCAAATCTTTGCCAAGTCATTACTATGAAGACAGTTGAGTTGTTGGCCTGCGCTTGTTTTTTCCCCCACTATTAGATTGTTCGTCTATGTACTTGTCTGACTTTATTCAAGTTTAAAAGGCTGTGCCAGTCTTGAATAAAAGTTACTGTGTGTTAGGTTTTCTTATGGGAGCAAAAGTTACCCACTTGTTTATTGTTTACTGTTCCCTACCTCATTTTATTTCCAATCTCTTTCTTACTTTTCCCAAGTTTCTTCAGCAATTCTGATCTTTCACAAAGGCGCTTCTCATCTGCTGAAAATGTTTTCCTATAGGTTTTACACTGCAGTTCAAGCAAATCTGCCAGATAACAGGGACAAACAAATTACAAAACAAAACACAACGCGTTTCAACCTCTTAGGTCTTCTTCAGGCAAGATAAACAACATTCAAGACAATGAAAACAAAGAATGAGCAATCACTTATCTTCTCGAATTCGGCACAAGATAGGCGTTTCACTTTACACTAATCGTTCTTATAGAATCACCCTGCTTGGCAAATAAGAAAAACTGAGAGGCAAAGACAAAGAGAAAGAAAACACCAAACAAACAATAAAATTTCCTGACCCTGGAAACCAGCTGTGTTCGGTGGAGGGTCTGCCCAGCAGGCTGAGGTTGTTGGCCTTGTAGACAGTCAGGGTCTCGTGCACGTGGCCCTGGGGGTTGACATAGGCCCCAGAGGCCCCTCCATGGACATGCTGAACAGGTCTTCTTTCCGTGCAATCTGCTGCATGCAGGCCACGCAGCACAGCACCGCACACTGCAACCCAGCAAAATGACATCCGTCAGTGTCAGTCCCCCCCTCTTACTTCACACACATATCATCAATTGCAAGCACTTGCTGCAGTGCCAAGCCAGCCAAAATGTGACCAAACAAGGCCACAGTAATCGTGAAAAATAAGTTTGTGTTGAATCCCCTTCCCTTTACCATGCAATACATTCACCACTGAAAAAATTCCAACAAAAGATGATTTCTAACTCTTAATGTTCCAGTAGGATAAATGCAGCATGCATTCAGACCCTGAAGTTGTCTGCAACATTAGAGAAAAAAAGTAGTACTTTGGTAAATCTGCAACACTCCTAATATACTCAGTCCTTTCACCTGTCAAATTCTCAGCATTTCCAGTGGTGTCAAGTCTGTCCCTACGTTGTGGGTGTGGTTACTGTTACTGTTTCATCAGCCATTGGTTTGAAACACAACTGCAGGAAGAAAGCTTGCACAGAAAAGTCAACGGGAGCTGCATCAAAGTCTGAAGGTACCGTTGGTCCAACGTCCTGAATTTCTTTTATCATTAATTATGGTCTAAAATCAAGCACTGATGCCATCCTACAGTTGATCCCATGTTATTTGAAATTTGAACAAAAGGCAAAATAATACAGAAGCACTTTCCTGAGTATGCTAGTTAATTGATATGAGCACTAAAATACTAATGTCACTTTCACAATCTTATTTCTTAAAAAGCGTTATAATGAATGAACAGTAAAATAGCATTTTGAATTCACAGTCACTATCACTGGAAAAATCAGCCAGTGCTTCTATCACCTCCTACGGAAACCTTTTCTTTTAAAACCTTACATACAGCATCTTTTCAAAACTTTTCAATAAATTACACTACACTTTTAAGGACTGAATTAAAAAGTAACTGTTGATCTAAGCTCGTCACATCCTTTTGTGCTCTCTCTGACTGAAGACTTACTAGTCCCAAATATGACATCATGAAAGGATGATAATGGGCGCTGCAGTATGTTGTGAATAAAACAGTAGTGGACAGCACAGGACATTCAAAGTTAAATAAAGAAAGACAGAAACAAACAAAAATCTTCTACAGTGTTACAGCAATGTACACATCCAGGCACACACACACACCTTCCTCATGATGGCGATCTCGGAGCGCAGCCGATGCACCGGGCAGGACACCTCCAAGAGATGCATGCGCATGGTGTTGTCCAGGGGGAGGTTCTGGGCCACCCAGTACGACAGCTCTGTGGCGTCTGTCGGCAGTGTTGTCGTCTGCAACGTGTCGTTCCAGCTGTGAAGCTCTTTGATGATCTGTTCCTTCAGCAGGTCCTGGTGATCAACATGGGGATCAGAGTGTAAGCTGGTTTGGACTACTTCATGTTTACAATCAACACTCTCACTTCATGTTTACAATCAACACTCTCACTTCATGTTTACAATCAACAGTCTACAAGAACAAAGCTGCTTTTACTTGCTTCACATCTACATCCATAGACCATCTACGAGAACAGAGCTGGCAGAGTTTGCTTCATGTCTATGTCTATAGACCATTTTCAAGAACGTAGCTGGTTTCGTTAGTAATGTATCTACATCTGTAAGAACATCTTATTTTTTTTATAACTTTTTTGTAGATTAGTTCAAGGGTGTTTTGCAAAAAGTAACAAAATTTTAAAGAACCGAAGAATTTTTTTTTTTGTGCATCTTTTTTTTGTAATTAACATTTTATTGCATTTTTTTTAAAAAGGTAAACAATGACATACACACATAAATGAAGAAGAAAGGGGAGAGGGGAAGATGGAGTGGGTGGTGGGGGGAAAAGGGGGAAGGGGGCACATACGAAAGGGGAGAATCTAAGATTATCATAATCAAAGACTATCATAATCCTGAAAATAACATCAACATCAACAGTAATAATAACAGAAATAGTATCACAATAACAACAACAAACCTACAACTATGACAAGAACAACATGACTATCAAATTGGATTTGTGAGAAGTGGCGAAAACGCATGAGCCAATGGGCATGGAGTATACAAAACATTTGGACTTACTCTAAGGACAGATCATTGGACGTATGTATCCATTATACAGTGAGAAGCAAAAATGTATGAAAGTTCTATTCTATAGTAAACGTAGACACTTTATCATTAATATTCACATTATATTGTTCTATCTTGTACCTAGCAAAGATGTATGAAAGTTCCATTCTATAGTAAACCTAGACACTTTATCATTAACCCGTTCCCTTCCGCAAACGAGTAACACTCGTCGTTACTCATCGTGAAAACCAAAAATCGCTACGCCACAGACGAGAATTTCTCGTCCTAACTTCGTCACAGAAAGCAGAAAAATCTAAATGGGAGACGACCGTGTAAAATGTTTTCACCTCTTCTACTGATGTCAGAGCAACGGCCCTTTCCCTTCACGTGACCGTTTGCTGACCATAGGGTTATGCAAATTACGAGTTGGGAGGTCAGAGCTGATTAGCGTACTGAACATGGCAGCGCGACCTAGCACATCGAGTCATCCCGTTTTCAAGCGATATACTGTGCTTGATGTTTTAGATGAAATTCTAAACGACGAAGATAGTGGCGAAGAAGACCTTGGAGGGTCGGATCCTGATAGTAGTGATGAGGAGGAGACGGATGGGAATCAGCACCATCCACTTTTATCGGAGGTAGGTGCTGGTGATGATGTCGATCCTTTGTTCATTCCGCGTGATAGCAGCGAGGAAAGCGACGCTAGCGAGGGTGATGAAGCAGAAATGGCGGATCCCGTGCCATCAACGAGTACTGCACCCCCTCCTGGACGAAGGAGACTGGGTCGTGGACATGGCAGGGGTGCAGGACGACGGCGAGGGTCCCGTGGAAGCGGCCGGGGGCGTGGCATGGGGCGTGGTCAGCAACAGCTGATCAGCGAGTGGAGAGATGCTGATGCACAGGTCCCCAACCCTGGTGTAGTTTTTACTGGCAATCCAGGGGTCAAAGTCAACTGTGCTAATTTTCGTCCTGTTGATTATTTAGAATTATTTTTAGCTGACCTTGTGAACCATCTGGTCGTTCAAACAAACCTGTATGCTGACCAGTTTCTGGAAGCACACCCCAATCTTCCAGCGTTTTCAAGGGCCAACAAGTGGGAGAAAGTGGATGGTGCAGAAATGAGGAAGTTTCTGGGCCTGGTTCTACTTATGGGGATTGTGAACCTGCCTGCCATTGAACTGTACTGGACGAAGAAGGTGCTGTACAGAGTTCCAGTCTTCAGTTCTGTCATGTCCAGAAACCGGTTCCAGGCAAGTAGCTCTTTTTCTTCTTTTTTTTTTTTTTACTACTTGATTCTTCATCCTTCCACTATTCATTTTCCATATTTCTCTTCTTTGCCCTGTTTCCTACTGAAAGTACATGTTTAGGAAATAATAACTGTATGGATAGGTGGGACTCTGTGTGTGTGTGTGTGTGTGTGTGTGTGTGTGTGTGTGTGTGTGTGTGTGTGTGTTTGTGTGTGTGTGCATGTGTGTGCGCACATGTGTGCATAAGCATTATTTATTTCTGTGTGCAAGTTTTCCTTACAAGTTTGTTCATTTTGAAAAACACAAAAGCACTTTTTTTGCACTAGTGTGGTGTTTTTACATTCATGTGTGTGTGATACTTTTTGTGTGTGTTTATGTAAATGTGTACATCACTACATATGTGTGTGTGTGTGTGTGTGTGTGTGTGTGTGTGTGTGTGTGTGTGTGTATGTGTGTGTGTGCATAAGCATTATTTATTTATGTATGCAAGTTTTCCATACAAGTTTATTTTGTAAAACACAAAAGCACTTTTTTTGTACCAGTGTGGTGTTTTCATTTCATGTGTGTGTGTGATACTGTTAGTGTGTGTTTGTGTAAATGTGTATATGTGTGTGTGTGTGTGTGTGTGTGTGTGTGTGTGTGTGTGTGTGTGTGCGTGTAGGCTTGTGTGTGTGTGTGTGTGATGTGTGTGTGTGTGTGTGTGTGTGTGTGTGTGTGTGTGTGTGTGTTAGGTGTGTGTGTGTGTGTGTGGTGTGTGTGTGTGTGTGGGGTGTTGTGTGTGGTGTATGTGTGTGTGTAGGCTGTGTGTGTGTGATGTGATGTGTGTGTGTGTGTGTGTGTGTGTGTGTGTGATGTGTGAGTGTGTGTGTGTGTGTGTTTGTGTGTGATGTGTGTGTGTGTGTGTGTGTGTGTGTGTGTGTGTGTGAGTGTGTGTGTGTGTGTGTGATGTGTGTGTGTGTGTGTGTGTGTGTGTGTGTGTGTGTGTGTGTGTGTGTGTGTGTGTGTGTGTGCCCAGTTGTGGGTCTGCTTACTTATCTTGAAACTTTATTCTGTATTTCAGATTCTTCTTCAGTTTCTGCATTTCAATGACAATGCAGCCATGCCAGTGCAGGGTGATCCAGGGTACGACCGGCTCTACAAGATTCGACCCATTCTGGATCATCTGCATGAGAAGTTCCAGGAAGTGTATGAGCCCCGGCAAGCAGTGTGTGTTGACGAAAGTCTACTTCTTTGGAAGGGTAGATTGATATTTCGTCAATACATACCCTTGAAACGTGCCCGGTTTGGAATAAAAATCTACCTTTGCTGTGAGTCTGATGGCGGTGTCAAGGGAAGTGGTGGCTACTGCTACCGCTTCAAGGTGTATGCTGGAAGGGAGGACCCCATCAACGAGGTGCAGCCTGTCCTGGAGTCTGTAAATGCAGACAACCCAACTCTCTCTGCCAGTGAGAAAATGGTGCTGTACCTGGTAGCCCCTCTCCTGGAAAAGGGCTACCATGTCTACACAGACAACTGGTACAGTAGTCTAAGGCTATACCTCTACCTCCTGGAAAGAAACACCCTGGCCTGCGGCACCGTCCGGGAGAACCGGGGTATTCCAGAAGAGCTACGTGGTGTGAAGCTGGGTCCCGGATCATCAGCTGCTCTTTGTGGTGACAACAAGATCATCGCCACAAAGTACCACAGCACAAAAGTGGTGCACCTGCTGTCTACTGTGCACGGCCACACTGAGGCACCAATTCCAGACCGGGGACGACGGGGAATCAACGTGCGTCCATCCGTTTCATCCCAGTACAACAGGAATATGGGTGGGGTCGACAAACAGGACCAGTTGCTTCACCCATATGACTGCACCCGCAAGTCGATGAAATGGACAAAGAAATTATTTTTCCATTTTCTTCAGGTTGCAGCCTGCAATTCCTTTATTTTGCAGAAGTCAAGAGGTGATGACTCCTGTAAAACTTTCTTAGGTTTTATGGAGAGTATTATCACTTCTTGGATTTGGCCAGACCAGGTGCCTGCTGTGGAAGAGGGCAAAACAGATGACGAGGTGAGGATGGGTGCTAACCACTTTTTGTTCCCACTGCCACCGACACCAAACAAGGCTGCCCCTACCAAGAAATGTCGAGTTTGTACTAAGAAACTCAACGTGAGGAAGGAATCCCGCTACTATTGCCCCTCCTGCCCCTCCAAGCCTGGATTGTGCTTAGGCCAGTGTTTCATGGACTATCACACCAAGTTTGTGTATTGGGAGTAGGATCATCTCTGTCGGTTTTCCTTTTTTTTTTTTTCTTAGTTGTACATTTCATTCTCTTCTGCTTTTTTGTGTTCTTAGTTTTCCATTCCACAGTATTTTGTTTTGTTTTGTTTTTTTTCTCACCTGTGCGTGTGTTCATTATTTTGTGAATGCTGTGACCAGACCGAGTGCCATCAGTGAAAGAAGTGCAAGTGGAGTACAAAATGAATCCCCTTGTGTGTTTCTTTGAACCACAATTTGGACAAACAAACAAAAAGAACACCATCCCTAAAGTTATGAAGCGGTGAATGCAGACAACCTGAGGATTATGTCCAAGCCTATGAAGTTTAGTACAACAAGTGCTGGATTCCTGTAAAACAGCGTGACAGTAATGTGAGTACACTATGTTTAGAAACTCTTGTCAGTGTTTTACAGGTTTTTTGTGTTGTTACATGTGTATGTTTTCAGAAACTTTCCTTTTTTGTAAAACCTCCATCCATTATATCTCTGTGCCCCCCCCCCCCCCAAAGGCTAACAAAATTATATTATTACTATATAGCATCATAGCTTTGGGTAAAAGGAAAGAGAAGCCATAAAATCTAAGTCATATGTCAATAAATAAATAAACAGTGATTGAGGTACTGAACCTACCCCAAATGGTAAAATTATGCCCCCTTCTAGTAGAACTGGGGTACCCCCAGTAACATACAGATTGTTACACAGAGGGACATTTATTGACAATATGAATCCCAGGTGTTTGTAATGTTGTTGAGCAAACACCAAAAGGTATTTTTGCTGTGTTTAGTGGGCTTTTATGTGGTGATTGTTGTAAAACTCTCAAATTGAAAACAAAACAAAAACTGTTTTATTATATGTTATTAGTGTGAACCATCATTATTAGCCCCAAAATCAAGTTAGAATGATGTGAAATTGTAGACAAGGGTATAAGGAAGTAATCCACAAAAAATCTAAGAAATAACTCAACAAATGGATGAGTAATGTAGATGTTACTGAACATACCGTGAAAAGCATGATTATGCCCCTTTTTACCTAAAACATAGTACCCCCAATTATGAGCAGATTGTCATCAAGAACAAGATTCCTTGGGATTTATATGACTGTCATGTGTTAGTGCTGATGTTGAATAAATAGCAAGACCACTTTTTTCAGTGTTTTGACTCATTCTATTTGGCGCAATATGTTTGTGTATACTCGAAAACTGTTATTTTTTGTATAATTTTCATAATTATGTGAATTTCTGCTATACTAATTATCAACATAATCAAGTCATTTTGACAGGAGAGTGTAGACAAATGCATAACAACAAAACATGCAAAAAAGCAGAGAGATCTGTCAAGAAATAAGCGCACAGTAACCATTTTATTGAACCTACCCAAAAAAGCTAAATTTTACCTTGGCAGACAGATTTTCAAATGTGCTATTATACTGTGGCAGTGAAGGGGTTAATATTCGCATTATACTGTTTTATCTTGTACCTTTTATTCAGCTGCTTCTGAAAGATAGTTAAGTTAGGAGGGTATTTTTCTAATATACATTTGTGTATATACTGTTTGGCAAACATTATAATAAAGTCCAATATACTATCTGTATTAATATGGTTATCCACATTAAAAAGTACCAGTTCACATGAAATCTTTAAATCATAAACATTTTCACATTTTTCATTGAATATTTTTTTCCAAAGAGGTTCAAAAACATCTAATATATTTACAACTCCAGAGAGAATGTTCAATAATCTCTTGCTTCATTACATAGGGAACAGTTTGCCGTAACAGATATCCCCATTGCACTTAAAATAAAACTTGTTGCAATAATTCTGTGAACAGTTCTAGTCTGTAGCCACTTTCATCTAACATCTTCAGTTTTATGTATTTTAAAGAACACCTCTTTCCAAGGAATATCAACATTTAAATTTTGTGTCCATTTCAAACAACAATTAGGTCTGACATTGTCTTGTGTTAAAATTTCATACAGCAATTTTGATCCTTTTGATACCTTATAAATATGTCTTAATGCATTTGGTATGTCCAAAACTCTGTTATTGTCCGTATTTCATTTTATTCCACATATTCTAATATATTCTTTAACTGCCGATATAATATCATACATAAATGTGACAAAATCAATCTTCCATCCGTGATTTGTTGAAAATTCCTCAAATGTCATGAATTCTCCATTTGTCTTGAGAAAATGTTTTATACTGTATACTCCTTTTCTTATCAGATTATTATATCTAATTACTACATTACCAATTTTTTACATTTTCATTGTAGAAAATCAGTTCAGAAAGCAATTCATTCCAAGTTTTGGGTTTTACATTAAAATGGAACAGCTTATATGCTTTCAGTACATGCATCCAAAAGGTGCTCATGTTTTTATGCTTAAAATCAAAAGCTGTTCCATAGTATTCTAGAAACGAAAGAATCGGGCATATTTCTGCTGCTATACATTTCCATTTATGATTTGTGATTTTCAGTTTTTTAATCCATGACAGTTTCAAAGCACAGATATATTTCCTTATGTCAAGTATATTTAGTCCATCCTAGAACGGAAGAATAATCAGGCAACAGATAAATAATAATCCACAAGTGCAAGACGTGGCTAGACGTACATATTTCATACAGATATGTACAAGATTTACTCAGTGTTGTTTTGTCAGAATGTAAAATTCACGCTCATGCTTTAAAGAATGACAGAATGTCCCTTCAGATTACCATCCATGGCGATCAAACATTGCATACATAAAAAGTGACGGTGCTAACCTTCTCATCCCTTTTGAAAAACTTTGCCTACTAACATTCTGCAGTTTGTCACTCCTCCCAACAAAAAAAGTAAGTGAACTTTTCTCTTGAACAACATTTTGGATCTGGGTCTTTCACACATCAAAGGATTTTGCAAATGAAACTGCAGTTTCACCTTGATCACATCCCTGTATAATCTTCACCCTTTCTTTAAATGTTATACTTTTTCTTTTCCTCAAAGATTTCCCCATGACTGAGCAAAACAAGAACCGTAGAGTGATGGAAATGTTTTGCTTTGATAATGTCAGCTCATGATATTATGCTGAACCACATAGTTGATCAGTTTTCTTCATTGTTATCAGTTGTTCTACTCCAGATTTGTGTGTCACAGTAGTAAAAGCAGGCAAACATGAGGCCGTTTGTTCAGTATTGAAAAGCGTCGTTGATGGGAAGATACTTAAGAATAACAGACTGGACATGGACATTACAGGGTGGGAATGGGGTGAAGGTTGCTGATTAGGTGAGGGGAGGAAGGAGGGAGGGTTAGTGGTTGCTTGTGGGGAGCACTACTGTAATATCGCAGCATAATGAGAAATGAGCGTCAAAAGATATTTGAGAGCTTTCAGGAGTGAGTTGTGGCACAATGAGATTGCACACGGAAAATCCAATGTAGAGGGGAGTCCTTTGTTGATTCTGGACAGCAACCTGATGTGGAATGATATGAATGAGAAGTGTGTCAGCACCTAACATGATCAAAGAATCTTCACACATGGCATGCAAGCACACGCACACGTACACACACACACACACGTCCGTGAGTCATTTATGACACTCACCGCATCATACATCTTGTATACCCAGGGTGGCCAGTGAGTCAGGTAAGCAGCAGAAAACCTGTCCACCTGTGCAATAAGTGACCAATTCTCATGTACACAACAACACACATACTCTGTTGAGTGCGAGTGTGTGTGTGGTATGCGTGCATGCGTGTATGTGTGTGTGTGATACAGCAAACATGTTCATGTGTAGGTTACTCCAGACACCCAATTTTCACTCTCTATTTTCTCAGATTACACTAAAACTACTGAAATGATTTTAACTGATTTTTAACTAAATTTCCTCAAGAGATGGAACGTGACCCAGGAACAAACCAATCACATTGTGTGAAACCTGTTGGTAGAAATGTTTCAAACCATTCCGTATCAACCCTGAGGAGCATAATCCAACCAAGCCATGAGCAAATGCTGCCCAGGTCATAACCTCTGAAGACCTGAAAGTATCAGTCCTATAGAACCTCATTTATGATGATGTAAAACAAAGCAAAACAACAACAACAACAACAACAACAAAACAGCGACAGTTCACTGGGCTTGACATTTGTAGTACGGGTAGTATGCAAGGGCCTCAACTCCTGTACACTAAAGCTACATTGCCTGCATCGTAAAAGCTGCTTCCCAGTTTGCACACTTCCTTTTCAGGAGTGGGGGAGTGGAGGAGTGGGGGTGGGTGGGAAGGGGGAATATTCTTTGTCTGCAAACAAAGTTTTAGGTATCTTTAAGTGCTTGATGTCTCTGCTTCAGTACTTTTGAAATCATATACCTCTACCTTTAATCACCTGAAAATTTGATGATAATCTACCGAAATGTCAACTTGTGGACAGATAAGTGGAAGAGAAAAAAATCATATATATATATACCTATATATGTATGTATACAGAGAGAGACAGAGAGAGAGAGAGAGAGAGAGAGAGATCCCGTTCCTCCATCTACACCTGATCTCAATGTTGAAAAAAAAACAAAAAAACCCTGGCACAGCAATTGAATTAAAGATGCTGGAAATGATCTACTACTTCAGACTGTTGGTGTGTTCATGCCACTAATTCAAACATGACGCACAACACTTTGACTAGCGATGCCCATCACGCACATATCAATCGGCTGGTGTCAGGTCATTATGACGACTCACTTTCAGTATTTCAAACAGTCTGAAATCACCTAAAAAATCAGAAACTTTTCAAGTGATTTGTATCCTCTGTTTCTAGTGGTTGCTGTGTAGAGTTAAAAGCCAATTGGCACTGACTTTATTTGTTTAAGAACAATGTATAAAATCATTTAAATATACTCCCAAAGGAGAGCTACTTAAACGATTCCAACTAAACAGGCCTTCCCAAGAAATAAGGCTATTTTGTGTGGTTTTTCATGTTCTTAGTCTTATTTGTTTCAATTACTAAAGCCCATATGTGTGATAAACGTCTGGACTAATGCCAGCCTATGCAATGATGCCAGTTGGCAAAGACTGAGTCCATGGGCCCAAGTTCTTGAAACCTGCAAAACTAAACAAATAATTCCTGCAGGAATAAAACGATTATCTCCTAACTACTTTCACCTTTCTGCAGGAATACAACGATCATCTCCTGTTCAACACTACTTTCACCTTAGGTAAATGTTGACATAGCAGCCCCTTCACTCTGCGCTTCTATCACATACTTTCATTTGAAGTCACTTTCACTTATGGCAAAGGATGAATTTCACCCCCTCCCCCTATAATCCCACTCGGCCACAGTCCCCCTCATTTTTGCGCATCATCACAATCATATTTCTGTTCAGTCTCTCTTTCAGTTTCAGCTGAGGTTCAGTTTCACAGCAAACAATGCGTATGATTATCTGCAAACTGGGCCCATTATTTTCCAACACTAACCCCTCATTTTCACCAGACACAGATCACATGACCCCTGATGCGATCAACACAACCTAAGCTCTGAACCCTACCCTCTTAATTTCAAACCAGCCCTGCGCTGACACACCTAGAAGAACCCACCTGCCTGTTGACGACCAGGCTGACAGAACGCAGAATGTTGCCTTGGCGGTCGACGGCTGTTTTCACCACATCGTCTTGCTCGGCAGGGCTGCGGGCAAACTTGTCCTGGGACCTCGGCCTGGCGCCGCTCAAACAGGTGGGGATGGTGATTTCTGGCAGGATGCGCACTTTCCCCGCCAGAATTCTGTGCCGACAACAAAACAAACAGCCAATGTTTCGTGCCTTTCTGGGACAGGTATTAACTCTTTCATTCCTACTTTTCTATGAACCATTACTTCCTCTTGTTCCTAGATTCTTATAATACGAGTATTGCCTTCATTCCTGGATTTAGAGAGAAAAAAAGAAGAGTAAAGTGAGAACTGCCATGTATGCAGTAGCAAACCAGCCAGAATAGAGCGGCGACCACTTTTCCACACAGTAGGGGCCGTCTGGCATCTATTCCATTCATAAACACTGCCACGCGAGTGACCCAGTCATGACGTGTACCGATGACGCGACATGCGTGAAGTTCAAAGCGCTTACTGCGAGAACCAATTTTCCCGGTTGCAGGAAGGAAAGGAGGAATTTTGTGCTGCCCGGTTTTCCAGGCTGCAGGAAGGAAGGGTAGGATTTCTGCAAACCAGAAAACCGCGTTGTAGGGATGAAAGAGTTAAGATATTGTATGTAGATGAGAGGTCTGAAATTATGAACTGGAATAAATGTGTAAAAAGTCTGTATATAAACCACACAAAAAAATGAGAGGGTATAGAAGTATACTAACAATACAGCAAGGGTCTTGCAACATAAGTGAATTTTAGTCAAAGGTAATCTGACATCAAAAGAGAAACAAAACTCTCTTTGGACTTAACTGGGGCGAGTGTAAGAGTATGGAGTGCTTTCCATATAGTCAAAGGCAATCTGATATCAAAAGAGAAACAAAACTCTCTTTTGGTTTTACTAGGGCGAGTGTAAGAGTATGGAGTGCTTTCCATTTAGTCAAAGGCAATCTGATATCAAAAGAGAAACAAAACTCTCTTTTGGTTTTACTAGGGTGAGTGTAAGAGTATGGAGTGCTTTCCAATAGTCAAAGGCAATCTGATATTAAAAGAAAAACAAAACTCTCTTTTGGTTTTACTGGGGCAAGTGATAAGAGTATGGAGTACTTTCCAAATAGTCAAAGGCAATCTGATATCAAAAGAAAAACAAAACTCTCTTTTGGTTTTACTGGGCAAGTGATAAGAGTATGGAGTGCTTTCCATGTAGTCAAAGGCAATCTGATATCAAAAGAAAAACAAAACTCTCTTTTGGTTTTACTAGGGCGAGTGTAAGAGTATGGAGTGCTTTCCATTTAGTCAAAGGCAATCTGATATTAAAAGAAAAACAAAACTCTCTTTTGGTTTTACTAGGGCGAGTGTAAGAGTATGGAGTGCTTTCCATATAGTCAAAGGCAATCTGATATCAAAAGAGAAACAAAACTCTCTTTTGGTTTTACTAGGGCGAGTGTAAGAGTATGGAGTGCTTTCCATTTAGTCAAAGGCAATCTGATATCAAAAGAAAAACAAAACTCTCTTTTGGTTTTACTAGGGCGAGTGTAAGAGTATGGAGTGCTTTCCATATAGTCAAAGGCAATCTGATATCAAAAGAGAAACAAAACTCTCTTTTGGTTTTACTAGGGCGAGTGTAAGAGTATGGAGTGCTTTCCATTTAGTCAAAGGCAATCTGATATCAAAAGAGAAACAAAACTCTCTTTTGGTTTTACTAGGGTGAGTGTAAGAGTATGGAGTACTTTCCAAATAGTCAAAGGCAATCTGATATCAAAAGAAAAACAAAACTCTTTTGGTTTTACTGGGGCAAGTGATAAGAGTATGGAGTGCTTTCCATGTAGTCAAAGGCAATCTGATATCAAAAGAAAAACAAAACTCTCTTTTGGTTTTACTGGGGCAAGTGATAAGAGTATGGAGTGCTTTCCATGTAGTCAAAGGCAATCTGATATCAAAAGAAAAACAAAACTCTCTTTTGGTTTTACTGGGGCAAGTGATAAGAGTATGGAGTACTTTCCAAATAGTCAAAGGCAATCTGATATCAAAAGAAAAACAAAACTCTCTTTTGGTTTTACTGGGGCAAGTGATAAGAGTATAGAGTGCTTTCCATTAACATTCTTACTTTTCAAGGTCAAAAGTGGTGCATTTCATTCATTAAGCTAGCTGGAGAGAACCCTTACTGACTTGTCCATTGTAAAATATTCATTTGTACATGCCAGCTGCTGTTCTGCAATGGTTTGCATTGCAGACAGAGTAGTAGTTCATCAATTAGAGTCCCATCAGTCATTCACTGAAGGGATGGTGTTGGCCCTAGTCTTCTTGAATGGATTGTTGAACGAGTGTGCTACAGTGTCAAATAGGAAGATGGGAACCACACAGATGAGGTTCATCTAATCTCCAGACTGTTAACAGCAGCTGTCCGTATCTCCCGGCACTGGTGACGCATCCATTATGGTTGAAACCTGACTGTGGTTCCAGTCTTGCCCTCTGTGCCCACACATACATACCCAAAAACTCCATATAGAAGAGAGCTGGCATCAAACAATTCCTCAAACATCTGTCTCTAATGGGGTCTGAAGTTGCAATATCTCTTCAAAGCTCTTTATACTACCACCTCACGGCAAAATTGCAGGTATATTGATTTTCTTCATTTTCATTGCTTATCTAGCTGAAATCTCTGCACAAGTGACAGCTTGTGAGAATCACTATAATAGACTCTTAAGTGGAGGTGACAGCTGGTTAAAACAGTTACAATAGCCTCTGAAATGCCATTGAGGGCAACAGCTGTTAGAACTGTCACAACAGATCTGAGTTCCACAACCTCCCTGCCATGCGAAATCCGTTTCTCTTCAGCCCTACCGTCTTTCCCTTTCCTTCTTTCCTTCAGTGAGAGCCTTTTCTTCACTGCGCATTCATAGCACATTTGCAAGGTATAGAAATGTGCTGCTGTTTCCAAAGTTTTGTTTCATCCGCAGCATGCTTCCACTCCAGGGTGTTCTATTACTCACTGTGCACACCCTACTGAACTGACACTGACCATGGATTTTCATCACTCTAGTGGTTGTGTCTATTGAAAACAGATAAATCCATAATATACTTTTACTCCTAAGATTGTACAGACTGGGCCTGTAAAATGTGCCTGTCGTTGTTCTGATGTTAACAAAAAATATTCTGAATCTGTAATGACTAATGACAAGTTAAAATGCACCTACGTACAGTGTTAACTCAAATTCTGGTCTCCTGGAGCACTCTTTCTCTGACTTTCACTCTAAAGCAAGGTTTGCATGTGGAAGCCATCCCCATCATGCTCAGTGTCAACACAAGATTTACTGGCTTTCATGTTCATAACAGCATGATATGAAAAAAAAAAAAAAAGAAGAAATCAGAAGAAGAAAAGGATGGTTCAGCGTTGTTTTTGCTGTCCTTTGCTGAGCGGCAACCTGTGTTCTTGTTTCCCTCATGGGTGCCAAGCAGGATGATGTTTAAGTGCACTGAAGTACAGGAAAAGAGTAGGTTGTCACTGATGCATGCATACGCTATGTGAGTTTGCTGGTACAAGGTCACTGTCAGTTCACGAACTTGTTGAAACTTGGTAGACGTCATATGAAAGTTAGCTGTAGACTGGCACTTGGCCAAAACTGTTGCAACAGATTCAGAGGCTGAGGAGAGATAAGTTAGTCTCCAGGAAAACATTCAACCTCTTATTTAAGATAACATTTACAGAACATTTATCATCATTTCAAAATTTTTTATTAAATTAAAAAGGTGGAGGAGGTGGCATGGGTGTGTGTGTGTGTGTGTGTGTGTGTGTGTGTGTGTGTGTGTGTGTGTGTGTGTGTGTGTGTGTGGAATAGGAGGGAGACTGAGGACGTTAAGCCGATCATAAATGTGGATAACTAAATGATTACGTGGATAGTTAAATGATTACCATAGAAAAATATCAGCTGACTATTCAAGCCTACTGATAGTTATTTGTCATACGCAATATTTCACTTGAAACTTCCTTTTGGAATAGTTCTTTAAATGAAAAGTCTCAAGAGAATTATCTTCTCCTGGCAAAATGGTTGCTCCCAGTTTTGACTCAGACAACTGATGGGCTGGTTCACTGACTTAATGTGCATGATCATGGCGTCAGTTTCAGTCATTGCTACAGGAAATCTTGACAGATGGAATGCATAATGCTTAAATCATGGATTAAGAGGGAAAAGGCAATTTTTTTTTTTCTGCCCCAACCTCTGCGCCACCTCAGAGGCAGTGCACCCATGCCGCTCATTCCGCCACCCCCGTCCACAGCCACAGCCGGTTGGCCCCGCCGCAGCCCCGGCACCGGCAATCCACAGGGAACAGTCAATGTCAAGTCGTCAAGAGGCAACCCACCGGAGGAGACACTGCACTGCTGCCGAGTCACTTCGGTGGTGTTCAGTGGCGCCTGTTCTGATCTAACATACGCAGGACACCACCTACTAAGCCCCCTACTGACAACAATAACTGCTTAGTCGCGGAGCCGGTGTGAGTGAGCTCTCCCTCCAGAGGGCGCCACCACGTCCGTCCAACGACAGCCCCCATGGACTCGCCGATACCGGTGACCCCGACAGAACCAAACCAAAGCCACAGACGTGGAGAGGACACTGAAATTGAGGTCACCATGAGAGCAGGGCATGAAGGGCCACAGAATTTGAGACATTTAAAAAAAAAAAAATTTTTATGCTGATTGATGAGAATGAGGATGATTAAGATGATGCTACGGATTTCCATTTCGGTCTGAGACTACATGACAGGGCTGTACTCTACACTTCCTTTCATAATATATCCCAGCATCAACCAGGCCCGAGAGATACAGGCACCTGCAGTGTTGGTCAGGAAATTTGAGCAACACTCTCAGAAACGAATCCATTAAGTGGATGAAACTCGACTGTGTGGTCCCAGTCTTCCCAACTGAGCCCGCAGCAAACTCAACTCTGGGTAGGAGCTGGTCGCGGCAGAAAAACCCACATGACTCTGATGGGATTCGAACCCACGATCTCCCAGCCGGGAGTCCGCGACGCTAACCACTTCGCCACGGCGGCTGGTGGGAAAAGGCAATTTTACTGATACACAAAATCATGTCAAAATAAGACCACAAAATCATCTTTATAAAAAGAAAGAAAGGAAGAAATGCTGCAGGCGTGATGCTATCTCACAATACCAGTAAATGTAGTACAAGAGTCCAACACCTTACCCAAAACTCTAACGAGGCTCTGGCATTTATTGCACTATCTGACTAGTATACACAAAAGTGTCTGGACTACGACTATAGAAATCAACTACAGGAATAAGGGAGATTATCTGGTTACGATATCCAGAAAGAAAGTGATGAATGAAATGGAAATCATTGTAATAGCTTGTAAGGAAAAGTTATGGGAGCAAGAACTCACAATCAAAACATGTTGGGAGTACAAGCCTGAACAATACCATGATCAACCCTCCAGTATCAACCCCTTTCTACGGCAGCTTACAAAGAAATACGACAACAGGAAACCCATCCTTGCCAGCAAGATCTAGGTTTATAGTGAACCCTCTGTTTTTCAGTCAGGTGCTATAATGACCAACAAACTGACGGTGGGCCCTACATAAAAGAAGAAGAAGAAGAAGAAACAGTCACTTTCCACTGACTATTGACTAGTTGTCATGCCAATTCACGTGACAAAGAGGCATCCACCAATTGACTGTTATACTGGCTAGGATAGAAAAAAATAGGAACGAGATCCATTCAGAAAATATGCAGGCTAGAAGTATCCGCTTTGTAGCAAGGCCAGTTTTCAAACTATCATATGCCAGGGTAGGTGTGGATATGACAGTCACGTTTCGTGCAATGTGTACAGACTGCCTTAGAAGTTAATTGAGAGCAGGAGAGGGAGAGACAGACAGCAAGAAAGAATTTCAAGGAGCTGTGTCTTTCCAATCCCAATTCAGTATGCAGCTTACCCTGTCATTTCCCTACGAGTCTCAATGACCTTGAAACGTTGACGACCTCTTGCCAATGCTCTCAGAGTTGCCAGTCCTGATGCGTCGTCAGTTTCGTTCTTCATTGAGAATAGCTCTGCAGTGCAGCCAATGTCTGACAATGCTGAGCCAAAATCTGCATCCATGCTGAAAAAAAAAAACCCAAACAAATTCAATTATTATACTATTTAAAGTGTGTGAGATGGCAGAGAGAGAGAGAGAGAGAGAGAGAGAGAGACAGAGAGAGAGAGAGGACAGAGAGAGAGAGAGAGTGTCAAGTGCGTGAAACCTCTCACAAAAAGCATTAAACGCTTAGAGGCAAAAGGGACGCTGTACGTAGTATACAAATAGGTAATAGAACCATTAACAAGTGTGCCTTACCCATCGCACACGGTCGAACCGTGTCAAGGAGGACGAAGCGGTCAGGTGACAGATGGCACCTAAGGTAGTAAGGAGTTCGGACCTGCCCGACAGCGAAAGGGGAGAGGAACGTAACCACTAGGACCTCGGTGCACCAAGTGAGCGCTAAATACTCAGTCAGCTGAGGTTCTTTTGTAAACAGTCAGTGAAGAGCAGGAGTCTTGGACTCGTTCGGATGGTATTGCCGTGGGTCACTGGGTTGGTTCTATTGTCAGGCTGGTTGAACGCGTGTGGATGTTGTTATCGTAGCCCTCTTTAAGATAATTACTGTGTTAAAGTGGCCTCCGAAGTCGGCGGGAATTTTCGATGTCCATCTGGTGCCAAGTGTTTGTTTGCTAATCAATCAGGTAGGGATGTGTGTAAATGCAGATGTGTGGAGAATGTGGCGAATGGAGAATTCACAGCACTTGTGAACTAGGGGTTTGAGAAGCAGCATGGACAAAGGCATGGCCCGAAGGGGAATCCTTTGTTTCCATTCCTATATAAAGTGAGGGAGAACAACGAGAAGGAGAAGAACACCAGGAGAGAGAGAGAGAGAAGGGTGGGCAGGACAGAGAACGGGTCGAGAGAAACGTGGTCTGGGAGACAGAAGAGACAGCAAAGTCTTAGGGAAAGACAAGCTGGAAGAGAAGAAAACTAAGTTTGAAGCCCAGAGGTGGGTGAAGACAGACAAACTGAAATTGAACCCAGAGGTGGGTGAAAGAGACGAAGAAGAAGAGTTCTATGTCGAGATCCCAGAGACAACCACGAAGACCCAGTCCTGAAACCTGGAGCCAGTCAACCAAGGGCCTCACCATCAAGCAGTGCTGAAGAAGACGTGAAGAGACTTTTCAAGAACTGTGGTGTGTTGTGAAAGCGTGGTTGTGTGTGTGAAAACCTGGCCAGGTAAGAAGTCATTTTTATTATAACCCGGGATTAGGAAGTATTGATCTTTTATGTGTTGATTTGTTCATTTTGTGTAACTGGATTTTTTCATGTTTGATTATAGTAGCATAGAAATTGGATTTCTTGTGCTCAGTCGTGTTAGGAGAGAAACGAATGCGTGACATCCCATTCCCAGAGAGAGGTGAATGTTTGGTGGGCGCATGAGTGTGCATATGCGTGTACGAGTGCAAAGATAACCTTGGTGTGTTAAACCTGACCAATAATACATCAACTTAGTGCACTTAAGCAATACCATCACGATTTCCCCCGTCCTGGACAAAGTGGCGAGCCTGCCAGGATTGCATGGCCCAAATTAGTCTCAGGAGGGAAACAAAGTGAGTACTAGAGTAGTACTGGGGCGAAGCGTCCACTAAAGGCAATTTTAATTAGCTCTTCTAATTATTTCCTTTAGTTCTTTGAGTGTTGAGTATTGACTTGTGTGTAGGGTGGTTGTATTAATCAAAGGTCGTTCAGAGAAACGAAGAACGAGGTTCTAGTCTTAACTCTCACAGAAGCTGTGGTTTAAGATTAAGGCTCCTTTGTATTAGGAACATTACCACTAGTTGGTGTACTCGTAACGTTTAGTAGATAAACTGTTTACTGACTTTTTCCGGGTCTATAAGCGTAACTGTTTTAGTGGTGCTAAAACATCAGAAAAAAAAATGGCTGAAGAAAGTTTTACCCCCGTAGAAAAAACTAGTAAGTTTGGGGAAAGAAATGGGATATACTGGAGATGAACTGCGTAAGTTCATAGAGACTCAGAAGACTGAGAGAGATGAGATAAAGGATGAAGTATTGTACCGAACTTTCACTCACATGAGTTCGGGGAAAACGAAGAAGCAGGTTGTCGTTCCTAGGCAGCGCAGAAAGGCGGTGATGTCCGAAAATCACGTGACGTCAGCCTCGGGCCATCTCGGTAAGAAGGCCTCGCAAAAGGCAGTGGCAAAGAAGTACTACTGGCCCGGTATCCTAGGTGATATCAGGCGTTTCTGTTCACATTGCAACATGTGTCGCGCGGTACGACAATGTGGGTTAGAGAGTGAAGAAAGAGTGACGGGACCGTAGGCCAAAATAAAATGGTCGGGCGAAAAGTCGGGTTGTGGGTGCGTGTGTCTTTTGCAGTGTCGTGTATGCGTGACATAGTTGGTTGGGGGCCACGTGTATGAAGAGAAAGGGAGAGAATTTCCGTAGAAACATAATGTTTATCTATATATGGCCACACTACTTAGAGCTGGTGGAAGTTTCAGACTGGTGTTGATATTTGCTTGGTTAGTGTGTATGTATTGATTTTTCTCTAATTTTGTTGCAAAATAAATCTTGCGTGCGTTCTCGGGTGTAAGTAGGCTTATGAGAAGCCTAGAATAGAGTTGGTTTAAATGAGAGAATTGTGAGAGTTTCAGCTCCTTGAAGGTGTTTTAGCCAATGCAGGGCATTGTCTTGAAGTGGGGGGAATTTGTCAAGTGCGTGAAACCTCTCACAAAAAGCATTAAACGCTTAGAGGCAAAAGGGACGTTGTACGTAGTATACAAATAGGTAATAGAACCATTAACAAGTGTGCCTTACCCATCGCACACGGTCGAACCGTGTCAAGGAGGACGAAGCGGTCAGGTGACAGATGGCACCTAAGGTAGTAAGGAGTTCGGACCTGCCCGACAGCGAAAGGGGAGAGGAACGTAACCACTAGGACCTCGGTGCACCAAGTGAGCGCTAAATACTCAGTCAGCTGAGGTTCTTTTGTAAACAGTCAGTGAAGAGCAGGAGTCTTGGACTCGTTCGGATGGTATTGCCGTGGGTCACTGGGTTGGTTCTATTGTCAGGCTGGTTGAACGCGCGTGGATGTTGTTATCGTAGCCCTCTTTAAGATAATTACTGTGTTAAAGTGGCCTCCGAAGTCGGCGGGAATTTTCGATGTCCATCTGGTGCCAAGTGTTTGTTTGCTAATCAATCAGGTAGGGATGTGTGTAAATGCAGATGTGTGGAGAATGTGGCGAATGGAGAATTCACAGCACTTGTGAACTAGGGGTTTGAGAAGCAGCATGGACAAAGGCATGGCCCGAAGGGGAATCCTTTGTTTCCATTCCTATATAAAGTGAGGGAGAACAACGAGAAGGAGAAGAACACCAGAAGAGAGAGAGAGAGAAGGGTGGGCAGGACAGAGAACGGGTCGAGAGAAACGTGGTCTGGGAGACAGAAGAGACAGCAAAGTCTTAGGGAAAGACAAGCTGGAAGAGAAGAAAACTAAGTTTGAAGCCCAGAGGTGGGTGAAGACAGACAAACTGAAATTGAACCCAGAGGTGGGTGAAAGAGACAAAGAAGAAGAGTTCTACGTCGAGATCCCAGAGACGACCACGAAGACCCAGTCCTGAAACCTGGAGCCAGTCAACCAAGGGCCTCACCATCAAGCAGTGCTGAAGAAGACGTGAAGAGACTTTTCAAGAACTGTGGTGTGTTGTGAAAGCGTGGTTGTGTGTGTGAAAACCTGGCCAGGTAAGAAGTCATTTTTATTATAACCCGGGATTAGGAAGTATTGATCTTTTATGTGTTGATTTGTTCATTTTGTGTAACTGGATTTTTCATGTTTGATTATAGTAGCATAGAAATTGGATTTCTTGTGCTCAGTCGTGTTAGGAGAGAAACGAATGCGTGACATCCCATTCCCAGAGAGAGGTGAATGTTTGGTGGGCGCATGAGTGTGCATATGCGTGTATGAGTGCAAAGATAACCTTGGTGTGTTAAGCCTGACCAATAATACATCAACTTAGTGCACTTAAGCAATACCATCACGATTTCCCCCGTCCTGGACAGAGAGAGAGAGAGAGAGAGAGAGAGAGAGAGAGAGAGAGAGAGAGACAAAGATTCAGACAGACAGAGAGAGACTGAGATAAGAGAGAAACAGAGAGAGAGATAGAGACAGGCAGTGAGAGAAACAGAGCTAAACAAACCCAACTGACATCTAATTATACTATTCAAAGTGGCAGAAAAAGAGAATGAGAGAGAGAGAGACAGACAGAGAGAGAGAGAGCGAGAGACAGACAGAAGGAGAAAAGGGGAATGGGCGAGAGGGAGAGGGAGGAAGAGAGGGAGAGTGATAGAGAGAGACAGAGATATAGAGAAAGACAGTGAGAGAGAGAGAGACCAACAGACAGACGGACTGACAAAGACAGAGATACTGATAGAGGGAACGACACACACTCACAGAGACAGACAGACCGACAGAGAGACTGACTGAGACGGAGACAGAGAGAGAAGAGAGGGACAGAGAAAGAGAAAAATAAGCCAAACGAACATGCCAATTCCATCATTTTCCCTTCCTCCTCTTTTGTGCGTGTGTGTGTGTGTGTGTGTGTGTGTGTGCACATGCATGTGCGCAAGTGTGTTATAAATGGGAAAGAAGAGATTAACATGCAAAAAAGTCTTAAGGAAAAAAGTGAAGGGGGTTGCTAAGTAGTGTGGGTGTGGAAGTGCAAGTATCATTGTAGCACCATGGGCTGATGTACAGGTCAGGGCATCTGCTAGGTCCCATCCATACGCCCCTCTTCCCAAGTCTTTACTCCTCTATCCATTCACTTATTCAATCATTTATCAGTAACCACTGTTCATGGTGGCCTCAGACACGGTGAATATGGTTTTGGTGCAACTGTTTGAAAAGAATAAAACTTTCACAAAACACTTTTTTTTCTTCTTTCCCTGAAGTATGATAAAAAAATTTGAATCAACTAAAAATTCCTATTCAATCATAAAATTAAAACAAAAACAAACTAAAATTGTGAGAATGTTCCATTCCACCTTTCCACCAACTTTACAGTCGCTATCAAGCGCTAGTCTTTAGTTTCAGTATCATCTCACAGAGACTTTCACACGATCTAAATCACATTCAGATCTGCGTTCAGCTTCCAAACCAAGACCATACCCACCTGTAAGTGACCACACCAAAGGTCTTGTCAGTGTCAGCCAAGCGGCGAATCGTGGCGATGAGCTGCTGCTGGAACAGGTGCAGAGGGATCACCTGCCCTGGCACCAACACCACACCTGGCAGTGGCAACAGCGGCAAGGTCACCAGCTCGTTGTCCTCGTGCAAGGTGCGACCTCGCACATCTTCTAGGTCGTCACCTAGATACTGTTCCCAAGGTAACAATAGCGAAATCAGCATGCAACAGTGGGATACCATCCCTGCGCATGCACAGGTTTCCCCATTTGGGATACCTCCATTCTGCACTGACAGGCTTCCCAATTACTCCCTTTCAGATATTGGTTTCTGTTTCCTTCAAATACTTATCTGCGCATATCTGGTCTTTCACCATTTTCTTTATTTACAAATTTCCTTATATTCACCGGCTGAAGAAACCCTAAGGGTAATTTCAGAAACGCTGGGTGTCTTATGCCACCTTGTTTTAAGCCTGTAGCTCTTGTGTTCTATCCAGCAGGTGCCATTTGCAATGTGTGTCAAAATGAGCCATTACAAGTTTGTTTTTCATCTTATCTCAAGAGTAGTAAAAACAGTAAGTGACGGTGACTGAGGGCAGTGCATTGAACACAGCTGGCCATGATTTGGCAGCACAGAACATTTTTGACCAAAACACTAATGAGTTTGAAACTGATTCAAACTTAGTGAAATGACAATGACTTTGGTAACAAAAATGTGGCGAGTGTGCGTGGATGTTTGAATCTATGTTCTAATCCTTCGTGGACTGGTCAAAGATCAAAACAGTCGTAAACATCAACAATATACAAACAGACACAGACACATCAAACTTTATTTATAACTAAGAGTTTTGCACAAATCTGGCACAATTTGTTTGATTTTGTATTTTCTTTACACAGTAGCCCTGTTTCATTATTTCTTTTTTTGTTACGTGCTGTTTTACTAAAACACCCGTTTAATATTTGGTAGCCAAGGGATAAATTCCGTTCACTTTTACCTTTTTTGAATATTTTGTCAGCATGTGATCCTCCATTGTTTTCTGCTTAGCAGAACTCTCAGACTGCTTTTTCCATCTTCCCTATACACAAATTCAAACATCTACCAGCTGCCATGGCAAAGTGGTTAGCGTCGTGGACTTCCGGCTGGGAGGTCGTGGGTTCGATTTCCAGAGCAACATGGGATTTTTCTGCCCTGACTGGCTCCTACCCAAAGTTGAGTTTGCTATGGACTCAACTGGAAAAACTGGGACCACACAGTTGAGATTCATCAACTTAATGAATGCGTCTCAGAGTGTTGCTCAAGTTTCCTGACCAACACTGCAGGTGTCTGTATCTCTCATGCCTGATTGACACTGGGATATATTACGAAAGTAAGTATACAATACAACCCTGTCAGGCAGTCTCAGTCTGGAATGGAAATCCATAGCATCATCTTCATTATCCTCATTCCCACTGATCAGCATGAAAAGAAAATCTCACTAATTCTGTGGCCCTTCATGCTCTGCTCTCATGGTGACTTCAGTTTCAATGTCCTCTCCATGTCTGCGGCCTTGGTTTGATTCAGTGGGGGTCACTGGTATCGGCGATTCCATTGGGGGGGGGGGGGGGGGGGGGGGGGGATTCGTCCGATCGACATGGTGGCACCCTCCGGACTAAGGAATTATTGTAATCAGTAGGGGGCTTAGTAGGTAGTGTCCTGCATCTGCTGGATCAGATCCTACTGAACACCACTGCAGTGATTCGGCAGCAGTGCAGTGTCTCCTCTGGAAGGTTGCCTCTTGACTTAACAGAGACTGTTTCCTGTGGATTGCTGGTGCCGGGGTTGCGGCGGGCCGGGCCAGGCTGCTGCTATGGACAGGGTGTCGGAATGAGAGGCCTGGGTGCAATGCCACTGAGGTGGCACAGAAGATGGGACAGAAAAGAAAAATCAATAATAATAAAAAAAAAATCAGAAATCTGGTCACTTAAGGCAAATGAAAATGCAGTTGGTAAGTAGGTTTCATAAGTGAGACACGCCCATCAAGCTTCTCAGATTTAACCACCTGCAATGATTATTTCTGTGTGTGTGTGAATTTCTGAAAACATACAGTTGTCATTTTATCTAAACGGCTGTTAGTGACTGACTGCGAAGGAGGAAAGTACAGACAGAAAATTCGCAAAGGCTCCACTTACATTAGTTCGTAATCTCAGCTGTTAGATTGTCTTTTTTTTGTAGTCAAATTGTCGACTTTTTTTTTGTTTTTTGTGGTCATTCTGCCATTAAAGTCTTCAACGAAATATAAAATGATATAAGATAAGATAAGATAATGTTGCTTATAGCCCAGCCGACCGCAAAGGGCCACATCAGGGCTGTCACCACGTTAAAATCAACTCACAAGTCAGTCATTCACACAATTCTTTAAAATACAACGAAAAAACCATCCGAAAGTTTGTTAAAAATCTTTCCACTGTAAAATCTCAGATCCGATGAAAAATGTTAATCTCTTTCAAGAACTCAAAGATTGCATCAGGTGGGACATCTCTGAACAAGGTTTTCATGGAATCTGCCGTAAAATGTTTGTGTCTCACATCGTGCAAGTCCCAACACTCTAAAAGAATATGTTTCATTGTGAGTGGCACATGACATGGAATGCACCACGGAGCTTCTTCACTCTTTAAAAGGTACGAATGGGTAAAATACGAATGGCCGGTGTGCAGCCGGCACAGAACTGTTTCTTCTTTACGACCACCAGACGTAGATGAGAGGAACTCCTTAAGGTTTGGACGGATCTGAAAGAGTTTGTTATCCGTCTGTGTATTCCAATCCTCCTGCCAGAGGTCTCTCACATAATCGTTAATTTTGGGTTTCAGATCTGAGCAGGGGATATTTTTGTTGGACAATTTCTCTGCTGTGGCATTCTTGGCTAAATGATCAACCATTTCGTTCCCTCCGATGCCAACATGACCAGGAACCCAAGCCAGAATAATGTTATAACCATCCGCTTTCAACTTGGTCAAAAGTTCAAAGAAGTGTAAAAGTTCTGGATGCTGAAGGTTGCGGCCAGCTATGGCCTCCAACGCTGACAATGAATCCGACAGAACCAGAAAGTTCCTCCTCGTAGATTGTGAGATTATCCTAAGCACCAGAACCAGAGCTGTAAGTTCAACAGAATAAGCAGAAGCCTCTGAAGGAATATGTTCTAACAGTATCTGAGAAGGAGCACCAGGGCAATAGGCTGCACAGGCCACTCCATCTTCAGACATGGAACCGTCAGTGAAAACTTTTTCATAGGATGGGAATTTCGAACAGAGGTCAGCATACAATGCCTTGTACGCCAAAGAGCTGGTAGACTCTTTGCGAAAAGCTGCAAGATCGAAACGAATCTCTGGTGTGAAAAAGGTCCACGGAGGCTGATCTGGAAACTTGGAAAAATCGGACACAACTCCTAGATCTAGACCTGCATTCCGCGCGTGAGGCTGCATACGAAGACCAAACGGCGGAATACAGTTAGGGTTGTTTTCGAATTTCCTTTGGAACTGAGGGTCAAAGACACAGTCATAGGCAGGGTTCTCCGGTTCCGAAAAAAGTCTGATATAATAATTCTCTGCTTCTGATGATATAAAATGATATAAAAACCTTTTTTTCACAATCTCTGAAAAAGAAAAGGTTTCAAAATAATAAACAAACATGGGGGGGGGGGGGGGGGTTGAGGGTGTGGGAGG
Organism: Conus canariensis; assembly: GCA_033310375.1. Classification (NCBI taxonomy): domain Eukaryota; kingdom Metazoa; phylum Mollusca; class Gastropoda; order Neogastropoda; family Conidae; genus Conus; species Conus canariensis. The sequence continues at coordinate 49,180,568 of CM065734.1, forward strand.
GAGAGATGGGATGGAAGGGCAAGAAATGGAGACCCATAGCATCTTCCCCTGCACTGAAGAAAATAATCCCATCCTGACAAAAGTGCTACACAGCATGGAAAACCAGGCTGCTTGCTGACCATTTCTTGCCAGTCTGTTGAACTTGTTTTTGATTCTGATGCTTGCCACCAGTGAAAACATTTTGGTAACTGAAACTCAAAAACTTTGTCTGGCTGGTGGGGTTTTTGATCCACCTGCCCAGTTGCCCAGTGAGAAAGTTCACACTTATCCAGCCGTGCCCATCTAGAAGTGTTGTGTCACAGCCTCAGCATCAGCAGACCAAGGGAGATGTCAGCTATCATCAGGTCACCATAAGACTGTCCATCAGTCAGTGGCACTGCTACTGCTGTGCCCCTACCAATCTTACATCAGCAAACACCACCAACTAAGTCCATTACCACTGCTTAGTCATGATGCCAGCCACATATAAACTTGATTCTCTGACCCAACTGTTTTCAGTTTCAGTTTCATCTAGGTCATGTCACTGCCTGTGGACCAGTCCATGTATGCTACACCACATCCGCTAAGTTTTGATACCACTCTGTGCATGATGTAAAGCTGATGGATCAATGAATTTGCAACTAAGATGAGAGAATTTAAGAAGAGGGTCTTGTGGCTATGTCTTAGATGTCTGACCTATGCATTAACCCAATGTGCTGGTCAGACCTTGAGTACCTACCTAACACCGAGTACCTACCCAACATTCAGTACCTACCTATCATTGAGTACCTACCTATCACTGAGTATCTTCCTAACACTGAGTACCTACCTAACCCAAGTTGGATGACCCAAGTAATCTGGGAATCAGGAACAAGCTGAGATTTACTGATCATAGCTTAACCAACCGCATAAGGCCAAATCAGGATATTTCGCCCTTATATATCTAGCTACACTTGACCTCCCTCTTTCAAAAGGTGTTACCAGAATCCCCACCTTTTAGAAGTTAGGGGTGTGTATGTAAGATAAGATAAGATAATGTTGCTTATAGCCCAGCCGACGGGGTGTGTGTGTGTGTGTGTGTGTGTGTGTGCGTGTGTGTGTGCATGCGTGTGTCCGTGTGTGTGTTTGTGTGTGTGTGTGTGTCTGTGTGTGCGAGCATGTGTGCGTGTGAAATGAAACGTTGGACACATCCCCCAGCTCGGGATTCAGGAAAATTATCTTTTTAAATCCCTGAAATAGCCTTGTCAACATAACATACACTGCACAACACAAGTGACTCACAGAGTGCGTTCCTGGAAGAGACGTGTCGAAAGTGAGACTCTGAGTCCTCCTCCTTTGATCACCCCCATCGTTCATCCTCCCCCCTCGTCTCCTCGCTGCGTCCACTGGCTGCCCCTCGTGACCACCCCCTGCGGCATTGTCCACTGCTGGACATGTGTTCAGTTTTGTACTGTTAGTATCACAAATGACATTGGTATGCTCAAGCAAACAAATAATGACAAATTGATTCACTAGTCCACACTCAGATTCATCAACTCACATTGTCCTTATTTCTCTGCTTCTTCTGACATTTGTATGAAACTTTATGCATTCTTCAAATGCAAATTGCATGACCCTCACAAAGGTTCTTGAAATCGCATAATTTCTTGAAATCAAACGGTTGACAACAAAAGCAATGAAACCGACACAAACACCCTGATGTCTTCAATGGGCAAGAGTGTTGCTCATACTTTTAACCTCTGGTTTTCTTCATTCCTCACAGCGTGTTTACTGTGGGCACCTTCGGTACTCACACCATTTACCATTAAGGCACGGAAATACAGCAGGTTCAGTGGCTACACATTTTCTGTGCTCTGTTAAGACCTTGAAGATGGCCCCAGATCCTCAACCCTGAAAATCATCTACATTATCCTTCCCGAAGTTGGAGTATGGCTGTGTTAATGGCGGGAGAAAAACAGTCATACACACAAAACTCCACTCCCTTTGTTGGGTAGATGGGACTAATCCTTGTCTGTCTATACAGGGAGTGTCCACAGGAGTACCAGCCTGCGTACATAGAAGAAGAAGAAGATCTGCACTATCCTATCCAATGCTATCCTCATAAAGTTAATCCTACAAGTGAATGTATACGAGTGTGTGTCTGAGCGTGTACGCGCACGCGCATGCACGCCTGTGCATGTGCGTGTGTGTGTGTGTGTGTGCGTGTGTGCATGCGTGTGTGTGTGTACATGTGTGTGGTGTGTGCATGCGTGTGTGCATGCGTGTGTGTGTGTACATGTGTGTGGTGTGTGCATGTGTGTGTGCGTGTGTGTGTGTGTATGTGTGTGTGTGTGTGCGTGTATGTGCATGCGTGTGTGTGTACATGTATGGTGTGTGTATGTGTGTGTGTGTATGTGTGTGTGTTTTCTGTGCCCGTGCGTGAACACACACACACACACACAACACACCACTACACCACACACAGAATGTTCTTTAATTTTTCTGTAAATCATTTAAGTGACACGTTCAATAAGATGATCCTGTTTCACTGTCTTTCATTCTAGTAATATAAAATGTCTTAAGAGGAGGCATTGTTTAAAATAAAAATGATTATATACAATGATATGTCCTAATATTCAATACTTTTTCTGTTTACTATTGCAGTTTAAGTTTCCAGTGATCAAAACAAAACTATGATATAAATATCAAGACAAAAGACTTTGATCACTTTATCATTCAGCTGATACTGATATGCAGCTCATATGTGATATTAAACAGATAAAAACTTAATGTACCTATTTTCTTGACACCTGTGTGCACAATTCATTTGGAATTTTATACAAAAGGGATCTCATTCACAAACAAGCATAATAAATGGCTGGAAAACCCAAACAAAAAATTTCAAATTTACAACAAAGCATGCAGCACCCTCATCTCAATGATTAAATTATGATGAATCATTAAAAAAAAAAAAAAATGTTCAGTAATGTGCTTGAAACTGAAAGTCTGCAAAACATGCTTGGTCGTCATTTCTAAACACGGTTGTGAAAACCATCAAACCAGGTCCAGAATAAAACAACAGTACAACATAAAGAACTGTTAAAGGGAAACCAAACAAAGGGATCTTTGCAAAGCAGCTACTTCTGGACAACGCTGTACCAAACAAATCTGCTTTCCATCGATCTATATAACACAAACAGCATGTAATATCAATTAATTATAAAAATTTAAAAAAAAGAAAGAAAAAGAAAAAGCCTTCAGCAAGCAAATAAAATCTTTTAAGCTAAAGGCCTTATTATTCACATCTTAAATTGATTAATTGATTGGAATGATTGATTAATCAATTAATTAATTACTCAATTAATCAATCGATCTTTCCTTGCAGTCTCCTCATCTACAATCCCCATCCTATCATTCCCATTCTGCGCATTCCTGCTTCACTAACACAGCCACACTCCATCACATAAACAACCCACTGCAGTTCTCCGATAGCAACCAGTATCAAGTTGTCACAAGTGGCCGATTACCAGGGGAGACAATGCAATGCTAATGCGTTACTTTGGTGGTGTTCAGTTGTGCCTGCTCTGATCCACTTTACACTGGTCACCACCGATTAGTAATAAACCCCTTATGGATGACAGTAATGGCTTAGCTGCAGAACCAGTACGAGCGAGCATCCACTGAAGAAGGTGCCACTCCGTTCATCCTAGAATAGCTCTCCCATGCACTCACTGTCTAGAATACTGACAGCTTTGACCTAAACCAACCATGGGTAGAATCTGGAAAGGAAATAACAAAATTAGGTCACTACAACAGCAGGGGTTGAAAGTTGCTGAATTCTATTCATTTATTTATCTTTTTGGAGGTTTTAAAGTGTAGTGACTACAGGTGTATTTTTTTTTTCTTTTGCTGATTTCTTGTAATCATCATTTTTTTTTTTTTTTTTTGCTTTTTTTTAATGACGATCAAAGAGATGGGGACGAGGACCATGTAGACGGAGTTCCACTCTGATCAGAGAACATGAGTCAACTAGCCCCAGGAGATTCAGACACTGCAGGAAGCTGAGCAACTCTCTGAGAAGTGGATCGGTTGATTCAGTGGATGAAACCCTACCTTGTGGCTCCTGTCTTCCTCTCTGACCCAACAGCACACTCAGCTGTGGGTAGGTGGTTGTTGGGAGTGAAAAATTCCACAAATAATTGCGTCTGATGGAACTCAGGCTGACAGACCCCCGATCTTCAAATGGTTGATACTAACCATTGTGTCATGAGGGCTGGTTGACGTCATAATTTGCTATATATCATTAACTTAATAAATATGATGTATTCATTCATTACTAGCAGGAGTATATTCGTTGTCATCATCAGTAGCAGGAGTAGCAGGACTGGCTCAAACTTAAGCTGATGTCCTTCTCTAAAAGCTCTATAAAACTAGTCAGAAGTTTGCCAGTTGCCTGGTGCATTCCAAACGTCAATTAATCATAACTACATTATCAAATATGGGTTAATTCCAAATGTTAATTAATCATAAATGCATTATCAAATATAAGTTGAAATCTCTGACTTTCATTTTTTATCATTAGTAGAAGTAGTAGTAGTTGTAGTAGTAGTAACAGTAGTAGTAGAATACCGACTGGCTAAGCCTAAGCTTCATGTTCTTTATGAGCTCTCTATGAAAGGTCTGCAAGTTGCACATTCTAACTGAATCAGTGAATGTCAGTCAATCACTGACATCAAAAAAGTATAGCGCTAAAGTCTGTATATCAGCTAAAGAGATTTTTTTAATGTGTTAGCAGACAGTGTTATCTTAAGTTCAGGTGACAGCAAGTTGCAGAGGTTAGCGATTCTACTGCCAAAACAATGTTAATGCATATTCATTTTGAAACAATGAATACCTGCTTTACCCTCTTGATTGTTCTTTCATCAGAAAATAAAAAGAATGACTCAAAGGGAAAGCTAATTTCTTCTAAGTTATAAAATATTTAATACGCCTTGGCTTAAGGCTGTGTCAGGCCAACTGACATTGGCTAGAACACCAAGGTTAAATCAAAATGTTGTTATGCTCTGCATAGTTATGTGGGGATTGTCTTCAGTTGTGACAAGCTCCTAGCATAACATCATCAGTCTCCAAATATCCCCCGAAGTCAAAGTGTGGCTGCCCATGTGGTAGGGTAATCAAAAACAGTCACACACATAATGTTCTCATCCCCAGCTGATGCATTTGTACCATAGTGTTCAAGTACTTCCGCTGTTCGGATGATCCCTGGAGTCTTTTAGCCAGGGGACAACAACAACAAGAAGTATTTAATGGGTCTCAACAGGCAATTTGCCAGCTCCACTGGTATGAGAACTCTTCTGTGTGCACGTCATGAAACTCGATTTGAATGCAGGCAGTTTTGTCCTGGGAAGATTGATGCATTAGCAGGGTACTGACAATATTGCGAACAGCCAAAATCCTAAGCGTTGAAGTTTTTCAGACTCGAAGAAATTCTTTAAACAAAAGAATCAGATCGGGTGGAAAAATCTTTAAATATAGGAAGAAATATTACACACACACACACACACACACACACACACACACACACAGAGGGAATTTACCTGTGGTAATCTTACATTTGATTATTGTCACTTGCAGGTGCTTTTTATTATTATTATGATTATTACATTATCTTCATTATCATTATTACTTAAAGTTATGTCATCTGATCATTGTCCATTAGCAGCAGTTTTATACAAATCTTTGAAATGCTTTCTCAGAACAAACTGGCTTTAGCTTTTCTGGTGTGTGTGTGTGTGTGTGTGTGTGTGTGTGTGTGTGTGTGTGTGTGTGTGTGTGTGTGTGTAGTTTACCCAAAAAAAAAAGGTATGCAAATAAATTTTTTTTCACCAGGAACAAAACATTTAAATAATTATCTCACAAGCTGACACATTTATACAAGATCATGTGTATGAAAGACACAAATGAAAAACGGGACGAGTAAATAAACAAATCAATTAGTAAATAAATCAAGAAATGCTGCTTTATAAATATTCTGGCCAACCAAAATGGCCGTATTAGAGTCATCACAAATGACATGCAAGCTCTTAAAGCAATGCAAACAAAACACAAAACCAAATTTCAAAATCAAAAGATGGGGGTCCCGTTCCGTTCACATAAGAAACAAATGAAAAAAGTAGAAAAATCAATCAAGATATGTCTAAGTGCAATAAATGCCTTTGTTTATTCCTTAAACTTCTCTTGCTGGTGTTATTACACTTTTCTTATTTTATTCATGCTTTAATGCTACTCAGTTTTATTCAATTGCATAGTTTTTCATTCATTTGTTTTGGGTACGGTTTATTTCCAATCCTATTCTGCTTGTCATTTCAACCATCCTTGCATGCCTTTTTTCCCCTTTTTTCTTTTTTTAAAGTCTGTATTTGTGACCATGGCAACTACAGTTCACAAACTGTAGTACATCCCATGATATATTCTAAGATTAACCTTCTCTAGATCTTCAATCATGAACAGCATGTTGAAGTGCATGCGTGCATGTGTGAGTGTGTGCGTGCGTGTATGTGTGTGTGTGTGTGTGTGTGTGTGTGTGTATGTGTGTGTTGTATGTGTATGCGTCTGTGTGTGTGAGTGTGTGTGCGTGTGTATGGTGTGTGTGTATGTGAGGGGGAGGGAGAGATGGAGAGAGAGAGACAGACAGACAGACAGACAGACAGAGAGAGGGAGAGAGAGAGAGAGAGAGAGAGGGATAAGATAAGATAATGTTACTTATAGCCCAGCCGACCGCAATGGGCCACATCAGGGCTGTCACCACGTTAAAATCAACTCACAAGTCAGTCATTCACACAATTCTTTAAAATACATCGAAAAACCATCCGAAAGTTTGTTAAAAATCTTTCCACTGTAAAAACTCAGATCCGATGAAAAATGTTAATCTCTTTCAAGAACTCAAAGATGGCATCAGGTGGGACATCTCTGAACAAGGTTTTCATGGAATCTGCCGTAAAATGTTTGTGTCTCACATCGTGCAAGTCCCAACACTCAAAAAGAATATGTTTCATTGTGAGTGGCACATGACATGGAATGCACCACGGAGCTTCTTCACTCTTTAAAAGGTACGAATGGGTAAAATACGAATGGCCGGTGTGCAGCCGGCACAGAATTGTTCTTCTTTACGACCACCAGACGCAGATGGGAGGAACTCCTTAAGGTTTGGACGGATCTGAAAGAGTTTGTTATCCGTCTGTGTATGCCAATCCTCCTGCCAGAGGTCTCTCACATAATCGTTAATTTTGGGTTTCGGATCTGAGCAGGGGATATATATGTTGGACAGTTTCTCTCTTGTGGCATTCTTGGCTAAACGATCAACCATTTCGTTCCCTCCAATGCCAACATGACCAGGAATCCAAGCCAAAATAATGTTGTAACCATCCGCTTTCAACTTGGTCAAAAGTTCAAAAAAGTGTAAAAGTTCTGGGTGCTGAAGGTTGCGGCCAGCTATGGCCTCCAACGCGACAGTGACAGTGACAGAGAGATGGAGAGAGAGAGAGAGAGAGAGACAGACAGACAGACAGAGAGAGAGGGGGAGAGAGAGAGAGCTAGAGAGAGAGAGAGAGAGAGAGAGAGAGAGGGAGAGAGAGAGAGAATGCTTGCATACAACAAAGGACACTTTGTCTTTTCGTTTGGGCAAAATGCATGGTGTGGTGGCATATGAATGAAATTGTCAGAAACTAAAGGCAACAAAATAATCCATGGACCATCAGGCTCGATTTCACACATACACAGAATTCACTAAAACTGATACGTAGAGACCTACCAACTGCAAGTGCCATGGATTAAAATATTCAAATGCCTGTAAGTATGACATACCTAAAAATTTCTTACCAGTAATTTGACACTACCAGTACCACCGCAACATCATGAAAACATATGCACTTTAAAACATCTACACATCAGTTTGCAACTAGATCTACACATCAGTAAAACAAACCATACGTAAATAAATGAAATAAATAAATGAATAAATAAATGAACAAGCATTACAAATGGCCATGATCAATCCAGCTATAAACCTTTCAACTAAAAATAAAGACGACATAAAAAAACATTATGGTTTTCAGACTGCAGCATATACCCATGTGAAATTTTCTGTTAGTATTATAATAAACTATCACAGAATGGAAAAATCACAATGCCACTCATCTAATTTTCGGCCACGTGGCCTTTTTCAAGAAAAACAAAACAAAAAACAATCCAACTACGTGATGTCCATCTTTGGCAACTGGTCAGAGCTTAGCTTTGCTCTGACCAGTTGCCAAAGATGGACATCACGTAGTTGGATTGTTTTTGTTTTTCTGTTGTTGTTTTTTTCTTGAAAAAGGCCACGTGGCCGAAAATTAGATGAGTGGCATTGTGATTTTTCTATAATGTTTTCTTCCCTTTGGAGGACTATTGCTTTTGTTTCTTATCACAGAATGATGCATGAAAAATGATTTTAAAAACCCAAAACAATGACTAACTTACTTAGTAATCATCTTATGAGCAAAGTAACCACCAAGTGACCCATGGTAAACTGCGACCAACTAAATTAGCAAACAAGATTTTTACCAATTGACTTTCTGTATGTTCTTGTAATCAATAGATAATAGGCATGCCAGGAAACAAGAAACACAGAGAATAACTAAACAATCTGATAGATAAATAGATTACTAAGCCAATCCTTTGTATTGGGAACAGTGAGTAGTGGAATCTCTACAGTGAATTTAAGGATTTGGTGTGGAGAAAGGTATGGGGTGGATGGAGGAGGAGGAGGGAAGAAAGGTGATTAAGTAAGTCACGTACACACCACACACACGACCTACATACACATGCACACTTGCATTGCGAGTGTCAAACACACACAACACACACACGCACACATGGTGCACACATACACCAATGCACACAGTGTGTCAATGTAATGCAAAAACATCACACAGTGTTTCTCACTGGGCTAAGGGTGCCTGCTCTTTTGGGAAGATCTCATGCAGTAACATGGCTTGTGCTGTAAATCTACAAGTCTGATTTCAACTATGTCCACTAACTGTCAATTTGTGTACAGATCAGGTCCTCTTTCATACACCTTTTTAATGATTATAAATTCAGCAATATTAAAGTCTTGATGGTTCATACCTTCACAATCTTTGATGGTTTTGGTATTTCTTCGCTATACTTGTCCAGTAGACTGTGATTTAATAACTAGTATTTTGGGTGCCACATTAATTCCTACAGTCTGGATGTATGCGAATCACAGAATACCGACTTACACAGTAATACAATATTGATTCATCTATATGAATAAATGTTTTCCTGAACTATTCCTGCTTTATTACTCTCCTTTTGCATATTTTGTATGTCAACTATCAGTAGATTATGAAATGTCACACCAACTTCATCATATGACGTGATTTTCTTTTTATTGTTAATTAATTTCAATGTACAGTCACATTCAGGATCATTAAATACCAGTAACCATTACTTTGCACAAATGTTAAAATGACCAACTGTTATGGATTCTGGCTGGTCGGGGATCGTGGGTTCGATTCTCATAAGAGCCATTTATTTTTGCAGAATTTTTCGGCCCATGATTGGCTCTTACCCAGAGCTCAGTTTATTATTGATCAACTGGGAAGACTGGGACCAAACATGCAAGTTTCATCCATGAAATAATTATGTCTCTGACAGTGTCGCTCAAACTGCATGACCAACACTGCGAGTGTCCGTACCTCTCAGTCCTGGCTCATGCCAGGATTTATCAAATGAGTGTAAAGTGATATCATGCAGTCTCAGGCCAGATTGGAACTCCCTAGCTTCATCTTCATCGTTCTCATCATCATCATCAATCAGCATAAAACACACACAGACACACTTCATATTCTGTGGTCCAATATATGCCCTTCTCTGACAGGCGTCACAGTGACCTCAGTTTGCATTTTCTCTCCATCTTTGTGCCCTTGGTCAATTTTTGTCAAAACTGATAGTAATCTAGTTATCAGCAAGTTCCAGGAGACTGTCACTGGATGGATGTGGTGGCACCCTCTAGAGGGTCACTCATTCATGCTGGCTCTCTGACTTAGCAACTACTGTCATCGGAATGGGACCAAGTATGTAGAGTCCTGCATATGTGGGATCAGAACAGGCACCATTTAAAACCACCAAAATGATCTGGCAGTAATGCAGTGTCTCTTCTGGTGGCTCGCCTCATGACGAGTTCTTGATATTGACTCTCTGTGTGGATTGTTAGTGCCAGGGTTGTGGTGGGATAACTTGGGTGTGACTATGGATAAGGAGCCTCAATGAACAGCATGGGGAATATGCCACTAAAGTGGAATAGAAAATGTGACAAAAGAAAAAAAAAGTAAATTCCAGTCATGATGTTGCTTTTGTTGATTATTTATATCATTTTGGATGATATATGTTCTGACACAATGTTATATTTCCTCTGAATCATCAGCAACTATTTTTCATGTGCTATTGACATTTGGTTGATACTTACATGTTCGATAAAACAAAATTATGTATCTAACATTAAAGTGTATTAACGTTTTTCTTTAATCTTTCAACTTCCATGAGACTGACATTCAACATCAGTTTATGCATTAAAAAAAAAAAGCTTTGTCTGAATCCATTCAATGACAGCTCATTAGCATTTGCTTGCATGCATGCATGGGCGCAAAGGAAAAGGGTGCACACAGGTAACTTGAACAAGAAATGCTGCAGTGCTAACTTGAACAAGAAATGTTGCAATGCTAACTACAGTAATTAAAATATGAAAACAAATGAAACGCTGAATGCAGTGATAACAATTTGCAGAATAATGAAAATAACCTGCTCTTCTAAGAATTAACCCCATGCCATGGGCCTGGCTTTGGCTTCAAGGCTCTGTGACTGAACAGGAGACTGAGAAGTCCGAGCAGCGAATGGTTTTACCGTTTTCAGTTTTTAGTGTGTCAGTTAGTTAAAACTGTTCCAAATTATTGCATTCGCAAACATGTTGTTAAATGCACAGAAGATGAATTGAAAATACATCATTAAGTGTGGGAATGTCTTAAATCGAAACCCAAATGCACACACAAGAGTTGCTGTCCGAATCAGAATCATTGTTGTCTTCTCCTCCAGCGTTGTATCCAATCAGTGGAAGTAAGTCTTCCGCCATGCTTTCTGTGTTTGCATTATGGCCCCTGTTTTAGCTCACGTGACTAAATCAGCCAATTGCAAAGAAAGTCGTGTACACAACCAAAACATCGCATCTCGTGAAAGTACTTCTAACGAATCGAAACGTGTCATTGAGAGAATTTCATCACTTGGCGACTGAGATCGGACTGCATAAGAAGCCGGCTGCTTATTTGCTGACAGACGTCAAGAATTCTTTTGAGTAATTAACTTTGCCTGTTTGATCCAGACATGCAAAGGAATTTGATGGCAAGTCGTTGACGATTTATTCAAGATCGAGCCATTCGAAGACAACATCTATTCCGATCGAAGACCAGAGTGAAATACGACGTCTGCTTTTCGATCAGCAGGTAACGAAAGAAAAGTTTGATATTTGAGAGGATGATAAATTTGCGTGGTTTAATATGTAGAAACTGAAGGCTGTGTCAGAGAAGTCTGTTTTTTTTTTCTACTTGGTCATTAGAGGGAGTCACAAACGGGTAAAAGGTGGGTGTTACTGGATTGTTCGCGGTTTAGTCACTTGATAACATAGCCTTAGGTTCCAAACGGCACCATTATTTTCAAAATCAGTTTTCCAGCAAATTTTGATGGAAGGTCTGGTCTGGCATCCTCAGGTTATTTGATATCATTTTAAAGTATTTTTTTTTTTTAAATTTCACTTCACTCAACAGAATCTTTGAAAACGTTTGTAACTTTAGTCATCAGCACTGGCTCAGTACTCCATTGCTGATGCGCAGTCCACTCCAACCAAATGGTTTTAAACATTTTCTCAGGGAAAAAAAACAGCCACTTACTCTTCGCTCCCATGAGTTAATTTGGCCAATTACTGGACATCAACGTTCATGAAGAACCTTGCCGAAAGCTGGAAAGGAAGAGAAGGGGAAGGGCATCATCATTTGGATTGCACTCAGACTATGACTGCATGAGACTAAAGAGTTAAAAGTCAGTAGTGTGACAGTAGCCAAGATCACAGATTTATAAATACACACTACCTAGCAGACAGAGATAAACTGGTCAAATGATGAAAGGTGAACATTAAGAGTATTACTGTTAAGTGAGAGGTTGTGTGTGTGTGTGTGTGTGTGTGTGTGTGTAACTTCAAGTTGTGAAGGTAATCAGTAAACCAAGTTGCTGGCAGTATAACTTACCAGCCAAAGCAAAATTGTTATCTAAACTCAGACTCAGTTTTTAAACTGAATAGATCTAGCTGGTTTAGTGGGGTGACTGCAGGTGGATATTGAAACAAGAGCAAAAAGAGAATTATGCCAAACAAAGAACATACAAATTGTAATTTGTTCTTTCTTTTGGCGGTGCAGTTATTCTGTTTTTGTTCTAGATAGATGTACTTATATTAATTGTACTTGTAGGAAAGTTGGAACTATAGAAGCTAAAATCATTGATACAAAACAACAAAGATGCTGACCATGGTGATGGTAAGTTCAACTTCGTCATTTTTATAGCCCAGCCAACAATGAGCGGCCTTACCACTCTATGAGGCTGTTAATGATAAGTATACTGGTAAATTACAACAGCACAAGTTGCATGAAGAAGACAGAAGCACCAGGAGGAGGATGGTGAAATCTAAATATGAGACAAAGATATAACTTTGATTTAGAATAAAAGAAAGGTAAAATTGTTGGAAGTTTTGTTTGTTTGTTTGTTTATAGCCGACACTAACCTACTTACAATCTTTTTTTTACAGCTGACACCATCCTAAGTAATGCGGGGTTCATCATCATTAATTTGAAGGTTCAGACAAGTTTGGATTTTAAAAGTTTGTAGCAGAGTTGTGAAATTTGTTATCATTGTCAGCAAGAAACTATGTAATAGCTGTAGTGTGTGTAACATTTGAATTTGTATTGTCAAACTCAAGCCACACACATATCTCAGGGATCGTTAAGAGTATTCCCCAAAGTGGGCAAGACATTTAACCCATTTGATAACACATGAATGATTATACTCCATAGATCGGGCAGGAAGAGATCACACAGCAGTCTGCTTTTTGCATAGGGATCTTTCTCTGAAGCCACTATGTAGAACAAGAACTGCTAATTAGGTGGAAAGGTCCATGGCAGCTTGGTAGAGTCAGTCTTTCATAGGAGAGCTCTTGATGCCGAGTACATGGCTTGTAACGAAAGAGTAAGATTAGAATCATTTACACTTAGTTGAGGAAAAAAAACAAAGTTTATGTAATTGATAAAGAAGGAATGATTACAATTATTTCATAACCTTAATTCAGTTATTTGGTTTAGTAAATATTATTAAAAGGATTATAACAATGCATTTATAAATAAATGATTATAGGTGGTTAATTTTGCTTATAATCCGCAATTCATAATTCAGGATGAATCGGGGATGAGAATGTTATGTTCATGCTTTCTTTTCTTAATTTTTCCCATTCCACTCTCCCCTCCTTTCCCACTCCCTCCCCCCTTCCCTCTCCGCCTTTTTTGGCCTTAGTCTTCATATGATATCATTTGTATACATATGTATGGTTTATTTTCAAATATATGTTTGAAAAGAAAAATCGTTTGTGTCTCACTTGATGATTTCTTTTCTTTTTTTTTTTTTTTTTTTTTTTACAGCCAGTGAGAGACCAGCAAGACCACGAATCCTCAGAGTTGTGAATGGGCCATAGGATCAACACTCCACAATGAATTTCAAGTGTGACCAACTGCTGCTGCTTTGGGGAGCTTGTGCGGTGCTGAGTGCTATCAGTTATGCTGCTGAAGATTACTACAAAATCCTTGGAGTCTCACGGAACGCTTCTGACAGAGATATCAAGAAAGCCTTCCGAAAACTGGCTGTGAAATATCACCCAGACAAAAACAAAGACAAAGGCGCTGAGGAAAAGTTTGTGAAGATTGCTAAAGGTAAAAAGAAGATATTGATAGATAAACTGTACACATGATTACTAAAAACAAATAGTACAGTTCTGTTTTCTTCTTTTTTTCTGGTATCATTCACCAAACAACATACTTTAGAAATTTCATCTTTTTGTATGAAAATTATGATATCTTGTGAAACTTAAAACCAACAGAAAGTTATTTGCACATATTTTCCCCTTATCCAAATTGTAAGCTAAATCTGCCAACAGAAAGTTACAGGCTTACATCCACAACGCCATATGTCTGTACCCATTCTTCTCCCCTCTCTCTTTGTCACACACACACACACACACACACACACACACACACACACACACACACACACTTGATGGCTAGGGAGGAGGTGGGTGGGCAAAGAGAAGACTCATTTATCAATAGATCTCTCTATTGTTATAATTCTCACGGACCTATGTCACCAAATTTGGGGGTGAGGATGGTGGATGGAGATCAAAATGAAACTATGTAGGCAGGTTTTTGATCAGCTTATAATGACTTTGTTAGGTCTGGACAGGTTTTCCTTGATAAAGATAACATACAAATGAAGACTTCACTTGTACCAACTAAAATAATGCCTTTAAAAGGTACCATGTTTTGTTGTTCTAAAATTGTAAATTATGAAATGGAGATGATTTTTTGTTTTGACAAGCTTTTGTTCACCAGAAATGTGTGTGACTGTGTCACTGAGAGAGAGAAGAGAGACACAGAGAGAGCTGTTTTGCAGGAGGTTCTTTTTGCTTGTGTGTGTTGTGTGTGTGTGTGTGTGTGTGTGTGTGTGTGTGTGTGCAAGATAACTTGAAGGCAATGGGTAACTTTTTATCAAGGTGGACAGGGTTGCTTGTGGGGTCAGGTGGTTATCTTAAAGTTATGGAGTTACTTGCTGGGAGCAAAATTGAAGGAACGTCCAAGGAGTAATAAAGCTGTTGTAAATTGTACTGTTGACCCACTGTGAATTAGCACCTGACCATGCAGATCATTGAGGTTTGTTAAAAGTGGTTGCTGAATTGAAGATGTTTGAGCCAGGATTGGGGGGGGGGGGGGGGGGGGGGGGGGAATGAGTACCACACAAAATTTGGTAAAACAGAGCTGCAGTATGGTTGGTAAGGCAGCTGAAGTTGATAGGTTTCTTCAGACACTGTTTCAGTTACAAAGATTTTTTTTTTTCTTATTTAGTGCAATATCCTTTTGTAAATGTTTTGTAATTTAGATTAGGAATACATGTTTATTGTTGTTTTTGTCTTTTTTCAGCATATGAGGTGCTGTCAGATCCAGAGAAAAGAAAGAACTATGATCAGTTTGGAGATGAAGGCAGCCAAGGACAAACATTCCAGTCAAACTTCAACTTCGACGACTTTTTCAAGGGTTTCGATGAACACTTCAGACAACACAATCAGCATCAACAACATCACAACACCTTCAAGTTTGGTGGCGGAGGAAGCTTCTTCAATTTTGATGATTTGTTTGCGGATGCGGATGATGATTTCTTTGGAGGATTTCAGTTTGGCAACCATGGCAGCAGAGCAGCTGGGGTAAATCAAAGAGGTAATGCTTTTGCTTTTGAGGACTTTTTCAACGATGATGATGATGATCTGTTTGAGGATGACATGTTCGGCAGCCATTACAAATACAGCCGTGGTGCTAACCAGCACTTCGATCAACAGCACTTTCAGCACCACCACGGTCATCACCAGCAGAACCATCACCAACATGTCCATGCCACCCGGCAGTCTCACACCTCTGGTAAGTTGGAGATTGGTGGAGGCTGCTGGGACTTTTTTTGGCCGTTTTCTTGATTTGCATGAAACCTTTTCTGATTATTTATTGTTTCTGGTCTGTCTTGTTCTAGCAAATTGTAGAAAAATGGAGGGCAAGCCAGCTGTCAGCTTTGTGGTGGATTTCTTTCTTTTTTTATTCATCATGCATACACTTCAGTCAGATTTCTTATTTTGTATTTTTTATTTCAGTTCTTTAGATGTCAAAGGAAGAAATTTTCTTTTCATGCTTTGAGTAAATACACTTCGTAAAATGGTGAAATCCAATCAGAGAACTGATTTTGAATTGCAACTAAGTTAAACACTAAAAAAAAAAATCCTTCAACATTAACGATTGTGCAATTTCTACCTTTTACCTCTTAAACATGCGCTCCAGAACTTGAGTGATGAAGCAAGGTTATTTGTTGTATGGATGATTCTTGAGAATCTGGTGACTCAAAAACACACTAGTCAGGATATTGGGGAATAAGCCCACCTCTGTATGTTTAAGGGTGAAGTTCACAGATAAAACACAGTTCTGTGGAATGTTTCAGTGTGTGAATGACATACATTCTGTGATCATGGGGGTCCATGTGCCACATAGATCACTGTATATGAAAATGAATGCAGTGCTGAAATTAAAAAGTACCGAGTTCATCTTGTCTTGTAACTGCATTTGTAGTTCATTTTATCATTTATTTGATGCTATGACTTAATGGATATATTTACCTGGCAGGAATGCTTGATGGATTTTGTTATTTTATTTGTATTTACCGACTTTTCATTTTTTGGTTTAAATTTGTTTTTTTTTTTGTTTTTTTTTGTTTAGAAAAATTTGCTAAAGTAAGGGGTGATGGTGATTTGATCTAGTTCTTACCAATATTCATTGCTTGCTGGTTTTCTTGATCAGTTCTTGGGAATGGCAATTACATGTTGTTGTTTTTTTTAACCGCAGGGTAGACCATGAACTTTTCTTTTTAAAGAGGAAATGACACCAGAAATCCGTGAAAATGGTTCCTAGGTGTATGAGAGTCTAAAATTGGTGTTCATTCTACGATGTATTGACAAAAGGGCAAAATCTTAATGGCAAGAAAGAAAAAGTCTTTAATTGAAGTGTTTTAATTGGGAAGGTTTTCATTGATGTGTTTTATTTCTAAACTAAAACTTTAAACCCTTTCTCCCTACCCCCCCCCCCCCCCCCCCCCCCCTCTCCACAAACAAAACTAAACATAACAGCAGAAGGGCTTTTAGGAGTCATGATCCTAATGTGGCCTGGCCCCCTTAGAGTGTAAGGAGTTCAGGGCAGAAACACTTGTCTGAGGGAGGTTTCTTTTCTGAAGACATCAGGCTGTCAAGCTGAAGCTTGAGTTTCTGTGCACAAGAATGCTCATCTACCCAACCTGAAGGGTGTCTTGGTGTGCAACTAACAAGAAACATTTTACAAATAATTTTCAAGTTCACCCAAGCTGAGACTGGTCACATCTCGTACATACCTGTAATTGTGTTTATCACATCTTGTGTCAGAGGGAAAATGCAGATCATCTGTGTGTGTGTGTGTGTGTGTGTGTGTGTGGAGAGAGAGAGAGGCAGGTGTAGGGAAAGGGTTGAAGTTTAGGGGAGATGGAGAGCGTGGGGTAAGAGGGAAATGGTGGGTGGGGGATGGGGTGGGGCTAAAGAGAAAGCAGAGTGAATGACAAAAGAAACAAAAAGGAACACATACACACAAACACTCAAGCCTCCTCTCATTCTCACTCTCTCTCTGTCTCTCTCACACACACACATACACAGAGTCTGTGAAGGGATTTAACTGTGGTATAACCCAGTAATGCAAAATAAACTTATAAGATCATATTGTAGGAGCTTTCTTGGAAGATTTCTCCATCACCCATGTACTGTTGGTGGACAGAAAGGGTTTTCAAGCTAACAAAAAAAAAAAAAAAATCTCTCCCACAAGCTGAACTTCCAACCAACAGGTCTACAACTTAACATTCTAGGGATTTGTTTGATTGCAGGCCTCTCTGCTTCCTAAAGTAGTAGATCCTGTGCAGGCCTGGTCCACAAGGAAGGAGCTCCACAGTTTTCAATGAAATAGCTGAGTGAATGGTGTGCTTATTGTCCCAGTCTGGTTTCCAGAGACTGTAAAATCAAATATCATCGGCTGTACAGCTCCATTCAAGGTTCTCTATGAAAGGATAAAGTTACCGGATTTATTTAAAGCCGTTGTGATTTACTGTTTTATGTTCATTTTTCTTGTGATTAATAGTCTGTTGTATGGTTCATTTTCAGGTTTTCACCGTGGCCAGTCCTGCAGAACGGTTACGCAGAAAATGGGGAACATGGTTACCACTCACACCATCTGCTCATAGATAACAGATGGACATCGCCTTCTGCAGTATTTGATGGACAGTGGTGTTTCCTTCAGTACTGTGTACTAGGTTTAATCCTCATGATCCACAGAGAGACTTTTTAGAGTGTTTTACCATTAAAACCACAGCATCTGTAGCCGTTCACTAGAAAGAAAAAAAGAAAGTAGACAAACCCAACAAACAAAACCACAACACCACACATATACCTGTATGTTAAAGTCTTGGAGTTGTGTACATTTTGCGGAATAATATCTGAGGTATTCCGAAATCTTTTGACTCTGTTTACAAGTAAGAGCAAATGTATACAGCTCAATATGAATATACAGGTTGTTCTCTTTTCTTTCTTTATTTGGTTTGTTTCACTCTTTGTCTAACCAGTGAAAGATGAAACTACAACAAGGATTGAAACAAATGAGTTTACATTGTGTGTGAATTTTGATTGTGTGTTACACTGTTTATAATGTTGCTGTGAAGCAAGTAACTGCTAGTTCAGCACAAGGCTGCATATTTATGCTGTGTTTGTACATGTGCATGTGAGAAGGGAGGAGGAAAGCTAGAGGGGAAGAAGCAAGAAGCTGAGAGGTTTTGTGGGGCAGAGGAATGTGATGAAGACATGTAACGGCCATAAAAGATGATTTTTGGACCGTAATACAGTCTTTCCTTTGACCGACTCAGATTAATGGTTTTCTTTTTTGAATCGTTAAGTGCCCTTACCTCAGCAGATCTCATTAAAACTTATTTAATGAAAATTTGTAATGCGTATCGGCTATTATGAAAAATAAGGTCGTGGAGAAGTTGGCATCATTGCAGCCAGACTAGTAAGCCTCTGCACTGGTAGGTATGTGTAGGTTATTTTGACAGAGTTTGTGAAATATTATAAATTATATTAAATTTTACTTTTGAATAAAAGAATGAATGACAAAAATTAGAAGGTGCACCACACAAACAATGAAAATCTCAAATTTTCATGTAAATAGCTGGATAAGATGCAAGGTGTTTTTTTTTTTCTTTACGCCTTGTATAGAGCGTGGTTTTATTTACAGGGATTGGTGAAAATCATGATCTTGAGGGTTGATTAGTTTAGAGGCAAAACATATCTTTTGCTTTGTTTTCTGTTCAAGGTGCACAAATCTGTTGAGTGGGAGAGATTTGGCTTACCTGTTGATTACATTGCTGTGACGGTTTTGAACGTTCAGCATTTTTTACATTTTTGTTTTACAGGGATAGTTCATGTATATATGCTGGCTAGCTGGGGTACAGCTTATTTATGTTGGCACTGCACAGTCTATGTCTCCTCACCTACGCAGGAGCTGTAATTATGTTGACATATTAGTTTTGTCTTACACAAAGCATTAAGAACAGAGTAGTAGGTGTCACCTTAGTGGACATAATTAGTTTTGTTCTACACAAAGCATTAAGAACAGAGTAGTAGGTGTCACCTTAGTGGACATAATTAGTTTGTCCTACACAAAGCATTAGGAACAGAGTAGTAGGTGTCACCTTGGTGGACATAATCAGTTTTGTCCTACACAAAGCATTAAGAACAGAGTAGTAGGTGTCATCTTAGAGCTTCCAGGTTTACACAGTTGATGACGGCAGGTTTGTGAAGTCGCCATCAAGATGCAGCAGAAGGGACTCATCCTGTTTCGCCACTTGTGTGCACAGGCCCAGCTCTTTTTTGGCTTCTGTTGCTTTTTCTGAAATTCAAAATGGGGAATGTAGCTCAAGTGGTCAACTGTCGAGTATAATGACTGTATAGGTCAAGCGGTTGACAGATGAGAGGCTGATTTGAATTAAGTTTTGCTTCAAGAAATTAGGAGCACCGGAAAAAAAAACGAAAAACAGTCAGCTGAATGTGACTGATGAAGAAGTGTGTGTGTGTGTGTGTGTGTGGTGTGTGGTGGTGTGTGTGTGTGGTGTGTGTGTACGTGTGTGTGTGTTTGCAAGTTGCCTAGTTTGACACTCGCAGTCACACACACTAAAGGGGCTGGCCTCTGTAGTGTCATCACCTTTGTATATAGCCAGTGTGTGCCATACACAGTGCAAGCAAATAATTTTGACCAGAGATGCAGTGCTTTTATTGCCATTATTGTGATACTTCGTCAGTTATCTCACAGATGTTTTGACTTCAAAACTATATTGTCTGTATAAAAGCCCATCATTGTCAGTATCAAATGAAGTGTCCTGTAATGAAACAGACAGCTTTATCACAAACAGTGTCAGAATCAACACACAAAACATCTACCAGTGTGCAGGGGGGTTAAGAGCACTTGTTCTCTGCAAAAGGGGATTAAAGGGTTCCTGCAACTACAGTAAAGAGTTGGGGTTAAATATTTGATGAGTACTGTTAGCAGACTTGAACACACTGTTAAAGTTAGGAAAGATTTAAAGTCTACTATGTCACCATAAATACAAGCCTTGGTACACTTTGAGGGTCAAGGTTTTAACTTGGCACTGCCCCTCTCTCCTCCACTTTTTCACCTTCCCTTTTCCTTCCTCCTTTTCTCCAGTTTTATTTTCACTCTGTGAGGAGAATCCCATGGCATATGTTGATGCCTGCCCCATGTCTTTCGAAATGATGTTTTTTTTGCTGTTGTTATTGTTCAAGAATGACGGTATTTGTGCTGAGCATTGTGAGTTTGTATATATTAGATTACTATGCCTGTGACAGGCAAAAGATGGCTGAGCAGCAGTGGTATGTATGAGCGTTCCCCACAAGAAGACATTGAACCGTGCTCCAGCTTTCTCAATGGGAAAGTTGGCTCACAGATCCAGTTTCACTTGTCTTGGAAAACAGATGTGAGGAGGTACCCTGTTGGCAAGAAACTGACTGAAGAATGAATGTGTTGTGTATGGGGAAAAACGGAATACATGCTGTGTTCAGGTTCTGGCCGTGACATGCGACTATTCAGTATGCAGGTTCCTGCTGGCTGCTGTTTTTGAGCGGTCATATGGCCTTCAGAGTAGAGCTCTAAAGGGTCATCACTGAGCATGTGAGCTGTTTCATTTACTCTTCAGCCTTTTGTCCAAGGTCCCCATTTTTTTTTTTTTTGCTTGTGTAAGTCTGGTGCATCGCTCGATTCACTCATCCTGTTTCTGGCTTGTCTGACATCAGTATGCGCTGAGAGCGGAGCTACCTCTGTTCCACTGTGTTAAGAAATCCATGAATGGATTCTCTCTTGATGTTACACTGATTACAAAAACTCTTGAAAGGATTGACTCGCTCATGCAGTGAACTTTAATCTGTTGTGGTTATATGCGCTGCAGAATTTGAAAGGGTCGACTCAGCTATTTTTCTGTTTTAAAGGGCCAAGTAATGCCTAAACTGGCTAAGGCATAATTTTAAAGGGTATCTTGTGGATAATGAAACACAATTTAGGCATCAATAGAGCCCTGCAATATAAGATTGCATTTTTGATTGGTAAATGTTAGCATTCAGATGCTTATGTATGTACATATACATACATATACTTCTTACGATTTAAAAAAATTGATGAAGTAGAAATTCAGTGGCTGCTGTTAGCATTTGGGCAAAGATGGGATGGTGGGGTGGAGCGTGGGGGAGGAACTTCCATTCAAAGTTAAATAGAATTTTCTGTTGCCCTTGTTTTGTCTTTGAAGGTTATGCAGCTCTGAGTGTGTGTGTGTGTGTGTGTGTGTGTGTGTGTGTGTGTGTGTGCGAGGTTTATTAATTTCTTCATTTCAGTTATGTCGGTTTGGCTTATGTCTGTACATTTAAGGGAATTGTGTTTGGGATTTTCCCCAGTTTACAATGTCTTGACATGTGGCTGAGGGTTAGGGTTCTACCTCTGTGCGTGTAAGTGGGTACTTGTGTCTTTGATTTTGTTTTATAATGAGTTTGCATTTTGCTGTTACTTCAGTGAAGTTTTGTCTATAGTACAGCTGCACTGGATGTGAACAATTTCTTTTGATTTGGTTTTTAATGAATCTGAACAAAAAAAAATAGAAAAAACAGCCTCATTCCCTCTTCCTTAACCTTCGATCCCCTCTTTCCCTTTCAACTCTTATCCTTAACCCTCTTGATTCCACCTAACCCCATGCCCCCACCCTCTCCATCTGCCAGTCCACCTACCATTTCCTGTGTACAAGCACCACCATCTCCTCCACTCCTGTCCTTGAACTTCCAATCCGTCCTTTCAACCCTCCTACCTTCATTCCTTCCCACCCATCTTCCCTGTCTAGGAGAGCCTGTGATTCAAAGAGTGACGTATTATGTTTGACAGTGTACCTACTTTTCAGGAGATATGATCCATGCACTCCTTGGTCGGATGGCTTCTGAGTTTTGGTCCCACAGTCTGCCCCCTCTCACAGGACCTAAAAGGTTTCAGACTTGAGAAAGCCATAAACTCTTTGAATGTCATGGCCATAGTAAGCTTGTTTGGACTTGAAGGAAAAGAGCATTGTCATAATTGTTGGAGAAGGGGATTTAAAGTTAACAATACTAAATTAAAATGTGCCAAATACAAGGTAAACTCAAAAGTAAGTCGTTATTGGTGGAATTAATGCCAACGTCCAAGTGCCACAATTAATGTGTCATTTTTTTTCAAAGTATCTTAAGTTTTCTGTTTGTTTTTTTTCCCCTCTTTTTCTTTCTTTTATTTTTTTCAAGTTTATGAAAATATACTGAACTTTTCCTACTAAAAATTCTTGCAATCAAGGATACACTTCCAAGAATTTTGGTGTGTGCTTTGAATGCTTGGTTTGATACAATGTCATGCTCTGTGATCTATCATGTTCCAATTTCCTTTCGAAGAAATTTATGTTCTAGTCAGCCTTCAGCAATGTGAGTTTGGATATTCCATCCAGCTGCTCAATAGAAATTACCAACAAACTTGTGTACACTCTGAGCTAAGTTAAGCAAAGCTGTTTTTGGAATTGCTTGTGATTAATCTCTTGGGTGTCTCAAGATTTTTCTTTCTTTCTTCCTTTATGTGTGTGTTGTGTGTGTGTGAGAGAGAGAGAGAGAGAGAGAGAGTTATGATTATATAGATTGTATTATATGTTAATTTTTCTTTCTTTTTTTTTGTCTTATGCCCTGTCATAAGAAGTGATAAATTGTGTGTGTGTGTGTGTGTGTGTGTGTGTGTGTGTGTGTGTGTGTGTGTGTGTGTTGACATTTGAAGGTGAATTTTGGTTGATTTGTTGAAAAACTTCTTGAGTTGTTTGCTGTTTTGATTTGCAATTTTCTTTTCTTTTTTTTTCTTCTTTTTTTTTGTTTTTTTTTTTTTTTGGCTGATGGATTTTGGCATTCGTGACACCTTTTCCTGATTTGTGATAAATGACACTTTAAGTGGTGTAAGCAGAATTGTTTGAGAGCTGTTGTTTTATTGACTGACTTATTGTAATGTCACGCATATTTGATTGTGATGATGATTTTATGATATGTACTAATACTATTGACATAGTTTGCCCTAACATTTGCAAAAAAATATTGATATTTATTATGGGAGAGGGGAAATGTTTGGTTTGAAATGTTCATTATGTTCATACTATAATGGCACAGCAATGGGGTGGAATATTTCATTGAAGGTCAGAAATTTTCTTGAAAACCAACTGGATGTAATTTTTTCAATATTTTTTGTGGTCACAATGACACTCTACCAGCTTCAAACACTTCTCTTTTTATCTGATACTAAAACCTGTCAGTATTGTCAGTGATAAATTAACTGTTAAAATGAAGCAGATATTTGTATCGTACATTAGCACTTTTGGAAATCACAATTCTTCCAAATTTGCATGGCCTTGGAAAGGAGATGTACCAGCATTTTTTGTTGTTGTTGTTGTCTTTCTTTTCTCTCTCTCTCTCTCTCTCTCTCTCTCTCTCTCTCTCTCTCTCTTTTTCCTTTTTCTTGTTTTCCTTTGTTTTTTTTTTTGTTTTTTTTTTTTGGTGGGGAGCTGTAAATTTTGAACTATCCATGTGTATTTTGTTGTCAGTCAAAGTTAACTAATTTAGCCATTGTTATCTTTGAAAGTAAAAGAGGAAAAGGAATGAGCATCCAAACCAAACGCTTCAAGCCAAAACAAAAGAGGAAAAAAAAAATCTGCACTCCATTTCAGAATCAAACCAGGATGTTGTGTTTCTTTGTGAACACTGCACCACTGGGCCAAGAAGGTCGGCCCTGTTATTTGTAAAAAAAAAAAAAAAAAAAAAAAAAAAAACTTTCGAGGAAAAGAGGTTTTGTGGTCAATGTGATCTATTTTCTTTATTTATTCAAGGGCAATCTGTTTTGTGTATTTACTCTAGGGCGATATTGTCATGTTGATGAGTATCATACAAAATTCTGTCAGTTTACAGTGACATCCTGAACAGAGTGAAAGTGGAAAATGAATTTGAGAAGAAAATGAAGGGAATTGTTCTAGGACAGGTTCACTATTGATGGTTGATTACAGAACGATGTCTAGGGAGCACTGCAGTGATAGATGCTGCACCAGCTTTTCCCCACCTCTGACTGCGGAGGGCAAGGCCTGGACTGTGGCCCAGCTCTCCCTGGTCAGTTCGGCAGTGTTGACTCTTTCTATCAACCTTCACTACTCCTTCCATAGGTATGGTAAAGTAATGTTGCTTATATCCCAGCTGACTGCAAAGGGCCACATCAGGGCTGTCACCGCGTTGAAACTACTCTTTCCATGCACTGTGCCCAGGAGGATGGTCTTGGAGAGTCAGTCTTGTCATATGTCATCACCACTGCAACCTCCTCCTCTCTAGTTCATCATACTGACTCAAATGCTCCTTGATGGGAATGAAATTTGCAAGATGTTGAGTACTATTTTCCTCAGTGAAGGATATCATTTCCACTGATTGAGTTCGTCCTTGGCTGTTCTGCTGTCAGAGTCTACGATTTGCAGGCGTTCCAACTACAGGGGTCTGCCAAATGCAAAATAGTCAGAAGAAAAGATTCTACAGGATTTGTCACTATAACTGGTTGCCTGATAGGCTCATATAAAGCTGGAAAGTGGAAAGCAGAAAAAGCTGATTTGGTGAGAACAGAAAAATGGAGGGGGGAACTCTCCAAGGGAACTCCACATATGTCTTTCACAATGCAGATGTTGGATCACATCTAAGTCAACAGTGAGAAATGCACTTGATAAGATTACCATTCACAATACTTCCTAGTCAGGCTATTTTCTCTTCAGGATTCATTCCTTAGTTTGAGTTCACTTAATAGGCATTGAAACCGAGTTGACAGTGTATTGGAATTATTGCAGTGGACCCCAAGACATTTTTTTTCTCTTTCTAATTTACAAATAATGATTTTGTAAAAGTAAAAAGCAGTTTATGATAATGCTGGTTGTCATCTCTTCAAGATTGTATGGAAGCTGGTATGGTGAAGGGGATTTGCTTCAAGAATTAGTTTGGAAATGGGGCTTAATATCTGCTTCAACTAAAAAGATAACGCCATTTTTTTCTTGCTTTTTTTCTCTCTTCAAATTTGATGATGGGTTTACGTTTTCGTACTTTTCATTTATCTCATTTCGCAGTCATTAGTTGAGTGGTATGAAATGGGGAAAAAAGTTTTCTTCTTACAGCTAATTTTTGGTTTGGTTCTACCTTTGTGTTTGAAAATGGAAGAAATATGGGGCCTTAACATTGTCTTCATTGATACATGAAAGCTGGAAGTTTGAAAAGATTCATTCCTGATGCTCAAGGTGTTGCTGGTTCAGTGTGTGCTGTCATGGGTTATTTGTAATGTAATGTTTGAATCACAAATCAAATAAATGAAAAAAAATTGAGTAATGCTTGTCACTGTGTGCGCGCATGTGTTGGAAAGCTAAAATATGAGTAGCTAAAGAGCTAAAATGAAAATTTTAGACAGTGCATTTGTGTCAGACTACAGACTAAAGTATAAACTTCTATACATACACACATACACAACACACTCAAGAATTATACTTTGACTGGAAAAAATGGAAATGAAGAAAAAAATCATCTGATTCATTTGTAAAAGACCTCAATGGCTACTGACTCAGTATATTGCAAAAAAAAGAAAAAAGAAATTGAATGGAAGGTGTCAAATTTATAAAACATATGCACATACACATGCATACATACA
>CM065734.1:49207928-49222928 GCA_033310375.1 Conus canariensis
GGGCTGTCATCACGTAGGCTGCTATCCACTCTCCATACTCTTTAAACTGTACTGCACGCAAGAGGATTAAGAAGACAATTTTGTACGACTGTTAGAAAATGGCTGTTTTTTGTTGTTGTTTATTTCTCTGTTTGTTTGCCTGTTTTTGTTTGACTTTGTTTTGTTGTTGTTGTTTGTTTTATTTTGTTTTTCGGTCCTTCTAATGTGAAGTTGGGAAACTTGGCCAAAGTGTTGTTCACCTTTCTTCTCCCCTCAGTGTTGACAGGCCTTTTGTTTCCTCCACCCAGAAGGCTGTCTTTTGATCCGCCTCTGTTGCTTTGTGTGTCTGTTTGCTTGTCTGTTCACGAGGTTACGAGAGGGGAAAAAATCTGACCCGATCGTGACGAAACTTGGTGGAAAGAGGGAATGTGGTCCGAGGACCGATCTGTGAAATTCGGGTGCGGATCCAGTTCAAAGAGTGGATCCAGGATCCGTTTGACCGTGGCAGAGGTCTGCGCTCTCCCGCGTGCCTTATTCATTGCATTGGTGAAACGAGGTCATGGAGAGAGAAACAGGCTGTGCATCTTGTTTCACACACACACACACACACACACACACACACACACACACACACACACACACACACACACGCTCACACGCTCACACACGCGCGCGTGCGCGCTCACGAGGGCGTGTACTATTAATGACGCTGGTGTATAAAATGGCACGTGTTGTATATTATTATGAGAAATGGTGAAGTATTGGTTTATTGAACTTTTTATTTTAAGAATTAACCAGTTTGCATGGTCTTTGCATCGGCATGATTTAGATCTACTTGTTGAGTAGTGTATGTGCGTTTGTGCGTGTATTGTGTGTGTGTGTGTGTGTGTGTGTGTGTGTGTGTGTGTGTGTGTGTGTGTGTGTGTATGTGTGTGCGCGCGCGCGCGTGCGTGTGAGCGTGCGTGCGAGTGTGTGTGTGTGTGTGTGCGCGCGCGCGCGTGTGCGTGCGTGTGTGTGTGTGTGCGAGTGTGTGTGCGCGTGTGTGAGAGAGAGCATGTGCATGCGTGCAGAAAAGTACTAGGCGGAAGAAAGGAAAGTGAAGAATGTTATGACATGCTGCATGCTTAATAAAGGACTAGTTCATTGAGACTGCATTTTTTAACACTAACCACTTTGCATGGCCTTCATGTGCATGGTTCTCTTGGTGTCTGTGCGTGCATGCGCATGATACTCTCCCCCCCCCCTCTCTCTCTCTCTCTCTCTCTCCGTGTGTGTGTGTGTGTGTGTGTGTGTGTGTGTGTGTGTGTGTGTGTGTCGTGTGCGTGCAGGTGACCATAAGTGTGTGCGCACGCAATAACGAAAATCAAAATACTCAAGTATTGATAGTGTAACATAGGCCCACTCAATAATACCGAAGTTGCAGTCATTTGTGAATTTGATGTACAATTCACAGGATTCGAAAAGTGTGATCTCTTCGCCTCTTTTAGGGTGAAGAAGTTGTTACAATGGAGACAAACTGGAGCGATTCATAACCAACACGTGAATGTGAAATATCAGAAAGTAATTTTTGTTCTCTTGTTTAACGTGTATAGACGCACTGATTTTTTTTTTTTATATTTTACATCAGATATAACAATGATAACAAGTAATGAAAGTCATCGTCATCATCATCATCATCATCATCATGTCCATCATCATCATCATGTCAACCATTGCTCTCAACTAAGAAAAAGAAACTTGTATTTCTCCCCTTCCTCACAGCTTGAGGGCTGCAGACTCAACTGAGTTAAGAATGATACTTTACAGTCCATTTCATTTTGGTATTTTAATTTAGTTTCACGCACCTTATCAGCGAACAAGAAACAAATGACGGAAGGTAGGGCTGAACCCACACATCTTGTCATTATATATCCTGATATCAAACAGGCCCGAGAGATACAGACACCTGCAGTGTTGGTCAGGACATTTGAGCAAGACTACCAGAGACTCCATCAAATGTGAGCCTAGAGAAACTCAACTCTCACTAACCTATAGGGATCGATCTGGACCGAAAAATCCCACAAATAAATGTCTTTAACTCAAAACAGTTTTTGAGATTTTTGCATTTTGCATGATTTTTTCGTGATTTTTCGTAACATTCTGCCCATTATTTCCAAAATAATATATATGTTTGTGATGAATGTGTCTATTTCGGGTTTTTTTTAGGCGATACATTGCTTCAGATAACAAAAATGTTGTTTTAAATACCATAATTCCGGGAAGAAAACCGTCGATCACCGGTGATCGAAATTCAAGGGAAAGAACTGAAGAGAAGGGGAAGTCAGTCCCAACACTGTGCACGAATGTCACCTCCACCTTGCAATTCACTTACATGTTAATTCTGGTATTTCAATTTCGTCTGTATAGTGTGTTTTTCTCCGTGATTGGTTGTACTGTCCGGTTAGACAAGAGCGCAGATGATGTATTTATTTGTGATTACGCTCCCCTGTCCCGGAGGAAAGTAATCACAAAACAAACACAACGTGTTTCGACCTGCTGATTTTCTTCAGGCAGGACAGACAACTCTGAAACACCGAAAAAACAACGAATCGCTCAGCTTTGGTCAATCGCAGGGTAGTGTGTTCTTGGTACACTAAGATCGCGGAGCGGGGCTAAAGAGAAAGAGAATACCAACAGGTCGAAATGCGTTGTGTCTGTTTTGTATTTTTTTTTTTTTTTTTTTTTTTTGTTTCCTTGGTACCCTTTGAAACTAACCTTTGACAGCTTCAGTCTGGCTGGAAGTGAGCTGCTTCGACTCACTCGCTGGATAAATGTTTTTATCCTTCAGTGACATTGATAGTGAGCTTTTCACAGCCCTCCCCTCCAACGCTCAACCCCACCCCACACCACCACCCATCTCCCCCTTCTCCTCCGGGCCCCTCTCAACTCCCCCTCGAATCGCTTCTCCCCCAACGTCCTCGTTTGTCGCCAAACTGCCTCACAAATCGTTTATGATGATTATTATTACACTCAAGAATGTACACATACACAGACGCGCTTGCGCACGCGCTCGGGCACACACACACACACACACACACACACACACACACACACACACACACACACACACACACACACTCTCTCTCTCTCTCTCTCTCTCTCTCTCTCTCCTCTCTCCCTCTCCCTCACACACACACACACACACACACACACACACACACACACGCGCGCGCGCGCGCGCGGCGCGCGCGCGCGCGCGCGTGCACCCCTACCCCACCACCACTCCCCCACCCCCACACACTATCGCACGCATGCATGCACTAAGCTTACACACACGCTCCCTGTGAATACGCACAAGGATCAACACAGTTGGCACAAGCACATACGATATCTCGATCGTGTTTTAATGGGATTTTCGGTTGTTGTTTTTAACTCTCTGAGGAAGAATATGACAAAGCTTTCATGTTTCCTTCAATGTGTCATTCTTCCTTTTCTCTGTGCCCTTCTAAATCTCACAACGGTTTCTCCTCTGGGTATGTTCATTGGGTTTTTTTTGGGTTTTTTTTTGTCATCTCTTTCTCTTGCTCAACAATACATTTTCCTCGTCAGATTCTGTTTTCTTGCATGTCTTGCGCTGTCCAAATTTTTGCTTCTCTCATGGTCATCAACATTATCATCATTGGCCTTTTTCAACGTCTTCCATGTCCCCTTCTCTCTTCTTTCTGTTATCATCATTATTCTTTTTCAACGTCTTCCATGTCCCCTTCTCTCTTCTTTCTGTTATCATCATTATTCTTTTTCAACGTCTTCCATGTCCACTTCTCTCTTCTTTCTGTTATCATCATTATTCTTTTTCAACGTCTTCCATGTCCCCTTCTCTCTTCTTTCTGTTATCATCATTATTCTTTTTCAACGTCTTCCATGTCCCCTTCTCTCTTCTTTCTGTTATCATCATTATTCTTTTTCAACGTCTTTCATATCACCTTCTCTTCTTTCTGGTACTCCAGGTCTTTCTTCTCCTCCATTTTCCCTCTTTGTCTGACTTTCTTCCCTCTCTCTCTCTCTCTCTCTCTCTCTCTCTCTCTCTCTCTCTCTCTCTCTCTCTCTCTGTCTCATTTTCACCTTCTAGGTCCTCTCAGTCTTGTCCCATCTCTGTCTCACTGTCTTCCACGTTCTACGCGTTCCCTTAGTGTCATACTTTCTTCTTTTTCTTCTCCCTTCTCTTCTTCACGTTCTTCCTCTCCATTCCCACCCCTCCCCCTCCTCCTCCTTCTCCTCCTCCTCCTTCTCCTCCTCCTCCTCCTCTTTTCTTCTCAGTTTCATTTTCCCCCCAGTCTGACCCCCTCTTCTCCCCCCTCTGCCCCTCTTTCTCCTCCCCCCTCTCCTTCCCCGTCTGCCCCTCTTTCTCCTCCCCCCTCTTCTTCCCCCTCTGCCTCTCTTTCTCCTCCCCCCTCTCCTTCCCCCACTGCCCCTCTTTCTCCTCCCCCCTCTTCTTCCCCCTCTGCCTCTCTTTCTCCTGCCCCCTCTCCTTCCCCCACTGCCCCTCTTTCTCTCCTCCCCCTCTTCTTCCCCCTCTGTCTCTCTTTCTCCTCCCCCCTCTTCTTCCCCCTCTGCCCCTCTTTCTCCTCACCCCTCTTCTTCCCCCTCTGCCTCTCTTTCTCCTCACCCCTCTTCTCCCCCCTCTGCCTCTCTTTCTCCTCACCCCTCTTCTTCCCCCCTGTCTCTCTTTCTCCTCACCCCTCTTCTTCCCCCTCTGCCTCTCTTTCTCCTCACCCCTCTTCTTCCCCCTCTGTCTCTCTTTCTCCTCACCCCTCTTCTTCCCCCTCTGCCTCTCTTTCTCCTCACCCCTCTTCTTCCCCCTCTGTCTCTCTTTCTCCTCCCCCCTCTCCTTCCCCTCTGCCTCTCTTTCTCCTCCCCCCTCTTCTTCCCCCTCTGCCCCTCTTTCTCTTCCCCCCTCTTCTTCCCCCTCTCCCGTCTGGCTGTGACTTTGCTCTCCTTTCTCGTGTTCTTCCCCGTCTGTGTCATGTTGGCTGTCCTCTTCCGCTTCGCCTCTCTCTGTCTCACCGTCTTCTCCTGTGCCGTCATCCCTTGAGTCGTCTTCATGGGATGGCGACGTTGTCTCCACTGCTTCTGTTGTTGCATCTTCTGCCGTTGCTGCTGTTGTACTTGACGTTGTTGTTGTTGTGTCTGGTGCTGGTACTTCTGGATCTGCAGCTGTTGTTGTTGTAGCTACTGTTGTTGTTGTTGTATCTGTCGATCTTGTTGTTGTATCTGGTAGCATTGTTGTTGTGTCTGGCGCTGTTGTTGTTGTTGTTGTATCTGCTACCATTGTTGTTGTATCAGGCGCTGTTGTTGTTGTATCAGCTACCATTGTTGTTGTCTCTGATCCCGGTGTTATTGTGTCTGTTACCACTGTGGTGCCTGGCGCTGTTGTTGTTGTTGTTGTTGTATCTACTCCCATTGTTGTAACGGGTGCTGTTGTTGTTGTATCTGATACCATGGTTGTAACTGGCGCTTTTGTTGTTGTATCTGCTACCATTGTTGTAATTGGTGCTGTTGTTGTTGTATCTACTCCCATGGGTGTAACTGGCGCTGTTGTTGTTGTTGTTGTTATATCTGATACCATTGTTGTTACTGGTGCTGTTGTTGTATCTGATACCATTGTTGTAACTGGTGCTGTTGTTGTTGTATCTGCGACCATGGTTGTAACTGGCGCTGTTGTTGTTGTATCTGATACCATTGTTGTCATTGGCGCTGTTGTTGTTGTTGTATCTGATACTATTGTTGTAACTGGTGCTGCTGTTGTTGTTGTTGTTGTTGTATCTACGACCATGGTTGTAACTGGCGCTTTTGTTGTTGTATCTGCTACCATGGTTGTAACTGGTGCTGCTGTTGTTGTATCTGATACGATTGTTGTAACTGGCGCTGTTGTTGTTGTATCTGATACCATTGTTGTCACTGCCGCTGTAGTTGTTGTATCTGATACCATGGTTGTAACTGGCGCTGTTGTCGTTGTATCTGATACCATTGTGGTCACTGCCGCTGTTGTTGTTGTATCTGATACCAGTGTTGTCACTGGCGCTGTTGTTGTTGTATCTGATAGCATTGTTGTCACTGCCGCTGTTGTTGTATCTGATACCATTGTGGTCACTGGCGCTGTTGTTGTTGTTGTATCTGTTACCATTGTTGTAACTGGTGCTGTTGTTGTTGTATCTGCTACCATGGTTGTAACTGGTGCTGTTGTTGTTGTATCTGCTACCATTGTTGTAACTGGTGCTGTTATTGTATCCGATACCATTGTTGTAACTGGCGCTGTTGTTGTTGTATTTGATACCATGGTTGTAACTGGTGCTGTTGTTGTTGTATCTGCTACCATTGTTGTAACTGGCGCTGTTGTCGTTGTATCTGATACCATGGTTGTAACTGGTGCTGTTTTTATTGTTGTTGTATCTGATACCATTGTTGTAACTGGTGCTGTTGTTGTTGTATCTGCTACCATTGTTGTAATTGGTGCTGTTGTTGTTGTATCTGCTACCATTGTTGTAACTGGTGCTGTTGTTGTTGTGTCTGCTACCATTGTTGTAACTGGCGCTGTTGTCGTTGTATCTGATACCATGGTTGTAACTGGTGCTGTTGTTATTGTTGTTGTATCTGATACCATGGTTGTAACTGGCGCTGTTGTTGTTGTATCTGATACCATTGTTGTAACTGGTGCTGTTGTTGTTGTATCTGCTACCATTGTTGTAACTGGTGCTGTTATTGTATCCGATACCATTGTTGTAACTGGCGCTGTTGTTGTTGTATCTGATACCATGGTTGTAACTGGCGCTGTTGTCGTTGTATCTGATACCATTACTGTCACTGCCGCTGTAGTTGTCGTATCTGCTACCATGGTTGTAACTGGCGCTGTTGTTGTTGTTGTATCTGCTACAATTGTTGTCACTGGCGCTGTTGTTGTTGTGTCTGCTACCGTGGTCGTAACTGGCGCTGTTGTTGTTGTATCTGCTACCATGGTTGTAACTGGCACTGTTGTTGTATCTGCGACCATTGTTGTCCTAATTGGCGCCGTTGTTGTTGTTGTATCGAGTGCTGTTGGTGCAGCTGGTGCAGTCGTAGTCGCTGAATCCGGTTCTACTGTCGCTGCTGCCTCTGGTGCTGCTGTCGCTGCTGCATCTGGTGCTGCTGTCACTGCTGCTGCTGTTGCTGCTGCATCTGATGCTGCTGTTGCTGCTGTATCTGATGCTGCTGCATCTGGTGCTGCTGTCGCTGCTGCACCTGGTGCTGCTGCATCTGGTGCTGCCGTCGCTGCTGCATCTGGTGCTGCTGCATCTGGTGCTGCTGTCGCTGCTGCACCTGGTGCTGCTGTCGCTGCTGCATCTGGTGCTGCTGTCACAGTTGCTTCCAGCCCTGCATCTGCCCGCTTCCCCAGCGCCCCAGACATCCCCGCTCCACTGTCAGGTAAACCCACCTGAAGCTGTCCTGGAAGCGCCCGTGCCGCTTTGAGACCTGGCAAAGAAGGCAGAACAGGAAAGGAAAGAACGGGTTATCGAGTATCACGTGCATCTACCAACAGCGTATCAGCATGAACAGGAACTGCTTTGAATCATGTGTGTACAGATCAAAATGCTTGCAAGTTTGGAAAGCCATGTGATGTGAGAGTATTGACAATATAACTGGATGCATTGAAAGGATGCCCCACAGCAACAGTGAGGAAGAGCTTATAGTGTGTGTGTGTGTGTGTGTGTGTGTGTGTGTGTGTGTGTGTGTGTGTGTGTGTGTGATTTTCAGTGTCATGGTAGCCCAGCCAACCACACTACGACCTGTCACCACAGGCAACAGAAAAAGCCAGTCAAAAATGATCTGTCAGAAGATCAAGGAAGACACAGCGGAAGAATCTGTCCGAGCAACGAGGAAGAAAGGGTGGAGCAAAGCAACCAAGCAACCAAGCAACCAACTAACCAATCAGCCAAGCAACCATCATCAACAACAACAACGAAAAACAGCAACCAAACGAACAACAAACAACACACACACACACACACACACACACACACACACACACACACACACACACACACACACACACACACCTGGAGATGCCAGTGGGACCTTGAGAAGTCCTTTCCTGTATTGCCAAACCAACTAGCTGTGAGTAATCATGCATCGTCCGTGCAAGCCTGCGCTGTGCTGACATAGGGTGCAGGCGCGCACAGGGCACTCCATGAAGACAACAAGAGACATAACTGCTCCCAGGTAGATGCCGCTGTGTGATGGCTTCTAGAGGCGACACAAGAGAACCTCCACGGAAGCGTCCCTATGGCGTATCAGTTACTATTTCATGACTACAGAGCTCACCGGCAAAAGATGCCATCATCAAACAAACTGCTGTGGGCATCTCGTAGCCCCACGTCCTGCTGCTTCGTGGACAGGTGAAGCCAGTACAACCCCAGACACAGCCAAACTCTCGCCACACGGTCTTACGTGCCCTAAGTGAATCCTGGGTTGCAATCCTTTCCGCTGTCAACAGGACTTTAACCTGTGTCGGCCGAAAGGCAGACAAGAAAAAGATACACCCAAAGGTGCCAGGGACACCCACAAAAGTCTGCGGGACAAACTGACCGGGAGCAGTCCTTCACCACCATTGGAAGCCTGCGTCGTGTTCACATAGAGTGCAGGCACGCACAGGGAATTCTATTATGACATCATCGGACATAACAGGTTAATTTGTCTGAGGATCGAGACTGAAGTTGCAAAATAATCTGTCTGAAAAGCAAAGAACAAGTGGCAGAATGATATGCGGAATGACCAATAAGTAACTGAATTTTGACAAAAGAAAAAAAAAAAAAAAGAAAAAAGTAAAAGTTGCAGGATTATCTGAGGAACGAACAAGAAGTGGCAGAATAACGCGAGGAATGAGGAAGAAGTAGCAGATGACATGTATACGAATGCAGGCACTTGCCTACACATTGTTCATGCCCATACAGGAGCATTGATGCACGACAACATAACGCATCGCACGGCTCCGCTCTAGACAGCACCAAATCACACCACGCGATTCCATAGTGCACATTTCCACTCACGTTTAGTCTATAAAAGTAGAATATGACACACAAGCACTTGCCCGTCTGCAAACATTAAAATTGACACACAAGCACTTACCCGTGTTTTCATCACCTGGTAAGACATACGCCAGACTTCCAGCCACCAGAATACTGAAGAGAAGTATGGAGCCCTGGCGGACAAAACATATCAGCTGACTGCATTCTATCGATGTTTCTTAGTGCTTGTAATATTGAAATTCCCTTTTATCCCAAGATTAAAAAAAAACAAACAAACAAACAAAAAAAAACAACAACAACAACAACAAAAAAACGCCGCAAGCGTGATCCCTGAAATCCCTGCTTAGACGTAATTCAAAGTGATGTATTATTTCACACGCACCGTTAAGACATTGAATCTCGTTTGTCCACTCACTGGAGACAAGGGAATTAAGACTTTTATTTCTTTTTCTGGAGTTTTTTTAACAGTCAAATTTGACTAAAGCTGCTAATGAACAGCTGCCTTGCACATTAATAAGCAACACGCCCATACCCTCCCCCCCCCCCCTTCCCACACACACACACACACACACACCGGACGATTACGTTGACCACATGAAAAAAATAGTGCTGCAGATTCACTGATCTGTGCTTCAGTGGGTTGTTACAACCTTGCTGTTTATCTTGATTTTTTTTTTTTTTTTATTCGGATAAATTTGTCAGGCAGCACGACTGGCCGAACCCAACTTTCTCTCGATTGGTAATCATCACGAGTTCACTTCACCTGTCGGTGTTCTGACTGTACAACAGGCTTTATGCTTTGTGAGGAACACTGTCTATC
Source organism: Conus canariensis (assembly GCA_033310375.1). Lineage (NCBI taxonomy): Eukaryota > Metazoa > Mollusca > Gastropoda > Neogastropoda > Conidae > Conus > Conus canariensis. Next base: position 49,217,766 of record CM065734.1, read on the forward strand.
ATTAAAACAAGATAGATGTCCCATGCTATATGATGTTCCGTCGTTTATGAACTTTTCAAATCGATAATCAAGTTTGTTCCTAGAGTTAAAGGTATTATGATTATTTCTTTAAAAAGGATCATAATCAAATCTGCTATTAAAACCTGTGAGCTCGAATCTTTTCCAGCATCTTTTCGTAGCATCTATCTTTATACATCCTGCCTAAGTCACCACTACCATCAGTAACTCTCTGACCACTACTTGTTTTACCATCGTCTTTCAAACCAATAATTGTCCGGCCTATCTGGAAAACAAATCTACTCTTGATGCTGAAAATCTTACAAATTAGGCCTACATATCTACTTCAGATCTTCCATTCTATGCAAAATCAATGGAAAAATTTGTTCTGGATCATCCTCATTCTAATAACCTTGTTTACCACTCTGACTATGCACTGAAGCTGCTCTTCTTAAAATCTGCAACGACTTGCTGACTGTCCTCGATAACAACAACTGATGTACGTTTCGCTCTACTAGACCTCTCTGCTGCCTTTGATACCATCGACCATTGAAGTCTTCTCTCCCGTTTGCATAATTATTTTGGTCTCCATGACACAGCTCTCCACTGCTTTCATCCCTACATCCCCGACCGTCATCAAGTTGTTTGTTCCAGCTCAACCCTGTTGCTGTATAATGTGCCTCAAGGTTCAGTCCTTGGGCCTGTACTTTTTAATCTATCCTCTCTTCGTCATTGTGAATCAACATTCTCTTTTCAATCACAGTATCTTCGATGACATTCAGATGAATGTTTCTGGACCTCTTTTTGATCTTCTGACAAAGACTGAAAGCACCCAACGAGAAGAAAACTGGAATGATGTTGCTTGCGCATAAAAAAGAACAAAACTTTGGGTCTGCGTGATAGTGAGGCACAGTACGGATATAGGTCAGGACTGGGCGATGAATAGGCCTATGTTCTGGTGAGTGCTGAGCCTTTATCTGACACAACGTGCAGCTTTGAGTGTAGTAAGCAGCCTCAACCTGTTGGCCTTACTCAGACAGGACAAGATCAAACAAACAACAGACTTAAAAAACACTGAGGGTAAAGTGCAAGTCAGCAAGTCTTCAGACGCCATGAAATTGACTTAACAAGGATTTTAGAAGGAAAGGGGTGGGAGGATGGGGGGTTGAGTGTGTGTAACAGGGAGGTGGAGGGGGGGGGAGGGAGAGAAGAGATAGTTTGAAAAAGACGTCAAAATTGTAAATGCTAAATCCTCCCCTTACAGGTATCGTGACCTTTGAGTGCATTTTGAACGTCCAGCATCAACTTTCGTGTGGAAAGATTAGCGTCAGAATTGAAGTGTCAGGGAAGGGGATGGCTGACGTCCAATTAATTGCTGTCAAAATCGACAACTAGCTCTGGGTGACGTTTCTAAAGGATACGTGATGATATGTCTGAAAGTGATTTTCGAAATTACATGGGTACATAAAAATGCCATTGAAGCATCTGCATGCAACACATGATCTGATGAATAATGCATTTATTTTTATATATAGGCTAAAAGCAACCACACCAGCCTTCTGAAGAAAGTGATCTGACCCCGATATAACATTAGAAGTGAAGAAACTTAAGCTGATTCAGATTGAAAGCTGGTTTCTCGGTTCAAATCAACACACTTGATTTAGACGACGTTTTGCGTCACACTAAAAGAACAAGCTTCGTGTTGGCAGACTCAGCAAGTGGCAGGCATTTCGAATATGAATTTGCTTCATACTGAATTGATTTTACCCAGTTCTCTAGGCCACTAACTTAACTAAGTTAAAACGATGTAGAGAGTGCACTTCAGTCGCTGAGAGGAAAGGGGGTTATTTCCCTTGGATAGGCAGCAGATCGATCGACCTCGAAGATGGAGCGAGCTGATGATAGAAGACATAGCAGCGTTCGTATTGGCCGATCGAGTTGAAGTCATTTGTATTGAAATGCAGTGATAATATAATTCTAGTGTAGGCCTACTTGGAAGACGTAAAACTTGGTCTGACAGACGCTTCCTTGTTTTTCGACTGAGTGTTCAATTGAAGCTCTAAAAGTAAATGACCATCAACGTCAGCGTGCAGTATTGATGTTTTCGTCTTCTTCTTGGCTTGGCTTCGCAGACGAAGATTATTGAGGGGATTGTCCACGTCGGTTGCAGGCGCGTTGATGGCTGCAAGATAGCTGCAAACCTCAACCATTTTATTCTCTCCGCACAATCCCATAGCGCTCTACTACAGGGTCTGTTTTGTCAGTAATTATCAATAACAATTCAGAGTAGTTATTCGTTTGGATGGTTGTCAGTCCAAACTTCCCCTTTGATGGGAAAGTCAAATCAGCTTGTCCGTTACAAACATAACAATGCCTACTTTGAACTTGTATTTCATTTGTTTGATTATATTTCATGTTATCCATTCGAGTTGTGAGTGTTTGGTCATCCTGATACTAATGTACACTCCCTCCCCCTCCTTCCCCCCCCCCCCCCCCCCCCCCTCCACTGGGTACTGCACATGGAAGACATAGATCTACTTCATAGCTGTGTTGAATACTCTTGTGAACAACAGAAAATCTCCTTAGATGCACAGTTAACAATAGGTGTATACCGTGACTGACAAAAGATATTTTGTAGTAAAACACACTGGGACACGATCGAGCTAGTTTTTACTCTTAGCGTTCGGGGAAAATGGTAGTCCTTTAATTGTGCGAAGAGTAGACGCACTGTTACGTCAAACGTATTGACTTATTCGTGCGTCATATAAATGCTAGTATTGAAAGAACGTTGGAATTTATTCACATTGACGTCATCTTGCTTGAATAGTCCGTCAAGCTTCAGGCTGAAGTCGCCATGAAAACTGGAACAATTTCAGAGAAAAAAAAAACAAGAAGGATGGTTGTTCTTGCTCCCATAATGAGACCAAAAGCCTGTTCTGGATTAAAAAAAAAAATCAAGGGATAATAAAGCCTGAATATTCATTGCAAACAGAGTCGGCCTTTCTTAGTTTATGGATCAAGCAAATAAATTAGGAAGTGGAACATTTGATCTAAAACGCAAGCAAGGATTACCATCGGTACTTTTTTTCTTCAACTTTTTTTATAAGGCAATAAAGTGACAAGTTTTCACTGGGCTTAATAAAATGCCAAGTTTTCATCAGGCGAAGTTTTCATCAGTTAACAAAGTGACAAGTTTTCATCAGGCAATAAAGTGACAAGTTTTCATCAGGCAATAAAGTGACAAGTTTTCATCAGGCAACGAAGTGACAAGTTTTCATCAGGCAACGAAGTGACAAGTTTTCATCAGGCAACGAAGTGACAAGTTTTCATCAGGCAACAAAATGCCAGGTTTTCATCATTCGATAAAGTACCATGTTCTCATCAGGCAACAAAGTGACAAGTTTCAGGCAATAAAAAGACAAGTTTTCATCAGGCGATAAAGTACCATGTTTTCTTCAGGCAGCAAAGTGATAAGTTTCAGGCAATAAAAAGACAAGTTTTCATCAGGCGATAAAATACCATGTTTTTATCAGGCAACAAAGTGACAAGTTTTCATCAAGCGATAAAGTACCATGTTTTCTTCAGGCAATAAAGTGACAAGTTTTCATCAGGCGATAAAGTACCATGTTTTTATCAGGCAATAAAGTGACAAGTTTTCATCAGGCGATAAAGTACCATGTTTTTATCAGGCAATAAAGTGACAAGTTTTCATCAGGCAATAAAGTGACAAGTTTTCATCAGGCAAATAAATTGCTAAAGTTTTCAGCGGCATCGGCAGCCTGATTTGTTTCATTACGATCTGTGTTTTGTTCCATTACGATCTGTGTGAATAAAACTAGTTAGGTATTGACAGAGATGTGGGACACTTGAATTTGGAGAATTGTAACACAAAATTGAAGCTGTGTGACTAGGACAATGGTGAAGCTATGGATTTCATGTTTCGGATGATATGTTTTTAGGGTTGAGTGTGTTCTTTGTTGAAATTTATCAGAAGAACATAGAGCGCACAGTCATTTTGAGAATCGTATATACATATATATATATATATATATATATATATATATAATTTTTTTTTTTTTTTTTTATCATACATAAATATTTGTGAACAGATCTGATGAACTGAAGATAGGTGCAGCGAAACAAACAGAGACTTGTCCATAAAAGTTTGATTTCGGATAATTGAAAAACAAAAAGGCTGACTAGCCAAGGTTGATTTATGTATTCAACATTTAAAGGAGTTTGCTAGGACACTGAGATCAAACGCTCATTCTGAATAAAGACCCACACATTCACCAGGAAATTGCATAATACATTTTTTTGCGTATCTTTGTGAAAGACATAGTTTCAGATACGTATATTCCATCTGAAAAGGGGGTTTTAAATGAGTCTTCTCACAGATGTAGGTAACAGACTTGAAACGTCTGAAATCTGAACAACAAACATCGATGGAGACATGTTAAAAACAATCAACCTTCCTTTTTTTCTGTATTCAGAACTGTCAGCTCAGTGCTGGTAGCAATGTATAAAATCATGCTTTTTGTGGCAGACCTACCCAGATTTTGTGTAAAAAATCGTTATTCATACAATTGCAAAAATGCTGTGTTCATTTTGTAGCTTGACCATTAATTTTATTCATCACTTGATAACAGGTTTTCAGCCTATCATCAACAGTTGTTTAGCCTAGTAATCTCGCGTCAAAGAGATGGTTGGAGTGAGTGGAAATCAGTTCTGAAAACAAAATGGCGACCAAACTTTCGATCAAATTATGTGCAGAACATTCGCACTTGAAATAAATGAGCTACTCCTTACCTCCCTTGAATTTTCTTTGCCAAAATACAAGCCGCTCCCTTGCTCGTCTGCTGCATGCTCCACTACGACTTGGAAAAGCTGCAATTTTCATTCAAAGTTACTGACAGCAAGTTAACATGTCATCTGACGTGAAAAAACGGGGTTCTTGACCTACAAAAACGAAAACCTCTACCAGGTAGGTTCGAGCAAGCGAAAAAGAGAACGCGATTAGAGTCGGCAAATCCGTCCGGCGCTGCTGAGAGTAAGAGAGATGATGTTAACCGGACCAGCCTTCTCTTTCGTGTGACAGTGGTGATTGTGTGGCCTTCACCAATGAACCAGTGGACACGCCCTGTTTGACAAGGTCAGAGCAAAAAC
>CM065734.1:49227928-49232928 GCA_033310375.1 Conus canariensis
GAAGCTCAAATTTATGTCAATCACCTCCAGCGAGAGGAATGGAATTCGCAAGCGGGTAAAAGTAAACGATCGAAATCTGTCCGACCCTCAAAGAGTTTTTACTTCATACCACTAATGGCTTTAAAGAAGTTTCAGTTTTGTGCCGCTGCACACAGGCCACTCCTTTTACTCCCACTCATGGTTTTCAAAAGGTAGATGAACCTTGTCGTACATTCCGTGTGATGTACCACTCATTATAAAACATGTTCTTACAGAATGCTTGGACTTCCGTGATGTCAGAGATAAACGCTTTACAGCAAACTCCAATGGAATTCTTCTTCAGAGATGTCCCATCTGACGTTATTTTTCAGTTTCTGAAAGAGATCGACGTTTTTCATTTCATCGAAGTTTGTACAGAAGACACCTATTTAAAGGAATTCCAGCGTGTTTTTAGAAAATCTGTTTTAATGAGGAGAATGTACGTGTGGGTTGTCTGTTTTCATTTGTTTGTTTGTTTTTGTGACATCTATATAGAGAATTGACTTGAACAAGGTGACAGCCGTGAAATGACCATTCGCGGTCGGCTGGGCAGTAACTACTGTGAAGTTAAGTGTTTGCATGGTTTATCATTTTGATTGTCAGAAAAAAAAGGAAACTGATATGCTTTGTTGGTGGGAATTGTACTACCGATATGTTTTAATCGTAAGGAAGAAGGGGACTTGCGTTTTTTGTTGGCAGATATGGTAGGACTGACACGCTTTGATCGTCAAAAAAGGGAACTAGTGTGTTTTGTTGGCAGGGATAGTAGGATTGACACCTTTCAATAGTAAGAAAGGAAACGTTGTTTTATGTTTGCAAGAATGGTGGAACTGACACATTTTGATAGTCATAAAAAAGGAGTTTGTGTGTTCGAGTTGTCAGGAATGGGGGAATTGACACATTGTTACAATCAAGAAGAAGGGAACTGGGACGATTTGATTTACTTGAATTGGAAGATTAATAAGAGTCGATAGTCAGGAAGAATGTGATTGGTGTCTTTGTTGGCCAGACTGTTGGGCGACACGTTTGTTTAGTGAAGTGAAAAAAAACAAAAGAAACTTTGCAGACTTTACCCCATTCCTATTTCCCTTCTTTATGAAAATCTGGACACTCTGCTACCTGCTATCACAAAACATTTTCAACAGTCCTCTCTTGATTCGTGAAGTCCCTGATGATTTCAGAATTGTAACTATGGAGCCTCTTTTGAAAAAAAAAAGTCGTAGCTTAATCCAAGTGAACTAAAAAAAAAAAAAAAAGTTCCTCCAGTCTCCCTTTCTTGTAATTTTTTTAAAAAATTAATTAATTTATTTTTTATTAACGACCTCCTTAGTGTCCACCAGTCAGCTTACCGATGACGACAATGTGTCTATTCTGCTTCTCTGAGATCTGTCTGCAGCTGTCGTCGCAATTGATCACGGAATTCTCCTTTCACGTCTAAGCACAAACTTTGGCATAGGCCAATGTGACGGTGCACTAAATCGGCTTAGATCGTATCTTTCATACAGATGTGTGTTCGTCCTTATTAATACGAAACGGTCTTCTGAAATGTCCATTGACTTTGGCATTCACCAGGGTTCTGCGCTAGGCCCAATAGGCCTACTTTCCGTATGTATACAAGTCCATTGACTTTGGCATTCACCAGGGTTCTGCGCTAGGCCCAATAGGCCTACTTTCCATATGTATACAACAGTCCATTGACTTTGGCATTCACCAGGGTTCTGCGCTAGGCCCAATAGGCCTACTTTCCATAATGTATACAACAGTCCTTTGACTTTGGCATTCACCAGGTTCTGCGCTAGGCCCAATACTTTCCATAATGTATACAACACCCGTGACCAGATCATCAAAAACCGTTCTTTTCATCTTTTCTTAGTGACGTATGTCGAACATTCTGACAGGTTAGATAACTGTTATGGTATCATCAAAAGACTTCAAGACTGTGTCTTCGATAAAAAAAAAAAAAAAAAAAGAAAAAAAAAGAAAGTGGATGTCTAATAATGATAGAGAGGCAGAGGGGGGAGGAGGGGGGGGGGAGAAAGAGGGGGAAGAAGAGGAGGATGGAGAAAAAGGGGCAGAGGGGGAAGTAGAGGGGGGAGGAGAAAGAGGGGGAGGAGAAGGAGGGGCAGAGGGGGGAGGAGAAAGAAGGGCAGAGGGGGAAGAAGAGGGGGGGGGGGAGAAGAGGGGGGAGGAGAAAGAGGGGCAGAGGGGGGAGGAGAAAGAGGGGGAAGAAGAGGGGGGAGGAGGCAGAGAGGGGAGAAGAGGGGGAGGAGAAAGAGAGGCGGAGGGGGGAGGAGAAAGAGGGGGAAGAAGAGGGGGGAGGAGAAAGAGAGGCAGAAGGAGAAGAGGGGGGGGGGAGAAAGAGAGACAGAGAGGGAAGAAGAGGGGGGAGGAGAAAGAGGGGGGAGGAGAAAGAGGGGGAAGAAGAGGGAAGAGGAGAAAGAGGGGGAAGAAGAGGGGGAGGAGAAAGAGGGGGGAGGAGGCAGAGAGGGGAGAAGAGGGGGGGAGGAGAAAGAGGGGGAAGAAGAGGGGGGAGGAGAAAGAGAGGCAGAAGGAGAAGAGGGGGGGGGAGAAAGAGAGACAGAGAGGGAAGAAGAGGGGGGAGGAGAAAGAGGGGGAGGAGAAAGAGGGGGAAGAAGAGGGGGGAGGAGAAAGAGGGGGAAGAAGAGGGGGAGGAGGCAGAGAGGGGAGAAGAGGGGGAGGAGAAAGAGAGGCGGAGGGGGAGGAGAAAGAGGGGGAAGAAGAGGGGGGAGGAGAAAGAGAGGCAGAAGGAGAAGAAGGGGGGGGGGGGGGGGGGAAGAAAGAGAGACAGAAGGGGAAGAAGAGGGGTGAGGAGAAAGAGAGACAGAGAGGGAAGAAGAGGGGTGAGGAGAAAGAGAGACAGAGGGGGAAGAAGAGGGGTGAGGAGTAAGAGAGACAGAGAGGGAAGAAGAGGGGTGAGGAGAAGAGAGACAGAGGGGGAAGAAGAGGAGGAGGAGAAAGAGAGGCAGAGAGGGGAAGAGGGGAGGAGAAGGAGGGAGACAGAGGGGGAAGAAGAGGGGGGAGGAGAGGAGAGAGAGAAGAGGGGGAGGAGAAAGAGGCAGAGGGAAGAGGGAGGAGAAGAGAGGCAGAGGGGGAGAAGAGGGGGGAGGAGAAAGGGAGAGGGGAAGAAGAGAGGGGGAGAAGAGAGCAGAGGGGAGGAGAAAGAGGGGAGAAGAGAGGGGAGAGAGAAGAGAGAAAGAGAGGGGAGAAGAGGGGAAGAGAAGAGAGGCAGAGGGGGAAGAAGGGGGGGAGAGGAAGAGAGGCAGAGGAGGAACAGGGAGAAGAAAGAGAGGCAGAGGGGGAGAAGAACAGGGAGAAGAAAGAGAGGCAGAGGGGGAGAAGAAAGAGAGGCAGAGGAGGAGAAGAACAGGCAGGAGAAAAGAGAGGCAGAGGGGGAGAAGAAAGAGAGGCAGAGGGGGAGAAGAAACAGGCAGGAGAAAGAGAGGCAGAGGGGGAGAAGAAAGAGAGAGGCAGAGGGGGGAGAAGAAAGAGAGGCAGAGGGGGAGAAGAAAGAGAGGCAGTGGAGGAGAAGAACAGGCAGAAGAAAGAGAGGCAGAGGAGGGAGAAGAAAGAGAGGCAGAGGGGGAGAAGAAAGAGAGGCAGAGGAGGAGAAGAACAAGCAGAAGGAAAGAGAGGCAGAGGAGGGAGAAGAAAGAGAGGCAGAGGGGGAGAAGAAAGAGAGGCAGAGGGGGAGAAGAACAGGCAGAAGAAAGAGAGGCAGAGGAGGGAGAAGAAAGAGAGGCAGAGGGGGAGATGAACAGGCAGAAGAAAGAGAGGCAGAGGAGGGAGAAGAAAGAGAGGCAGAGGGGGAGAAGAAAGAGAGAGAGCAGAGGGGGAGAAGAAAGAGAGGCAGAGGGGGGGGAGAAGAAAGAGAGGCAGAGGGGGGAGAAGAAAGAGAGGCAGAGGGGGGAGAAGAAAGAGAGGCAGAGGAGGGAGAAGAGAGGTAGAGAAGGGAGAAGAAAGAGAGGCAGAGGGGGAGAAGAAAGAGAGGCAGAGGAGGGAGAAGAAAGAGAGGCAGAGGGGGGAGAAGAAAGAGAGGCAGAGGGGGAGAAGAAAGAGAGGCAGAGGGGGGGAGAAAGAGAGGCAGAGGGGGAGAAGAAAGAGAGGCAGAGAGGGGAGAAGAAAGAGAGGCAGAGGGGGAGGAGAAAGAGAGGCAGAGGGGGGAGGAGGAGAGAGGGCAGAGGGGGAGAAGAAAGAGAGGCAGAGGGGGGAGAAGAGCAGGGAGGAAGAAAGAGAGGCAGAGGGGGGAGAAGAGCAGGGAGGAAGAAAGAGAGGCAGAGGGGGAGAAGAGCAGGGAGGAAGAAAGAGAGGCAGAGGGGGAGAAGAGCAGGGAGGAAGAAAGAGAGGCAGAGGGGGAGAAGAAAGAGAGGCAGAGGGGGAGAAGAAAGAGAGGCAGAGGGGGAGAAGAGCAGGGAGGAAGAAAGAGGGGCAGAGGGGGAAGAAGAGCAGGGAGGAAGAAAGAGAGGCAGAGGGGGAGAAGAAAGAGAGGCAGAGGGGGAGAAGAGCAGGGAGGAAGAAAGAGGGGCAGAGGGGGAAGAAGAGGGGGGAGGACAAAGAGAGGCAGCTATGAAGTCAAGTACGTGGACATCGTTAACGAGAGTAATCCCCAAGTATAGTGTGTGTGTGTGTGTGTGTGTGTGTGTGTGTGTGTGTGTGTGTGTGTGTGTGTGTGTGTGTGCCTGTGTGTGTGCACCCGCGCGCATGCGCGACTGTGTATGTGTACATGTATGAGTGTGATGATAATAATCATCATTAATGATGTGTGAGGCAGCTTGGCGACAAATGATGACTTTGGGGAAGAAGTGGTGCGAGGGGGTGTTAAGGGGGGGCCGGGAGGAGATGGGGGTGGGGGGGGGGGAGGGGGAGGGTTGAGCGTTGAAGGGGAAGGCTGTCAAAAGCTTACTATCAATGTCACTGAAGGATAAAAACGGCATTTATCCTGTGCGTGAGTCGAAGCAGCTTAC
>CM065734.1:49246824-49256824 GCA_033310375.1 Conus canariensis
TTGTTTACACTCGGTTGCTAACCACTGTCGCAAGTTCCAGAGTTCTTTCCCTTGATTTATAATTCCCATCGCCAGTCACGCGGCAGCGAGCTACAACGAATCCATAATGCCTGCTGTGGTTTAGCGACGTTTGGCTGGAGAAAGAACACAAATAATGGATCAGGAAATGGCTTTTCAATCAGCAGGGTGTTTTTTGCTGCCTCGACAAGAAAGCCGTAAATACTGGTTCCATGACATCAGCGACTTTATTTTATGGATCACAATTCGGGATTGTTGATGTGAAGGCTGTCTGGACGCTGAACCAGTTTGCTTTGCTACTCATCATGCTGCTGCATTTCTATGAGTTTGTCATTTCATTGCCATCAGTGACAGTTTGGAATCGTTTTTATTTATACAATACTTGTGCAATAATCACGATTCAGATTTTCAGTGACTATACTGTACAGGCCACAGTACGGTTCAATTCGATTTTCAAGGATGTTTGAAATCCACGTGGCTGTAATTTAGGTGTTTGAGCTAAAAATGTCTTCTCCATAAAAGCAAAAATCGCTTTTAAGGTGAAGGGATTTTTTTTTAAAGTTTACATTGGGAATTTTGGGAATTCCGGGTTAGTAGGTTGTGAAACTTTGGAAAAACGTTTGGTAGTTTTAAAACGAGTCTGTGCTACCAGCATCGTATCTTCATTGTCCTGTGATTGATTGACCATGTTGTTCTGTTTGTCCTTGTTGTTCAGGTTCTCCTCCTCCTCCTCACTCCTCTCTCCTCCTCCTCCTGCTTCTCCTCCTCCTCCTCCTCCTCCTCCTGCTTCTCCTCCTCCTCCCCCCATCCCCCTCCTCCTTCTCCTCCTCCTCCTCTCCTCCTCCCCCTTCATCTTCTTCTTCTCTCCTCCTCCTCCCCCATCCCCCCTCCTCTCCTCCTCCTCCTCCCCCTTCATCTTCTTCTCCTCCTCCTCCTCCCCCATCCCCCTCCTCCTTCTCCTCCTCCTCCTCCTCCAGCTTCTCCTCCTCCTCCTCCTCCTCCTCCTTCTCTTCTTCTTCTTTTCTCCTCCTCCTCCTCTCCTCCTCTTCCTCCTCCTCATCGTCTTTATATTTTCGTTCTCATGGTCGCTTTGTCAGCGCGTTACGCTCCCGTCTGTTTCTTCTTCAGGTTGTTTTTTTTTCTTTTTTTTCTTTTTACCGGTCGTCGTCCTAGCTGTTCTGTGGCTCCATGGTAGACTGGGCCATAAACAACAGGACTTGTCTTGACACCGCCGTTCTCCCCTTCTAGAAATACTCCCTCCCTCCCCTCCCCTCTCCCCTCTCTCCCTCTCTCCCTCACTTCCTCCTCTGTCTCGCGTTCGGGCTGAAATGGATGTGTTCCAAATAAGCAGGGTGATTCTGGGAGCAATGAATCAGTAAGAGATGCTACTTTTTTGGTGAGACGTAGTCGGATATTTCCCGTGGGGAAAAGCCGACCGAATTTCACATAGAGGACACCTGTTGCCAGAGTGCAATCCGGTATGATACACCGCCAGTTTTTACAAATGAGTACATCCGCAACACGGTGCCACGCTATCACGTGCAGCAGACCACACAAAAGTGCCACTCGTTATCGTATATTCAAGGCACCAAGCAACACCGACACAACACTAAACAACAGGGTAGAGTGCAGCATAGTATGCTGTAAGTAAAAACAGAAATAAAAAGGGAGAAAACAAAAACTCATGTGGCGTGGCAAATGAAAATAGCCCGGGTAGGTATGACTTTTTGTTTTTAATTTTACAAAAATTGCCTCACCCCCAAAGCAAATAAATACTGTACACTATTGAAAGTGACCATTTTGATCCTTGCAAGTACTTTCCCCTGAAAGAATCTTGAATTTTAAGATGTATGCTCTTTAATACTTCCGTCATCTGCTTTGTTGATCCTTGACCATCACTTCTTTGTGCTTCTTCGTAGTTTTTTTTCCCTGCAGCGAAAAAAAGTTTAGGGTTGGTGGCAAAATAGAGGTTCGGTCAGGTGACCGGAAAGAGATAATTTTATTTTTATCTTTGAATGCACCACAAGATCGCGTAATATAGAAAAGAATAGCACAACACGATAAAGTCACAACACAGCTTGTGATATTGCATACAGTATTGTGCAACAAAGCGTAAAACAATACAACACGATAGAATGCTTCACAGCCTTAAATAGTGCAGCAACACAGCAGCAGCACAGCACAGCACAGCACAGCACAGCACACACAGCACAACACAGCACAACACAACACAACACAACACAACACAACACGATAGAATGCTTCACAGCCTTAAATAGTGCAACACAACACAACCACAACAACACAACGCAACACGATAGAATGCGGCACAGCATACAATAGTGCAACACAACACAACACAACACGTAACGCAACGCAACGCAACGCAACGCAACGACAACACAACACAGCACAGCACAGCACACAACGCAACTTAAGGCAATACAACGCTAGGCAACACAACGCAACGCAACGCAACGCAACGCAGCACAGCACAGCACAACACACAACGCAACTCAAGGCAAGACAGCGCTGGGCAACGCAGCACAGCACAGCACAGCACAACACAGCACAGCACGCACGCCAGCACAGGCACAGCACAGCACAACACAGCACAATACAGCACAACATGCAACGCAACTCAAGGCACACAGCGCTAGGCAACACAACACAATACAACACAGCACAGACAGCACGACAGCACAGCACAACACAACACAACACAACACACACAATACAGCACAGCACAGCACAGCACAGCACAGCACAGCACAGCACAACAAGCAACGCAACTCAAGGCACACAGCGCTAGGCAACACAACACAATACAACACAGCACAGCACAGCACAGCACAACAAGCAACGCAACTCAAAGGCAAGACAGCGCTAGGCAACGCAAGACAGCAGATTTAACCAAAGAGATAAAGCGTTTTTCTCCCCAGAAATGAGAAGAGCGGGTTTCTGCCCAAGAATATAAAAACAATAAAACTAATAGCATTGTCAGCTGACGATTTGATTGGAGCCACAAAATTCCAGGGTGGAAACATCGATGGGAGGGGAGTTGCAGGCACGGTTGTGTGAAAGGGGGCGGAGGAGAACATTTTTGTTTTTCTTCCTCCTCAGTGAACTTTCCATTGTCATTTTCAACAATTTCAAGATGGGTGTACCAGCCCAGTATGACGTTTCACGTCTGTTAAACCTTGATTCCGCTGTCGGCAACAGGTCTGCCGTCATGTGGAAAGCACCAACATAGGTTCACTTCCGCGTGCTTTCTTTTACAAGGTGCGTGTACTTCCTCACTTACATGGCTACTTTTCTTTCTGTCTGTCTGTCTTTCTGTCGTTCTTTCTTTCTTTCTTTTCTTTTCTTGTCTTGTCTTTTCTCCTCCAATTCTGTTTCAAAAGTACTTTTGGCTTTTCAGTCATTGATCAGCTTCATTTCTTTGTCCTCACAATAGTAGTAGTAAGTAGTAGTAGTAGTAGTAGTAGTGTACTAGAATATATAATGATGTTCATAACAATATGTAATACTATCACCTATTGTTATGAATAGTGTATTTTCAGTATACTACTGTTGCTGGCTGCTGCTGCTGCTGCTACTACTACTACTACTACTACTACTACTACTACTACATACTACTACTACTACTACTACTACTGTCACCACCACCACCCCAAACCACCACCACTGTTGTCACTCTACTACTACCAAACTACATATATTAATACTACTACTTTTACTACTACTACCACCACCACCACCACACTAGTACTACTACTACTACTACCACCACACCATCACCACCACTACTTCTACTGCTAATGCTGCTATGCTGCTCCTGCTGCTGCTGCTGCTGCTGCAACTACTACTGCACTACTACTCCTACCACTACTATTACTATTACTACTACCGGTAACATCAGTACCGTAAGACATCACAGTTACTGGTAATTTTTGCGCTTCATATTAAATGCTGACAAACGTTTTCACAAACGAGTTACATGCATTCAATACGAGACAGGAGAGAGAGAGAGAGAGAGAGAGAGAGAGAGAGAGAGAGAGAGAGAGAGAGAGAGAGAGCATTGTTTACCTATAAAGTCCATATTCCCCTAGAAGGGGAGAAAAGAATACACCGGCTATACAGACAAACTAGCGATGTTTTTCTTGACTATAAGTGCAAACAGCACAAGACCTAATCATTCAATCAATACTCTTTCTACGGCTATTACTGTGATGCCATCTCGTGAAATTTCTTACCGCACGTACACAATACATTTGTCTGTGGAAGCAGTAATAAGATGTTACATGCGCTAGGCTTAAGATCATAAAAGAAAAGGGGTAGGGTGAAGGGACAGAGAGAGAGAGAGAGAGAGAGAGAGAGAGAGAGAGAGAGAGAGAGAGAAGAGAGAGAGAGATTTTCAAAATGGAGTCGGATTTAGCAAGAGTTCCATCTCCTCTCCAAGTGTCTCATTCCATAAGCTCAACGCGAAATTTCATAAATGTAATTTGTCATTTGCATTTTTCTGTAATGCCATTTTCCATTTTGTGGGATGCAAGTAGGCTTCGGCTGTCTGTCTGTCTGTCTGTCTGTCTGTCTGTCTTTTCTGCCTCTTCTCTCTCTCTCTCTCTCTCTTCTCTCTCTTCTTTCTCTCTCTCTCTCTCTCTCTCTCTCTCTCTCTCTCTCTCTCTCTCTCCTCTTCGTAGATTTCTGCATTATCGAAGATTTTCTTCTCTGTCTGTCGTTCTCTCTCTCTCTGCTCTCTCTCTCTCTCTGTCTCTCTCTCTCTTTCCTCTCTCTCCTCTCCTTCTCTCTCTCTCTCTCTCTTCTCTTCTCCACTCCGCCGCCTCACGCCACCCGCGCGTACGCTCTCCTCCCTCTCCTCTCGCTCTCTCTCGTCTCTCTCTCTCTCTCTCTCTCTCTCTCTCTCTCTCCTCTCTCTCTCTCTCTCTTCTTTCTCCTACTTTTCCTGTTCTTCCTAATCCTCCACCTGCCCGTCTTCTCCTCCTCTTCTTTTCACCTTATACTTCTTCTTCCTCTTCTTTTTCTTCTTCTTCTTTTCTTTTCTTCTTCTTCCTTCTTCTTCTTCTCTTACATCACTTCAAGGTTGTTGTTTTTTTGTCAGCTCCACCTGTTTCCTTTCCATTTCTCGTCTTATTCTAGGTAATTGATATTGTTGGCATTGTATGTGTGTGTGTGTGTGTGTGTGTGTGTGTGTGTGTGTGTGTGTGTGTGTGTGTGTGTGTGTGATAGTGTGCGTCATGTGTGTGTCTGTGTGTAAGTGAGTGTGTGTGGTGTGTGTATTTGTGTGTGTGTGTGTGTGTGTGTGTGTGTGTGTGTGTGTGTTGTGTGTGTGTGTGTGTGTGTGTGTATGTGTGTGTGTGTGTGTATGTGTGTGTAAGTGAGTGTGTGGGGGGGGGGGAGGGGGGCGTGTATGTGTGTGTGTGCGTGTATGTGTATGTGTTTGTGTGTGTTGTGTGTGTATGTGTGTGTGCGTGTGTGTGTGGTGTGTGAGAGAGAGAGACAGAGAGAGAGAGAGAGAGAGAGAGAGAGAGAGAGAGAGGAGTGTGTTGACTTATACCTGCTTCCTGATTTTTCTCCGCCTTCAGCTCTTAATACCTGGTCTTCTTCCTACTTTCGACTTTTCTTTGTTTTCCAATGAAGGGGGATGGGGTGGGATGGGGGAGGGGGAGCTAATGTGTGAAAACAAGTCGATTGCGTCCAGTTCAGACGGGGTCATTCATTCACGATGTGGCACAGGGTTTCGTCGTTTCTACACGTTCAGATCCATGTTTATAGCTGATTTTGCTGCATTATAAAATTTGTCACCGAACAAAATCATCTTCTCACGGCATTCGGTCTTTTAAGTGCACAAAGAGAGTCACAGGCCGTTTCCTGTTTATTTGTTGTTTCTTTGGGTTTGATATCGCTGTTGTTGTTTTTGTTGTTATTTTGCTAAACTGCATCGTCTGGTCATACGGGCGGTAGTGCAGATCGCACCTTTCAACATAATTATTTCAAATGAAGGGATTTTTTTTCTTTAAACGGAAGGATGAAACGATTGGAAGGCTGAGTTTCAATCACACACACACACACACACACACACACACACACACACACACACACACACACACACACACACTTTATGTGTCTGCTATTCATTGACTGTCCAGACTTTTGAGAAAAAAAAACCCAGTTCATATTATAACTGCAAATCAGTTGATCCATTTTTTTTAAACACCGTCATTGATTTTTGGCAACATTTTTGTTAACAGGGGTAAGTTACCTTCAAAAATCGAATTTTCGTTACTTTGGTAACATAGGTCTTTTCCTAAACACGTGGAATCGGATCGAAATACAACCCAAAAAAAAAAAAAACGGAAAAAAGAAAGAAAGTTTACGCATAGTTTTAGGAAATTCCACTCAATTTATCATGACTAGCGTACTTCTTTTTAATCGTGATGAAGTCGACTTTTTTCAGACGTTGAAACCGTTGTATTCCTAGTAAACGTTCACTTTTGGCTTATGAAAGTAAATCTTAATAAACGAGGCAGGGAACAGTAAATAGTAAATAACAAACAAGTATAATGACAGGCGCACAAGTCCAAACGACTGCTGCTTACGATACCAAATAGCCTGTCAGAAATGATAACACAGAGCACACACAACAAACAAGGAAGCATCCCCTAGACTATGTTCGTGTTATGACTTATATCCCAATGTTCTCATTTTACTCTTTCTATATAGGGATACGCGGATATACTTACTATGACCCAGTTTTGGCGTATCCCAATTCATACATTTAGCATAAGCTGGGATCAAAAACAAAACAAAACAAAACAAAAGCGCACGGTAACATCTTTTCTCACATGTTCAGCATGTGCGCTGTGTCAACTTTAATTCAAATTCAAATTCAGCGGTTTTTTTTTTTATCGCTTTTATTCATGAATAGGCTCCTCCCTTAATACGGGTGGGAGTTTCAAGGTGGAGACTCTGCTGCTTAGTCTCTTTTTCTTGGTTTTGATCCTCCCTCCTCTTCCCTCCAGATGATGTTAACTTGCATCGTCATCATTATCGTCTTCCGCCTCAAACTTCCGTCGTCTTCATATGACCATTTTTGACATCGTTTTCCTTCTTCTTCTGATCTCTCTACACTTCTGTCTTTCTTCGTTTAATGTCTTCTTCATCCACAATCTCTCCCCCCGCCCCCCCCCCTCCACACTCTCTCTCTCTCTCTCTCTCTCTCCTCTCTCTCTCTCTCTCTCTCTCTCTCTCTCTCTCTCACTCACCTTCCATTCTGCCTTCCATATATCTTCTTTTTTTTTCTTTCATCATTCTTCTTGTTAATGATGTTGGCCTTGTACCTTCTTCCTTCTGCTTTTGTATTTTGATTATTATTATCGTTATTCTATTTTCTTCTCCGCCTTCTTGCTGTTCTTCTCCCCCCCCCCCCCCCCCCCCCCATTTCGTTTCTTCCTTTCCTACCATCTGTCTGTCTGTCTTCTTTTTTTTTCTTTTTTCCTTCTTCTAAATGATTGAGTAGGCTTTGGGAGTGAGGGCAGAGGCCGTTGACCCAGAGTCTGGCTGTCGCTAAAGAGCTCACGCGGCAAATTAGCTTTGTTCGTGTGTCTACGCGTCTTACGACCAGCAATCAAACAAGGAAGAGGGAGGGGCAGGAGATGTAGAAGATTAGAACAAGGTAATGACGAGACGAGAGAGAAGAAGCAGAGAGGAGGAGGAGAGAGAAGATAGACGGGAGAAGGATGAGAGAGAGAGAGAGAGAGAGAGAGAGAGAGGAGAGAGAGAGAGAGAGAGAAGAGGAGCAGTCGGGCGTTGCTGGGTGAACCAGACAACGATGAATGCATTGACCATCTGGTATTGTGTGACTGCCCTGACCTGATGAAGCTCTCGCGCCGCACTGATGGACATCGAAAGGTGGGGGGGGGGGGGGGGGGAGGGAGTGAAGAAGGAAGGATGTGGTGCCATACGTACTCGTACACGCTGTCAGGCACAGAATGTGCTTTCCCAACCCTCTCCCTACCCCCACCCTACCCCATCCTTCGATTCATCGATAAAATCCTTTTTAAAAAAAACAAACAAATGAAATGGTGTGTGTGTGAGTGTGTGTGTTGTGTGTGTGTGTGTGTGTGTGTGTGTGTGTGTGTGTGTGTGTGTGTGTGCGTGCGTGCGTGCGTGCGTGCATGCGTGTGTATGTGTGTGTGCGTGCGTGCGTGCGTGTGTGTGTGTTTGTGTGTGTGTGTGTGTGTGTGTGTGTGTGTGTGTGTGTTCAGAGGAGGGGGTTCTGTTGTCCTTCCGTCCCTGTCTGTCCGTCTGTATGTATGTCTGTCTCTCACTCTCTGTCTGTCTGTCTGTCTGTCTGTCTGTCTGTCTGTCTCTCTCTCTCTCTCTCTCTCTCTCTCTCTCTCTCTCTCTCTCTCTCTCTCTCTCTCTCTCTGTGGTAGATGTGCTAATAATAGCAGCTTGTTTCAAGAAGAGAACAAATAATGTCCATGTCCTGTGTCTGTGCGCCGACCTGTGTAAATGTCAGAGTCTGTCGATCTCTCTCTGTCTCTCTCTCTGTCTCTCTGTCTCTGTCTCTGTCTGTCTCTCTCTCTCTCCTCTCTCCTCTCTCTCCTCTCTCTCTCTCTCTCTCTCTCTCATTCTTCCTTTTGTCTATCATTCTACATAGTTTTGTCAATTTTTAAATTTCTGTTTGTCTCAGTCTCTGTCTTTGTCTTTCTGTCTCTGTCTCTGTCTCTGTCTCTCTCTGTCTGTCTGTCTGTCTGTCTGTCTGTCTGTCTCTCTCTCTCTCTCTCTCTCTCTCTCTCTCTCTCTCTCTCTCTCTCTCTCTCTCTCTCTCTCTCTCTCCAGTGTTTACTTTCAAGATGTTTGAAAGTCTTTCCCGTTTCTGTATAAATCGGTATGTCTGAATCGCTCAGCAGATGCAGAAACGATCGCCTACAAAAGAGAAGCAATGACAATAGGCAGGTCCACACAAAGCGATAACTGAGGCATTTATCGATTTTTTTTGTTGGGGGGGGGGGGGGGGGGGAAGAGGGGCGTTCGATTCGATTTTTAGAAATATATTGTGTCCTATTCTAGTTATGAAAAATAGAATGGTAGAAAATATCTCTATATGCATCGGCAGTATAATGAGGAATAGGATGGACTTTACAAAAATTTTACTGAATAAATCAGCTGAGTTGTGAAACAGGGACACATATGTACAGTCTTGTTTCGTTTTCGCTAGTGATAAATAAGCCAGGGGTAGAAATATCAATTAAAGGCGGACGTTGTGTACTACGTACGTGTCGATTGTGCAGAATCCTTTACCATCTTTTAACGAAATTGTTTTGCATTTAGGTACAGTTGTAAGTTTAGGGAACAGTACAATGACTTGAAAACTTCAGCCATCAAATTGGCATTTGAGAGTCAATTTCGACAAGCTTAGCATCATGGCTTTTAGGAAAGGGGGTTATTAGTCAGCAAGCGGAAAATGGGTGTTGTAAGTGTTATTGAATCTTTTAATTTTGCATGTTTAGGTTTCGTAGGTGCCTGTAACGAACGAGCAAAGAAAAGTTTGGTAGGCTTTATAGGGGGGAAAATGAAAACAACGACAAAGCCGCTGTTAGTTTTCCTAGATCTCTTTGTCAACATTTTTATACCAGATTTAAGCCCATGGAAAGTGTGCGTGTGTGTGTGTGTGTGTGTGTGCGTGCGTGCGTGCGTGCTGCGTGCGTGCGTGCGTGCGTGCGTGTGTGTGTGTGTGTGTGTATGTGTGTGTGTGTGTGTGTGTGTGTGTGTGTGGAGGAGGGGCAAGGTCGGTGATTAGTTCGTTTTATGTGTAGAGGAGGGACTCATTTCATTTTCAATGTGTAGGAGGGGAAGGTCGATGATGTGCATTAAATGTGTGATAGGAAGGTCGATTTGTGTGTTATGTTTATAGAGGTTGATTTGTTTATTATGTTTATAGAGCAAGAAGGTC
>CM065734.1:49263914-49293914 GCA_033310375.1 Conus canariensis
CATATCTTCTTATTAACCCTTCTGGCAGCACTTCATCAACAGAGTAAAACGCAATAAAATCAACATACTTAATGAAAATAAAATCAAGCACTGTTAGTTTAGTATTGTCAACCATCACAGTGACTTTGTCAGATGATACAGAAGTGTTTATTTCATCTCCGTTTTTAGTAATAACAATAACAAGCCTAAGAGGCCCATCCAAGTTTTCAGACTTTATTTGTACGCCTCTGATTAACGTATGCTCTGGCAAACTAGGATCAGACTCCCTTGGAGTAATAAATAAGCGAAAAAGCATCGTCATTTTTCTAGGCAGTGATTCTAGTTTTGGGTTAAACTCTAAGCCGACGGTGTCACCCCCCACTTCGACTAAGGACTTCTTTCTCCGCAGCATATATTCAGAGCCCTGCTTAGTTATTTCAATCTGCTTTTTCTGTTGTGTTCCTGGGACTAGGCTAGCAAGAAGGCGTCCTTCATTCAAAGCTTTTCTAAAATTGTATTTCTTATCAAAGTATACATAGGGGCTTCGTAGTTCAAACTTTAAATTCCAGTTAATGTCAGGAAGCAACGCCCAGGCATTCTCTCGTTTATGAAGTTTGTATTCGTGTTTGCCAAAATCGTTTGCCCTTAGATTTCTTATCTCTTCCAGGGTAGGATATTGCTGCCGTTTTTTATCTTCAATTTCTATTCGTTTGTAAACGCCATCGTCGGTGTACTCAAATCCATAAACATTTCCTGCCACTCCTATTAGATCAAAGTCAGTTGTATCTGCTAGATCTTTTAGCTCTATTGCAACGCATTTAGGAGCTAACTCTGCTTTTGATTCTGGCCCTCGAGACATTTTTTTAATATAAACAATTTATTATTAAACAATCTGTAATAAATAATCTATAGTAAACAATCTATAATAAACACTCTATAATAAGCAATCTATAATAAGCAAACGTATTGAACTGGCGGGTCAGTCCGTAAGCATAGTTTAGCGTGCTTAGATTTTTCTAGCTGCTCTTTTATTTTTTTTAGTTCATCCTTGTCCCTGATTATATAATTTTCACTTAAACATTCTTCAAAACTATCCTTGTCCTTAGTATAGAATAAGATGACTGATTTTAACTGCGATCTAAAGTCTTTTAAGACAGCATTGTATTTCTGAGTTAAGAGCCAAACAGAAACTAATGCGTGTCTTCCGCTAAAGGCTAGCTTAGACAGGGTCCTTCTTTTTTTAACAATGTCTTGTTCGGCTGAACAGTCATCAATAATAAACAGCGTTTCAGTTCCCTCAAATAGCCTATAGTAATGTTCTAAACAGTCGCTTAGCTTGTCAGTAGGATCAACTAAAATATATATTATCGTCTGTCCAAACAAACTGCCTTTCTTTATAAGACTTATTGTGCTTAATGGTTGTGCAGAATATAACAATGTACTCGTAATGAAATCTGTAGATTGTTTGTAACAAATCAAGCACGAAGACAGTTTTCCCACACCCAGTAATCCCACAAATAAGCGAACAGTGCGGGTCTTTGGGCAAAAAGTTCAAACTATCCATCTGTTTTAATGGGCTATTTCTTTCAGTCTATTTTCTTCAATGTTCAGCTGGGCGTCATAAACCACAAAAACGTGCATTTGTATCTGGCCATTCTCCTCCTCTTCCTTATTAATCTGTATGAGTATGCCATCTGACCCTACCCTTCTTCCACTCCTGTGCAGTCTGTTGTCATACGTGGATCTAAAATCCAGCCATAGTCCATATTTGTCTGTTAGATAATCTTCGAGTCTTACATCGTGAAGGTGAAGTTTTTTACACACATGATCGGCTATGGGACTTGTCTGTCTGCCTCCAGCAAACATTTTTCTTATTTCATCAAAGTGTTGGTCGGGTAAAAGTCCAGCTGAATACAACTGAAAAGGCTTGCCATCTACTGTGCAAGACAACTGCTCAATTTTTGGGTTGTAAAACACCTCAGATTCCCTCTTAAAAGGAGCTGAGGGTTCAGTAAATAGCAAGAGAACCCCCTTTAGGGACCTTAAAGAATTGCTTATAGCTATTTCCCAGACAGTGTCTTGCTTGTTTTTAATCGCTAGACTGTGGTGTAAAACTCTTTCAAAGTAAACAACCGCCCTACTTTTATACTGATTTAAGATTATTCTAGCTAGTTCAGGGTTAGTAACAACGTCAAAATTAAGAGAGATGTTACTAACAGTGTATTTGGCTAAGGGATCATCTGATAGAATAACAGACCCGCTGTCATTGAATGTCAGTTCGTAAGTAAGTTTGTCTCTTAGTGCGCCTTGGTAATATGGTTGATGGGTTTTTAACAGTTCAAAATCTAGAGGGATGCAAAATCTGTTCTTAAATGCTCGCGCTATTGCCTGGTCTCCCTCGTCTTCCTTTGCATCTGCAGCATTAAGCCTGTGCTTAAGACCGTTTGGGCTCTGGATCCCCTGAAAGATTTTGTCTTTTCTTTCTGTTCTAGGCAGCCATAGATCAGAATAGAGATTAAAAATGTCTGCGCTACTCAGTGAGAAGACTTCTCTACCCTCCAGTTTAATTACCATATTTTTAATGATGGCCCTGCCCAGGTTAGCAACGACAGTAGCATTAGGATCCGCCGACTCAATGTCTATTTTGAATGACAGCCTGGCAGTGCCCGGCATTATAACATCGTCAGGCCCAAGGTCACTAAATCTTACTGTTAATATTTCATTGGGCTCAATTGTTGATGGATTATTTACAACGCGTACAGTCTGTCTTATGCCTTTTATGCCGTGGGGTTCCTTCGCTTTTCTGAATGGATCAAGGTCGCAGCCGTATGGGTTCATTTTTTATAAAACAAAAAATAATAAATATATAAATATGGCTGAAGGCGGCGATTATGACGCGAGGAAGATGATGAAACAGAATCGGGTCCTTCATTGCAAGATGAACTTGAAGAAGCACGTTCTTTAATCCCTTCATTAGAAGAAACACCTCCTGGAGTTATTACAGCTCGTGCAGAACTATTAACAAATAAAATTAACTCATTCTATAGAAGCATAGGACTAGAGCCGCCAGAAGGCCACAGTGCTTTTGATTTTAAGATGGATAAAAATAATCATCTGTATGTAAGGACTAGTAAAGGCCTTGTACGACTTACTACAAAACCAGACCCGACCAAGTTTTTAAGCAAGAGCACAATTCTTAGAGATCTCCCTGTTGCCGACCGAAGGCGATTAAACGTTATTAAAGATTTAAGGCCTGAGGCTGTTAGTGCTTTACAGAACTTGGGGCAAAGGCTGCCAACACGATCTGAAATAGAAATGATCTCTATTCAAGAATTAAGTCAAAGAACAGATGAGGCAATAGCAGAAATTGAGACGAGTTTTAATGAGGAGACGCAGTTAAAAACAATTGTCGGTTCGCCTAGTCAAAGAGAACGTGAGCTGAGTCCTGAAGAAGAAGCAGCTTTACAAACAATTGATGATCCTCCATTGCCTGAGAGTGTACACAGGAATCTTAAAGCTGCTATACGTGAACTCAGGGGCCTTGATGATGCTCTACGGAGAATAAATGGCGAGCTAAAACACAACTTGTCAAAACTTGGTGAGTTAGAGAGAGAGATAAGAGAAGAAAAAAATAAACTGGCTGATGCAGATGATAACAATTTAGGAGCAGAAGAAAAGGCTAGAATACAGGCGAAAATACAGGAGTTAATGTTACTAAAGGCAGCCAGGTTAGAAACGCTGTCTACTAACAGAGAACAAATAGCATCACAAACAAACAGAATCAGAGAAACTATAAACAGACTCCTTCATGAAAATACTACGTTAGCAGAAAGAATAAGGACTCTGTTCAGAGAGCAGGGGATTACAATAGTTAGTATATTGACAGCTGTTGGGTTTGCTATCTCTACACTGGTTTATGCATTAACTGGCAGTGCGCCAACAGGGCCAGTAGCGCCTCCAACGCCTCAGCCCGGTAAAAGTTGGATTAGAAAACAATTGCGCCATCTAGCAAACTTATTAAAGAAGTTATCTGTCAAAGCGCTTGATGCTCTGCCTGGCATAATAGGCAGTGTTGTTAGTTGGGTTTTGTCTACCATAGGCAAAGTGGCTGGTTATATGGCCGACCATCTGTGGACGTTAGGAGTGCTGGCTGCTGGTTTAATTTTTAGTGAAATAAAGTATGGCTAATCCAGTAAAAGTTAAAAACACAACAAGGGCTGTCTTTTCACTAGTGTGTCTGTCGGGGTGAGGCACATCAACGGGCGGGGGGTCGCTTTCTGGGCTGCTTATAACTGGCGGGGGGTCGCTTTCTGCAGGTTCTGGGCTAGATACTTTTTTTAAAATGGCTGGCGCGGGCCTTGTGTTTAAACCTTGATTGTGTCCTAAGTTTTGATCGTCTCCGGCTATGAGGATTTCATTATTATAATTCTGTATCATGCCAATCTGTAGTCTAATGTCAGAAGGCAGCATGTATAATCCATGACCCACAACAAAGTCAACCTTTGACCTAGCATGTGAAGAACGTTTTGGTACCTTTGTATGCTGGAAGGCAAATCAACAGCAGAGTTAATAGCATCTTCTAAATTGGCTAGAAATTGTTTTCTGGCGTCAAAACCTGTAGATTGATCCACTATGCTAGACTTGGTCTGTGCTTGCGCTCCTAAAAGGCACCAAACGTACGTACGTATGGAGTCATTAAGTCTTTGCACTCCTGGCATTGTTAGGCCTTTACTTTCATCTAAGATAAATGTTGCCCAAGCATTGGGGTGTTTTTGTTCTATTGATCCCAATCTAACTTGGGAGTTTGGCTTAAAAGAGGTGTGGCCGGGCCAGTAGTCAAAATTATATTCTCTACGCTGGCCCCACAAATACAATGTGCCCAATCTGTGATTGCGGTCTAACTTTTGTCTAAAGTTATTTGAAGGGTTAATGTTAAATTCCTTGCAGATTCTTTCATATGCATTCTTGTCCATTGGGCTGTTGAATGGATTAAACGCGTTGTCGTTGGGGAGGGGTACTTGTAGTTCAGTTAGTATGCGCCTATACTGGTAATAAACATGAAAGTTATATACTGACCTTACTAAGAGGTTGGGGTGGTATAAATGGTTTGCATATGAAACACCGCAGCCAGTAGTTGAGCAGTAAATGGCAAAATTTAACTGATTCTGGTAAAAAGCCATAGGGTTGGATGACCATGCTGATGGCACTCTATCACTCTTTATTGGAGGATTTAAATATCTAGTTAGTGGGTTTACAAGTCTGACTTGGAAGCCATATGATTCATCCACTGCGATGGTTAGGTTACTAAAGTCCAAAGATTTGGGCTCATAAACCCCCCCTACGTCGTAAGTGGCACTTTCATTATATTTAAAAGGTTCCATTTTTAAATAGATTTTTTAAAAAAAGGATTTAAAAAGGATGCACATTTATATAACTAAACAAAACACAAGTGTGTTCTTAAAGTATCCAATTGACAATAGGCGCGGTGATAGTAGGGTTGCTCTTAGAGAAATTGGTTTTAAAGTTAAGTGGTTTAATATATCTGAAGAAGCTCAGAATAACTGGATTAATATTAGTAACGAAGGGGGCAATCAAATAACTCATGAAAAAATACCAGAAGGTTATTACAACTTTTGTTCTTTAAAAGAAGTACTTATCGAATTAGGCATATTGCTGAAAATTAACGAAGCAAACCTCAGAATTACTGTGCATTTTCCACCAGAAGAAAGAAGAGAATACACTTTTCCTAAAGGCCTTGCTAGAATCTTGGGCTTCCACAGTACTAGCAGATCTTATAAATTTAGTACAAGAGAAGACATCTATCAATTTGAAAGCAATGAACCATCTGATTTTCTCGTGAACCCAATGTTGTATGTCCATTTACAAGAGTTAAAAACAGATACTAATTTATTTGATGGCCATCCATCTACAGTTCTAAGAGTACTACCATCAATTAAGGCGGGGTTTTGCGATTATCAGTTAAGCACATTTGGTGAAAACAGTCGGTTTAAGGAATTAGTTGGGGGATCTATAAATTCAGTGTGTGTAAAAATAACTAACCAAGATGGAAGGCCAGTTGTTTGTTCTGATTTATTAGTAGTGCTTGAGGTAGAAGAGCGTACTAGAACAATAGTAAGGGCTCAATCCCGCGGGCGTTAATCAGAGAGACTGTTAATATGCGGGCCTCTAAATTGCTCATCTTTGTTTTTGCACGAAGACCCCATTTTAAAGTAACAATTACGCCAATTTTTGGAGGTTTTGCATTTTAATTTTGATTGTAAGAAAGGTGTTAATTTTGACAAAAAGTAGCATGAGATGGGCGAGATTTGTTTGTGAAAAAGGGGGGTTTCGGGCAAAATAAGATGGTGAGTTAGAGCCCGCATATTAACAGTCTCTAGGAAGCCAGTGAAGTTGTGACAGAAGAGGGGAGATGTGGTCAGTCTTTTTCTTCTTGAGTACAAGGCGTGCGGCATTGTTTTGAATGCGTTGTAGGGTGTGGATAGAGGATTCATTGACACCAGAAAGGAGTGAGTTGCAGTAGTCGATACGAGACATAATGAAACAGAGGACAAGTTTGACAGTTGCTTCGGTAGAAAGATGTTTTCTGATCAGGCTGATGCGACGAAGGTGGCAGTAGCAAGATTTGGCAGTTTGGGTCACAACGTTCTGCATGGAAAGTGTAGAATCAAGGTGGACACCCAGATTCTTGGAGGAGTCGGAAATTGGAATGGATGTGTTGCATAGCTGAAGAGAAAGAGAGGGGGGGGGGGGGGGGGGCAGTTGAGAGAGCTTTTGACGTGTGCTGATCAGTTTGTCACTTTGTAGATCTAAATAAAACATATGAAAAACTTCTGTCACAACTTCACTGGCTTCCTGCATCAAAACGCATACACAATAAACTTGACACCATTTGTAGATATTTTCATATGTTTTATTTCATTTTCGTTTCTTGTTCCATCTGCTTTCTTTGCTAGGAAGGCTAAATAAAGAAAAAGCACGATAGAGACTGATAATATGCGGGCTCTAACCAACATCTTATTTTGCCCGAAAACCCCCCTTTTCACAAACAATCCCGTCCATCTTATGCTACTTTTTGCCAAAACTAGCACCTTTCTACAACCAAAATTAACATGCAACCCCCCCCCCAAAAAATTGACGTAATCGTTATTTTAAAATGGGGTCTTCGTGCAAAACAAAGATGGTGATTTAGAGGCCCGCATATTATCAGTCTCTCTCCATAGCATAAAAATCTAATGGTTTACAGTACGCTCTTCTACTTCCAGAACCACTAAAAAATCAGAACAAACAACCGGCCTTCCATCTTGGTTAGTTATTTTTACACATACTGAATTTATAGGCCCTTCAACTAATTCTTTAAATTGACTGTCTTCACCAAATGTGCTTAACTGATAATCGCAAAACCCCGCCTTAATTGATGGCAGTACTCCTAGAACTGTAGATGGATTGCCATCAAATAAATTAGTGTTTGTTTTTAACTCTCGTAAATGGACATACAACATCGGGTTAACGAGAAAATCACATGGTTCATTACCTTCAAACTGATAGATGTTTTCTCTTGTACTAAATTTATAAGATCTGCTAGTACTGTGGAAACCCAAGATTCTAGCAAGGCCTTTAGGAAAAGTGTATTCTCTTTTTTCTTCTAGTGGAAAATGCATAGTAATTCTGAGGTTTGCTTCGTTAATTTTTAGCAATATGCCTAATTCGTTAAATACTTCTTTTAAAGAACAAAAGCTGTAATAGCCTTCTGGTATTTTTTCATGAGTTATTTGATTGCCCTCTTCATTACTAATATTAATCCAGTTATTCTGAGCTTCTTCAGATATATTAAACCACTTAACTTTAAAACCAATTTTTCTAAGAGCAACCCTACTATTACCGCTCCTATTGTTAATTGGATACTTTAAGAACACACTTGTGTTTTGTTTAGTTATATAAATGTACATCCTTTTAAATCCTTTTTTAAAAAACTATTTAAAAATGGAACCTTTTAAATATAATGAAAGTGCCGCTTACGACGTAGGAGGGGTTTATGAGCCCAAATCTTTGGACTTTAGTAACCTAACCATCGCAGTGGATGAATCATATGGCTTTCTAGTCAGACTTGTAAACCCACTAACTAGATATTTAAATCCTCCAATAAAGAGTGATAGAGTACCATCAGCATGGTCATCCAACCCTATGGCTTTTTACCAGAATCAGTTAAATTTTGCCATTTACTGCTCAACTACTGGCTGCGGTGTTTCATATGCAAACCATTTATACCACCCCAATCTCTTAGTAAGGTCAGTATATAACTTTCATGTTTATTATCAGTATAGACGCATACTAACTGAACTACAAGTACCCCTCCCCAACGACAACGCGTTTAATTCATTTAACAGCCCAATGGACAAGAATGCATATGAAAGAATCTGCAAGGAATTTAACATTAACCCTTCAAATAACTTTAGACAAAAGTTAGACCGCAATCACGGGTTGGGCACATTGTATTTGTGGGGCCAGCGTAGAGAATATAATTTTGACTACTGGCCCGGCCACACCTCTTTTAAGCCAAACTCCCAAGTTAGATTGGGATCAATAGAACAAAAACACCCCAATGCTTGGGCAACATTTATCTTAGATGAAAGTAAAGGCCTAACAATGCCAGGAGTGCAAAGACTTAATGACTCCATACGCACGTACGTTTGGTGCCTTTTAGGAGCGCAAGCACAGACCAAGTCTAGCATAGTGGATCAATCTACAGGCTTTGACGCCAGAAAACAGTTTCTAGCCAATTTAGAAGATGCTATTAACTCTGCCGTTGATTTGCCTTCCAGCATACAAAGGTACCAAAACGTTCTTTCACATGCTAGGTCAAAGGTTGACTTTGTTGTGGGTCATGGGTTATACATGCTGCCTTCTGACCTTAGACTACAGATTGGCATGATACAGAATTATAATAATGAAATCCTCATAGCCGGAGACGATCAAAACTTAGGACACAATCAAGGCTTAAACACAAGGCCCGCGCCAGCCATTTTTAAAAAAGTATCTAGCCCAGAACCTGCAGAAAGCGACCCACTGCCACCAGTTATAAGCAGCCCACAGCCAGAAAGCGGTCCGCCTGTTGATGTACCTCACCCCGACAGACACACTAGTGAAAAGACAGCCCTTGTTGTGTTTTTAACTTTTACTGGACTGGCTATACTTTATTTCACTAAAAATTAAACCAGCAGCCAGCACTCCTAACGTCCACAGATGGTCAGCCATATAACCAGCCACTTTGCCTATGGTAGACAAAACCCAACTAACAACACTGCCTATTATGCCAGGCAGAGCATCAAGCGCTTTGACAGCTAACTTCTTTAATAGGTTTGCTAGATGGTGCAGTTGTTTTCTAATCCAACTTTTACCGGGCTGAGGCGTTGGAGGAGCTACTGGCCCTGCTGGCGCACTGCCAGTTAATGCATAAACCAGTGTAGAGATAGCAAACCCAACGGCTGTTAATATACTAACTATTGTAATCCCCTGCTCTCTGAACAGAGTCCCTATTCTTTCTGCTAGCGTAGTATTTTCATAAATCATTTTGTCTATAGTTTCTCTGATTCTGCTTATTTGGGTTGCTATTTTTTCTCTGTTAATATACAACGCTGATAACCTGTTTGCCTTAGTATCATTAAATCCTGTATTTTCGCCTGTATTCTAGCCTTTTCTTCTTGTCCTAAATTGTTATCATCTGCATCAGCCAGTTTATTTTTTTCTTCTTCTATCTCTCTCTCTAGTATATTAAATTTTGCCAAGTTGTTTTTTGTTCACGCAGAGCAGCTCTAATATCCCTGAGTTCACTCGTAGACAATGGAGGATCATCAATTGATTTTAAAGCTGTTTCTTCTTCAGGACTCAGCTCACCTTCTCTTTGCCTAGGCAATTGAGAACCGCCAATTGTTTCTTCATTAAAACTCGTCTCAATTTCTGTTATTGCTTCATCCGCTCTTGAACCTAAATCCTGAAGAGAGACGGTTTCTATTTCAGATCGTGTTGGCAACGTCCGCCCCAAGTTCTGTAAAAGTCTAACAGCATCAGATCTTAGATTTGTAATGTTTAATCGTTCTGCATCAGCAGCAGGGAGTCTTTGTTTAATTGTACTTAGACTTAAAAACCTATTTGGGTTTTGCAATGAAGTAACTCTTACACGGTCCACTTTAGTTTTTATATACAAATGGCCGCCATCTTCTTCAAAATCGTTAAGATCGAGCACGGCTGGCAGCTCTTGTCCTTTACTTTCATAAAATGATTCAATTCGTTGTCGCAATAGTTCTTGACGCTGTCTATGGAGTGAAGAGCCTACTCCTAAAAGTTCTTGACGAGCACTAAGGAGTGAAGAACCTACATCTTGAGGCCGTCTAGGGAGTAAAGAACTCGCTTCTGCTCCTTCAAGTTCTTCTTGCAATGAAGGACTCGGCTCTCTTTCTTCATCTTCTTCTTCAATAGGATCAATCGCGTCAAAATCTTCATCAGCCATATTTATATATTTATTATTTTTTGTTTTATAAAAAATGAACCCATACGGCTGCGACCTCGATCCATTCAGAAAAGCGAAGGAGCCCCATGGTATAAAAGGCATAAGACAGACTGTGCGCGTTGTAAATAATCCATCAACAATTGAGCCCAATGAAATGTTAACAGTAAGATTTAGTGACCTCGGGGCTGACGATGTTATAATGCCAGGCACTGCCAGGTTGTCATTCAAAATAGATATTGAGTCGGCGGATCCTAATGCTACTGTTGTTGCTAACCTGGGCAGGGCAATCATTAAAAATATGGTAATTAAACTGGAAGGTAGAGAAGTCTTCTCACTGAGCAGCGCAGACATTTTTAATCTCTATTCTGATCTATGGCTGCCTAGAACAGAAAGAAAAGACAAAATCTTTCAGGGGATCCAGAGCCCAAACGGTCTTAAGCACAGGCTTAATGCTGCAGATGCAAAGGAAGACGAGGGAGACCAGGCAATAGCGCGAGCATTTAAGAACAGATTTTGCATCCCTCTAGATTTTGAACTGTTAAAAACCCATCAGCCATATTACCAAGGCGCACTAAGAGACAAACTTACTTACGAACTGACATTCAATGACAGCGGGTCTGTTATTTTATCAGATGACCCTCAAGCCAAATACACCGTTAGTAACATCTCTCTTAATTTTGATGTTGTTACTAACCCTGAACTGGCTAGAATAATCTTAAACCAGTATAAAAGTAGGGCGGTTGTTTACTTTGAAAGAGTTTTACACCACAGTCTAGCGATTAAAAACAAGCAAGACACCGTCTGGGAAATAGCTATAAGCAATTCTTTAAGGTCCCTAAAGGGGGTTCTCTTGCTATTTACTAAACCCTCAGCTCCTTTTAAGAGGGAATCTGAGGTGTTTTACAACCCAAAAATTGAGCAGTTGTCTTGCACAGTAGATGGCAAGCCTTTTCAGTTGTATTCAGCCGGGCGTTTACCCGACCAACACTTTGATGAAATAAGAAAGTTATTCGCTGGAGGCAGACAGACAAGCCCCACAGCCGATCATGTGTGTAAAAAACTTCACCTTCACGATGTAAGACTCAAAGATTATCTAACAGACAAATATGGACTATGGCTGGATTTTAGATCTACGTATGACAACAGACTGCACGGGAGTGGAAGAAGGGTAGGGTCAGATGGCATACTCATACAGATTAATAAGGAAGAGGAGGAGAATGGTCAGATACAAATGCACGTTTTTGTGGTTTATGACGCCCAGCTGAACATTGAAGAAAATAGACTGAAAGAAATAGCCTATTAAAACAGATGGATAGTTTGAACTTTTTGCCTAAAGACCCGCACTGCTCGCTTATTTGTGGGATTACTGGGTGTGGGAAAACTGTCTTCGTGCTTGATTTGTTACAAACAGTCTACAGGTTTCATTACGAGTACATTGTTATATTCTGCACAACCATTAAGCACAACAAGTCTTACAAAGAAAGGCAGTTTGTTTGGACAGACGAGAATATATTTTTAGTTGATCCTACTGACAAGCTAAGCGACTGTTTAGAACATTACTATAGGCTATTTGAGGGAACCGAAACGCTGTTTATTATTGATGACTGTTCAGCTGAACAAGACATTGTTAAAAAAAGAAAGACTCTGTCTAAGCTGGCCTTTAGCGGAAGACACGCATTAGTTTCTGTTTGGCTCTTAACTCAAAATACAATGCTGTCTTAAAAGACTTTAGATCGCAGTTAAAATCAGTCATCTTATTCTATACTAAGGACAAGGATAGTTTTGAAGAATGTTTAAGTGAAAATTATATAATCAGGGACAAGGATGAACTAAAAAAAATAAAAGAGCAGCTAGAAAAATCTAAGCACGCTAAGCTATGCTTACGGACTGACCCACCAGTTCAATACGTTTGCTCATTATAGATTGCTTACTATAGATTGCTTACTATAGATTGCTTACTATAGATTGTTTATTATAGATTGCTTACTATAGATTATTTATAATAGATTGTTTATTATAGATTGCTTACTATAGATTGTTTATTATAGATTGCTTACTATAGATTGTTTATAATAAATTGTTTATATTAAAAAGAATGTCTCAGGGGCCAGAATCAAAAGCAGAGTTAGCTCCTAAATGCGTTGCAGTAGAGCTAAAAGATCTAGCAGATACAACTGACTTTGATCTAATAGGAGTGGCAGGAAATGTTTATGGATTTGAGTACACCGACGATGGCGTTTACAAACGAATAGAAATTGAAGATAAAAAACGACAGCAATATCCTACCCTGGAAGAGATAAGAAATCTAAGGGCAAACGATTTTGGCAAACACGAATACAAACTTCATAAACGAGAGAATGCCTGGGCGTTGCTTCCTAAAATTAACTGGGATTTAAAGTTTGAACTACGAAGCCCCTATGTATACTTTGATAAGAAATACAATTTTAGAAAAGCTTTGAATGAAGGACACCTTCTTGTTAGCCTAGTCCCAGGAACACAACAGAAAAAGCAGATTGAAATAACTAAGCAGGGCTCTGAATATATGCTGCGGAGAAAGAAGTCCTTAGCTGAAGTGGGGGGCGACACCGTCGGCTTAGAATTTAACCCAAAACTAGAATCACTGCCTAGAAAAATGACGATGCTTTTTCGCTTATTTATTACTCCAAGGGAGTCTGATCCTAGTTTACCAGAGCATACGTTAATCAGAGGCGTACAAATAAAGTCTGAAAACTTGGACAGGCCTCTTAGGCTTGTTATTGCTATTACTAAAAACGGGGATGAAATAAAGACTTTCTTATCTTCTGACAAAGTCACTGTGATGGTTGACAAAGACAAACTAACAGTACTCGATTTTATTTTTATTAAGTTTGTTGATTTTATTGCGTTTTACTCTGCTAATGAAGTGCTGCCAGAAGAGTTAATAAGAAGATATGTGCAAGATTAATCTTAATTAAAAATTAATCTTAATTAAAAAATGGATGATCAGGCTCAAAAGTTTAGGTTAGAGCAAATAACTGAACTTCAAGAAGAAATAGAAAGTGACTTGGATAAGTATAGGGCTACTAGAAAGAAATATGCTAAAGTTTTAAATACTCTTTCTTATATAATCACCGGCTCATCAGCTGTAGCGAGCGTAAGTGCTGGGTCTAGCGTTGCTCTTTTAGCTACTGGGGCTGGAGCGTCAGCCTCTTTAGCATTAGGGAGCCTTAGTTTGGGTTTAGGGGCTATGTCTATGATTGTGAGTGCTGTTTTAAAAAAATTAACGCCTAAACTACAAAAGCACACTGCCATTGTAGCCCTAGCATCAGCAAAACTTTGTTCATTAAGACTGAGAATAAGCAAAGCATTGCAGGATGAAAACATTACAGACGAAGAATTTCAGCGTCTTATGGCTGATGGTGAGGATTACAGACGACAAAAAATTGAACTTCAAAAGGAGTGGAGAAAGACTTTTACTTCGCAACAGGTAGACACTGAGACAATCAAACAGAACATTGAAAAGCAAGCAAACAATCAGTTAAACCCAAAATAGACTAAAAAAAAATAAGATGTGAACTAAAATAAATAAATCATAAGTTTAACAAAAAATAAATACTATTTTTTTTAACTAATCGGCACTGTGTTTGGCGGGACAACTTGCAACTCTTCGCGAACAAACGGTCTTTTAGGGGCGGGCTTTTTAGACGTAGTAGCACC
Source organism: Conus canariensis (assembly GCA_033310375.1). Lineage (NCBI taxonomy): Eukaryota > Metazoa > Mollusca > Gastropoda > Neogastropoda > Conidae > Conus > Conus canariensis. The sequence goes on from CM065734.1 coordinate 49,278,115, forward strand.
GCTAGAGGAAAGAGTCTCTCTTAAATAATACACGGGAGGGGTTGTTTTCATAATTCTTTCAACTTCATATACGTCTACACTCCATATAGGGTCTGTGGCTCTAATTCTAACATCGCCCTCTGCCTCTCCAGGCGCATACAAGTATCTTACTTTTAGTCCAAAAGGTAAGAGTTTTTGATTACCTTGGATGTCTTCAGTAATGCTAATTTTTTTTAATTTGATCGCGTTTACTGGCTTAAGGCCTGTTGCTTTAAATTCTTCATTGTTCATGGCGCGTAAGACTGCCGGCAATCTCCTAACCCATTCTGTGTTGCGTGTTTTGTCCATAAGGTCTCTATGATATTGATAGGTAAACAGACGTTCGGCTAGATTCTTATTAAAGTTTTCTACGAGGGCCTGGGAGCGATGGTTGCCTGGAATCCCTCTCTTAACTGTAACCCGATGTCTTAAAAACAGTTGGTTTACAGCTCCTTTAAACTCTTTCCCATCATCAACCTGGATCAACCTAGGATACTTTAATGGGCCTCGCATGTATATTTGTTGTAAAGCCACAGCCACAGCAGTTGAGCTTTTATCCGTTAAAGGCTCAGCGTCTTTATACCTTGAAGCCATGTCAACAACTGTAAGAGCATACTTAAACTTTTTTCTTCTAACTTTGTCATGTGGAAGATACAACAAGTCCATCTGGTAGGTGTCATTAGGAACTGAGTTAACAAATCGAGGCCTTATTATTCTTTTTGGGGCACGGAGATATATTTGCCAGATCGCTTGTTTTGAAAGCCAGTCTTTCGCTTCTGATTCAGACACCCTAGCAGCTTTACTCAGTTTATCAATAGCGGCCTTTCCTTTCCAATACCCTCTAGGAGAATAATATATTTTGTACTTTGTATCGTCCATAAGGAACTGTTTTTATTACATTTTTAACTATGTTTTTAGATTGAATATGCAAGAAGAAAGATTGCTCCCATAGCACCTATAATAAAGCCTATTTCTACCATTTTCTGATCCTCAGATGGTTCATAAAAGTCAGACAGCTCTGGCGGTGACGATGTTAGAAACTTCTTTCCTGTCACTAAGTAATATTCATTCATTGCTTCATCAACGTCTGTAAATGTGTGCTCTGCATGCCCCTGCTCTCTTAACTTTTTATTAATAAAGTCTAAGTGAGCAATTCTCCTTTTCTCGTAAGCATCTCTTGCCTTAGCTAAATCTTCCATTGCCTTGTTATGGCGTTCTCTCTCTTCATCAGACCGCAATTTACTAAACATATAATTGCTGCCAGAGAAAGCCAACGCATTAACAATAGCCCCGCCCACCATCAGAACTAATCCGGACATCTTTTTATAAATGAATGAATCTTTTTTAGAATGAATCTTTTTTTTTTTAATCAATCTTTCTATGCATTAATCTTTCTATGCATTGATGTTTTCTGGGATAATCCCCTGTGCAACAAGAAAGTCTTTTGAGGCAATCCCCGCCGTTATTACAGCTATAACCTTAACAACATCCTCCATGTCCAACCTTCCTAGATCGGCCGGCCTCATTTTAAACATGTTTTTTGCTAACGTGCTATATCCTATACTAAGGCCGCTGATTACAGCAGAGTGGTAAATCGTATTAATAATCTTTTTTTCGCTCATGTTTTTTATTAACTAAAAAAATAATTAAAATAATCATAATATGAAAGACTGTCTATGTGCTTTTTAATCAGATAATCTTTTGTTGCCAGAGCTAAAAATAAGGTTACAACTAGTTTCGGCGAATCTTCTATCTTTCCCATGTTGGGCGGTTTTATTCTTAACAAACATTTTGCTAGGGTTGAATAAACTATAACACCGACAATGGGCACTGCATAATTAACCAGCGTTAAACTCATGGTTTTATTATTTTATTTATTTAATTTTTAGATTTAAAAATGGCGGCCAAACACAGCGAATCTGATCTAATGATTTTAATAGAAAATTGTAATGAACTATTTGACGAAACAATGAAAGTGTTAAACATTGATTTTAGTGAATCTGGGCTTGAGAATGATGTAAACAATTTAATCAAAAATCATAGTGAACTATTTGACAAAGCAATCAAAGAGTTAAACATTGACTGTAGTGATTCAGAAAAAGCTAAAGTATTAGCAGACGTTCTTGTAAGATTAGGATGTCTTGAAGTATTGCAACACTTGGGTGAAGAATAAAAGCGCATTTACTTACTTTTACTTACTTTTATTTTTTTTTAATTTACGTAAATATTGCGGTATAAAAATGAACCCAACAAGCGAGTCCGAGTTTGAAATACTGCCCAACAACGTACAGTTGGAAGGTAGTAACAAATCATTAGGCAATATGTTCATTGAATTAGACATGAACATCATTAACCCCACAAACGTTCAGGAAAGCGTAGCACATGCTATTTCTAAAATCCCAGGATCTCTTCAAATTGCCCCGCCAGCAAAAGTGTTGTTGGCCATTCTGATTGAATATATAACCCCCGACGATCGTAGTATGCAAGTCTGGGTTTCAACTAGACAGAAAGAAGTAATCAGCTATTACGACTTTACACCTGGCTGGGCTGATTACATGCTTACACAGTTTAACCATGCAAGTGAAGAAGCGAAATTGCGCGGCTCTGGCTGGTCTGAAGGAACAGTCCTCGAAATCAAATTAAGACAAACCAAATACTCTCCTATAATCGGCAATTCTTACCTTCCTCTCCCGAGAGAGTTAGTGTTAAAACGTGCAGTCCTAAACATAAAAAATTCTGACGATATGCGTTTTGTGTGGTGCGTTTTGGCGCATTTACACCCAGTTAAAAAGCACGCAGACAGAGTATCTATTTATGAAGCATACAAACATGAGCTGAACTTTAATAACATAACCTTTCCAGTGAGTATAGAAAGTATATCTCAGTTTGAAGAGCAAAACAACCCAATAACCGTAAACGTATACACATGGAACCCAGTAGACAATCTACGGCCTCTAAGAATTTCTCCCAATGCTCCCACTTTAGGCGAACTCCTTAACAAACATGTAGACTTGATACTGTTTGCAGATGGTTCCAAGAGCCATTATGTGTTAATTAGATCAATTAGCAGACTGTTAGAATATACATCAAAGCATAAATCTAAACAGGAGCTTTGTAGAAGGTGTTTGGTCAGGATCCCGTCTATAGAGGCAGCTGCAAAACATAAGAAACATTGTAAAAGTTTTGTAGACTGTAAAACCGAACTTCTTACGCCCCCACCAGGGTCTACAGTTAGTTTTAAGAATGTACACAAAATGCAGATGAGACCATACGTAGTCTATGCCGACTTTGAAGCGATTTTGCCACAGTACTACAGCCCTCAGCAAGACCAAAAAACAACCCTATTATCCCGTCATCAGATCTGTTCTTATGCATTTGTTGCTGTTAGGTCAGATGGCGGACACACACAGCCGGAGATTTACAGGGGCCCCGACGCAGCTGGTCGATTTTTGGAGCAGATGAAACACCTTCGCAATCAATTCTCTAATCAGCTGAACCTTTCAGACATTAAGATGACCCCGAAGATGAAGAACGTTATAAATCAGCCACCCACTGCTGGATATGCAAATGCAAGTTATTAGGTGACACTGTAAGAGACCACGATCACATTACTGGTAAATTCAGAGGGGCAGCGCACAACAGTTGCAATCTTCAACTCAAGGTTAACCCCGAAAAATGGAAACTGCCAATCTTCTTTCATAACTTACGAGGCTACGATTCGCACTTTATCATGCAAGCAATAACTGCCGAATGTAAGAGGATTAGCTGTATTGCACAGTCATCAGAAAAGTACATGACCTTTGCTGTAGACTGTTTATCCTTCTATGACTCTGCCCAGCATCTGATGGGGAGCTTAGATAAATTGGCAGGATCTCTGCAAGACTGTCCAATCACTAAACAATATTTCGACTCATCTTTAGTACGTAAAGGCGTTTACCCTTATGAATACATGGACTCGTGGGAGAGGTTTGACGAGCCGGCGCTGCCAACAAAGGAAGACTTTTACAGCCGTCTTCAGGTGGAGGCATATCTGACGCCGACTATGAATACGCACAGAAAGCCTGGACAGAATTACACTGTCGAACGATGGGCGATTATCACGATCAATACTTGATGGCCGATGTGTGTTTATTGGCAGATGTGTTTGAAAATTATAGATCCACTTGCATGAAACATTACGGCCTGGATTCATCACAGTACATCTCTTCCCCGGGCCTTTCTTGGGACGCATTCTTGAAGTCTACAAACATTGAGATTGACTTAATATCGGATCTGGATACACTTCAGATGATTGAGGATGGGCTGAGAGGAGGCATTAGCATGGCCTGTCATCCTTACCGCAGAGCCAACAACAAGTATTTAGACGATTATGACCCCACCAAGCCATCCAACTATCTGATGTACTTAGACGCCAACAATCTGTATGGGTGGGCCATGAGTCAGGCACTGCCATTAAGAAACTTTAAAATGATAAACGGGCCTCATGATGTTAATAAAGTGTTGAGTTATCTACTGCGTCTTACGCCCGATTATCCAATAGGACTAATCTTAGAGGTAGACTTAGATTATCCCGCAGAGTTGCATGACCTTCATAATGATTATCCTCTAGCCGCAGAAAGATTAAAGATGAGTCCCGCAGAGCCGCCCAAACTCGTGCCTAACCTTCGAGACAAGAGAAAGTATGTCTGTCATTACCGACTGTTACAGTTTTACTTAAGGCACGGACTGAAACTAAGAGCTGTTCACAGAATAACAGAATTTGAACAAGGGCCTTTCATGGGGCCATACATCATGAAGAACACCAATCTTAGAACTAAGGCCACTGACGCTTCAGAAAAAGACTTTTTTAAACTAATGAACAACAGCTGTTTTGGCAAGACGATGGAGAACGTACACAATCGTAAAGATGTAAGATTAGTTACAAAAGAAAAACAAGCAATTAAGCTGGTCTCTAAACCTAACTACCAAGACTTTAGAAGATTTAGCGACAGCCTGGTTGGCATTATGATGAAGAAACAGAATGTGAAGTTGGACAAGCCGGTGTTTATCGGGTTTGCCGTGCTAGAGTTGTCAAAGTTGTTAATGCTAGAATTTCTGTATGACTACTTTAAGCCGCTATACCCAGAATCAAATGTCGTTTACACAGACACTGATAGTTTTATTCTAGACATCCCAACTGAAGACTTTTATAAAGACTTAGAGGCGGAGGTGGCTAAAGGAGCTGATGGATGGTACGACACATGCGACTACCCAAAAGATTCGCCTTTACATTCAACTGTGAACAAGAAAGTGATTGGAAAGATGAAGGATGAACTTAATGGGACGGTTATACAAGAATATGTTGGCTTACGGGCAAGGATGTATAGCGTTGCTACCCAGACTTCTGTAACAAAGAAGGCTAAGGGCATAGGTAGAGAAGTTGTCAAAAAAAAAAAAAGTCACGACAACTACAAGCAGGCTCTCTTTGAACGCAAAGTATTTTATCACACAAATGTTAACCTGCGCTCTACTCTGCATCAAGTAAACACAACTGCTGTTAATAAGAAATCACTAGACTCTAACAATAGCAAGCGAACTTACGTTAATCCCGAGTTTACATACGCTATAGACCACTGGAGAACCAACTTGGCTGACTTAAATTAAGATCTTAACTAGTACTTAACTAGTACTTACTTAAGATCTTAACTAGTACTTTACTTAAGATCTTAACTAGTACTTAACTAGTACTTTACTTAAGATCTTAGCTAGTACTTTACTTAAGATCTTAACTAGTACTTAACTAGTACTTTACTTAAGATCTTAGCTAGTACTTAACATGACTTGCGCTTAACTTGCACTTAACTTGCGCTTTACTTACACTTAACTTGTTATAACTGACTTAACCAGTACTTAGCTTGTACTTAACCAGTACTTAACAACACATTAAAAAAACTAATTTATTAAAAATGGGTCTACAGCAGGAGGTTGTACTTTTTTTGCAGAAGCTGGTTCTTTTTCTTTTACTGTTTTTGTGGGGGTTTGTAACTTTGTTGCTAAGTACGGCTTTAGGCGCTTGTATGCTAAAAGCCCTCCACCAACAACAATACTCCCCAGTACATAATAATACATCTTATAGTTTGATTGTGTTGTTGTTGGTGGCGGCGGCGGTGCTGGTGCAGATGTTGTATTACTATCTAATAATTTTTGTTTTGCTGCTTGGTTTGCTTTTTGCAGTCTGTTCCATTCAGCTAGTTTACGACCGGCCTCAACACGGCCAGAATTTTTAGACTTAGTAACACTACTCACCTGCGGGACACTCACCTGCGGGACACTCAGTTGTGGATTCACTTGTGGGGCACTCGCCTGTAAATTCACTTGTGGGACATTCTGCTCCTGTGGAGTCTTCTCCTGCTCGCTCATTTTTTTTTAGTCTGATTAAAATTAATATGATTGAAAGTAATTAATCCCATGATGAATGGGCATAGCAACGTCCCAAATCTATAATACATGTCACATGCAAGAGATTCTAGGGACTTGGTTAAAACCGGATCTTGTGTTAAGTCATATTTTAAATCTTCTTCTGAATCAATCGGCGCTATCTTGCCTACTAACTTAGCATATAAACTAATCATTGTCTGTCCCACCGATCTAACCATTTTTGATCCTAGCTGTGCTTCGTACCTAGCGTAATACTTCTCAACGTCTGATGTAGACAATTGCTGAATCTGTTCAATACTTAGTTCAACGCCTAAATACTGCCTGGTTTTCCCACATGCAGCCAGAGAGTATAATCTTTCTTTATGACAGAGGTCTGCTGCCTCCTCACACTTTAATAGCTCGTCGCAATCCATTTTCAAAGCCCTTTTTAAAAGCAATAAAAAAATAATTGTAAATTCAGCTGTTATTTATTACTCATAGTCTTTTACTAATCTTAAAAACTGTCCAGGTTTAAAGGTAACAGTTACTCCTTCAGGGTCAGTAGAAGCGGTCAAATCAAGATCTTCGGGAGCTATTTGATCAATTAAAATGGCAAACAACTTTATAACTGGATGGGGCCAAGAATGCGGTAGTTTACTGATGGCGTTCCTTACGCTTTCTCGCATATCTACGCGCTCAAAAAGCTCCGTAATTAATTCTTCAAACTCTTCTCTATCAACCCCCCAGCTCCTTTCCTGCATCTCCCAATCTCTAAATATATTAATAAGCTCTGCAACTATTCCGGGTTTCATTTTTATTCCAAATCAAAAACACCAATTAAAAAAATTAAGTAAGCCGTTCCTATTGTTTTGCGCAAGAATCAGAAGAAGAGAGAGACTGATAATATGCGGGCCTCTAAATCACCATCTTTGTTTTGCACGAAGACCCCATTTTAAAATAACGATTACGTCAATTTTGGGGGGGGGGGGGGGGGGGGTTTGCATGTTAATTTTGGTTGTAGAAAGGTGCTAGTTTTGGCAAAAAGTAGCATAAGATGGACGGGATTGTTTGTGAAAAGGGGGGTTTCGGGCGAAATAAGATGTTGGTTAGAGCCCGCATATTATCAGTCTCTACGATCAATGCTTAATCTCCTACCCTTTTAAACTAAAATCTCCTCTCTCGCTGTCTGTCCGTCCGTCTGTCTGTCTGCCTGCCTGTCTGTCTGTCTGTCTGTCTCTCTTTCGCCGCGAATGTCATAAACACTTCTCTCTCATAAGTCTCACATAAAGTGTGAATGAGAGAGAGAGAAAGAGAGAGAGAGAGAGAGAGGAGAGAGAGAGAGAGCGAGAGAGAAAGACATAGAGCGAGAGAGAGAGAGAGAGAGAGAGAGAGAGAGAGAGAGAGAGAGAGAGAGAGAGAGAGAGAGAATAAAACGGGAGACAGACAGAAAGACGGACGCTAGGAGTTATATTCAGTGTTTCGTTTCAACCACAGAACATAAAAAACCCACATTATTTTCCACTCTGCGATCCACCATTTGATGACGCTCTCGACCATGAAAATTGCGCGTGCTTCATTTCCATTCCAGAATAAAATGCCAAACTTTTTTTTTTTCTTTTCTGTTGGATTTCATGTTCTGACCCGCACGTGTCTCATCAGCACAGGGAATGAGAAATGAGAGTGGACAATGCCTTTAATAATGGCGTCAGAATTGTTTCAGGGAGTCTTTGTAATGGAGGACAAAATTTTGTGCACATAAACACGCCACACACGCGCCCACGCACGCACAAAGACAAATGTTCAATAATACCCACAACACACAAACACACAGACATATTCTCTTCTCTCTCTCTCTCTCTCTCTCTCTCTCTCTCTCTCTCTCTCTCACACACACACACACACACACACACACACACACCAAGTTATGTTGTTCATAGCCCAGCCACTTTGAAGGCCACATCATGGCTTTAAACAAGCTCACAACATGAGAAACAATTTAGCTATTTTTCCAAAATGGCTGACGTAAAACAAACACGACAAAGACAAGAAAACAATGTGACCCTTAGAGCAAAGTAAAAGCTATATAAACACTCACTCGAACACTTCATGGCATGAACTTTTGACCTGATGCACGCGGGGATTCATCTCGTGAGCGATCTGCAGTCCTGCTCGTTCTGATTTCGTTCTGGAGAGACACTGTCACGCTCTCCCCGTATGGCATCAAACAGTTCGTGTCGAGTGTTCATGATTTGGGCCTGTCTGCTCAAAGACCGCTTGATTCTCCAAGACAAATTTTCAGTGATATTTAGGTCCTGGCACTGTGCAGTTTGAGAGATGTGAATGTTTTCTAGCCTGTGCGTGGTGAGTTTTCGAGCTCGGTGTTCTGTTCCTTGTCATTTGATACTGTAGGTAGACTCTTTAGGAAAGGTTTGACAGCAGCTTTTCAGAGAATCCCCTATCCCACCCCACTCAGGCAAGTGTTTCGGTCCTGAATTCCTCACACTTTAAGAGAGCCCGGTCGTATCCAGGTCATGACCTGTCGGTATCAGTTCATGACTCCTAGGTACCCCTCAGCTCTCTGATTCTTTTTGTCCTGACGCTTCCGGGATTCGAACTAGCAACTTCTGAATGAGTGGCGTCTTAAAAGATTGGCTTTTATGACGGGTGTCTTACCCACATCGCCATGGCACACCTGTTGGGAAAGTTAACGCTTATGAAGTTCACTTTTGTTCCTCCCAGACTAGATCCGGCTGGAACTCTTTTCAGCTACCTCCTTCGTTGTCTTTTGGGTTCTGGTCCTCTTCTTCCCAGAAACAGCGATCTGTTTCATAATTAGCCTACAAATCCGCTTGCTTCCACCTCTATGGCAAGGCGTTTCGGCTTGGAAACTACATTTCCTTAAGCTGCTGGCCAGACTGGCGTACTTCTCAGACTCTCTCTGTACACGTGTTTACTCCATTCTGCTTTCATACGGCAAAATGAGTTCAATTAGAATCAGTTTCAATCAGGAAATTAGTGGTTGATGATTGGCCAGACGTGGCAAGAGGTGTTAATCTAGTAGGTTTCCGCATTTTCAGCCTTGATTTTTTAACGATGATATTGTTGTTTCTCGAACGAGACGAGCACAAATGTAATCCAAAGCATGTGCACACGATGCCACAGATTAGAAAATTCATTTTAAACGAAACATTGTTTCCCATTTCGCTGTTTCCTTGCAAGCAAGACGGATTTATAATCAGCAGATAATACAATGTAATAAAACATCAAAGCCACTAATACTGCATGAAATTGTGATGTGAATATACAAAACCTTTCCCTTAGCACGAGTTCTGTGCTTGTTTAACTTTTTTAAAGACAAACAATTACAGTAATGTTCCCACAGAGAAGGAAATCTATTTTGAGATGGTAAAAACCCTGATATGCTTCCCACCTCCACCCCCTCTCCCTCAGCCTGCCCTCCTCACAGAATCTCTATGCACGGCTGAGATATCAACATCACGAACAGATTTGTTTAAAATGCTATTCCATTGATGCCTGACTCCAAACTGATCCCTCCGTAGAAACCTTCAAATAATTGGAATACCAGCGCCCAAATCAGGACGACAGCATTTTTCAAGTTCAGTTAGGTTCAGGGATTCGCCCTTTTTGTTGTCCGAGTTACCAGTGTCAAAGTTTTATTGAGTTAATTCCCGGGCAGGAATTTGAGGTACCTTTCTTTTCAAGAAGAGGGATTTACATGATTTTAATTAATTTATTTAAAAAATCTTGAACGTGCTGAAATCACATAAACACAGATTTTTTTTCTGTTTCTCTTTCGGCCTTTGTCCGCCACGCACACACACACACACACACACACACACACACACACACACACACACACACACGTGAGCGCGTGCGCGCGCGCGTACACACACACCCACACACAACTCACACCGTCACGTACACACGCACATACACACAATATGTAAGCAGGCAAGCACACACACACACACACACACACACACACACACACACACACACACACACACACACACAGAGGAGTTGAGCTCACGTTACGGTCGGAGTAGGACGCTTTTTTGGCGAGCTCTGCTGTAGTGGAGTAAAGTCGATACTTTTTTTTTTCAACCTTTCAGCACCCTATCAAAGATAAAATGGTAATGTGGTAATCAATGTTCAAGAACATGCCAAGTGGTCCCTTGTGCTTCCGAGCCATTTGTGGCTCGTTTTACTGGACTTTTCAAAATTTCATGTGGCAGCGTGCACAGGAGAAGGCCGCCATGAGACTTCGTGTGATGCGTGTCGGTGGTCGTGAGGCAATGGCAGTGGCACTTGTGTTTTTGGTCGCCTTTCTGCCTCAATGTGGCGACGTTGAACTCAACCCAGGACCCCTACCTTCAAAAAATTCAAAACAGTCGTCTCTGACGGGTAACCATACCCAGTCCCCTGGTAGGGGTAACAAACGGAACACTTCTTCCGATTCACAGCCGACCATTCCCGATGTTGTGAATATGCTGAACAGAATGGATCAGAAAATGGACAGCATGCATGCATCTACACAAGAACAAATGGACAACATTCAGACAGACATAGCCGATGTAATGAAAGAAAACAAAGAACTTCAAGAAAAAGTGGAACGGCTCGAGTCAAAACTAGACGACCTGGAGGGACGGAGCAGAAGAAAAAACCTCATCTTCCATGGTATCCCCCGCCGTGGGGAAGGGACTGAGACCTGGGAGGACAGCCACATCGTCACGGTCAAAGGTGGTCATCGGAAAGGTGGATGCTTCATTTTATGCCCCACCCCACCCCATCTTACCTTTCTTTGTCCCTCCTGCCACATCTAATTCAGTAAATGACAGTGTCAAATCTGGTTTGTTCAAGATCATGGTTTGGAACATTCAAGGCTTGTCAACAAAATTGAAAAATATGTCGTTTAAATGTTTTTGTGAAAAGTTTAAAATTTTTGCTTTTTCAGAAATTTGGTCTTGTAAAAACGAAGATATAGAATGTGCATTTCCTGATTTTCATGTTTATTTTTCGCCACGTACAGAGAGACAGAAGGGTGGAGTTTCTGTGTGTGTTCACAATTCAATAGCGCAAAAGACAGAACAGTTGGCAGCAGCGGCTGAAGACAGTGTGTTTCTAAAGGCGGACAAATCAGTGTTAAATTCTGCTTTTGATTTTCTGGCAGCCTTTGTGTATATTGCCCCAGAGCATTCAGTGGTGCACGACGATTTGACCACGAGTGGTATTGATATATTGGAAAGTCATCTTACTGAAATTGCCAGACAATATCCGGACTTACCCTGGTTTCTGTGTGGTGACTTTAACGCCCGTACATATGGGCTCTCTAACACTGATCCAGATAATGAAAACAAACATGTAGATTTTTTTACACGTCTTAGATGAATTTCTAATTGATATGCCACATTCTGTTCGGAAATCCAAAGCCAAAGGGACAAATAATTATGGGCACAGATTAATTGAACTTTGCAGAGATTATGGTGTATACATTCTAAACGGCAGAACCTCGGGCGACAGTGAAGGAGAAATCACGTGCGTGGCAAATCGTGGCAAAAGTATTGTTGACTATTGTATATGCTCTACTCCTGTGTTTGATATAGTTGCAGATATGTATACTGAAAATCGCACCGAGTCTGACCACTTCCCTGTTATAACGTCCTTTTGTTGTGAAATTAATGGTGAAGGGAGGGGGGGGGGGGGGGGGGGGAAGGATGACGTCAACCTTGAAGAGGGCGTCAGGTTTATGTGGAAAGAACACCATATAGATAACTTCACGGACTTCATGAATGAAAACGCTGATTTCTATTTTCATAGTTTTACGTCGGTATTGCAGACAGGCGTAGATGAGGGGTTGAATGTTTTCCTTTCTTTCGTGCAAACCGCGGCTTGTAAAATGAGGTCACGCTCAGGCACTGGGTCAAAACAGACTGTACGAAACTCACGTGCACAACCACCTTGGTGGGATGAAGAATGCGAAGTGTCGAAACAAACGAAATATTCCAAGTTAAATATATTTAGAAAGACAAATGCCAACGAGGATCTGTACGGTTATCTTGATTCAAAAGCTGACTTTAAAGCTGACTTTAAAAACAAAGTGATCACAACACACGTGTTTTGAGGGAAATAAATGAAGCCTGTGAGGACACAAATTCAAAGTCTTTTTGGCATAAAATAAAATTATTCACTTCATCCAAATCGCAGGATTTGAATTCAGTTACACCTCGGTCATGGTTTCAATATTTTCAAAACCTGTTCAATGTCGATGTGGAAAGAAATGACAATGGTTTCCATGATGAGGTTAAAGAGGCCCTCAAAGGACACGCAACTGTCGCTTGTCAGAACTGTTTGAATTCCGAACTGGATAATGAAATCACTCGTGAAGAAATAGTGAAAGCTATTGGCGGGATGAAAAAATCAAAATCTCCTGGGCCGGATGGTTTGCCAGTTGAATTTTTTCACAATGCCAGCAGTGTTTCCTTAAGATTCCTGCATCCATTATTCAATCAAATTTTTGAGAGTGGTGTTTATCCAGAGAGCTGGTCAAAAGCTGTGATATTTCCACTTCATAAGAAAGGGAACCCCAGAAAGGTGGACAACTACCGCGGAATTTCACTTCTGGATAGTATCAGTAAGATCTTCTGCTCCATACTGAGCAGCAGATTAACTCGCTTTTGTGAAAACAACGATAAAATCCCAGAGTCACAAGCTGGTCGTCATAAAATTACAGAGTACTTTGACTGCTTTTCTGGCGTTCGACAAGGATGTGTTTTAAGCCCCCTATTATTCTCCCTTTTTCTATCTGAACTTCAGTTAGAACTTGCAACAAGTGGGGCTCGTGGCATAGACATTTTTGCTGATCCAATTGGTATTCTGCTTCTCATGTACGCTGATGACATTGCCCTTGTGTCTGATTCTGTAGCTGATCTTCAGAAAAAAAATTAACTGTCTCGAACAATACTGTAACAAATGGGGTCTTACTGTCAATATGGACAAAACAAAAGTAATTGTTTTTAAAAACGGAGGTTTCATCAAAAACTGTGAAAAGTGGTTTTTTGCCGGAAATCAGGTCAAAGTGGAGTCTTGCTACACTTATTTGGGGGTAATCTTTTCCTCTACCCTAAACTGGACCAAATGTGTGAATAATGTGTCAGGTAAAGCACTAAGAGCTGTAGCGGGTATCGAAAAATTGTTCTTCAGACTGAAGGACCTGCCGGCAGATATTGTATTTAAAATTTTTGATACAAAAATCAAACCGATCCTTTTGTATGGATCTGAAATTTGGGGATTCAAAAAAATACGAGACTATCGAAAAGGTACAGATAAAGGTTTGTAAAATGTTAGGAGTGGGCAGAGACGTGAAGAATAATATGGCATTGGGTGAATGTGGCAGGTTCCCAGTCTATATAGATGCCTATGTACGTGTTGTCAAATACTGGTGTCGCTTACTATCTTTGCCCGACGATCGTTATCGAAAACAGTGTTACAATATGCTGTATTCACATGATAAGTCAGGGAGGAGCAACTGGGTCAGTCATGTTCGAAAACTGCTATGCAGTCATGGTTTTGGCTATGTGTAGGAACTGCAGTCAGTGGGATACGAACCAGAATTTTTCTCAGTCTTTACATGCAGATTGAAAGACATGTTTCGTCAAGAGTGGCACGACTCTATGTCTTCTTATCCAGGATACTGTAATTATCATCCGGAGTTACTGAAAGCTGATTACATTGGGGACCTCACAGCTTATGAACACAGACGAGCTTTATATCTTTTGAGATGTAACAGACTGCCCTTAAATGGAATCTCCCTGTATGGCAAACCTAGTATAGACCCTATATGCAAACAATGTGATACAAACAGTGTAGAAGATGTGTGTCATTTTTTATTCATTTGCTGTAAGTATAAAACAGCACGGCAGAAGTACATCCCACAGTTCTATAGCAGCTACCCATCAGTTCTCAAACTCAACTTACTCTGTTCAAAGTAAAAAAAAAAAAAACCCATTAGCTTTCAGAATTGCTCAATATATTTGCACCTGCCTTGAAATAAGGCGGCGAGCTTCATCTTACCGCAGTTAAAAAGAAACACTGTACATTTATTCGCCTTGTGCATTGTATGTCTTCACGCATCTTTTTTGAACTCCTTTTGAATTTTCTTTCTTTTTTGATCTCAACTCCTCTGAATGTCCTGACTTTGGAAACGAACTTTTTTTTCTTGTTTATGATGGGTCAAACGGCCTGTAAAAACCGAATAAACACTATTATTATTATTATTAATTAACACACACACACACACACACACACACACACACAATCACACATATTCACTCTTGCACTCGCGCGCACACACACACACACACACACAAATATACACACGTGCATACGCACGTGCCTGAGCGTACACACGTGCTTACACTTTTTCTCAATTTGTTTCATGTTGTTTACGTCCGGCCGACAGAAGAGTGGCAGATGAAGGCTGTTACCGAATCGAAATCGATTCCAAGTCTGCATGTCAAAAACTAGTTCACTTTGTGCATGTTGGACGACATAAAGCTTGACCCATTTAATAATAAAATCTGAAATAAAATGCTTAAACAAATCATGCCTGGTGGAATGCCTGTCAATATGATCTTAAACACACACACACACACACACACACACACACACACACACACACACACACACGCACACACACACAAACACACTCACGCACGGACGCACGCACGCAAGCACACATATCCATTAATGTTTGAGAAAGAAAAAACAGAAGAGGAGCTTAGGGGAGGAGGAGAAGAAGAATGTGGATGTGACGGGTGATGGAGGAAGAGGAAGAGGGGAAGAAAGAGGAGGAGAAGAGAGAAGAGGAGAAGAAGGAACAAGTGGAGGAGAATGAGGGAAGAGGAGGAGGATGAAGAGAAGAAGATGGAAGACGAGGGGAAAGAGCAGGAGGGGAGGAGAGGGGGAGGTGGAGGAGGAAGAGGGAGAGGACGAAGAGCGGATAGAGGAGGAGGTGAAGGAAGAAAAAGAGGAAGAGAAGGAGGAGGAAGAACAGAGGGAAAAGGAGGAAGAGGAGGAGGAGGAGATGGAAGACGAGGAAAAGGCGAAGGAATTCTGAAAAGAATTGATTCTCTTCTCCACAAAGACGCCTTAGAAATGGACAAGAAAAGACACTCCACTTTTCGCCTCCTGTGAAAACAAAGCTAAAGAACTGCCAGCTAAAACACACCAACACCACATCAAATCTTGGACACTCAGCCACCTATGAATTCAACCAGCACAATTATTGATCTCTTTAGAAAAAAAAAAAAAAAAAAAAAAAAAAACGCGGACTGAATGTCTCTCAAACTTAGACCTCTCTAATTCTC
>CM065734.1:49301414-49306414 GCA_033310375.1 Conus canariensis
GATCCATCTCGTGAGCGATCTGCAGTCCTGCACGTTCTGATTTAGTCCTAGCGGGACACTCTCCCACTCTCCTCCGAACGGCGCCAAACAATTCGCGTCGAGTGTTTCTGATTTGGGCCTCTCTGCGCAAAGACCGCTGGATTCTCCAACACACGTTTTCAGTAATGTTTCAGTCCAGAGACTATGCACGTTGAGAGATGCTGTGGATGTTTTACTTGCTTGTGTGCGGTGATTTTTCGAGCTCGATGTCCTGCTCTGTTGTCTTGTGGATACTGTAGGAAGACACTCTAGGGAGAGCTCGATGCCCTGCTCTGTTGTCTTGTGGATACTGTAGGAAGACACTCTAGGGAAAGCTCGATGTCCTGCTCTGTTGTCTTGTGGATACTGTAGGAAGACACTCTAGGGAGAGCTCGATGCCCTGCTCTGTTGTCTTGTGGATACTGTAGGAAGACACTCTAGGGAGAGCTCGATGTCCTGCTCTGTTGTCTTGTGGATACTGTAGGAAGACACTCTAGGGAGAGCTCGATGTCCTGCTCTGTTGTCTTGTGGATACTGTAGGAAGACACTCTAGGGAGAGCTCGATGCCCTGCTCTGTTGTCTTGTGGATACTGTAGGAAGACACTCTAGGGAGAGCTCGATGCCTGCGCTGTTGTCTTGTGGATACTGTAGGAAGACACTCTAGGGAGAGCTCGATGCTCTGCTCTGTTGTCTTGTGGATACTGTAGGAAGACACTCTAGGGAGAGCTCGATGCCCTGCTCTGTTGTCTTGTGGATACTGTAGGAAGACACTCTAGGGAGGGCTTGACAGTAGGTCTTCAGAGAAGACAGCCCCTCCCTCCACCCGCCCCCACTCAGGCAAGTATTTCAGTCCTGAACTCCTTACACTCTAAGTGGGCCGGGTCGCATCCAGGGGATGTACTTACATGTCGTCGGTAACGGGGAAGTGACCTACTACCTCGTTGTAATCTCGAAGGTCCGTTATTTGCAGATCCATATGTCGAGAGTAACCTTTAACCTCGTGGTTTGCAGTGGTGAGGAGTGGGTAACGTACAACGAGGATAAGGCATGAGTTCGCCCTGGGTTAGATCAAAACAAAGCCATTGGACACGTTCAATGATCACGAACTTCACGCAAAGTTAAGATTACGTCGTTACAACATCTTCCAGCTGACAGACACTATCCGAGAAGACATTGAATTTGATTTGCACAGACTGAGACACGGAACTCGGGCCCCCTGCTCTACAAGTGTCTGTAGCTCCCAAATTCGTCTGCTACGATAGTTGGCTTAGTTCTTGGTGTGTGTGTGTGTGTGTGTGTGTGTGTGTGTGTGTGTGTGTGTGTGTGTGTGTAGGCTAAATCTGTCTTCCTGCCTGTCTGTGTCACTGTTACTTTGTGTCAGTGTGTGTGTATGTGTGTGTGCGTGTGAGTGTGACTTCATCATGTTTATGGCCTTTTGATAGTTATATCAAAGTTGTTTTAGTTAAGCTGCTTTTTCAGTCTTTGTGTGTGTCAGTGTCAGCGTGTTTGTGGGCATGCGCAGAAGGTTGGCGGTTATTCAAGATAAGCGCAGGAGGGAATCCCTCTTTTTATCTGACCTTCACCCTTTACTTTCTAGATACTTCGTAGGTAGAAACCGAGACAAAACCCAGAGGATATAGGTACGGAAGTAGAATGCGCTGAACCCACAGGGTTTGTACCCAGGAGTTAATCTCGTTGTAGAAGTAAATTTACTGACGACATATAAGTACGGCCCCAGGTCATGATTACTAGCTACCCCTCTGCTCTCTGACTTTATTTTGTCCTGGCGCTTCCAGGATTCAAACAAGCAACTTCCGCACAGGTAGGCGTCTGAAGGCGTTGCCTTTTTACATGGGTGTCTTACCCGCATCGCTGTTGGACAGCTGTTCCAAGTTGGGAAAGTAAACCCTTATGAAGTTAACCGCCTTGGTCCTAAACCAGATCCAAGTTGAACTGTTTTCAACTACCTCTCCCGTTGCCGTTTGGGTTCTGGTCCTCTTCTTACCACAAATAATTCAGTTGTTATATGAGATCATAGACTGATGAACCTGCAAATCCCCATGCTTCAACTTCTATGGCAAGGTCTTTTGGCTTAGAAGCCCCATTTTCTCAACCTGTAGACTAGATTGGCATACTTCTCAGTCCTGTAGATATGAGCTTGCTCTATTCTGCTTTCATATGGCACAGTGAGTTCAACCAGAATCGATTTCAATCAGGAAACTTGTGGGTAACAGACACGTTCATCACGTAGGTTTCTGCATTTTTCAGCATTTACATTCCCTTCTTCATGCACGAAGTTTCAACCCGGAACCAGATGATGCCGTTCCAAACCACTGCAAATTAAATGGTCTGTGCACTCTCAGGCGGTCAGGTGGTACATTTCTCCTGCATTTGTCCACATACACAATTTGTTAGCGTCGATAACCAATTGACATTCATAACTCAAGCTACCTTTCTGTTCCAGTAATCAGTTACAGTCCCTCTCTGCAAACACAACGCCAGTCTTTTCTGTTATGGTCCTGTTAGCTTCCTGTACAACTGCCGGTTGAACCCATCCAGTGAATTCAGCGTTTGTGTAGAACACGATGTTCAGCATGCAGCCGAAAATGAATCTTGTTCCATGTGTAAAAGATGAGTTATCTCCCTCAACCTCTTCTGTTGATTTTTCCTGGTGAGGACAACTGCATTTCATCTCACTTTGTTAGCCGCATGTTTGGAATACTTGTTATTCCAGGCATTTAGCCTTGATTTACAAAACATGATTTTAAACGTTTCTTGGATGAGACAGGCACAAATGTAAGTAACCCAGCACATGTGGACATGATGCCGTGGACTAGAACCTTGATTTTAAACGAAACATCGTTTCCCATTTCGCTGTTTTGCCGCAAGCAAGGCGGATTTAGAAGAAACACACAATACAATACAATGATATCAAAGCCATTAATATCGCATGGAATTGTGATCTGAATATAGAAAGCCTTTCCCTAATTTGAATTATGTTTTTGTTTCGCTTTTTAAATCACAGACAATAACCAACAACACGCCCGCAGAGAATCAAATCGATTTTGACGTGGTAATAGTCCTGATATGCCTCCCTCCCTCCATACCCTCCTCTTCCACCCGCCCCTCCCTCTGCGCTCTCTGTGAACGGCTGAGCTACAAACGACATGAACATAATTTTTTTTAAATGCTGCTCTACTAACGCGTAGCTCTATCCAGATTCCTCTGTAAAAAAAAACTTTCAAATGATGGCAATAACAGCGCCCAAAATGACGACGTCTGCGTTTTTCGACATCAGTTCGATTCAAGGCTTCGTTGTTTTTGTTGCTGGAGTGGTTAATGTCAACGCTTTCTTGGACTGATTCCCGAGTGGGAATTTGAAGTACCATTGAAAAAAAAGAGGTATCTGTATGACCTTTTCTTTTTTTTTTCTCCAAAAGATCCTGAGTATGATGAAAACTTATAGGCACCGAATTAGCTGCTCCTCATTCAGGCGTCGTCCGTCCATCTTATACACACACACACACACACACACACACACACACACACACACAACACACACACACACACAACACACACACACACACACACACACACAACACACACACATATATACAGCACACACACACACCACCACACACACACAACACAACACACACACACATATATACCACACACACACACAGCACGCTCACATTCACACACCACACACACACACACACACACACACACACACACACACACACACACACACACAACACACGTCACGCACACATCCACATACACACACAGACACAGACTGATACATACATGCCCTGTATTACACAAGCGCGCACACTTTCTTTTGTTTTATTTCATGTTGATGACAGAAGGGTGCCAAATGAAGGCTGCTATTAAGTCAAAATCGATTCCATATCTGCATGTCAGAAACCAGTTCACTTCATACATGCTACACGACATAAAGCTTGATCTGTTTTTCAAAAAAAAATCTGAGATCAAATGAAATACATTTTCCTCTTTTAGAAACTGGAAAGAAATCATGTCTCTTGCAACGTCTCATAACATGGTCGTACACAACACACACACACACACACACACACACACACACACACACACAACACAACACACAACCACGCGCATACACCGCGCACACACACACACACACACACACACACACACACACACACACACACACACACACACACACACACACTTGTACACACACGCACATACACTCCAACTCATCAGTATTCGGAAGAACAGAATGAAGAGCTTAGGGACGGGTGGAAAAGAAGTACAAGGAGGTGGAGGTGATGGAGGAGGAGGAAGAGAAGGAGGAGCAAAAAAGAGAAGAATGAAAAGGAGAAGAATGAACAGTAGAAGAAACACGAGGACGGGAGGAGACGGATGGAATGGAGATGGAGGAGGAGGTGAAGCAGCTGGAAGAGCAGGAGCAGGAACACAAGGACGAAGAAAAAGAGAAAGAGGAGGAGGAAGAAGAGGAGGAGGAGGAGGAAGTGAGCGAGGGATTCCCCAAAGAATAGATTCTCTTTTCCACAAAGACGCCTTAGAAATGGACAAGAAAAGACACTCCACTTTTCGCCTCTTGTGAAAACAAAGCTAAAGAACAGCCAATTAAAACACACCCATACCACATCAGATCTTGGACACTCAGCCACCTATGAATTCAACCAGCACAATTATTGATCTCTTTAGAAAAATAAAAGCGGATTGAATATGTCCTCTTTCAAACTTGGACCTCTCTAACTCTCTTTTTTAAGCTTCCAGAATACCTTCTTTTCTTCCTGTTTTCTTCTCAAAAGCCGTTCCATGTTCAGAACTCGAGCGTTCATCTTGTTCTTGTCAAAGCAGAGCCTGTCACCACATGCCTCTCACCATTCAAGTCTCTTTCTTCAATGGCTCCCTATCCAGGCCTGCATTGAATCAGTGGGGCGCACGTGCGCTACTTTTATTTTTCCTTC
>CM065734.1:49308914-49311414 GCA_033310375.1 Conus canariensis
TTTGTGGCGTCTAAAAGACCAGAGTCCTGGCTAATGACTGAAATAATAGTTGTTCCGACAATTCTGAATACACATACATGACGACAGACAGATACGGATCTAAAACAACAACAACCACTACAGCACATGTGAAGACATTCACATCACAAACAGCGAGAAAGAGAAAGAGAGAGAGACAGAGAGAGAGACAGAGACTGAAAGACAGACTGACAGGCAGAGACAGACAGAGGGAGAGACAGACAGACAGAGAGGCAGTCAGACAGACAGGCGTACAATCCTACATACAAACAATGTACAGGCAGACAAGAAATCCGGTAGATGCACGTACTAAAGTGTGTATCTCCAGCAAAATGTAATATATCAGTAGAAAGTCTTGAAGTAAACTGACCAGAATAAAGCAACAAATAAAGCAAAGGAGAAGCTATACTCATCAATACTCGTCCTCACACAGGCACACGGACGAAAACAAACACACACATACAGACACACTCACAAAGATATACATGTGCTCTAAACACAAAACACATGCACAAAAACCTACACATACATAGCAGAGAGGGGGGATGGGAGAGAGAGAGAGAGAGAGAGAGAGAGAGAGAGAGAGAGAGAGAGAGAGAGAGAGAGAGAGAAGAGAGAGAGACAAAGACAAAGACAGAGAGACAGACACAGAGAGAGGGAGACAGACAGAGAGAGAGAGAAATGAAGAGACAGACAGACAGACAGACAGACAGACAGACAGACAGACAGACAAACACACGGGCAGACAGAAGACAGAGAAGTACAGGGAGACGAAGAAGAGAAGAAAAAAAATCAGCAGGGAAGTGAGCAGGAAGTAGGAATTAAAATCGATTGGTATGAGACCATTTCCGACATGCAAGAAGATGACACGTGATCAAGGCACAGAGAGAGAGAGAGAGAGAGAGAGAGAGAGAGAGAGATGAGAGAGAGAGAGAGAGAGAGAGAGAGAGAGAGAGAGAGAGAGAGAGAGAGAGAGAGAGAGAGCGAGATGGAGAGAGAGGGAGATGGAGAGAGAGAGAGAGAAAGAAGAGAGAGAAAGATGATTCCTTTCTCAGCCATTTTCATTTTATCCTTTCTTATTCTTGAAAATATGAATGCCATTTCCTCATAAATATGTTCACTCAAAGAAAAACTCATACCCCCCCCCCCCCCCCCGCCCCACTACCACCACCTGGTAAATTTACACACATTTTTTTACCTGCATTTAGAGCTCCATCCAAATCAGTCATGTTTCAGTGATCAGTCAGAACATGACATCAATGTCGAACACCACAGTCAACAAGACCACAGAAAAGTTCCACTACAAACGGATCTCTCTGAAACGTCTCAGCTCTACAGAGACGGAAAGGCAACGCTGACAAGTGAGAGCACTGAAGGTGTGTGAGAGTGTCAGCCGTGCAGGAAGCTGTGGAGTCCAACCCTTACAGACTGCGGCAGGGAGGAAGAGTGGAGGGCTTCAGGGTGGACGTCAACCACACACAGCTGAACTCACACTGTCAGTGCAGGAGGCAGCAACAGGGTGGCTAGGCGGTGGTAGGGTTGTCATGTATGGCGTCCATAGTCCCTTCCCACTCCCTTCCTGCCCCACCCTCTGTCTGTCTGTCAGTCTGTCTGTCTGTGTCCAGGACGGGGGAAATCGTGATGGTATTGCTTAAGTGCACTAAGTTGATGTATTATTGGTCAGGCTTAACACACCAAGGTTATCTTTGCACTCATACACGCATATGCACACTCATGCGCGCACCAAACATTCACCTCTCTCTGGGAATGGGATGTCACGCATTCGTTTCTCTCCTAACACGACTGAGCACAAGAAATACACTTTCTATGCTACTTATAATTAATCATGAACAATCAAATCACACACAATGAAATATTAAAACATAAAAGATCAATACTTCCTAATCCCGAGTTATAATAAAATGACTTCTTACCTGGCCAGGTTTTCACACACACAACCACGCTTTCACACCACACCACAGTTCTTGAAAAAGTCTCTTCACGTCTTCTTCAGCACTGCTTGATGGTGATGCCCTTGGTTCACTGGCTCCAGGCTTCAGGACTGGGTCTTCGTGGTCGTCTCTGGGATCTCGACGTAGAACTCTTCTTCTTCGTCTCTTTCACCCACCTCTGGGTTCAATTTCAGTTTGTCTGTCTTCACCCACCTCTGGGCTTCAAACTTAGTTTTCTTCTCTTCCAGCTTGTCTTTCCCTAAGACTTTGCTGTCTCTTCTATCTCCCAGACCACGTTTCTCTCGACCCGTTCTCTGTCCTGCCCACCCTTCTCTCTTCTCTCTCTCTCCTCTGCCTTCTCTCTCTCTTGTGGTGTTCTTCCCTTCACGTTGTTCTCCCTCAGTTTATATAGGGATGGAAACAAAGGATTCCCCTTCGGGCCATGCCTTTGTCCATGCTGCTTCTCAAACCCCTAGTTCACAAGTACCCTGAATTCCCCATTCGCTACGTTCTTCCACACATCAGCATTT
>CM065734.1:49313914-49321414 GCA_033310375.1 Conus canariensis
AGAGAGAGAGAGAGAGAGCAAACACTTTTGTGATAAGGGAAAAAGCAAATAAGGACCCTCTGTTTTTTTTGTATTACATCCTGTTTTCAATAAAGTGAAAGGAACAACTATAAACAAATGGACAACTTATTGCATGTCGTAAAAATTCACAAAACGCACGAATTAAATTTTGTACTAGAAAACTATGCACGAAAAGCGTAAAGACGCTGTCAGAAAAAAAAAAACCGTTAATAAACACACGCAGGAGAGAGAGAAACAGACAGATGGAAAACAGACTGATAGAAAGAGAGACAGACAGTCAGACATAGAAATATGAAACAGGAGACTGACAGTGTTCAATGTTTCGTTTCAATCACAGAACAGACAAACGCCCACACTATTTTGCACTCTGAGATCACACCGTTTGATGACGCTCTCCACCACGAACATTGCGCGTGCTTCATTTCCATTCCACAGCAAAATGCCAAACTGTTTTTTTCTTTTTTGCCGGATTTGATGTTGGACCCAAACGTGTCTCATCAGGACAGAGAATGAGCAATGAGAATGGACAACGCCTTTAATAATGGCATCAGAATTGTTGGAGGGTGGCCCTGTAATGGAGGGCAAAATTCTGTGCACATTGACACACCGCACATGCGCCCACGCATGCACAAAGACAAATGTTTGCTCTTTCTCTCTCTCTCTCTCTCTCTCTCTCTCTCTCTCTCTCTCTCTCACACACACACACAACACACACACACACACACACACAACACACCAAGTTACGTTGTTTATTGCCCAGCCGACTTTGAAGGCCACGTCGGGGAATTAAACACACTGATGCATGACAGTTATTTTCGCCTTTTTTTCCAAGATGGCTGACAGGTAAACTAACACGTCAAGGGAAAAAAAGTGACCCGTAGAGCGGAGTCAAACGTAAAGACTTACTCAAATACTTCATGACGTGAACTTTTGACCTGAGGTACGCGAGAATTCATCTCGTGAACAATCTGCAGTGATGCATGTTCTGATTTCGGTCTGGAGAGACACTCTCCCACTCTCTCCAAATGGCATCAAACAGTTCACGTCCAGTGTTTAAGATTTGGGCCTCTGTACTTAAAGACTGCTTGATTCTCCAACATTGATTTTCATTAATGTGTAATTCCGGGGACTGTGCAGGTTGAGTGATGCTGTTGATGTCATCTAGCTTGTATGCGGCAAGTTTTCGAGTTCGATGTTCTGCTCATTGATGCTGTAGGTGGACACTCTAGGGAGAGCTTGAAGAAAGCAACTTTTCAGAGAAGCCTCCATTCCTCCCCACGCAGACAAGTCTTTTGGTCCTGAACTCCTTTCACTCTATGGGAGCCGGGTTTTATCCAGTTCATGACTCCTAGGTACCCCTCTGCTCTCATATTCCTTTTTGTCATGACGCTTCCGGGATTCGAACAAGCAACTTCTGAATAGGTGGGCGCCTTTTTAGACGGGTGTCTTACCCACATCGACGTGGGATACCAATTCCAAGTTGGGACATTTAAGCCTTATGAAGTTCACTTTTGTTCCCTCTTGGACCAGATCCAGCTGGAACTCTATTCAGCTGCCCCCTTCACTGTCTCTTGGGTTCTGGTCATCTTCTTACCAGAAATCGTTCAGTTGTGTCATGACTGATGAGCCTACAAATCCCCTTGCTTCAACTTCCATGGCAAGGTCTTTTGGCTTGGACGCCCCATTCCCTCAAGCTGTGGGATAGCCTGGCACACTTCTCAGTCTTGTAGATATAAACTTGCTCCACTTTGTTTTCACATCGCACAGCGAGTTCAATCAGAATCAATTTTGATCAGGAAACTAGTGGGTAATGTTTCGCCAGACACGTTCATTCAGTAGATTACTGCATTTTACATTCCCTTCTTCATGCACAAAGTTCCAACCTGGAACCATATGATGCAATGCCAAACTATTACACCTTAACTGGCCTGTACACTTTCAGGCAATGAGGGCGGTAGTACCACTGGCACATCTCTTCTACACGTGTGCACATACACAATCGTTTGTTAGCGTCGATAGGCAGTAGACATTCATCACTGAAGATCACTTTTTGTTCCAGTAATCAGTTACAGTCCCTCTCTGCAAACACAACGCCAGTCTTTTCTGTTATCGTCCTGTTAGCTTCCTGAACAACTGGCGGCTTGAACCCATCCGGTGAATTCAGCGTTTGTGCAGAACACTGTTTAGCAGGCAACCAAAGTAAATCTTGTTCCATGTGAAAAGACGAGTTATCCCCTCAACCTCTCCTGTAGATTTTTCCTAGTGACGACAACAACTGCATCCCATCTTTCATCTCATTTTGTTAACGACATTTTTGCAATGCTTCTTATTCTAAGCATTAAGCTTTAATATATAAATGATGATTTCATTATTTATTGACTGAGTCGGGCACAGGTGTCATCCAGTACATGTGGACAATATGCCGTGGGTTAGAATCTTAATTTTAAACAAAAATCGTTCCCCATTTCGCTGTTTTACTGCAAGCAAGACGGATTCAGAAACAACACATAATACAATACAATGAATATCAAAGCCATTAATGTCGCATTAAGTTGAGATGTGAAGTTAGAAAACCTTTCCCTAATTTGAATTACTTTTTTTGTTTTGCTTTTCAAATCAAAAGCAATAACCAATGATATTCCCAAAGAGACTTCAATCGATTTTGACGTGGTAATAGCCCTGATATGCTTCCCTCCCCAACACTCACTTCTCACACCCACCCTTCCCTCTGCACCCTCTGTGAACGGCTGAGCTATAAACAACGTCAACAGATTTTTTAAACGCTGTTCCACAAACGCGTGGCTCCATTCAGATTCCTCTCTAAACACTTTCAAATCATTGAAATAACAGCATCCAAGATGATGAAGACTGCATTTTTCAACATCACTCACATTCAAGGCATCGTTATTTTGTTGCCCGAGTTGTCATTGTGAAATTTTTCTTGAACTGATTCCCGGGAGGGGAGGGGGGGGGGGGGGGGAGTTTGAGGTACCGTTCGAGGAAGAGGGATCTATGTAATGTCATTGTTTTCTCCAAAAGATCTTGTACATGATGAAAACTTGTAAACACACATTTCGCTGTTCCTTATTCAGGGTTCGTTCATCCATCAAAACCAGACACACACGCACACACACACACACACACACACACACACACACACACACACACACACACCCACACACACACAAACGCACACACGCACGCACGCAGGTACGCACGCACACACACACACACACACACACACACACACACACACACACACACACACACACTCGCACGCACGCACGCACGCACGCACGCACACACACACACACACGCGAGCGAGCGCGCGCGTGTCCGATCGTAAACAAGCGGACATACTTTCTTTCATTTTAAATGATGTTGATGACAAAAGGGAGCCAAATACAGTCTCTTCTTAAGTCGAAACCGATTCTATAACTGCTTCTAAAAATACAGTTTACTTTACGCATGCTAAACAACATAAAACTTGATCTATTTTTCGTAAAATCAGAAATCAAATGAAACATATTTTCTTCTTTCAAAACCTTCCGGAAAATCATGTTTGTTGCAACGTCTCATAACATGGTCTTACACACACACACACACACACACACACACACACACACACACACACACACACACACACACACACATATATACAGGGATGACGGCCTTGCCGCTCTGAATGACAACCCTAGAAATATTGAAAATAAGAAAAAAGAATTGTGTAAAATTTTCCACAACCAAAACTTAAAAAACACAATAGAAGCAAACAAAAAGATAGTGAACTATTTAGACATAACGTTAGACCTCAACCAACACACATATAAACCATATAAGAAACCAAATGACACGCCTGTTTATGTAAACATCAAAAGCAATCACCCACCCTCCATACTGAAAACAATACCCAAAAGCATAAATAAAAGACTATCCAATTTGTCATGTAACGAAACAGTATTCAACAATGCTACAGCTGAATACCAAGAGGCGTTACATAAAAGTGGCTACAATTACAAACTACGATACGATCCAGACAATGATACAAAAAGATGCAGAAAGAACAGGAAAAGGAATGTCATATGGTACAATCCCCCATATGATGCAAGAGTTAAAACAAATGTAGGGAAAGAATTCTTTAAAATCTTGACATCATCTTTCCCAAAGGACCATAAATTATTTAAGATATTCAACAAAAACAACATCAAATGATCATATTCATGTATGCCGAACCTTAAAAATGCCATCGATTCAGCAAACAAAATGAAAAGCAGCACAGAAAAAAAGGAGGGTAACGAAAGGAAATCTTGTAACTGGACCAAAAAAGAACAGTGCCCCCTAAGCAACAAATGCCTTTATAACAACATTGTGTACCAAGCCACTGTAACATCAGAGAACGCAAAAGAAACATATGTAGGTATCACGGAAAACCAATTCAAAACTAGATATGCAAACCATAAACAATCATTCAATAAAGAAAGATACAAAAACCAAACAGAATTGAGTAAATACATTTGGAAACTTAAAGATAAAAACATAGACTACAACATATCTTGGAAAATTTTAAAAAGAGCAGCACCATACAACAACATTTCAGGAGCCGGAATAGCTTAGTTGGTAGAGCGCCTGACTCGTAATCTTGGTGATACTGGGGTTGCGGGTTCGAATCTCCGCCGGGGCGTTTCGGTACAGGGGGATTTTTCCCTCGGAGTTAACATTAGTTCTGACTCCATTTCCCATACAGTCCTTCGAATGAGACTATAAACCGAGGTTCCGTGTGTGAACGCATGCATAATATCTTGCACACACGTAAAATCCCATCACCAACTTTCGGAAGAGTAGGCCAGTTTGGCCGTTGGTATGGATGACACGTTACACACAGCATGCACCCTGCGTAAGAAATGGAAAGAATGAAGGAAGTAAAGAAACTGAGTGAACGATATTGAACGATATTGACTGGATGACACGGGAAACGACTGAATGAAGCGCCAGCTGGCAGCTCTTCAGTCGGCACTACCCAGGTAGGCAGCCCGTTGTGTAAGCGAGTGTTGATTGTAAAGCGCTTAGAGCTTGGTCTAGCCGAGAATAGGCGCTATATAAGTATTCATTATTATTATTATTATTTCAAAAAAATGCAATCTATGCCTAACAGAGAAATACATTATACTATGTAAACCACAGTTGGCAACTCTAAATGTTAGAACAGAAATGGTTAACAATTGCAGACACAGATGGAAGTTCCTATCAGCGAAAAAAACCAACACCTGAGAAACACATGTAGCACGGGGAAAAAAACAACAGCAAACCAGCTAGCTATATATATACGTGGCACTGGCAACACAAGCTCATCACATCCTGACGACCGCACAGCGTGAAACAAATTTGTAGATGTTTTTAGAAGCTTGATTTTAACTTGCTTTTAATATAACAAATGTCGCTCCCACTGTGGTTGAGCACTGTTTTTAAGATTGCGCTGATCCTCAGTACCATTCTCTCTCTCTCTCTCTCTCTCTCTCTCTCTCTCTTATATATATATATATATATATATATATATACATATACATATACACGCAGGAGGAGGAAGACGTGGAGGAAGATGAGGAGGAGCAGGAAGAGGAGAAGAATGGAGCAGAGGAAGAGAAGAATGAAGAAGAGAAGAAGAAAAATTAAGAGAAAGATCAAGAGGGGAGGAAATGGAGAGAGGAGGAGGTGAAGAGGGAGGAGGAGGAAGAGAAAGAGCAGGAAGAGGAGAAGGAGGAGGAAGAGGGATCTTAAAAGAAGAGATTCTCTTCTCCACAAAGACGCCTTAGAAATGGAAGAGAAAAGACACTCCACTTTTCCCCTCCTGTGAAAACAAAGCTAAAAAAAAAAACACCTGCCAATTAAAAACACACCAATCCAAACAAAATCTTGTCTGTTCAGCCACCTACGAATTTGGCCAGCAGAATTATTGATCTCTTGTCCAAAAAAGCACGCACTGAATGTGTCCTCTTCCAAACTTGGACCTCTCTAACTCTCTCTTTTTCGAGCTTTTCAGAATGTCTTCTTTTCTACATTTTTTCTTTTTCTTCTCAAAAGCCGTTCCTTGTCCAGACCTCGAGCACTCATCGTCTTCTTGTCAAAGCAGAGCCTGTCACCACATGCCTCTCACCACTCAAGTCTCTTTCTTCAATGGCTCCCTTTCCAGGCCTGCATTAAATCAATGAGGCGCACGTGCACTACTTTGATTTTTTTCCGCTACGACGTGTGTGGGAAGGGAGGAGTGTGGGGAGTTTTAGGGACGGACGGAGAAAGGGGGTGGGAGAGGAGGGGGAGCAGCAGTCGAAGAAGTTGAAGGTGGGGGGGGGGGGGGGGGGAAGAAGGAGGGGAACCTGCAGAAAAGATGAGAAACTGTTGTTGGATAACACTGAGGATAAACAGGTAAGACATGCGCCCGCGCCCAGCCCGGGCACACAGACACACAGAGACACACACACACACGTGCGCACACACACACACACATACGCACATGCATACACGTATGCACACATGCATATATCTACACACACACCCATACACACCCACCTATCCCCCTCACAACACACCCTACACACATACACACACACACACACACACACTTAGTTACTTATTTATTCATCCATCATCCCATTTAATGCTCCACAGTCCAAAGAATTTGATGGCTATTGCCACAGCTAAAGCAATGTCGATTTACGTCTAGGCATTTTTTTTTATCACAACAAACCGCAACCAGCTCACTCACCAACCCCTAACCCCCAATCTCCTCGCCACCGAAGTATCCATCCTGTACGTGAACTGACCATAAATGTGCCCTTTTCAAACGTGACAAATCCCACACGCACGCACGCACGCACGCTCGCACGCACGCACGCACGCACGCACGCACGCACACACACACACACACACACACACACATATATATATATATATTATATATATATATATATATGTATAGATTAGCTAGTAAACTCCAAAATGATGTTAAAAAACTTATCGAATGGACTCAATTGAACCATATGTCCTTAAATGCAAGCAAAACTAAGTGCATGTTTGTATGTGCCCGACAAAAAAGGCAAAAGATGAAGTCAAAATTTCCACCATAGTTTATATCTGACAAAAAATAGAAGAAGTCGACTCACATAAAATACTAGGTGTAATAATTGATAAATATTTAACATGGACCGACCACATAACGTCAATGGGGAAACGTCTCTCAAAAAATTACTTCAATTAGCGAAGATTAAGAACTTCCTGGACACCCATTCTCGAAAGCTCTTTTTCTGTGCTCATATTCTATCAAACATTGATTATGCATCAACCCTATGGGATAACTGCAGTGAAACCAACTTGAAAATTATTCATCGAATGTATAAAAGAGCATTAAAATTAGTATTACTAAAATCAAGCACCCTAACAACAGAAGACTATAAACAACTTAATATGTTAACCTTCTACAGCAGA
>CM065734.1:49328914-49333914 GCA_033310375.1 Conus canariensis
ATGGAAGTCTGAGAGTAAAATTACCGCTGGGAGTCTCAATGAAGTAGACGAGGATCAATGGATCGCAGTTATTGATCAAAACTAGAAGCGGTGAACCATATGAATGTTTTCACCAAATGGGATGGTCCTTCGTGGCGAGTCCAGAAGACCAGACTAGTAAGTAATGATCGAAATAATAGTCGCCGCAACAATTTTGAAAACACACACACACACACACACACACACACACACACACACACACACACACACACACACACACACACACACACACATGAAGACAGGCATAGACGTATATAAAACAACAATGACAATTACAAAAACAGCTACAACAGTAACACAACAACAGAGACATACAGAGAGCGAGAGAGAGAGGGTGGGGGAGGGAGGGAGAGACAGAAAGAGAGAGAGAGAGAGAAGAGAGAGGGGGGGGGGGGAACAGGGAGAAAGGAAGCACGAGGGGAACAGAGATTTCAGACAGATAGACCGACAGTCCTGCGGACAGACAGACAGAAGACAAACAGATGGACAGGCAGAGACAGACATTTATAGCAGACTACTTTAAATAACTGAAATCACGAACAAATGATTTTTATTTCATCCGCAACAGATGATGGAGAAAATTAGTTTTCATGATGCCGGAAATCCACTTAAACTCTTCTTCTCTGCCGCCACCTCACCACCCACCCACCCTGCCCCTCTGATTTTCCTCCCCTTTCATATGTCTGATATGAAATAAACCAACCCCTTTAAGATAAAGGAAGGTTCTGTTCAAATGAAGACTAACTCTGTTAAGACATAGAAACAACATAATAAGACCTAAAACAGAGCAAAGGCGTTCAACATTAGCACTGTGAAATCTATTATCACAGAATACATAGCATGACATACTATTTGCTAGTGTTTTGTTTCAAAAGTAAAAATCCCTACTTCCTATCATAAACCAGGACACTGGACCGTGCGAAGATCTACTGGTATCATCCAAGAAAATAGAGCTACAATAATATCTATTACAAGATAACACCTAAATGTCACATTGTTTGCCAATGTTTATTGTAAGGTAATATTTGTTAGTTTCTATTATATGAAGATCTGCTGAACTTAGATAAGAAAATAAAACTGCGTTGGTATGGCCGTGTATTGAGATCTAATCGCCTTGCTGATTCAACGCCTTCCTTGCGCTGAACTCTGAAGCGATCAAAGCTAAGTGAATTTTCGTTGTCCTATTTGTTTGTATCTTGCCTGAAGAAGACCTAAGAGGTCGAAACGCGTAGTGTTTTGTCTTGTGACTCGTTTGTCTACGTTTCTCTGGGCGGTTCGCTGCTAACATTTATTTAAGATTTGTTTAGATTTCCGCCTGCAGTCGTCTCACTTTGCAACTAGATCCGCCTCGTTGAACAAATCCTCCACGGATCTGTTGAAGGTGATGAACGAAAGGTAAGACAGAAAAAAAATGGACAAACAACATTTCAGGCCTTGGCATACAGCCGACAAAACTGGAGGAACCTGGTGAATTCTTCTTCAGTGTGGAGCTACAGTGACTTCCCATGGAGTCACGACAGAAGAAGCAGAAGGAGAGAAGAAATGTTGAAATGTCACTTGTAAAGAAATGAGAGAGAGAGAGAGAGAGAGAGGAGAGAGAGAGAGAGAGAGAGAGAGAGAGAGAAGAGCGAAATAGACAGAGAGAGAAATAGACAGAGATATACATATATATGAATGAGTGAGACAGAATGAGTGGCTGAATTATTATAAAAATAATTTCAGACTGATTGTTTTTACTTCCTTTTTGATTGATTACTTCTTTTCAATTTGGAAGAAAGTACACGTGGTGCAATTAAAGTGAGAACAGATCGAATCAGTATCCACCGACGAAACAGGAAGCTAAATGATCATCCAGGTAGCAAAATAATTACCTCACTAGCTGAAGGTCTAACTAGACAAATAAGTACGTCTGTTCCACCAACCAACCAATTAACTGACAGACTGGCCGGCCAACCGACCAACAACCAACGACCTAACCAGCCAACCAGTCAACTAACTAGCTAACTTACTAACCATCCATCAAACTATTAATCATCCACTCCTCTCATCATGACTCACTCATGAATCCAGTCACTTACTCACTCATTCACACTTATTGATTCACTCACTCACTCACCCACTCACTCATTCATTCCCTCTATCATTCAACGGCTAATCAATCATTCATTCACTCAATCCTTATTCATTTACTCGCGCACTTGTTCACTCATTCGAGTATTCAGTAACTCACTCGCTCTGTCAAACATTCATTTAGCGGCTCGCTCACTTGCTCTCTCACGCACTCGCTCGCTCACTGAGTCACTAGCTAACTCACTCAGCTGCTTGCTCTCTCACTCACTCACTTAATTACTCACTCGCTTGCTCGCACATTCACATATTCTCTCACTCACTCACTTATTCATGCATTGATCCAGCCAACGTGGAGCTGATTATGAAGTTCAAACATAATCGCTCATGTCTCCTTTCTTGTCGCCTCTGCAGCCCTCCCCCCCCTCCTCCCACCCTCCATTCCCCTTCCTGCTTCCCTCCTATTCCATTCAATTCTCTCTTGTCATCAAAGATTCCTTTCATCTGATTGGTTGTTTTTGTGGGTGATTTTTCTCACGCGCATCACCATCATTTCCATATTAACCATGTCACTCTGATAGTTTTTTTGTGTGATTTGCAATTTCTTCTCGTTATGATATTTCTGTTTCATTAAGGTCTGTGTTATTTTGGGGTGTTGAGTTCTGTTGAAATCGCTATCGAATTTCAAGAAGAAATTTCAAATTTTCTTCTTCATTTACCCTCCCCGTTTAAAACGTGTTTCGTTTTATTCTGTCCATTCTCCCTCAAGACTTACTCCAAAGACATTACATTTTGCTGGAGATTTACCACGTCGTGTCGACCTTATGAATACTGTTGTTCTTGTTGGTAGTGTCGGTGACTATAACTATGGTGATGATAACGATGATGATGATGACAATGATGATGATGATGATGATGATGATGATGGTGGTGGTGGTGGTGGTGGTGGTGGTGGTGGTGGTGATGATGGGGTGTGGTGGTGGTGGTGGTGATAATTATTCTGATGATGACGACGACGACGACGACGACGACAACGACAACGACGACGACGACGTTGATGATGATGACGACGACGACGATGATGCTGATATTGCTGCTGCTGCTGCTGCTGCTGCTGCTGCTGCTGCTGATGATGATGATAATGATGACGATAATGATGCCAATGCTGATGACGATGATGATCGTAATGAATATTCTCGGGGTCTGCCTAACTGTTAATTGACACAGCTGTATTTAGGAGAACAATAAAGATAAAGTTTCTGAAACTGAAAAACTATTGATGCAATAATGACCATTCTTGGAAGAAAAGGTGAACTGGAACCATTATATCAGACGATCCAGTTATGAATGCTGCCTCCAAATCAACCTACTAAATTCATAAATGGGCCGCAGAAAGCATAATTATTTGAATTTCGTTGTGAACAAAAAAACAAACACACAAACAAAGGAGAAAATGAACGGACAAATAAACAAAAAACCACAAGCAGTGCTAAAAGCATTCGGTGTGATCTGTTTAGGCCCTTGGTTGTGTCTCCGTATGTACCTTCCCTGGGTCAGCGCTTCTGTGCACGAACTCAGGACATGGTCCATTGTTTGTTTGCCGTGACTGAGCGGATACGTAGGGTAAGCCGATTTCTCCCATTGTTGAGTTCGATAGCAGGAGGTCGTACACATATATCAGGATCCATGTGATCCTCAACAAATGCAATGTATTTATTTCGTTCAGGCTGAGACCTCGTTGGAGTGCGTCTTCCCACTAGTCCACCGCCCCTGTTGGCCTTCCTGAACTGCCTTCTGGATTTTATTGGCATCCTCTTCTTTCTTCGCCTCCTGATTCTGCATGTCTCTCTTTGTTTTCCCCTTTTGTTTTCGAGCACACTTTCATTTCTGTTGACCCAAATCCCGGTCTGTTGGTTTGTGTGTCCCGTCATGATTTTGGAACATTAAGAGAAAAACAAACATTAATCAGCTTAACGAACAAGTAGGCTAACTCTTGCTCCTATGATGAAATAAATAGATGCCCTTGACTCCAAACGAATGCTGCTTACGACACCGAATCGCCTAGCAGAAATGAGAGCAAAGAGCACACAGAACAAACAAGGAGACATCTCATATTAGGGGGATGTCTCCTTGTGTGTTTTGTGTGCTGTGTGTTCTCATTTCTGCTAGACGATTCGGTGTTGTCAGCAGCATTC
Source organism: Conus canariensis (assembly GCA_033310375.1). Taxonomy (NCBI): domain Eukaryota; kingdom Metazoa; phylum Mollusca; class Gastropoda; order Neogastropoda; family Conidae; genus Conus; species Conus canariensis. The sequence goes on from CM065734.1 coordinate 49,333,216, forward strand.
GTTTGGAGTCAAGGGCGTCTATTTATTTCATCATGGGAGCTACCCTACTTGTTCGTTAATTACTGTTTACTGTTCCCTGCCTCATCTAAAATATCCTTTCATTAATCAGTTGAGTATGTTAAGAACAAAACGGCAATAAGACTTAGATTCACAGACAGAGATAAATATACAGACAAACAGGTAGATAGATAGATGGATAGGTAGATAGATAGATTGATAGATAGCGAGAGAGAGACAGACAGACAGACACATACATACATACATACATACATAGAGAGATGGATGGATGGATGGATGGATAGGTGGATAGATAGATAGACAGATGTAAATAGACACATACCTCGATCAATAGATAGATCTATCGTTCAATCGATAGATAGATAGCAAAGACAGACAGCCGGACAGCCAGCCAGACAGCCAGATAGATTGATAGATAGATAGATAGATAGACAGAGATATACAGAGATAGCTAGGGAAGCAGAGACATAGAGAGAGAAACAATGAGAGACAGAGATAGAGACTGAGACATAGAGAGAAAAGAGAGGTAAGCCGATAGATAGATGGATAGTTTGTTGGACAGACATATACACAATTAGAGAGAGAGAGAGAGAGAGAGAGAGAGAGAGAGAGAGAAATAGAGAAGGGAGGTAAGTAGGCAGATATACGGACAGATAGACATACACACAAATAGATACACAG
>CM065734.1:49341414-49343914 GCA_033310375.1 Conus canariensis
GGTTAAATCTGTTCTTTGGCTTACTTTCCGCAGATGCTGTGTCCCCTATGTCACTCTGTTCTATCCACTCTTCTCTTCGAAACGATCGCCCCTATCAAAGTATCATGACTGAAATCTTTTGGCTTTGGTGTCGCATTGCAAGTGCTGTTTTCCGCTGAACTCTCTTGCTCATCTATGTGGTTTCATGCATGTATGTGCAGGTTGTTGTGTATAGTGTGTGATAGTGTGTGATAGTGTTGTGTGTGTGTGTGTGTGTGTGTGTGTGTGTGTGTGTGTGTGTGTGTGTGTGTGCGGGTGCGTGCGTGCGTTTTGTGTGTGTGTATGTATGTGTGTGTGCGTACGTACGTGTGTGTGTGTGGTGTGTGTGGTGTGTGTGTGGTGTGTGTGTGTGTGCGCGCGCGCACACACACACACACACACACGCACGCACGCACGCACACACACATACACACATATGCACGCACGCACGCACACACACACACACACACACACACACACACACACACACATGCTCGGACACGCACACGCATACAGGTACGCGCACACAAACACTCACACACCTGCACATTCACACACGATACCACACAGCTAATTCAGAGGGTTCAGAAGAAAACAGCACTTGGAATGCTATATTGAAGCTTCAGTCAGGACAGGGGCAATCGTTCAATTACAAAAAAAAAAAAAAAAGAACAGTGGATCACAAAGAACCAAACAATGCAGAGAGCACTTGACAATGAGTGCCTTGAGTGTGAAAGGGCTTCAGCCACGCAAGAAGCGGTGGAGCCAAACCCCCCACAGACTACAGCAGGGAGGAAGAGAGGGGGGGGGGGGGGCTTCAGGGTGGTCACACAGCTCACACTCAGACTCTCATCACTGGACACAGGATAAGGGCTGTTTGGCGCTGTCATAACTCTCTCATAACCTGTCTCTCTGTCTCTGTTATTCTCTTTGTTTGCCCCTGTTTCTGTCTTTGTCTCTCTCTGTGTCTCTGTCTCTCTCTGTGTCTCTGCCTCTCTCTCTGTCTCTGTCTGTCTGTCTGTCTTCTGTCTCTCTCTCTCTGAGATGATTTCATTTTGTTACATATTCGGAATGTTATATGATGAATTTATGAAACCCCTTCAGTATGGGGCTGTGGCCTCAATAAAAGATTCGCATTCGCATTTCTCTCTCTCTCTCTCTCTCTCTCTCTCTCTCTCTCTCTCTCTCTCTCTCTCAAATCTAGATATGCTCTCTGCCAAGCTCCATATAATTTCTGTGCCCTTTGTATGAAACTGTTCTACCCCCCCCCCCCCCCCCCAATCCCTTCTTTATCTAAATGAACATTCTTATCTTCTTTTAGTCTTTTGTTATCAGAGTGGTAGTGCTGTTTTCTTCGAACTCGCTTTCTCTGCTCAATATATGAGCATACGTGTGCGTATGTGAGTACATAAGAGCGCGTGCATGACTCTCTTTCTCGCTCGCTCGCTCATTCGCTTGCTCGCTCAGTTGCTTGCTCATTTACGTGTATACCAACCCAACAGCATACCTGCCTCTCCCAATCCCTCCCCACCCCCACCCCCTCCAATCAAATCCTCGACAACACAAGACCCGTTCATTACGTCAATCAGAATTCCCAGCCATTCTCTGAGTCAATCCTTCGGTAAGACTCTTTCCTGCTCTCCTCTCTCTCACTCCCTGCCTCTTCTCCTGTCTCTCCTCTCTCTCTCTCACTCTGTGTGTGTGTGTGTGTGTGTGTGTGTGTGTGTGTGTGTGTGTGTGTGTGTGTGTGAGTGTGTGTGTGTGAGTGTGTGTGTGTGTGTGTGGTGTGTGTGTGTGTGTTGTGATGTGTGTGTACCCTCCCCTTATTGCCATGTTTCCTCCTTTTTATCCCTCTGTTTATTTTCCCTTTCGCAGTCTCTCTCTCTCTCTCTCTCTCTCTCTCTCTCTCTCTCTCTCTCTCTCTCTCTGTTTCGCAGCCCTTCTCATCTCTACTGCCCCCATCGACTTTTTCTTAAATCCGCTGTTTAGTATCAAAGCAATGACCAGGTCCTGATTCAAGCTTGGGTTTTAAGAGCTCACGACGATGTGTTTAGAGAGAGAAAGTATGAGAAGTTTAGTGTAGTATGTGGGCACGCACTCGCCAGCATGTGTGCGAGTGTGTGTGTGTGTGTGTGTGTGTGTGTGTGTGTGGGTGTGGGTGCGTGCGTGCGTGCGTGCGTGCGTGTGTGTGTGCACGCATATACGTGTGTGTGTGTGTGTGTGTGTGTGTGTGTGTGTGTGTGTGTGTGTGTGTGTGTGCACATACGTATATGCATTTGACTGCGTGTGTGTCTGTTTTGTGTATGTGTTATGGATGAATACACGATGACATCAACATATTCGCACCCACATTGACGCACATATACACACACACGCGCGCACGCACGTGCGAGCGCGCGCGCGCGCGCCGCACACACACACACACACACACACACACACACACTCGCGCACACGCACGCATGCACACAGAAACGTTCATACT
>CM065734.1:49348914-49356414 GCA_033310375.1 Conus canariensis
AAAGCCATTATGTTCAAAAGTCCATACTGCGTCCATTCTATGACACTGTTTTGTTTGTTCGTTTTATGGAAACGATAATCAAAGGACGGGCTTGAAATCTATGAGTTAGCTTAGCTGCTAGGTTCGTAACGTTCGTCGAGAACGAACGCAACTGCTGTGCGATGCTGCTTACCATAGTGCTGTTCAGGTCACTTTATCTCTATTGACTGAGTTCTAATCTGATCGGTTCCATTCGGGTTATGTCCTTCCCCTTCAAAGTAAAAAGAGATCGAGGGAGGTCAGCTGAATCCAATTTCTTTCCATTTACTGAAACTGAAGCTGAAACTGAAACTCAACGCAGATCCATTCGGGTCCTTTCAACTAAGTTTAAGTTTCCGGTCAGTACCAGTATCTGTCGCCTTGGTAACACTGGTGTCAAACGATAGATAAATTTCATTATCTGTCGCCTTGGCAATACATCCAAAACTGGTGCCAAACGACAGATAAATGTTATCATTTGTCGCCTTGGTAATATATCCAATATTGGTGCCAAGTGTCAAACAATCTTATTTTCTGTCGCCTTGGCAATACATCCATTCCAAATGGTAGATAAACTTTATTATCTATCGCCTTGGTTATATATCCAATATTGATGCCAAACGGTAGATAAACTTTAGGCCTGTTATCTATCGCCTTGGTTATATATCTAATATTGATGCCAAACAGTAAACTTTATTATCTATCGCCTTGGTAATACATCCAATATTGGTGCCAAGCTATTACCTGTCGTCTTGGTAATACATCCAATATTGGTGCCAAGCTATTACCTGTCGTCTTGGTAATACATCCAATATTGGTGCCAAACGATAGATAGATTTTAATATCTTTCGACTGAAAGATAAATCCTATATTCGCGCCAAACCACAGATAAACCTTAAAAAGCCTAAACTGTAACTGAATTTATTGTTATTGTTTTAAAAGTAGATTACATCTTTTCAGATGATTAGCACCATTTTCTAAAAACAAAACAACTGGTGTCAAATTTAAATATGTGCAAGAAGTACACATTTTGTCCATAAGAAATAAAGATTATACAAACAGACCAAACAAAGCTTTCATCTGAAACACAGCCCACCTGTCCCCACATCTCTCCCCTCGCTCAAATTTCAGTACTTTGAAACTAAATGTTAACAGTGACGTCTTGTGCTGGATATTTTTCTTAACTGCTGACAAAGTTTATCAGTTTTTCCTCGTTAATTTTATTGTCTGGTTTACACACACTGAAAGACATTTTTCGAGCAAACCGGCAGACAGGTAACGGTGTAAAGAGTCAAATTTCTATCAAAATCCTAAAATCATCTATTCTGTTTAAGTCAGTTTTATGCTATCATGGCCCCCATACTTGACTCACTCTCTCTCTCTCTCTCTCTCTCTCTCTCTCCTTCCCTCTCTCCTTCCCTCCCTCCCTTCCCTATCTCTCTCTCTCTTCTCTCTCCCTCCCTCTCTCCCCCATCTCCCTTTGTCTCTCTTTGTCTGTCTTCCTCTCTCTCTCTCTCTCTCTCTCTCTCTCTCCTCCGTCCCTCAGTGCGTGCGTGCGTGTGTGTGTGTGTGTGTGTGTGTGTGTGTGTGTGTGTGTGTGTGTGTGTGTGTGTGTGTGTGTGTGTGGTGTGGTGTGTGTGTGTGTGTGTGTGTGTGTGTGTGTGTGCGTGTGTGTGTGCGTGTGTGTGTGTGTGTGTGTGTGTGTGTGTGTGTGTGTGTGTGTGTGTGTTTAAAGGCGAGCAGGCTTAACTGGTGACATCAAGGTCGTCAGCAGTCGTCATGGCCAGGAACGTAGCTGTTGGCACTCCATAAGCATGACTGTTCAAGATGTCTGTGCCTGTCATGGGCTATGTCTGATTGTTCAACTCGTGAGGTGAGAAAGGTTAACTCGTATAATTCTCTCTCTCTCTCTCTCTCTCTCTCTCTCTCTCTCCCTCCCCCCCCCCCCACCCCACCCCTGCCTGTACATCTATCTGTCTGTCTCTTTCTTCTTCTTTTCCCTCCTTTTCACGTTTTTTTTTTTTTTTTTTTCCGTTCTGTCTGGTTTCCTTCTTTTCTTTCTTTCCAAATTTCTTTTTTTTTTATTCCTTCTTCTCTTCCTCAGTCTCACTGTCTCAACCTTTTCTCTATTCTTTGCTTGTTTGCTTGCTTGCTTCTTTCTGTCTTTCTTCTCCTCCTCCGCTTCCGGCTTTTCCACCGGCTCCATCTCTTCCCTCTTCCTTTTCCTCTTTGTCCCTTTTTTAAGATCATTATCTCGTTTTTCTTTTTCTCTTCCTCTTCTTCTTCTCCGCCTCCTCTTCTCTCTCTTTTTCATGCTTTCCTTCATACCTTCCTACTTCACTTTCTTTCTTCTTCTGTCAAAGTGTTTTATTCATGGACCGTAGAATGTGTGCGCGCCCGCGCGCGCGTGCGAGCGTGCGTGCGGCGTGTGTGTGTGCGTGTGCGCGCGTGTGTGTGTGTATGTGTGTATGCGCGCGCGCGCGCGCGCGCGCGCGCGCGCGCGCGTGTGTGTGTGTGTGTGTGTGTGTGTGTGTGTGTGTGTGTGTGTTTTTTACGTCGTTTACATACTGCACGTCAGGGAAACATGAAAACAACAGATCGCATAGTTTATCTATTGAACGCAATAGTTCTCTCTGCCCCCCCCTCTCTCTCTCTCTCTCTCTCTCTCTCTCTCTCTCTCTCTCTCTCTCTCTCTCAGTACGACTAGTTTCTCGAAATTAATAGCAATTTGCTCTCAGAAAAGTGTTTGTCGGTTATAACACATAAATGGCATAGAGACATGCTTGCTAGATTTAGAACCAAGACTCTTAGTCTAAATGCAAGCGGAGTTTGGTTTATATCCGGACCAGAAACTGAAAAGATATGCAAAGTCTGCGCATCAAATGCAGTTGAAAACGAACATCATTTTCTTTTTGAATGCAAAGCTTACGACGATGTTCGCAAAAAAATGTAAATGATTTCAAGTGGCTGTCATTAGTAGTCAAAGAGTATCCGAAATTTTGTCGCTTGACAATGACGAGCTTATAAAATCTCTAGCTGAGTTTATTGCTGAATCGTATAAAATTAGACAGTCTAAATATCCAGGTTAAAAATAATGTTGTTTTTTTGTGTCTACTGTCTAAGGTTATATTTGGCGGATCCTTGATGGAGGTTGAGTGATTATTGTATGATCTTTTCCGCCCTACAACGTTTTCGTTTCATACTGAGAACAGTTAGCATGTCCACTTGTTTATTTCTTCTGTTTTGTTTGTTTGTTTTCCGGTAGACGAATATTTGCGGATGAATAAAAGGTCGCCATGTTTATTTGCTGTATCAGAGCTGTTGAGCTAATCAGTTTCTTCATGATTTGTATGAGACAACACAATGTACTGACCCCATGACATAAGGGCTACTAAGCTGTTGTCATTAAAGTTTTTTGTCTCTCTCTCTTTCTTTCTCTCTCTCTCTCTCTCTCTCTCTCTCTCTCTCTCTCTCTCTCTCTTCTCTCTTCTTGAACTCACTCCGTTTTTCTTACCCTCGTTAAAAAGCTTCTCTCTCTCTCTCTCTCTCTCTCTCTCTCTCTCTCTCTCTCTCTCCAGTGCACTCCCCCCATCTGTCCTCCATTTCTCCAATGATTTCCTCTCTCTGTGTCTCTCTCTGTCTGTCTGTCTCTATCTCTCTCTCTCTCTCAGTGCACTCCCCCCATCTGTCCTCCATTTCTCCTCCAATGATTCCTCTCTCTCTCTCTCTGTCTCTCTCTGTCTGTCTGTCTGTCTGTCTCTCTCTCTCTCTCTCCTTCTCTCTCTCAGTGCACTCCCCCCATCTGTCCTCCATTTCTCCTCCAATGATTTCCTCTCTCTCTCTCTGTCTCTCTCTGTCTGTCTGTCTCTATCTCTCTCTCTCAGTGCACTCCCCCCATCTGTCCTCCATTTCTCCTCCAATGATTTCCGCTCTCTCAGTCTCTCTCTTTCTCACTCCGTTTTTCTTACCCTCATTAAAAAGCCTCTCTCTCTCTCTCTCTCTCTCTCTCTCTCTCTCTCTCTCTCTCTCTCTCTTGAGGATGTTAGAGTGAAGTGGAGGTGTGGGGTGGGACACTGACTGGGCGCCCTTTCAGTAGGAATTGCATCCTGTCTTCTCAAAATTTCGTGCTAGTAATTTCGTCTTTTTCAATCCATTAATTCATTCACTTATTCTTTTATTCATTCATTCATCCACTCGTTCATTCATTTATAAATTTATTCATTCATTCACTCATTATTCATTTATTTATATATTCATTTTTCTATTCATTGTTAATATAATTTATTTATTTATTTGTTTATCTATTTATGTATTCATTTTCATTCCTTTTAAAATCTACCTGTAATTTATGGACCATTCACCTGCCTTTATATTTGAACGTCTTCACATTTTCTTTCAACTCTGTGGCTTCATTTACGTTTTCTTTAATCTTTTCTGTATTTGTAAGAGCTTAGGGCTTACGTAAGATTAAGCGCCATAGATAATCATTATTATGCAGGGAGGGGGAAGGGTATAGGGTTTGGCGAGGGTATGGTTGAGGTCGCGGGTTGTTTTTTTTTCTGCTTCTTTTTCTTTTCTGTCGGAGGCTCAGACAATGCCACTGGTGGTTCAAAAGAAATGTATCATCCGCCGCAGACTTTGCAGTGGTTTGATTACTTCCCCAGCAAAGTTGTCTGTATGGACGGGCCAGGTTGTCGCCCTTACTCTCTGGAAGCCTGAGCAGGTCCGCTGCGCATGCTCTACGGTCGTGTTTTTTTTATGCGATTTGTACTTCCGTCTTCAGGGCATTCCTTTTTTATGAGTTTTTTTCTCTCACTCTTTTTTGTTCTGTCTTTTTGTTTTGTTGTTGTTGTTTCTTTAGTTTTCTTCTCTTTCTTTACTGTCGTCCTTGGTGTTTCTACGTTAGTGGCCCATTCAGGTATTTTTTTCTTGCAAGTTTTTATATTTTTCTCATGTCACAATTTATAACATGGTAGAGTTGATATTCTTCTTTTTTCGTAATCTGGGGATTATGAAGTGAAATGTTAATGAGTGTAATTGGCACGAACTATGATTTGTACGTACTGTTTGGTAATATGGTATTTTCATGACACTGAATTTTTCTTGTATATTCATACACACGCACACTAAACACACACACACACACACACACACAACACACACACACACACACACACACACACACACACACACACACACACGGGAGAGAGAGAGAGAGAGAGAGAGAGAGAGTCCCACTTGGTCTTCCTCGTAAAATGTCAGAGGGGACAATCAAAGAATCGTCTAACGGTCAAACAAAGCCTGTTTAGGAACTACTGGTCAATGGACCGAGAAGCCGGAAAAAGTAAGAAAAAGAAAATTACACAGAAAAGACTAAAAGACAAATAACAAAGACTTTTCTTTACCTTCAAAGAGGGGAGAGCTGCGGACAGAAACTTTGCAGGAGGCGCCAGGGGCAATAACTGCATACAACACACTCCTAGCACCTTCAAAGGAATAGTACCGGCACCACGCAAATGTGTCAGTGATTGGAAGACAGTGAAGTCCAAGTGACCACGGCTTTCTAGTCCTTCTTTGTTGCAGGGGGGGCGAGAGAGAGAGAGAGAGAGAGAGAGAGAGAGAGAGAGAGAGAGAGAGAGAGAAGAGAGAAAGAGAGAGAGAGTTGTTGGAGAGAGTGAGAGAGAGGAGACGCCAGGGAGGGAGTTGTTGGAGGGAGGGGGGCGGAGGGGGGAGGAGAGACGGTGGTGTCGGGGGTGGGAGTGTGCAAGTATGGTGTTAACTTTGTGCACGTGCAGGAACTTTTGAGGCAGCAGGTGCTGGCTGGTTTCAGCCTCTTTGGTGCGTCTGATTTTGACTCAAATTGCAGGCGATAGAAAGGAGCGCGTGCACATAATTCTGAGTTCAACTCTTCTCTACGAGGGCTCAAAGAATGCCAGACATGCGACAGTCATGTCCCCTTCCTGCTGGATGACATCGTATCGCCCCTCCCCCTCTCCCTCCCCCCACCCTCCACCCATCGCCCCCTCCCCTCTTCCGAACACTGCACAGTAAAACTGTATCTTGTTCAACTGAACATTGTATTGCATCTGTACCAAGTTCCTACACTGCCTCTGCGAAATTCATTTTCAAGAACGAAAGTCATTACCATCTAGAGTGCGACTCTTAGCCAATTGCATGATTGTGGTTTCCGTGGAAACGACATAAGAAGCGACCGAGGAAGGCAAGCAATCCATATGCACTCAAGACCATTCCCTTCTCAAGGCGAAATGGCCTCTCCTCTAAAACACCTTTTCTTTAAAGGAAACGACAATCACTAGATGGGCTTGAAGTCACATTCGAGTTGGTTTTAAAGTTACTGACGGTCACCGAAAGCAAACATAAACGCCATTTACTGCACACAGTTCTAGTCTTTCCAACTTTTTTTCTGTTCAGATTCTTTCCTTTTCAAATTATTTTCAGTTTATTGCCATTATTTTCAACTCCTTACAACACATTTCAATGAAAATCAGTTTATTACCATTCTTGTCAACTCGACTCACCGCAGTTTTCTTCAGGTGAGTTTATTCCCATTCACTTTAACTTACAACAGTTCTCAATAAACAAGTCGGGTAAGTCTTGCTCCCATAAGAAAATCTAACACAGAGTAACTTTTATTCAAGGCTGGCACAGCCTTTTAAACTTGAATAAAGTCAGACAAATACATAGACGAACAATCTAATGTGGGGGAAAAACAAGCGCAGGCCAACAACTCCTCCGTCATCACAGTAATGGCTTGGCAAAGATTTGAACTTAGGGGGGGGGGGGGGGGGGGGGGGTTGAAAATGAAGAAAATGGGAACATAAAATTGAGAAAATATATCATAAATATGAAAACTCTTCACTGGCTGCATGAGTGAACCATCGTAATCCCTCTCGAAGGCAGATCTATTTGTATTGCCTGCTCCTAGGCCTTTCGTCCGCTGGATCGCACTCATTAGGGAAACACGGCTGATTGTGTCTGGCCTCCTGGCGTCAAATAGAGACACACACAGTCCATAACACTGTGGTGTTGTCACCACCAAGGGTTCAAAAAAGAATCCAACAGCACCCCCAAAGCAGCCAGCGAAGGGTAGTAATGAAACCAAACGAAAGTGTGGGGAGGAAAAAATGTTGCTGAAAAACTAGACATTATGCAAACAGTATAAAATGTAGGGGACAATCTTTGAGCCTACGCCTGAGGATCCACCCAAAGATGCAAGGGTCCCCTTCAGTCCAGTTTCCTTTTCCATTCACTGAAACTCAGCACAGCTTTGTTCGCGTCTGTTTTGTCCAGTTCATTTAAAAGTGGAGGAGTTTTCGGTCAGTATTCCAATCATGGTAGCAGATGTAATATGGCTGCCAGACAATATCTTTTTGTAAAGTCTAAAACTTAGTCCTGTTTACTATCATTGTTTCAAAAAATGTATTTCGTAACATATTTTTTTAAGATATTAAAACCTTTTGC
>CM065734.1:49361414-49363914 GCA_033310375.1 Conus canariensis
CGGTGGTCACCCTTTCATCTTTAGCCCTGCCGTCCTGATGAAGCCCACGGTGCAGCCGCCCCACAGTTATGTCATTGATCTCCGCTGCCTGTGGCCAGGTCTGGCCTTGTGACAGGTCAGGGGCTGGACAGTGAGGAAGCACGTGTTCGGCGGTCTGGTCTCCTGCCTCCCAGGGACGATCGTCTGTGTGTAAGATGCGCAGCCGATGAAAATGGGTTCATCAGTGAGTGGCCTATCCTCAGTTGGAGAAGAGTTGTCTGCTCTTGCCTTTGTGGCTGGTGGATTGGGTCAACACCAGTGCTGATGCCGAGCGTATTCTTCAACTGGTAGCTGTACTGTTTGTAGAGCAGGGTCAGCTCAATGTCCAGCCACTGCAGCTGGACACAGTTCTATTCAGGTCACTTTAATCCCGCTTACTCTCATTCACTGCAGCTCATCGTCGCTCTGTTCAGGTCAGATATTTCCGTCCGCTGTAACACGAGGCAGTTCTATTCATGCCACTTCCATCCAGTTTGTTTTAATCCACTGTAACACGAGGCAGTTCTATTCGTGCCACTTCAGTTTGTTTCCATCCGCTGTAACACGAGGCAGTTCTATTCGTGTCACTTCAGTTTATGTCCATCCGCTTTAACACACGGCAGTTCTATTCGTGCCACTTCCATCCAGTTTGTTTTAATCCACTGTAACACAAGGCAGCTCTACTCATGCCGTTTTGATCCAGTTTTTTTTCATGCACTATAACACAAGGCAGTTCTATTCGTGCCACTTCCATCCAGTTTATTTCCATCCACTGTAACTCAAAGCAGTTCTATTCGTACCACTTAGATCCAGTTTATTTCCATCCACTGTAACTCAAGGCAGTTCTATTCGTACCACTTAGATCCAGTTTATTTCCATCCACTGTAACTCAAGGCAGTTCTATTCGTACCACCTAGATCCAGTTTAGTTCCATCCACTGTAACTCAAGGCAGTTCTATTCGTACCACCTAGATCCAGTTTAGTTCCATCCACTGTAACTTAAAGCAGTTCTATTCGTACCACTTAGATCCAGTTTATTTCCATCCACTGTAACTCAAAGCAGTTCTATTCGTACCACCTAGATCCAGTTTATTTCCATCCACTGTAACACAAGGCAGTTCTATTCGTGCCACTTAGATCCAGTTTGTTTCCAACTCAGCGCAGTTCTGTGGAGGTCAGTCAGTTCAATCCAGTTCAGTTTCCGTTCACTGCAACTCAGTACAGTTGAACGCCCATCTTGCGCCGGGGATGAGAAGGTAAATGATTGCTCGTTCTTCGTTTTCGTTGTCCTGGGTGTTGTTCATCTTGCTTGAAGAAGACCTGGGGGTCGAAACGCGTCGTGTTTTGTCTGGTAATTCGTTTGTCCATGTCAGTTGGCGGAGTTATTTCCAATACCTTTTAAGATTTGTTTCAATTTCCGCCTGCAGTCTCTCCTCACTTTGCAACTTACTTCAATTAAGTTCATTTTGCATTCACTGAAGTTCACCACAGCTGTATTCTTTCAGTTAAGTTTATTTTGCATTCACTGAAGTTCACCACAGCTGTATTCTTTCAATTAAGTTCATTTTGCATTCACTGAAGTTCACCACAGCTGTATTCTTTCAATTACGTTCATTTTGCATTCACTGAAGTTCACCACAGCTGTATTCTTTCAATTAAGTTTATTTTGCATTCACTGAAGTTCACCACAGCTGTATTCTTTCAATTAAGTTTATTTTGCATTCACTGAAGTTCACCACAGCTGTATTCTTTCAATTAAGTTTATTTTGCATTCACTGAAGTTCACCACAGCTGTATTCTTTCAATTAAGTTTATTTTGCATTCACTGAAGTTCACCACAGCTGTATTCTGGCCACCTGAATCCCGTGTGTATTTCCAGCCACGGCCACTCGGCACGACACAGTTCCATTGGGGGCAGATCGATCCAGCTTGTTCCCATTCACTGCCACTCAACATAATGCTGTCCACGTCACTGCCACTCAACATAATGCTGTCCACGTCACTGCCACTCAACATAATGCTGTCCACGTCACTGCCACTCAACATAATGCTGTCCACGTCACTGCCACTCAACATAATGCTGTCCACGTCACTCCAGTCGGGTTTCTTTCTGTTCACTGCATCTCAACCCACACTGCCACTCAACATAATGCTGTCCACGTCACTCCAGTCGGGTTTCTTTCTGTTCACTGCATCTCAACCCACTTCTAATCGGGGGTCGGAATAGCTCAGTTGGTAGAGCGCCGGACTCGTAATCTTGGTGATCCTGGGGTTGCGGATTCGAATCTCCTCCGGGCCGTTTTGGTACAGGCAGATTTTTCCCTCGGAGTTAACATTGGTTCTGACTCCATTTCCCATACAGTGCTTCGAATCAGACTATTAACCGAGGTTCTGTGTGTGAACGCACGCATAATATCTTGCACACACGTAAAATCCCATCACTAACTTTCGGAAGAGAAGGCCAGTTTGGCAGCTGGTATGG
>CM065734.1:49376414-49408914 GCA_033310375.1 Conus canariensis
ACTGGAGCGGTCGAAATACTGGGAGCCAGACAAGGAAAACCACAATATTTCAGAGAGAGAGAGAGAGAGAGAGAGAGAGAGAGAGACTCAACACACCCAACACAACACACACCACACACACACACACACACACAAAACAGCGGCAACCATTTACCTCTGTGGGGTTGTGTGGTCACCAAATACTCCAAAACAACTACTCCCTGTTCTGTATATATGACACTCGTCTGTTCAGCTGGCTCTTACGTGAACTTTTCCCGTTCGAAATAGAATCTTTAGCAAACACTGGTCGGCTGGGTTATAAGCAACATTACCTTTAGCTAACACTTACATTTTCCGAAGAAACCGAAAGCTTTTTCAACCTTGGCCACGACAGACAATCGTTACTGGTGTGTCCGTCTCTTTCTCCGTTGTATCCTCATTCTTTCCTCAAGAAGCCTTTTTCTTTTCTCTTTACATTTTTGACGAAGATGAAGCAGCTCTTCGCTGTCACCTTTAGCAGTTTATTGTACCAGCGGAGCATCGCACGCCCTACGATGTCTGCATTCTTTCCTGTCCTTTCTCGTTCCAATCATATTCACGTTCTCCGACATGACGTCCCTTTTTTTTTAGTTTTTTTTTTTAATGCAAATTTTGAAAGAATAATCGTACACTGTTTTGCTAGTATTATTCATTCCATTGCTTAAAGCTGCTTGTGTATAACGTGCAATCATTCACTACAAGTGCCTGTTGTCTTCGGTTTTTTATTTTATTTTATTTTTTTTGATAGTTGTTTGTGTATTGTTGGGGGGGGGGGGGGGTCCTGTTCTTCGGGAGGTGGGTGGGGTGGGGCGGGGACGTGATGGTGGTGGAGGGGAGGGGAACGTATTCGAAGCTGTGACGGCTCACTTTTTTTTCACGTTAATCTGTCGGCCCTGCTCCCCACACAAGCTTCATGAATATTAATGAGATGATGTTGACGTAGTGTTTGACAGGGAAAGAACTCTAGCTTCTGTCGGATACGAAGTGGATCAGTCAGCTTAGACATCCAGAGAGAGAGAAGGAGAGAGAAGCAGACAGACCGAGGGGGAGATTAGAGAGGAGGGAGTGAGCAAGAGTGGACGAGAGAGAGGGAAACAGCTGGGGAGGGGGAGAGAGAAAGGGAGGGGGGAGGAGGGAAGAGTGAGAATGGAAGAGAGGGAGATGAAGGGAGAGAGGGGTGCGAGAGAAGACACAGACAGGAGAGGTGAGAGAGGAACGGAGAGAGAGAAAGTGTGGGTGGGGGGAGGGGGGTGAAAGAAGGAGAATAGAGAGAATGGGAGAGAGGGGGTTGAAGCAAAACACAGAGGGGGAGAGAAAAAGACAGAGACAGAGACAAACAACGAGAGAGATGGAGAATGAATAAATGAATGAATGATGTTTTATATGAATGAATGAATGATGTTTAATTGTGGTAAGCAGTACAAACCCCATCATACAAGGTCGAGGGACGAAGCAGATGACGACTGTGCATACACAAGAATTAGTAATAACCAACACATTACAATAAATTCCACCGGCATATGGATTCCCGATCACGAAGAAAAAAAATACACCTGAAGGTGCAGGAGGGACCCAGAGAAGTTCTGTCTTCAACTGCCGAACAAACCAGCTGGGAGCCATCCTGCACCACCCTTGGAAGCCTGTGTTGTGTTCGCAGTGGATGCAGGCACGCACAGGGCATTCCATAAGACGTCAAGGGACGTAATTGCTCACTGGCAGAAACTGCACCGCGATGTGGATTCCAGATCACCAGTATATAACACGGAATTCAGTGAGAACACAGGTAATTGTCAATCGGATTTTCCACAAGTTTGTCAATAGTTACAACTGTGCAACAGTCACGATGGATCACCAAGATTTAAGTTTTCGATTTTTTCGCTGTTTTTGGCGCCGCCTTTCACCTTTGCGTTCAATTCCCACAGGCGATCATTCATTTTCCTTGTCGTTTTCTTCCCAAGTACGTCATTATCATCGTAATAGTAACATTTCCTCTGTGTGTGTGTGTGTGTGTGTGTGTGTGTGTGTGTGTGTGTGGTGCGTGCGTGCGTGCATGCGTGTGTGTGTGTGTGTGTGTGTGTGTGTGTGTGTGTGGTGTGTGTGTATGCTGAGGAGGAGGAGGCAGTGGAGACGAGCTCTCTTCAATGGAGTTTCACTATTTGCGTGGTCTGAAAGCTGTTTGCTTTGCTTTGTCTTGTCACCCTGTCTATGTTGATGGAGTGAGTTTGATGCTGCACTCCTTCAACTGATGCGCGCGCGCGCGTGTGAGTGTGTGTGTGTGTGTGTGTGTGTGTGTGGGCGTGCGTGTATGCGTGCGCTTTGTGCGTATGACTGTGTGTGTGTGTGTGTGTGTGTGTGTGTGTGTGTGTGTGTGTGAATGTGTGTGTGTGTGTGTGTGTCTGTGTGTGTGTGTGTGTGTGTGTGAATGGGTGTGTGTGCGTGTGTGTGTGTGCACGCGCGCGCTCGTGTGTGTGTGTGTGTGTGTGTGTGTGTGTGTGCGCGCGCGCGCGCGCGTGTATGTGTGTGTGCGATTGTGTAGCGCGCGTGTTTATGTGTTCTCTGTGAAAATTTTAAAAGTGAAGGAGATAGAAAATTAATGAGCGCGATGATTTCTCACGGTCACGCCAAGTCAACAGGTACGATAAAACACCTGGTCCAAAATAACCAGGAAGAGGCCGATACCTCTGGCGTAGGTAACGATGACCACGCTTCCCTGCCAGAGCTTTGACTCCTCATTCTGATAACCTGTCAGCTCTTATCACATGATGACGAAGACAACGTCTTCCTGCATAGTTCCAATACATCACTCCCACAGCTAACTACTCCGTCTGGCCGTCTCGCCAGTCCCCTGAAGTTATTTAGCAGCAAAAAAAAAAAAAAAAAAAAGGAAAGGAAACGGGGAAGCTCGATGGCCCAGGGGGTAAGATGTCAGAATAGTTCTTCCTACGTCCGGTGTTCGATTCCCTCACGAAACAATCAGATTGTAGGAGATTTCCTTTTGAAGGGTTAACCGTCTGTGCAGTTTCCGCTCCCTTCCTACTCCTTCGGATGAGAGTCTAAACCGAGGTTCCTGGAGTGAATGGCATGCATAAACAAACAATCTTCAACGCCCATTAATTTCCCATTTCATCTTCCAGAGAAGAGTGGGCTGTCAGAAACTGGTTGGAGAGATCACACACACACACACACACACACACACACACACACACACACACACATTTACCGGTGTCGTATTAAACATCTCCCCCGAAGACAGAATGTGGCTGTGTTTTAGTAGCGGAATGTCTTGGAAATGTCGCATAAGTAAATATCTCATCAATGGAAATCCTAACATTCTGACTGAGGAGCGAAGAATGAACGAAGAGCGGTAACATAGCTTCGAATCTGAAGTTTTACAATGAAAATCCTGTAAAATCATTGAAAACAGTTATGGAAGCGCTCGGCATGATTTTAAATACTCCGCAAGTGAGGTTCTTTTTTTTCAAACTTGACCTGGCTGCAAAGACCCCTAGAAGAGTTGACAGCTGGTGAGAATAGACGATGTTCGGAAATCTGCAAGGGAGGTAATTTGTGTTAGAGCTCGCTTTAGCGAGAGTGACTTCGCCGTTTTCATGGAACACATGCCGCTGGTGGGCACGCCCAGAGCAATTTTGCCTCATCAGTCACCTCAACAGTTCAGTCAGAGAGAGAGAGAGAGAGAGAGAGAGAGAGAGAGAGAGAGAGAGAGAATGCCAAATTCAGATTTTTTTTTTTTTTTTTGGCCTATAAACTGAGAAAGGGTAAATCTGCCATGGAAAGACAGACGTTATTTTCCGTTGATTGTGTTTTTCCGGAACAGGTATCTCATGGCGCGCGCGCGCGGCGCGTGTGTGTGTGTGTGTGTGTTGTGTGTGTGTGTGTGTTTGCCTCCGCTTTTCTCAGATTTTATTCTGTAATTCAGGTGATATACATTGACTGACGACAAATATGATAAAGCATAGTAACGTTTGGTTCTGGCTTTTTATGGGGTGAGGGAGGCGGAAGTGTGGGTGAGGCGAACAATGGCTGAATGTGAATCTTAAAATCCTCCGTGACATCTAGCACTTAAAGAGAACATCTACCTTGTCTCTATGGAAGATGACGTGGGGTCTTACACTGAAAGGAGCTAGATGAGATACTGATGTGTTGAATCTTTGATTTGTTTTTCTTCTCTGTCTGATATATTTCAAATATGTCGGGCTGCGTGGTTCGCCAACTTTTGTGAACATCTTCGTGATTGGTATGAAGAACTGTCGGAATTCATCAGTTGCCACACATAGAAAAAAAAAAGTTGATCACAGTCTGTGGCCTATGACTATTCAAAGGCACACCACTCCAAGGCAATGCCGCGTACACTTCCATGAAGGCCCGTAACTCCAGAGCTGATTCACGTTTGCTCCATGACTGAGCAATTCTTGTCGTAAAATAAGGGCCTTAGTGAGTGATGTCCAAGTCACGAACTGTCACCACTGGTGTGACTCGGCGGCAGTGCGGTGCCTCCTCTGGTAGGCTGCCTCCCAACGACCCGACGTTGAATGCTCCTTGTGGATTGTCGGTGCTGATTCTGCCACGGGACAACCTGGGTATGATTGTGTGTGTGAAAGCGGCGATGGCGTAATGCCATGTAGGAGGCACGGAAGATGAAAGAGCGAAAATATCTCTACATGCAAAAAGGACGAAGGAAAACCGTTCGCAACCCGGTGAACAAAATGTCCCAAGTGTGAACGTAATTTTTCGGTTTGAGCAAGGAATAATGTAAACTTGCAGAAAACGGATTTTTGTGTGTGTGCTTTTTAAATGTTTTGTTTGCTCTTCATCGTCTCCAGATCAACTTTTGTTTAGCTCCATGTCTTTGCAGGTCCTACAATGCCCACGGTCTCTTTTAATAAAAAAAAAAAAAAAATGGACTCACGATTATACTGGTTCAAGCTTTAATCGGAAACCCTCTGGGTTCATGCCATATTCTGTGTGTGTGTGCTGGACGTGTTGATGCTAGAGAAAAGGCGGGGATGAAGGCAGACAGTGTGTCAATCAGGCGGCGACAGATCGTCATTCTGGAAAAAAGTCAAAGATGAAGAAGTAGCTTTTACATTATAAAAAAGATCTCATACGCAGTTCATGAAAAAATGGCACATTCACTATGAATTCATCCGAATTTGACACACAGTTATATGAAATTAATCACGCACGGAAGAGGTGTGGAAAGGGGTAGGAATGGAGGAATTGGGGGGGGGGGGGAGACAAAAAAGAAGCAAACAGGTGAAGTGATATCGGCTGTGAAGCATCGATTAAAAATCTTAATTATTTCAGGAAATGTTACTCGTTCCTTTAGCTTGGGTTCGCTCTACCTAGTAAAATCTCTACGAAATTTGAAAATTTCTGGGCGTTTGATGATTAAATTCACGAAAAAATGCGAATACATAAATATATAAAGAAGTTTGTCTCCCACTTCCCTGGTGTTGCATTTTTACATGATCTGTCATTAAGCCTTGTATTTTCCCACTTTTCATCGGCAGTCAGTTGTCCAAAGACATGCACTACAAACGAGAAACTAACATTTGTAGGCATTACCTTGAGACATGCTCAAACGAAAATCCATGTTTAATAGATCTTAAATAAATGTTAGCGAACCGCCCAGAGAACGTGGACAAACGAGTCACAAGACGAAACACAACGCGTTTCGACCTCTTAGGTCTTCATCGGGTGAGACATAAACGAATAAAACAACGAAAATTCACTTAGCTTTGATCGCTTCAGATCACTTCACAGGGTTCAGCGCAATGAAGAAGGCGTTGAATGAGAACGAGGCTGTTGGAAGGGAAATAGTGAGCGAGTCAACGTCGTAATGAAGATAATAATATTACTGATAGGAATACTAATAATGGTCAAAATATTGAGAAAAAAAAAAGAAAGGGACAAGATTACTACCAATCTTAGTGTCAATAAGTATGGGTATGGGAGAAAGGAGAGTGGGTTAGAGGATTCTTAAACAGCAGGGTTGCCGTGGCAACAGTCCCAGAGGCGAAGGCGATGGTGATGTCAATGCCAGTGGTAGTATCAATACTAGCAATAGTAGTACTGAATGATACTGCTAACAACGATAGTGAAGGTTAAGGTAATGAAAGCATGATACAGAAATATATTTAGAAAATACGTTTTTATAATAATCAAATAAATAAATGAAACATTAAAAATAATAATAATAATAAATTAATAAATAAATAATAATAATAATAATAATAATAATAATGATAATAAATGTATAAATAAGATAGCTATAAGTTGTGTGTGAGGTGAATAGTGGGAGATAAGGTAGTATGTGTGTGTGTTGTGGGAGGATATTGTGGGCTGAGATTGAAGTGGTGGCTTGGTACATGTTACTTTAAGGTGTTGATGCTATGAGGATGGAGTGAAGAAGGGGATGGGTTTACGTACTAACTGGGGGAGGGGGAGGGGCAACATATTCACACCTATACACAATCTCTCTCTCTCTCTCCCCCCCCCCCCCCCCCCTTCACGACCAACGATGAAGGAGCCAGTATTCTATTTATTATGTGTGTGTGAGAGAGAGAGAGAGAGAGAGAGAGAGAGAGAGAGAGAGAGTGTGTGTGTGTGTGTGTGTGTGTGTGTGTGTGTGTGTGTGTGTGTGTGTAATATCAGCCTTATTCATTGGTTACCCCCACCTCCACCTCCAGCAACCGCCATATCCACCAACACCCCTACACACATCATTACTAGGGCAGGGGAGGGGGGAGTAAGTCGATTGATGTAGCAAATGGAGAGACTCAGAGAGTGTAGGAAAAGGGAAGATGATGATAGCTGCAACCTATGTCTGAGGTAAACAGTGGGAGGTAGGGTGGTATGGGTGTGTGTAGGTGGGGGATATTTCAGGCTGGAGCTGCAGAGATGGAATGGTACATACTACTTTTGGACGTTGATGCCATGAGGGTGGACGGTGCCCAGTTTGGCAATGAGATGAGATTCCTGCATAAGGCGTTCCAAGTTGTAACTCTTAGATTGCCAAAGTGCCAAGACTTTGACATGGTTGATGTTGTGTTGGGCATGGTTGAAGTGTAGAGCGACTGGTTTGGGCCGATGGTGGCGGATGTCGGCCAGGTGTTCAGAGATGCGCGTCTCAAGTGTGCGAGATGTCTCACCTACATAGATCTTACCGCACAGCTGACAGTGGATGGCATACACAATGTTGTGGCTCTGGCAGGAGAAAGTGCGTTTAATAGTGAAAGAGACTGTGGGGCCATGTAGGATGGTGTCTGGTTTGGTGAGAGAGCAGATTTTGCAGTTGGGTTTTGAGCAGGGGAAAGTACCTGGTGGCTTTCATTACCTTAACCTTCACTATCGTTGTTAGCAGTATCATTCAGTACTACTATTGCTAGTATTGATACTACCACTGGCATTGACATCACCATCGCCTTCGCCTCTGGGACTGTTGCCACGGCAACCCTGCTGTTTAAGAATCCTCTAACCCACTCTCCTTTCTCCCATACCCATACTTATTGACACTAAGATTGGTAGTAAATCTTGTCCCTTTCTTTTTTTTTCTCAATATTTTGACCATTATTAGTATTCCTATCAGTAATATTATTATCTTCATGACGACTTTGACTCGCTCACTATTTCCCTTCCAACAGCCTCGTTCTCATTCAACGCCTTCTTCCTTGCGCTGAACCCTGTGAAGTGATCTGAAGCGATCAAAGCTAAGTGAATTTTCGTTGTTTTATTCGTTTATGTCTCATCCGATGAAGACCTAAGAGGTCGAAACGCGTTGTGTTTCGTCTTGTGACTCGTTTGTCCACGTTCTCTGGGCGGTTCGCTAACATTTATTTAAGATTTGTTTAGATTTCCGCCTGCAGTCGTCTCGCTTTGCAACTAGATCATGTTTAATAGGCCTATACTTATTTAGAACACGCTTGAGAGTTCAAATCACACGCGTTTCTGAACCGAATTGTTCAGGTATACCATACGAAGCCATGTATGTTCCTTCAGTCTCAATATCATCTTATGAACATGTTATTGTAATTCTGTCACAAGCTGTTGTATGTTGTCACTGTTGTATGCCAAATCCCACGTTCATATACCAAGACTATGAGTAAAGTTGTCATGGTTCTCCGTCAGTTTATTCCTGTTTCTTAAAGACAGGAAATCTGTCCAGATCTTGTTAAGCTACTTCGTCTGGGTATGAAATGCCCTTAATTCACATACCCTCGATAAAAAAAAAATTGAACATGGCGTGTGTAATGACAAGGATTATGATCATACTGAGAAGGACTAGGAGAGAGTGGGGGGTGGGAGGGAGAAGGAGATGGGTAGATGGGGAGTAGGTCAAGATGCTAGCCGTGATGGTCATAATAGGGAACAGAAAAAAAAATGTATCACTTACTTTATATGACTTATGTTTAGACGGTAGAAAAACAGGGAACGACGGAAAGAAGGAATGAAACAAAAATGAAGGGGAAGAAAGGGAAATGAAAGGATAAAAAGATACGAACAAACAGAAAAAGGGCAGAACAAAAAGCAAACACACAAAGAAAATGGACGGGCTGAAAGAGAAAAAAGGAAGGAAGAAAAAAAAAAAAGGGGGGGGGGGTGTCTAAAATGGAAAGCAAGACGAGGGAGTGTGATAAAGCAGAAGAAAAGAAACGCAACAAAACAGACAGACAGACCTACAGACAGACAGGTAGACAGACAAACCGACAGACAGGTAGACGGCCAGACAGACAGAGGTGACAAGCGTGTGGTACTGAGCATCCTCGGCGCCTCAATTATCGCGAAAAGGGTAATGGCTTTTAGTTGTTGAGGTGAACGCACGCTCTGTAGTGTGTGTGTGTGTGTGTGTGTGGTGTGTGTGTGTGTGTGTGTGTGTGTGTGTGGCGTGCGTCCTAGCAATCGCTTGTGTGTGTGTGTGTGTGTGTGTGTGTGTGTGTGTGTGTGTGTGTGTGTGTGCGCCCAAGCAATCGCTGTGTGAATGTTGTGTGTGTGAGCCACAGACAAATTCTGTGTGTGTGTGTGTGTGTGTGTGTGTGTGTGTGTGTGTGTGTTGTGTGTGTGAATGTATGTGTCTGTATATGTAGGCTGTGTGTGTGTATGTGTGTGTGTGTGCGCCCGTGTGTGTGTGTGTGTGTGTGTGTGTGTGTGTGTGTGGCGCGCGCGCGCGCACGCGCGCGTGTGTGTGTGCGCGCGCATGCGCGGCTTTGCGCACGGAATGTGGACCAGTGTGTTTGTTGGTGCATACGTCCTCTCACGCGCGTTTGTGTTTGCGTTTGTACACGGGCGTGTGCTTATATGTTCTTGTCTGTCTGTTTGGTTGCATGAACGCGTGTAAGTGTTCTCATCTGTTCGAACGTGGGATTGTCAGTCTGAGGAAAAAAAAACAACAAAAAGTAACAGAAGATACAGGCTGAGCACACACCGACCTCTCCTTGGCATCAATAAGCAATGAGCAGTGTCTTTCCCAGCGCCCGTCGGAACTGTCGTCCACACTGGAAGCATGGAGTGGATCTGCTCAAGAGAACACAGTAAACGACAGGAGGAAGACAGGAGAGAAAGACAGCGAAAGACGAGAAGGAGAGAGAGAGAGAGAGAGAGAGAGAGAGAGGAGAGAGAGAGAAGAGAGGGGAAGAGAGAGAGAGAGAGAGAGAGAGAGAGAGAGAGAGAGAAGAGAGAAAGGAGATGTATGCACGTCTCGGACAGAGAGAGAGAGAGAGAGAGAGAGAGAGAGAGAGGAGAGAGAGAGAGAGAGAAAGGTGCATAGGGGAGAGTGGCAGGGAAGAGGGCAGGCAGACAAGGTATGGGGGAGGGGAGGGAGAAGAAAGTCGTAAGAGGTAACAGGAAGGGCGGTGGAGGGGAGTAGGGAGGGGAGGAGGGAGAAAGTGTGATGGGGGGAGGTGGGGGGGGGGGGGGGGGAGGAGGGGGGGAGGCGTTTTCAACGACATTCTTCTATGAACCTGCCGGAGGACACTTAAGCTTAGGCACGGACTCGGCTCTGGTATGGATGTGAAGAGGACATTTAGGGGGGGGAAAAAGTCTTCTTGTTGAAATAGTATTGATCATTCGTGGTTGTTGTCGTTGTCGTTGTTGTTGTTGTTGTTGTTGTTGTTTCTTGCTTCACCCTCCGTGCCACTTCAGTGGCACCCCTCCCACGCTACCCATTCTGGCTCCCCGTCCACCGTCACACCCTGTCTCGTTCCGTCAGGGCCCCTGGCACTGGCAACCCACAGCTTGCAGTTCACGTCAAGTTATCATGAGGCAACCCACCGCAGGAGACGCTGCACTGCTGCCAAATCACTTCAGTAGTGTTTAGTGGTGCTTGTTCTGATCCAACATACGCAGGACACCACCTACTGAGCCTCCTACTGACGACAATGACAGCATGGTCGCAGAGTCTGACTGAGTGAGCTCCTCCCTTCAGAGGGCGCCGCCACGTCAATCCAGTGACTTGCTTACTTACTTTGGCCCATTGATCTTGCCAGAGCATAGGCCATCAACAACTGCACGCCAACAACCACGGTCCTGGTCAATCTTTTCTATTTCGCCTCGACTGTAGCTCATCTGCCTGGTGTCCGCCTCCAGGTCCCGCCTCCAGGTGTTTCTTGGTCTTCCTAGATTCTTTTTGCCTTGATGATTCCAGGTCAGAGCTTTTCTGGTGGTGTTCTCCGGAAGCTTTTGGAGGGTGTGTCCTATCCACCGCCATCTTCTTTTACGGATGTCTTGCTCTACCGGCAGTTGGTTACTTCTTTCCCACAGCTGTTTGTTGCTGATTGTCTCTGGCCAGTGGATGTGGAGGATCTTTCGCAGGCAACTACTAATGAAGGTCTGAAGTTTGTGTATGGTGGTCTTTGTGGTTCGCCAGGTCTCTGATCTATATAAGAGGACGGATTTGACGTTTGAATCGAAGAGGCGGATTTTCGTCCTGGTGGCGATTAGTCGAGATTTCCAAATGTTTTTTCAGAGTGATGAAGGCTGCTCTTGCTTTTCCTATTCTGGTTTTCATGTCGGCATCGGTTCCCCCTTGTTGGTTGACTACACTGCCCAGATAGGTGAAACTGCTGACTTCTTCCAGTGGGGCTCCATCTGGCATCACAGGGTGTGGACTGACTGTGTTCAGTCCAATGACAGCACTCATGAATTTGCTGATTCCGGTGACCCCAACAGAATTAAGCAAGGGCCACAGACCTGGAGAGGCAATCGAAACTGAGGTCACCATAAGAGCACGGCATCAAGGGTCACAGAATTAGAGACATTTTTTTATGCTGATCATTGTGGATGAGGATGATGAAGATGATGCTACGGCTTTCCATTCTAGTCTGAGACAGGGCTGTACCCTACGCTTACATTCATAACATATCCTGGCGTCAATCAGGCACAAGAGATACATCTTGTGCGGAATTTGAGTAGACAAGTGATTGCTCGTTTTTTGTTTCCATTGTCCTGAATGTCGTTTATCTTGCCCGAAGAAAATCTTAGAGGTCGAAACGCGTCGTGTTTTCTCTTGTAATTTTTTTGTTCCTGTTGTCTGGCGGATCTGCTCCAATTTCCTTTTAAAATTTGTGTCAGTTTCCGCCTGCAGTCTCTTCACTTTGACACTAAAGCAGTTCTCGCTGAGACAACGGGCTGTACAAAGCACTGACTATACATGATTGAACGACAGATTCTTTCACACACACACACACACACACACACACACACACACACACACACACATGAGTGCGCGCGCGCACGCGCGCATACACGCACTCACACACATACACATAAACGTCCAAAAACTCCCGTCAACACACTCACATGCGCACATACACACAAGTGTATGTCCCTGTCTCCATATCGCCCCTCTACCACACTTCTCTCTCTTTCACACACACACACACACACACACACACACACACACACACACACACACACACTGACTGAAACCATTTACTGTCAGATTAACATAGTGTTGTACACACACACACACACACACACACACACACACACACACACACACACACACACGGACGTGCAAACATATTTCATTAGACAATCTTCACCTTCGGTACACCATAATTTTTATTTGGGAAGCAGTCTGACATTGTTCACATCAATGACCAACTCTACAACCAAGTTTCTTTACCACAAATGATTCGATACTGAAGAAGGCGCGCCTCCCGACAACGCTGTACATCGTCATGCCCGCAAGTATAATTCTCCAGCTGCTGTTTTCAACCTGAAAAGGAATCATGGTAAATATAAACAATTTATAAAACATCAAGGACCAGATTCGAATTTCAGCGATTTTGAATACAATAGGGGAGGGGGGGGGAGTTAATAAAGAAAACTGACCACTGACTACAAACGACACGTCAGACCCTGTGCTGAGCAAGTGCATCACACATCGCCTCTCTGCACGTGACATCGTTGTTCAGACCTGAAATCCTGGAAAATCACGGAATATATATCCATCCCGAAACCAGTTTCGCCAGCAAGCTATAATAGTGACAGAAGAAGTACACACTGCATGCCCGAGTTTCGCCAACAAGCTATAACAGCGACAATAGAAGCACACACTCCACGTGCACGAGTTTCGCCAACAAGCTATGATAGCGACAGTAGAATTGCACACTCCACGTGCAGGAGTGTTCATTGTTAGGGCTGTGTTTGTTCTCTATTCAGAATGATATTGCAAGAAAGTGTCACACTTGTTTGTATATGTTTGTGTTATCAATTTGGAAAAAAAGATAATAAATGAATGAACATAGATATATGAGAAATAAATTAAGAAAATAAACAAAAAATGAAAAATAAGTTTAGAAAACAAATGAATAAAAAAGGAAGAGCCACACGCAGAACTGAAACGGGTGTGCTTCCAAGAAGGCGGTCATACTGTGCGTTTGTGATTCTTCATTTTTGATTGGATGCACGCTAAAAATATGTCGAGACGAAGCCCACCTTGGCTGTATCTGCCATGACAAGACTCTCTCTCTGGACAACCCGGTCTATCATAGTCACGGTCAAGTCAAAACCAAGTCGGAGGTGATATCCTCCACCCTTCCCTGTGGATGCAGAATTTCATGCAGAATGGCAGGCGATCGAGAATATCCCGATTCTGTTCACATCGTGTGAAATGGTTAACTGGATGAACGGGGGACAGAATTAGTACTTTCGCTTTTCGATAGTTGGAGTTCCCTTTGGCACATTAAAGGCATTTATCACTTCCTGTTGGTCGGGCTGGCTGTGTGTCTACCTCCCGTTCGCTGGTGGGCTGTCTGTCCGCCACACTTCGCAGCTGACAGCACACGCAGACAAAGCCGACCTCGCTGAACAGGCGACAACAAGAACTTGTCATACTTGACTTCGCGTGAACTAGCAGATCTTTGACAAAGAGAAACGGAAGAAAAACGAAGCGGAATACCGATCCTGTGCGCTCTACTTCTTTGGATCAGTACAGACTTCCCCACTGACCTTCAACACTGTAGAGCTACTGCTACAGGCTGATGACTTCTCTACAAACCTGTAAATGTTCGTGAATGTTGAAACTTTCTATTCATTTGAACCATGACACAGTACAGATAGTTTTCGCCCTCAGGCTGCAGGGCCATAGAAACTGACGCCTCACGTCTCATGCTTCACGCGTGAACAGAAAAAAGGAACAGACGTGGTCTCTCTTGCGTGGGGCCATACAACTCCACTCGCATCGCGCTTCATGATTCACGGTTCATGCGTTAGGGGAGAAGTGGGACTGCCCACATTTTTCTATGCGCGAAGTTCAAGTTCCTGGTTACCATTGGCCAGTTCAACATGGTTGATTACAAAGAATGATTAATCGAGTTGGTCCGGGCAAGGCCTTTCCCCTGGAATCCACGAGTGCCTGACGACAAGGACAAAGATCAAAGAGCACAAGTTTGGGAAGACTTGGCAAAGATTCTGACCGCACCCAAAGATAACTTTTAAACGATTTATTTATCTATTTATTGTAATTCATAGCCAAGTCAACCAATAGGCGGCAGCCTTATCTCAGGGCTTGTTCACATGTACAGATTAACATAAAATTTTGTAATGTAAACAACACAAAATTCATTACAACTTGTCTTTTCCATGCGTGAGCAGCGAGGCGTGAGCTCCTGTGGCCCAGCGCATGAAATGTGAGACGTGAGGCATGAGTTTCTATGGCCCAGCAGCCTTAGGTCTGCGCTCTTTCGAAAGTAATAATACGTTTACAGATTGATGTCTTATGTACGAAGACTAATGTCTTATCTACGAAGCTATAAATTTTCATGGAATGTTAACACTTTCTAGTGAGTTTCAAAATGGAGTGACTGACGGCGGAGAACGAAGCAAAATTTAGAAAGAGAGGGTGTTAGTTACCGCCAATGACATTGACAAACAAAGCACATGACAAGACACGATGCATTTCAACCACTTGGGTCTTCTTCAGGCGAAAAAATAAATCACATTTAACATTTAAGACAGTACAAACAAAGAACGAAAATGACTCATCTGTTGTTAGTCCATGTGGTGGGGAGAATAGCCGCTAGGCGGAAATGACAAGGGGGATTATGGGAGAGGAAAAGGAGGGGGGGGGGTTCGTGGGGGGAGGGGGGGGGGTTGTGTGATACGATAGGGTTGTGTGTCTAGTTTAGTGGGGTGGTGTGATATCTTTGTGACCATCACAAAGAGATATCACACCACCCCACTAAACTAGACACACAACCCTATCGTATCACACAACCCCCCCCCCCTCCCCCCACGAACCCCCCCCCCTCCTTTTCCTCTCCCATAATCCCCCTTGTCATTTCCGCCTAGCGGCTATTCTCCCCACCACATGGACTAACAACAGATGAGTGATTTTCGTTCTTTGTTTGTACTGTCTTAAATGTTAAATGTGATTTATTTTTTCGCCTGAAGAAGACCCAAGTGGTTGAAATGCATCGTGTCTTGTCATGTGCTTTGTTTGTCAATGTCATTGGCGGTAACTAACACCCTCTCTTTCTAAACTTTCTAGTGATCTAACCCATGACATTGTAAAGCTACTGTTACAAACTGATGACATCTACGAAGCTATACATTTTCATGGAATGTTAAAAAAAAATCAGTGAATTAAACCATTGACACATTGTAAAAATACTGCATGTCCCATTAAAAAAAAAAGTGCACGGGAAGTCCATGGTTCAGTCATTCTTTTTTTCTTTTTTTTTTTTTTTACGAAATCTTTTTCCAATTAAGCAAGCGCAAATACACCATCTCACTGAAGCGCATGTGCACACATCTATCCGCCTCTCTCCTTCTCTAATTCCCCCCTTATACCTTCTCTCTCCCCACCCCCGCCGCCCACCTCTTCACCTTACGCAAACAGACACTAAGACCAACATCTCCTGAACAGACATCTCACTCTCCTCGTCGTCCGCCCTGCCCCTCCTCCTCCTCTTGTACTGACGAACCAGGCTCGGCAGCACGTTCATCCCCACCACGTCGTCAGCACGTCGTCATCCTCGATTCCGTCACTTCCGGTCAGGCAGCCCTGGGAACACCGGTTGCCGGGGTCGGTGATGTTGCAGACGATGACGTCACAGTGCATGATGAGGGCGGAGGAGGCGTTTTCCGCCAGGAAGCGGAAGGCCTGCAGCTCCAGGGTCTCCTGCACGTCGCTGGTCCGATTGTCGTGCAGGGTGGGGTTGTTGCTGCACCTGTAGAGTGACGGTCAGTGTCTCGTCGATCAATCAATGAATCAATCAATGGATCGATCAGATGATCCATGATCAAACTGCCGATTGTCGATCAAAATGGAACGCGGGCTTAATTACTCGTGAAGCAGTGCATGTCATATTCCCTAAACCTACATATAAAGCGCGCGCGCGGGTGTGTGTGTGTGTGTGTGTGTGTGTGTGTGAGAGAGAGAGAGAGAGAGAGAGAGAGAGAGAGAGAGAGAGAGAGAGAGAGAGTGCGGGCTATGGAATTAAAGTTTAGGGCTTGTCTTGTCTAGTTGCCCCTTTTCCCCCCAGTCCCCACGTCTCTCTCTCTCTCTCTCTCTCTCTCTCTCTCTCCTCTCTCTCTCTCTCGGAAAGCACAGAAAAATATGGTTGGTTCTACAGCTTTAAAAGCATATTAGAAACAGAGGAAGATATTTCGACAGTTACGAACAATTGGCACTGAATTTGTCAAGCCAGACTGAGATCAAGAACTCTTGGCTTAAACGCCCACAAAACATCGTACCATACTGAGCCATCCTGATCGTCGCTTTGCCCATCGTGTGCTTTCTTTAGGGAGGATGAGACGCACTTGTTGTTTCATTGTAAAGAATACAATACTATTCGTGAAAAAAAAACCTAATTTTTAAAAAGAATACTGCTGAAAGTGAGGACACAATCTGAGTGCAGAAATTGAAATACGACGATGACTCGGTGAAATCTCTTGCAAAGTATACTGCAGAGGCGTTGAACATTCGAAATTAGAAGAATAACTCAAACCGAGGTGATTAAAAGATATAACGAATTTTATTGGAAACAGTAAGACATTTTAGTTTTGGTTGTTAATGCATTGCAAATTCTTGAAGATGCATTATTCTGGATGGTCGGTATTCAGGCTTATGGTGCTTGGAACAGCAGCATTGTTTTAATTCATGTTTGTCGTGGATTTACTGTTTATGTTATTTGCTTTGCACCCCCTTTGCATCAAGGCTGTATGGCTAATGACGTTAAAAACGTTCGGTATACTCTCTCTGTCTGTCTGTCTGTCTGTCTGCCCTGTCTGTCTGTCTGTCTCTCTCTCTCTCCTGAACAAGAAACAACTCACGACAGGAGAACGTCGTCAAGAGTGTTTCTCTCTCAGCCCCTGTGGAGAAACTGAGCTGATTCGCAGAACGACACAAGCAACGGAGATAGAGAAAAAGAACAGAAGGTAGAAAGGGTGGAAGGAAGGTAAGGAAGAACGAAGAAGTGCCGGAGATGGGGGCAAGGCGGAGGAGGAGGAGGAGGATCTCCCAGCACCCTGTTCTGTGTACCTCCAGTCTATCTTCCCGAGAAAATCGAAGAGTGGGACGGGGACGAATGAAGACCTCTGTCTCGTGGTCTGGGGACGAGCTCCCGCTGTTCTAATACAGCCCACAAATAGCTGCCAAGTCAACACCTCGAGAGCCGCAACAACGGTGGCTTGTTTGTTGACGGTGGCAGCGACAGATGGGGCTTGGAAGAGAGAAGAGAGAGAGAGAGAGAGAGAGAGAGAGAGAGAGAGAGATTTGGTGAGTGTAATGATTGCTACTGTACTGTAGTAGCGCTGGAAAAAGCAGCAGTAGCAGTAATAGCAGCAACAGAAGTAGTAGTAGTGGTAGAAGTAGCAACAGCAGAAGCAGTAGTACAATAGTAGCTATAGTGGTAGTGGCGGTAGTGGTTGTAGTAGCAGTAGTTGTCCTGTGTGTGTGTGTGGCATGAGGTGTGGTGTGTGTGTGTGTGTGTGTGTGTGTGTGTGTGTGTGTGTGTGTGTGTGTGTGTGTGTGTGTGTGTATGTGTGTGTGTGTGTGTATGCGCGCGCGCGCGCGTGTGCGTGCGAGCGTTGGTGAAAGAGGAGGGAAGAAAGGGGGAGAATTTTCACTTGTGCTTTCTGAAGCACTAACCTCAATGAATTATGTATCTGTCTGTCGGAGTGAGTTAGTAAGATACTCATAAACATTTCGGAGCGAGTCAGTAATTTACAGTATGACGGTGGACGCTCTGTGTGTGCGCGCAAGCACGTGTATGTGCATGTGTGTGTGTATGTGTGTGTGTGTGTGTGTGTGTGTGTGTGTGTGTGTGTGTGTGTGTGTGAGCGAGAGAGAGAGAGAGAGAGAGAAAGACAGAGTGAGAGAGAGACAGAGAGAGAGAGACACAGAGAGAGAGAGAGAGAGAGACAGAGAGAGAGGGAGAGGGAGAGAGAGAGATGAGTTCATGTTTGTGAGGGTTGAGAAGGAGGAGACAGAGGTTTGGACCAGCACATAAAGTAACTATCTGAACTATTAGTTGCTTTCGTTTTCACGTTGTCGATTGCAAAAAAAAGTGTCCCTTGTTTTGAATGAGGACAATACACATTTAATTGATTGATCGACTGAAAATTCGGGGTAGGATGACAAATTTCCTTTTTTTTTTTTTTTTCTTTTGATTGATCGATTGAAAATTCGGGTGAGGATGACAAATTTCCTTTTTTTAACGAGGGCAAGAAATATTTGATTGACTGATCGATTGAAAATGTGGAACAGGAGAAGCAACAGCACCATTTGCATGAGCAGGACAGGCCTGCACAGGTGGATATCTGCGTTTCTGAGAGTGTCGCTAAAATTTCCAGACCAACACTGCAGGTGTCCTATCCTTCGGGCCTGGTTTACGCCGGGATGTATTGTGAAAGTAAGCGTAAACGTGAATGGATGGTGGGCATGGCTGCATGAATGGATGTTTGGCATGAGTGCATGAACGCGTGAATGGATGGTGGGCACGAGTGCATGAACGCGTGAATGGATGCTGGGCATGAGTGCATGAATGGATGGTGGGCATGGTTGCATGAATGGATGGTGGGCATGAGTGCATGAACGCGTGAATGTATGGTGGGTATGAGTGCATGAACGCGTGAATGGATGGTGGGGTGGAGTGCATGAATGCGTGAATGGATGGTGGGCATGAGTGCATGAGCTGTGAATGGATGGTGGGCACGAGTGCATGAACGTGTGAATGGATGGTGGGCATGAGTGCATGAACGTGTGAATGGATGGTGGGTATGAGTGCATGAACGTGTGAATGGATGGTGGGTGAGTGCATGAATGGATGGTGGGTAGAGTGCATGAATGGATGTGGGGTATGAGGCATGAATGGATGTGGGCATGAGTGCATGAATGGATGGTGGGCATGAGTGCATGAATGGATGGTGGGCATGAGTGCATGAATGGATGGTGGGATGAGTGCATGAATGGATGTGGGCATGAGTGCATGAACGCTGTGAATGGATGGTGGGGTTGAGTGCATGAACGCGTGAATGGATGGTGGGCATGTTGCATGAACGTGTGAATGGATGGTGGGGTTGAGTGCATGAACGCGTGAATGGATGGTGGGCATGTTGCATGAACGTGTGAATGGATGGTGGGGTTGAGTGCATGAACGCGTGAATGGATGGTGGGGTTGAGTGCATGAATGGATGGTGTGCACGGTTGCATGAATGGATGGTGGGCATGAGTGCATGAACGCGTGAATGGATGGTGGGCAAGAGTGCATGAACGCGTGAATGGATGGTGGGCAGAGTGCATGAACGCGTGAATGGATGGTGGGCAAGGTGCATGAGCTGCGTGAATGGATGGTGGGTTGAGTGCATGAACTGTGATGGATGGTGGGTTGAGTGCATGAACGCGTGAATGGATGGTGGGGTTGAGTGCATGAATGGATGGTGTGCATGGTTGCATGAATGGATGGTGGGCATGAGTGCATGAACGCGTGAATGGATGGTGGGCAAGAGTGCATGAACGCGTGAATGGATGGTGGGCACGAGTGCATGAACGCGTGAATGGATGGTGGGGTTGAGTGCATGAACCTGTGAATGGATGGTGGGCACGAGTGCATGAACGCGTGAATGGATGGTGGGGTTGAGTGCATGAACGTATGAATGGATGGTGGGGTTGAGTGCATGAACGTGTGAATGGATGGTGGGCATGAGTGCATGAACGCGTGAATGGATGGTGGGCATGAGTGCATGAACGCGTGAAGAGGGTGGCATGAGTGCAGAACGCGTGATGGAGTGCATGAGTGCATGAACGCGTGAATGGATGGTGGGCATGAGTGCATGAACGCGTGAATGATGTGGTTGATGCATGACGCGTGATGGATGTGGCAGATGCATGAACGCGTGAATGATGGTGCATGAGTGCATGAACGCGTGAATGGAGGGTGGCATGATGCATGAACGCGTGGAATGGATGGTGGGCACGAGTGCATGAACGCGTGAATGGATGGTGGGCATGAGTGCATGAACGCGTGAATGGATGGTGGGCATGAGTGCATGAACGCGTGAATGGATGGTGGGCATGAGTGCATGAACGTGTGAATGGATGGTGGGCATGAGTGCATGAACGTGTGAATGGATGTTGGGTATGTGTGATGGCAACCCTAGTCCCTCTGTGTGGTGGGATTGGCGGTAGTATTTTTTTTCTTTTTTCTTTCATATATATATATATATATATATATATATTTTTTTTTTTTTTTTTTAATGTGTGGTGGCAACCCCGGAAAAAGTTGGCTCTGTGTGGTCGGCTTGGCTGTAACACAAGGAACTGAAAACCGTCTTTGGTCCCTACCAGTGGCCCTTCTGTTGCGCCACTCATTCAACTGTTTTTAATTAGTTCGTACCCACCCATGCAGTCATTTTTTTCCCTGCAGTCACTTATTATTTGTTAGTATGTATCTACCAACGCAGAGTTACTTTCATTTTGCAGGAATCCATCTATGCATAGTTATTTTAATTTGTAGGTATCCGTCCCTGTACTTATTTGTACTTTGTAGACATTCTACCATTGCAGTCGTTTTTCATCATTGGGCCTATGTGTCCATCATGAACATTTTTTTTTTCCAATCGTTAGGTGTCCATACATGTAAACAGTGATATTAATCGGCAGGTATCCATCCGTACAGTCATTTTGTAATCATAAGATATGATCTATCCAGTCATAATATATCCCTCCATGCATTCATTTTCATCCACAGGGAGAGAACGGGATCGAAAAGATCTGTAAAACTTCAAACAAACAAACCCAAAAAAAAACCAGCAATGACAACAAAATAAACCAAAACAAACAATCCAACGAAAGAAATTTGTTTGGGCCTACTACGGCACTCGGTTCTTCTACTCCGGGTGCGAGAGGAATGTTGGGATGAAGGGGAACGGGGAGCAGAGTGAGGGGGGGGGGGAACGGGAAGGCACGAGAAGAGGTGTCACACGAGAGCTTCTATTTCCAGTTCCTGTCGGGACTCGGGCAAAAGGGCCATTACTGCTATGGAGACGTTGAATGAAAGCGGAATGGAAACAGGAATGGAGAGGATAGAGAGCAAGAAGGGGACAGGAAAGCGAGAAGCCGGTCGCGGGTGGGGGTGGGATGAGGGAGTTGCGGGAGGAACGCGGGGGAGGAGGTTTAAAGGCGCTGCTACACGACCTGTTTCAGGGCAGCCAGACCCTTCCGTTTCGAGACCAGATACCGGTTCACTCTCAAAGGATCCGCGACCGATGCGACTGCTCATCAAGCACGGTTTGTGGTCTGATGCGCCATTTCTCAGACTTTCAAACTACGTTGGGAATGGAGAATGGGATGTGCGCGCACGTGCTTTTCTCTGTGTGTGTGTGTGTGTGTGTGTGTGTGTGTGTGTGTGTGTGTGTGTGTGTGTGTCAGGTAGAGAG
The DNA here is from genome assembly GCA_033310375.1 of Conus canariensis. NCBI lineage: Eukaryota > Metazoa > Mollusca > Gastropoda > Neogastropoda > Conidae > Conus > Conus canariensis. The sequence goes on from CM065734.1 coordinate 49,397,835, forward strand.
AGAGAGAGAGAGAGTGGGTGTGTGTGTGTGTGTGTGTGTGTGTGTGTGTGTGTGTGGGTGTGTGTGTGTGTGTGTGTGTGTGTGTGTGCGTGCGCGCGCGCATCTATGTGGTGTGAAGAAAGGAGGGGAGGGGGGAGAGGAGGCAGAGTATCTGTCAATGGATGGCAGTTTGTGGAGCCAAGGAGGGGGAGGGGAAGGGGGGTGGGTAGAAGGCGGCGGCTCGTGGCTTGCCGTTTCCAGTGTCTATTTGGGGCCTGAGGGGCGGGTGGGTCACTCTCACCGCATGGAGACCGCCTGTTTAGTGGCCTTGATGGAAGAAAGAAAGAAAAAGCTTTCAAACAGTCTTGTCCGCCAACCCGCAGGCCCAGATGACAAGCCAGAGATACCGAGAGACGAGGTTAAGTGTCTTTGCCTTTGTCCTAGTTAGTCACGTTGAGCATACTGAAGGCTATCGTCACTTCCTGCGGATCCGACTGGCTCTCTGCCTTTCTCACGCTCCCGGGTGGCCAGCATGTTCGCCACAGTTAGCCGCTGACAGTGTCCAAGTGTCAGGTTTGAAGCACACACACGATGGGTTTTTCGCGCTGGTTAAGGGTATGTGCAGGCAGTGCGCTCCCCTCGCTAAACCCCAGACCACAAACAAGCTGGCATAAAGGGTATACTTGAGAGGGCACAACTGTTGATTGAATAATTCTCTCGTGGCATGCGATGACTCGGTGCCCTGATGCAGTTAATCACCTGTACGAGCAAACAGGACCCCGACAAACGCGAAGAGTGGGAAAGCGAGGCGAGACAGGTTCTCTCCTCTATTGTACGTCTTTGTACAAATGTGAAGGCTTTGGTTTAATAAAAGCTGAAGAGACTCTCCCCTTTCTTCGATCTAGTCGCAAAGTGAGGCGACTGCACGCGGAAATCTAAACAAGTTTTTAAAAGTATTTATAAGGCTCCGCCGAAAAACGCAGACAAACGTATTTCAAGACAAAACACAACACGTTTGGACCTCTTAGGTCTTCTTCAGGCAAGATGCACAACACTCAGGACAACGAAAATGAACGAGCAATCACTTATCTTCATCCAATTCGGCCAAGATGGCCGTTTCAACGTTTAATCATTGGATGAAGACAAGTGATTGCTCGTTCATTTTCATTATCCTGAGTGTTGTGTATCTTGCCTGAAGAAGACCTAAGAGGTCGAAACGCGTCGTGTCTTGCCTTGTCATACGTTTGTCTACGTTTTTCGACGAAGCCTTATAAACACTTTTTATAATTTGTGTTTCAAAGTTTGTGTTTTATTCGGTCGTTTTTTAAAAAAGGAGGCTGAGTCATTAATTAAAAAATAAGACTTCACGGCAGATTCACTGATTCTGTTGTTTGAGGTGGGGCTTCCATCCTCTTATTTTTTCCCCTACTCGCACTGTTTTCCTCTTCAGACTCTCACATGTCATGCACAGTCTGTGTGTTTCACTATCCACGTACATTCGCGTGCAAACTTTGATACAGTGGCGTTTGATGAAAATTAGAAACCTATGAATATTTACTGATTGTGAAAAAAAATTGTAAGTTGTTTACAGGCCTCAGTATGTATGTATTTACTTTCATTACAATAATGAATTTAATGTTGCCCAGAAACACCTGTATGATAAAGCTTTCAGTATGTATGTATTTACTTTCATTACAATAATGAATTTAATGTTGCCCAGAAACACCTGTATGATAAAGCTTTCAGTATGTATGTATTTACTTTCATTACAATAATGAATTTAATGTTGCCCAGAAACACCTGTATGATAAAGCTTTCAGTATGTATGTATTTACTTTCATTACAATAATGAATTTAATGTTGCCCAGAAACACCTGTATGATAAAGCTTTCAGTATGTATGTATTTACTTTCATTACAATAATGAATTTAATGTTGCCAGAAACACCTGTATGATAAAGCTGGATATTCTGACAGACGAATTTGAGAGAATGATGTGGTTATATCACTGTATGGATTGAGAAGTATGGTGTCCTTAAATATGACCATCCTAGCAAGTAAACTTGAGCTCCATTTTCATTGTAGAGTTGTAAAATCAAGTATTCAAACCCAAACAAAAATGGTTTACGGTAAACTGGGTCAGTTTCTACTAGAAGTGTATGCTAGGTAATCCAGTGAATCCAAGTAACATTAACGTAATGTCCAATACTACGTACTGTTTTTGTTCAATTTGGATCGTAAAGATAAGTCCCTTACCATTTTTTTTTTTTTGCGTACGATCAAAACATTACCAAACGGTTTTGAGCTTTCAGGATTTTGGCCCAGTTAATATGAATGGACTTATCAGAAGACTAGTTCAAAATGAAAACATCTCACAGTTTCAAAGACTAGAATATGCAACTATCGATAAGTGACATTCAAACAAATGACTTAGATTTATCTATTTGTATTACCAATACTTTTACACACTCTAACACCGTTTGCTTCGTCCCCATTTTGTGGGTCAGCCTCTCCCGTGTACAAGTTCTCGCTAAGGTATTGTTATTTTGACAGAAACACTGTTCGTCTGCATTTCGTTTTCCAGCTCCTTATTTGTTCTGCAAAATGTCATGTGACCAAATAATCTGTTTCCTTCATACAGCGTTGGAATGCGAAAGACACAGGAAAGAAACAGACCAATCGTACAGTTCAAATCGAAAACCAGTCTTCGTTTCAGATTTCCTTTCGTCCATTCATTGGTGTTGATTGTGTAACAGCAAGTGATGTATCTCTCACATTTTGTTGCATTTATCAGTCGTTCTAAATTGTACAACGGCAAGTGATGGATCTCTCACATTTGTTACATTTATCAGTCGTTCTAAATTGTACAACGGCAAGTGATGGATCTCTCACATTTGTTACATTTATCAGTCGCTCTAAATTGTACAACAGCAAGTGATGGCTCTCTCACCATTTTGTTGCATTTATCAGTCGCTTCTAAATTGTACAACAGCAAGTGATGGACCTCTCACATTTTGTTGCATTTATCAGTCGTTCTAAATTGTACAACAGCAAGTGATGGACCCTCTCACATTTGTTGCATTTATCAGTCGTTCTAAATTGTACAACAGCAAGTGATGGATCTCTCACATTTGTTGCATTTATCAGTCGCTCTAAATTGTACAACAGCAAGTGATGGATCTCTCACATTTTGTTGCATTTATCAGTCGTTCTAAACTGTACAACAGCAAGTGATGGATCTCTCACATTTGTTGCATTTACCAGTCGCTCTAAATTGTACAACAGCAAGTGATTGATCTCTCACATTTGTTGCATTTACCAGTGCCAGCATCTAAACTTGTACAACAGCAAGTGATGGCTCTCTCACATTTTGTTGCATTTATCAGTCGTTCTAAATTGTACAACAGCAAGTGATGGCTCTCTCACATTTTGTTGCATTTATCAGTCGCTCTAAATTGTACAACGGCAAGTGATGGCTCTCTCACATTTTGTTGCATTTATCAGTCGTTCTAAATTGTACAACGGCAAGTGATGGCTCTCTCACATTTTGTTGCATTTATCAGTCGTTCTAAATTGTACAACGGCAAGTGATGGATCTCTCACATTTGTTGCATTTATCAGTCGTTCTAAATTGTTCAACGGCAAGTGATGGATCTCTCACATTTTGTTGTGTTTATCAGTCTTACATTTATAGGTCGTGTTAAATCAACTGTCGTGAAGGCCACGGTGGAGGCTGTTACCGATTCAAGCAGCACATTTTCTTCGACTTCCGGATACCACCGACTGCAAGAGCCAGTTTATTAAGTCCGACTGCAAGAGCCAGTTTATTAAGTCCGACTGCAAGAGCCAGTTTATTAAGACTGCAAGAGCCAGTTTATTAAGTCCGACTGCAAAAGCCAGTTTATTAAGTCCGACTGCAAAAGCCAGTTTATTAAGTCCGACTGCAAGAGCCAGTTTATTAAGTCCGACTGCAAGAGCCAGTTTATCGTTTGACGGCCCTGCTTTCCGCTGGCCTGTTTTCTGACAGTCGTTGTGCCCTCACGTTTGCTTCTCGAAAAGGGTTCTACATATTTCGAATGTAATGGAGGCTCGCTGGTTGGAAAACGAGAGACCTCCTTAAGGAAAACATCACACTATGTTTGTAACGGACAAGAAGCTCCCCCAGGCATTCCTGTCAAAATGGGCGGTTAGGATGACACACGATCTGTTTGAAGTCCGATGGCGAACAACTCCCACTCACCCATCCCCCAACCCTACCCTCATCCCGACACTACCCTCCCCCTCCCCACTTTCTCTTCTAACCCCCTTCCCTAAACATACAGTCGGAACGACTTAAAAACCCTACTTATCTGTTTTAAGTACCCGGGCCCGGGGGGGGGGGGGGGGGGGCGGAGCGGGGGGGGGGGGGGGGGGGTGGGGGTGCTGTTTGAAACGATTCGTGTACCGGGAGCTTAGGCCCAAGCGGTGCCTGGATGAAAAGTGAAAGATCTGGCGATAACTGAGTGGCTGTCGCCGTGTCCGGAGGAAATGTTCACACTTAACGACTGGTCTTTAAGGAGGAGGATGCGAATAAAGTAGACTCTTTATGGTGGTGGTGATGGCGGGTGGCTGTGTTCGTGGTGATGACGGTTGGTAGAAACACGCTATTAGTCCGTAACGGCGATGACAACGACGGCGATTACGATTCGACTTATGTTTCTCATTTAGTGCTGTTACATGGTATATGTTTCTGGCTTTGGTCTCTGCGCGTTTCAAAGTTTGAGTTTTAATCGGTCATCGAAAAAAAAAAGATGATGAGGTTGTGTCAATAATTTCAAAAAATTACTTCACGGCAGAATCACTCCTGAAATTTCGGCTGGTCACCCTAGAGGGAATAAGGTACCTTTGTGCAGTGGAGCACTTTCTTTTCTTCTCTCTCTCTCTCTCACTCTCTCTCCTCTCTCTCTCTCTCTCTCCTCCCCTCCCCCCCCCCCCCCCTACGCTGTCAGTGTAGATTTTTCATCTTTTCGACAGGAATAATTTCCTTGTTGTCTCGATTTTCAAGGTGTGGGAAACAAAAGCTATATGCTTCGGTCTCGTTCAGAATACCAGCACACAGACTGGGATGAATGGGGGGTTGGGGGTGGGGTGTACCGTTTGCACGTGCATCCATCTATTCCCCACGCTCCTTCCCCTTCTCTTTCACCCAGCTTAAATTCTTTTTTTAATTGACCTGATTTCATATTCATGATCTTATAGGATATTCGGTTATTATCAGATTTCAAATATATGCGCCATATTTACACACAAAAATATGGGGAGGGATGGAACAGTTGCGGGACCCCGAGGTCGAATGTGTGCCTTGTCTCCCCTTTCCCTCACAATTTAACTGACCCGCCCCTATTAGTGAAGAGCGGGGGGAAAATGGGGGGTGGGGGTGGGAGAGGAGAACAGCCCTTTGCGAGACTCCATCTGCAGGTCAGATTTTTTCAACATTGTGGGTGAGCTGGTTGCCCACTTTGGTCCAGTGTGGTGTTTCGCCACGGAGCCAGACTGGGTGGCTCCTTGTGGGGTGGAGACTGTCATGTAATCTCGCCATCGGCAGTTCCCGCCCACCCGTGTACGCTCCTTTTACCATAGGCACAGACATGGAGGGGATATCAACACTCAACTGTTCCGTGACAGAACACCGAGCAACATCACGGTTTTCGATAAATCTGCCAGCCCCCTCCATCCCCCTTCCTTGTCTTTTTTTTCTTTCTCATCAGTGGGGATGAGGAAGATGACGAAGATGACGAACGTGCTAAAGAGTTCTCTTCTGGCCTCAGTCTGCACTACAGAACTTTATTCTTCGCTTCGTCCCTCTCTTTCCACCGCCTTAACCCTCCCTGACCAGAATCGGGTACCCGGTTGCTGCTTGAGTGAATGGAGAGGATTTTCATGCCGTGAAAATCCGACCACATGAGTGGCTCGAACTCACGACCGTTAATTTCACAGGCAAACATTTGACAAAAAAAAACCCCTCTGATCCACTTCTGAGCAGGATAGAATGAAAACTGTTGATATCATTTCTCATATAGGAAATCCGTAATGAACAGCGTTTTAGAACAAGGTCGCCAGTAAAGGGCTTTCGACTGATGTAGAAATCCCAGCATTCAGTAACGTAATGTTTCACATTGTGTGTGTGTGTGTGTGTGTGTGTGTGTGTGTGTGTGTGTTTGTGTGTGTGGTGCGTGCGTGCGTGCGTGCGTGCGTACGTGCGTGCGTGCGTGCGTGCGTACGTGCGTGCATGCGTGCGTGTGTGTGTATTTGATATCACAGGCACCATGGAGCTCATTCACCCTTCAGAATGAAAGAAGTCGTCAGAAGCGTGTGTCCGGAATGTAATGTTTACAACACTGTTTCTTCTTTCACTCACGGGCTCAGACTGGACGAATGGTTTGCTTCCGTCCCCTACAAGTTCTTTTTTTTTTTTCCAAAACGTATTCCTCACGACAGCTGTCAAAACTTACCTTACTGCTTTGGTTCTGCATTTCAACATAGACATTTTGAAATCTCCCCTCATCCCCTCTCTGATCTTGAAGCTATTGCCAATCGTTACATATTCTGTGCTCTTGAAAATTAACTGAATGTGAATCATCTTGAAGCATGACAACTTCCATAGTATTCTCGTTTGAATTCCTGATTACGACGGTGTGTGGCATCGGTGGCAAAGAAGACTCTGGAATATTTGCCAGGAATGTTACGCGCGCAACCTTTCCTCTCCACCACCAAGCCCCCCCCCCCCCCCCCCCCCCGCCACACACACACACTCCAACCCACCCACCCACATCATTAAAAATATCAATTCCTTATCCTGGACGCAAACTGAAAGTCCAACGACAAACAAAAGATGAAAAACGGCGAAGAGAAAGGAAGGGTGGGAAGAAGACATGAACGAAGAAAGTCAGACGCACAAACAACGGACGCACGGAAAGAAAATGTCCCGCCGCTGACGGACAGATGGACAATGTCCATCAGTAACGGAACCGACACATCTGCATGGCGCGTGAGTGTCAATGGAGAAGGAAAGGGGAGAAAAAAAGGACAGAAAAAGAAAAAAAGGAAAAGAAAAGAAAAGGTGGGAAAAATAGGAGGAAAATTTAAAAGAAAAAAAAAAAGAGGAAAAAAAACCGTTGTAACAAGAAGGCTGGAGGACAGAAAAAAGGTCCCGCCATGACGTACCCATCATCCAGAAAGAGGTACTGGGAGGCACTGTCCTGGGTATCGGAAGAGGGCGTGGCCTTGCAGTCGCGGGCAAACACCTGCAGGCTGCTGTCATTGGTGGAGAGGGACAGCTTGATTGACAGGTTCTCGCCAGGCTCCACCTTCTCTAGGGGGTTTCCCACGTACTTCTGGCCGTTGTGGAACAGGTCCATGCTGAAAGGGAGAGAAAGGTCGACTCTGGGAATGACCTAAATATTACATCCACCGATCAGTCATTCTACTGGTCTGTCATTCAACTGATCAGTCAACCAGTATATCCACCGATGAGTCATTCTATTGGTCAGTCATTCAACTGATCAGTCAACCAGATTTAAAATGAAAAATCGAGCAGTTCAATTACATGTATCAGCTGTAATTGCTTCTGCTGCAATTAATCCATCTGAGCTTACTTTTACAACTACCACTACTACTACTACTGCTTCTGCAGTTGCTGTACTATTGATGCTGCTGCTGCAGTGGCTATACTACTGATGCTGCTGCTGCTGCTTATATTGTTACGGCTGTAGTTTTCTGTTGCTGCTTCTATTGATACTTGTAAGTTTACCATTACTTTACCTTAGAAACAGCAATAACTACCACAACTGATGTTGTTGATACTGCTGCAACTGTTACTACTTTTGCTGCCGCTGCTACTGCTTTTGCCACTACTGTTCCTGCTGTCACTGTTTGTGCTGTTTCTGCTGGTCTTGCAGCTTACTGCCTCCGCTATTTTTCTGCCAATACGATTCTTGTTGTTGCTGCTGCTTCTGCTGCTGCTGCTCCTCCTCCTCCTCCTACCACTACTACTACTGCTTATGCCGTCATCACAACCACCACACTACGCAGTTGCTACTACATCGACGACTGTTGTTTCTGTTATTGCCTATACTACAACCATTACAATAGGCTTACTACTGTTAGAGCAGGCCTACAATTGTGTTAGACGTCTGAGAAACGTCGGACGAATTTACAGTGTTGGGCCAGTGTTGCGAATACCATCGTCCACTGACGTGGCCAGCCACACAAAAGACACATTCTCGCTAATTTGTGTACGCGCTGTCTGTCTTTTAAAGACACGAATGCCCGCAATTTGAACAAAGAAACTGTAGTAATTGAGAGGTTATTACTGAATGAAATGTTAGCAGCAGTAAGATTAAGCAGGATGAAATGTTAGCATTAGTCAGATTACGCTTTGATCTTGACATAGGCGCCTGTCATTTAAACTTTGATATTCGACTCGCTAAAACATATGCAATTATCAATCTTTGCCATCCAGCTGGGTCATTTCTGTGACACATGGCTATGCTTTGCAAAACCTTTTTTTCAACATTCCTGCCCTCAGCAGCTGATCTTACGTAGTCGCATGTGTTTCCGCTTTGTATGCACAATTTGTTACTCTCATTGCTCTCATGGGTTTGAATTGATAAACACGCTGTGAGTGAACTTTATAACTGAACTAGCATCAGCAAAAAGTACCGTCATTTTGAAAGAGAAATAAGCCATGCATTCGTTCTCTATTGTTGATCCTGAAAAGCGATTCTGATTTTACTACTGCAAGCAATATTGGTAGGTAAAAAATAGCCGGAATAGAACACTGTTTAATCTGTCAACACTTTGCTCTCAGTCTTGCAGACAGATCTGACCAATGCTTGAAACGGAACATTTGGCTCAACCCGTCAAGTCCCAAAACTTGCTCCACGTGCGAGCTTCTTTAATATTGTTGCTCCACGTGACCTTAACGTACTGCGTAACGTAAACACCGGCAACATAAATACATTATAATTCCTAAATGTTATTGAGTCCCCAGAACTTTCTTTCCAAGTAAAGTGTGGAACCACTCTCCAAAACAACCGTGTATGCGCACTGCCCTGGTCACTTTGGAGTACAGTTGCCGGATAGTGTTGATCGTTAGTTTTTGCCCTATGTTGAATGTCTTCATTGTAGTGTTTCCTGTTAGACTCCGTACGCCTTCTTGAAGTCTATGAAGACGTGATTCAATTGCTTCTGCTGGACATGCTTTTCGTGAAAGGTACCCATGCTGAATATTTGTTCGATAGTTGTAATATTTCGGAATCCAACTTAGCAGTAGTAATGTCTGCTTGCAGCGGTCATCTTTTCAGAATGATTTGTGGCACTGGTTTACTGGCATGACTGATTGAATCGACTGGACAGTTGTTCTCTTAATGCTAGCGATTTCATTTCCACACATACGTTTGTAAGCAAAACACACTGGCACTTACGCATGCGCTCATTTTCATCCATGCTATAACCCATTACAAGCAGAAATACGCAAGCTTACACACACACGCGCGTGCGCGCGCGCGCACGCACGCACGCACGCACGCACGCACACACACACACACACACACACACACACACACACACACACAAACAAGCAAGCAAGCGCGTGCACACACGCACACGCACGCACGAACTCGACCGTGTTCAAAGGTTGTGAGGTTGATGCCTAAAAAAAAACAAAAAAAAACAAAGCAAAACCACAGTCTGATCGTTTTGACAAAGACGTTTCACGTGCAGACCCATTATCAAAGGTCTGTAATTCTTGCATTTGTTATCTTGATTGCGGGTAAAGGTCATGCTCTAGTTTTCCACTGTATTTGTTCGGTGTTTTTCCCCTGGGAAACAAGACAATGGTATTCTGTAATACTTCTATTGGTGAAACCGAAAAGATCGACTCGGCTTTGGTGCCTTTATATCATCACTGTAGTGATTATCATATTTACCATCAAGATCATACTTTAAAGCGATTGTTTTGATTTTCATCCTTATCATTCTTTTACTGTTTTTGTTAACGCTGGGATAGCTAGTTTCATCTTCGTTCACATGTGGGGGGGGGGGGGGACCTGTATATTTCACTACCCATGCCAGTAATAATGGCACAGCCAATGTTAGGTAGGTTACTCAAGATCTGATCGGTGCGTTGGGCTAATGCGTAGGTCAAACATCTGCTAAGTTGTAGCCACGAGACCTTGAATTCTCTCATCTTACTTTATATTCTTAGTCATTAGTTCATTTATCTATAAGCTTCAAATCATGCATAGTGTGGTCTCAAAACTTAGCGGATGTGGTCTGGCGTATTATGGTCTAGTCCGCATGCAGTGACACCTCCTTGATGAAACTGAAACTGAATTGTAGTGGTAATCATATTTACCATCAGTATCATTATTAAACTGATTGTTTTGACTATCATCCTTGTCATTCTCTTACTATTTCATCTATTGCTGTGATAGCTAGTATTACCTTGGTTCACATGTGGGGACCTACGCATTTCTCTATCCATGCGATTCACCCCACAGGCTCTAAGCCCCAAACGTGACATCATGCGTGTTACGCAATGCCGTTACCTCAGCTGATAGTGCCCGCTGGCAATATCGGAGAAGTGGATCTTCCCGGTATTGACGATGTACCAATTGTCCAACAAGAGGTCGTCGTCATAGTGACACCGGATGGTCATGTTGACGTCACGAACACGTGACACGAGCCCAGCCACAGGTGCGTCACGGGTCAGGACCTGGTTCTCGAAGATGAAGCCGTGACTCAAGTGCTGAGGAGAGTCGGGAAAAGAGAAATTCACTGTGCGTATGAGCATGCGTGCGCGCGCGCGCATGTGTGTGTGTGTGTGTGTGTGTGTGTGTGTGTGTGTGTGTGTGTGTGTGCGTGCGCGCGCGCGTGCGCGAGTGTGTGTGTGTGTGTGTGTGTGTGTGTGTGTGTGTGTGTGTGTTCTTCACGCACAACATATAACACGAAAATAATAGCATGCGGAACACACGAGAACAAACTTAAATGTTCGGAAGAGAGGTGGTTGCGCGCCTTTCCGCTCCCACGCACACGCAAACACACGAGCGCGCGCACGCACA
>CM065734.1:49413914-49431414 GCA_033310375.1 Conus canariensis
TAACAGCTAAAGTTGTTCACAATACTTATTCACTTAACACACGTTTAGAGAACAAACAAGGAAAGGTTTTATAAAAAAATGCCTGTAAACCCCGATCTGACTTACGCATATAATAAACATAGCAAGAGTAACTACAAACAAATTTTAACATTTCATTTTTTGCAATACTGGTGTAATTCGTTTGATCTTAAACATCCCACGCAAACTATGGAAGACAAATAAGACAAATATAAAGGTGGTGAGCAATTCTGGCCTTTGATGTGAATACACACGCGCGCGCGCGCGCGCGCACACACACACACACACACACACACACACACACACACACACACACACAGGCAGGCAGACAGACAGACAGACAGGCAGAGCGGCAGAGAGAGAGAGAGGTGAGGTTTTATAAGCGCTGCACATTTTTTTTTTTTTTTTTTTCTAACACAACTTACAATTTTCGCACCATCTTCCCAGTGTGTTCGGCGAACACCGACAAGCGGTAGTGACGTCATCAAGGGCAACGCATGTTCCGCCGTTTTGACAGGGACTGCTTCGACATGGATCCACTTTAAAAAAAAAAAAAAAAAAAAGGACATCTTCAAAAACATAAAGAAATGGATTCATGGGAAGTACACAACAGTAATTCCCTCGGAGTGCATGAAAACAAACTTACTGTAGGTCCTAAGCGTGGGCCCACTGGGCACATGAAAATCAACTCACTGAGAAGCGTAAAACTGGATCTATGGTAGAACTTGAAAATGAAATCATCGGGATGTAAGACAGTAACTCTACTGGGCTACAACAAATCCGCCGTGTGTGTACTGGATCTATGGTAGAACTTGAAAATGAAGTCATCGGGATATAAGACAGTAACTCTACTGGGTACAACAAATCCGCCGTGTGTTGTGGCGTGAAACGACCTAATCAGCTCTAACGGGGGGGGGGGGGGGGGGGGGGGGGGGGGATCAGTAAGGTAAGGTAACGTTGCTTATAGCCCAGATGACCGCAATGGGCCATATCAGGGCTGTCACCGCGTTGAAGTCAACTCCCACGTACCGGGGATTATGCGCTAAATCGATGTTGAACTGGTTTCTGAAATATTTTCAAAGCTATTATGTCCGATTTATGTATAACATCAACTTCTTTATGTTGAACTAGTTTCTAAAATATTTTCAAAGCTGTTATGCCCTGTTTATGTATAACATCAACTTTTTATGTTGAACTAGTTTCTAAAATATTTTCAAAGCTATTATGTCCGATTTATGTATAACATCAACTTTATTTTTAAGGAAGACGACGAATGTGGGCCGTAGTCTTACATTTAAAATATCAGTTGAGCGCGTGCACACGCTAAACAAACAAACAAACAAAAAAAGGCAAAACCTTATTGTTTTCATCCGGCTGTCAGTTTTCGTCGGGGAAGCACAGAAATCAGGGCGAGGTTTCAGTTTGTGTTTATATTCCCATGAACATTATTTGTTGTGTACACGGAACAAAACCATGTCAGTTATTGGGTTATGATCGTCAGTGAGTAGCTCTTATTTTGGTTTCTTCCTGTCCAGCTAATACCAGGACCCAGATCGTGCCACAACACTCAGGGCGCATAGAAATGGACTCACCTGGCCATAGGACAATGGTTCCTTCTAGTTACACGAAAACGGAGTGATCGGCATACAAGACAATGATTCCCTCAAGTTACATGAAAACGGACTTAGCGGGGTGCAACGTACAACATACTCATTCTCTTGGCTTCCATGAAAATGGACTCATCAGGACACAAAACTAGAATTCCCTCTGGTTACTGTATGACACTGGACTTACCAGTTTAGGAGATAATAATTCTCTCGGATTACATGAAACTGGACTTACCAGGCTTGAAAACAATAATTCTCTCGGATTACATGAAACTGGACTTATCAGGCTACAAGACAATAATTCTCTCGGATTACATGAAACTGGACTTACCAGGCTTGAAGACAATAATTCTCTCGGGTTACATGAAACTGGACTTGCCAGGCTAGAAGACAACAATTCCCTCAGTTTACATGAAACTGGTCTTATCAGGCTACAAGACAATAATTCTCTCGGGTTACATGAAATTCGACTTATCAGGCTTGAAGACAATAATTCTCTCAGGTTACATGAAATTGGACTTTTCAGGCTACAAGACAATAATTCTCTCGGGTTACATGAAATTTGACTTATCAGGCTTGAAGACAATAATTCTCTCGGGTTACATGAAATTTGACATATCAGGCTACAAGACAATGATTCCCTCAGTTTACATGAAATTGGACTTATCAGGCTAGAAGACAATGATTCCCTCAGTTTACATGAAATTGGACTTATCAGGCTAGAAGACAATGATTCCCTCAGTTTACATGAAACTGGACTTATCAGGCTACAAGACAATAATTCTCTCAGGTTACATGAAATTGGACTTATCAGGCTTGAAGACAATAATTCTCTCGCGTTACATGAAATTGGACTTAGCAGGCTAGAAGAAAATAATTCTCTCTGGTTACATGAAACTGGACATATCAGGCTACAAGACAATAATTCTCTCAGGTGACATGAAATTGGACTTATCAGGCTACAAGACAATAATTCTCTCAGGTGACATGAAATTGGACTTATCAGGCTACAAGACAATAATTCTCTCAGGTGACATGAAATTGGACTTATCAGGCTACAAGACAATAATTCTCTCAGGTGACATGAAATTGGACTTATCAGGTTAGAAGACAATGATTCCCTCAAGGTTCATGAAAATGGAGTCATCAGGGTACATACAACACAACAATTCTCTTGGCTTCCATGAAAATGGATTCACCAGGACACAAAAAAGGAATTCCCTTTGGTAACATGAAACTGGACATATCTGGCTAGAAGACAATAATTCTCTCGGGTTACATAAAATTGGACTCCTCAGCGTACAAGACAATCATTCCCTGGAGTTACTTGCGAATGGACTCTTCAGAGTACACGACAATAATTTCCGTGGAGTGCATGTTCATGTGCTCATGCGGGATACTGGACAATAGTTCCTTCGGGATATGTGAAAATAGGCTCAATTTGTTGCAAGACAGTAGTTCCCTGGAGCACACAAAAATCGAACCACTTGCGAGTAAGACAAAGTTTTTGTTTTTGTGTTTGTTTTCCAGGGACAAGCTAATGAAACGATAGGTGTACATTCAAGTTGACAAATGGGGATGGGTACACAATAATGAAACCATCGGGGTATTTGAATAGGAGCTCTCCGGAATACACACAAAAAAAAAAACTGAACGGGATGGTACAACAGCACACGACCATGGTTTGATCGATCTGTCTGTCTCTGTCTGTCTGTCTGTGTCTGTCTGTCTGTCTGTCTGTCTCTCTTTGGTTGGTTGGCTGGCTATCCATCCATCTATCAATCTATCTGTCTGTCTGTCTGTCTATCTATCTATATCTATTTACCCACCCACCCGTCCACCATCACTATTTATAGACATCGGTTTTGGAAAAGTTCGTCCTTGCGGAGATCCACGCTAAATGGTAAGTCTCACTAGTTGATCTGCCCCTCTGGACAGGGGCAAGGACCACTCACCTCGACAGGCGAGCATCACGTGCTCTTGAGGCCTGCAGTCGTTCTGACCCCAGGGTCTGTGCTGACAATGCTGCAGCCGACTCTCGTTGCCCTGGCAGTGGACGTCGTCGAGGAGGATGGGGAGGTTGCTGCCGCTGCTGTCGCCGACGCTGCTGCCGCTGTCCATTCCGGGGCTGCTGTAGTTGCTGCCGTGACGACCGAAGCCCAGCTGCCAGCAGGCCACCCCGGCCTCCTCGGGGCCGAAGTCGTCGTCACACACGGTGCCCCAGCTGCACAGAGACAAGACAAGACAAAATTCTTTATTTACGGCGATAACAGATAATCACTTTTTTTTTTTTTTTACATCCAGTCCGCTCCCTGAGTAGGGTCAACAATGCAAAACAAGACCAGGCAAGGCAATAAATGTAGAAGCATACAAAAAGCGGTTGAAATAAAATGAAAAGAAAGAATAAAAACAAATTAAATCAAATAAAATCAGAGAGAGAGAGAGAGAGAGAGAGAGAGAGATGAATTCAATATCTATCTACAGGTGGAAGCCACACAAATGTCCGTCATATGGAAGAAGTAGCTGTAGTAGTAATAAAGGTAATAACAGCAGAGGCAGCATCAATCTAAGGATCTGAGCCAATGTGTTCGGTCTTTCAGATTTTAACCACCCCACGTGCTGAACACCAAAATTATATGATTATACCTTGCTCGTTTCGTTTTCTAACCTTTTGTCACTTTGCCAGACTGTTGCATTGTTACATCACAGGCGAGAACTGGACGGGAAGGTGAGGTTGGTGGGACAGGGGAGGGGGGGGGGGGGGAGGGGCCGGGTGCGAGAGGATAGACGTCGCATGAGTGGAGGACCCAGTACGTTTCATCTCTCTCTCTCTCTCTCTCTCTCTCTCGTGGGTGTGTGTAGGTGTGTTGAGCGCGCGCGCCGCGCCCGCGCGCGCACACACATATATATGTATATATACACACACACATATATAAATACATATGTGTGTGTGTGTGTGTGTGTGTGTGTGTGTGTGTGTGTGTGTGTGTGTGTGGGTGGGGGGGGGGGGGGTGTGCAAGTTCATTTCTCGTTGTATATCCATCTTTATTTATATATCTGCATGTATATCTCTATCTATCTATATCTATTTATATACATACATACATATATATATATATATATATATATATATATATATGATTTTATTAAATGTGTCTCTGTGGGAAACACGATTACCAACTTGTTTTAATCTCCATCACGCACAGACACACACATACAAACACACATTCTCTCTCTCTCTCTCTCTCTCTCTCTCTCTCTCCACACACACACACACACACACACACACACACACACACAGGCGCGCACGAAAAAGAAATGGTAATGTTTACTCACGTGCCGTTGTAAATAACCTCCAGCCGTCCTTGACCTTTGCTGGCATTGTCCCCCATGAGCCTCAAGCGTCCATCCACAGGAACCTGACAGACCATATGAACTTTCACTTTAAACTTTTCTGTTCAGGGTGGACGACCTTTCAATGAAACAGAATAATATCAACTGACGCTAAACAACAACATCTACTTTACCAAACTTCCGGAATTCAAAACACACACACACGCGCGCGCGCGCACACACACACAAGCCTGCGTGTGCGCGCGCACGCACGTTCACGCGCCTCAGAAGGGCACTGATTTAGTATGGAGTGCAAAGTCGGGCCAGAGAATGAGGAAAGTTCTTTATGTACTTATTTATATCTCAGCGTACGGAGTGGCTTCTCCAAATGAATGCAGCCAAATGAATCATGCCCGGATATTGTCTGATTCAAGCCTGTGTCGATGATGATGTTGATGACGGGACTACTACTACTACTACTACTACTACTACTACTACTAAAAATACCACTGCTGCTGCTGCTGTTGTTGCTGCTGCTACTGATTATATTAGTCACACAAACACATTCTTGAACACACACACGCGCGCGCGCGCGCACGCACGCACGCACGCACACACACACACACAGGGAGGGACAGAAAGGGAAAGCGAGCGAGCGAGCGAGAGAGAGAGGGGGGAGGGAGAGGGTGAAAGAGAGAGAGAGGGGGAAAAAGGAGAGACAGACAGACAGAGACAGAGACAGAGAGAGAGAGAGAGAGAGAGAGAGAGAGAGAAGTTCGCTCGCGCGCACACTGTCACGCGCACAGGCTACGAACGCGTACACACATGCACGCACGCACCCACGCACGCGCGCGCGCGCACACACACACACACACACACACACACACACACACACACACACACACACACACCACTTAAAATGGGGTTTTGAATGATCATAATTTCGAATTTGATCTAAACGGAAAAAACGAAAACAATTCACGTGATACGACCAGCCGCCGTGGCGAAGTGGTTAGCGTCGCGGACTCCCGGCTGGGAGGTCGTGGGTTCGAATCCCATCAGAGTCATGTGGGTTTTTCTGCCCCGACCGGCTCCTACCCAGAGTTGAGTTTGCTGCGGACTCAGTTGGGAAGACAGGGACCACACAGTCGAGTTTCATCCACTTAATGGATGCGTTTCTGAGAGTGTTGCTCAAATTTCCTGACCAACACTGCAGGTGCCTGTATCTCTCGGGCCTGGTTGACGCCGGGATATATTATGAAAGGAAGCGTAGAGTACAGCCCTGTCATGTAGTCTCAGACCGAAATGGAAATCCGTAGCATCATCTTAATCATCCTCATTCTCATCGATCAGCATAAAAAAAAAAGTCTCAAATTCTGTGGCCCTTCATGCCCTGCTCTCATGGTGACCTCAATTTCGATGTCCTCTCCACATCTGTGGCCTTGGTTTGGTTCCGTCGGGATCACCGGTATCGGCGAGTCCATGGGGGCTGTCGTTGGACGGACGTGGTGCGCCCTCCGGAGGGAGAGCTCACTCACGCCAGCTCCGCGACTAAGCAATTATTGTCGTCAGTAGGGGGTTTAGTAGGTGGTGTCCTGCGTATGTTAGATCAGAACAGGCGCCACTGAACACCACCGAAGTGACTCGGCAGCAGTCCAGTGTCTCCTCCGGTGGGTTGCCTCTTGACGACTTGACATAGACTGCTCCCTGTGGATTGCTGGTGCCGGGGCTGCGGCGGGGCCGACCGGGCTGTGGCTGTGGACGGGGTGTCGGAATGAGCGGCGTGTGTGCACTGCCTCTGAGGTGACACAGAGATTGGGACAGCAAAAAAAAAAAAAAAAAAAAAAAAAAAAAATTCACGTGATACGACGCTAGGTGTTCCAGACTGTACAGAGAGAGAGAGAGAGAGAGAGAGGAGAGAGAGAGAGAGAGAGAGAGAGAGAGAGAGAGAGAGATTCGGATTCGGATTCGGATAGTTTAATCATGCATAGGCCATTGCCCCTCATGATGGGGTACACTTTCCAGTTGAAAAAACTTTACAAACTTTGCATCTTTCTTAGAAACTATACACACAGTCATATATGCACACATATTTCAAGATATTAAGACATAGCTGCAGATCGTATTTTAAACGCTTTGTACAAGAATATTGATACATTTCTGACAATGTTTTCATTTTTAGACGCCAACAGTAAAGTCAATCGAAACTGGCTGGGATGCTTATAAAATTTTAAAGGTATACATTGTTTTCGTAAATCATTTAATGTTGGACAGCACAAAAGAAAATGAATTTCATCTTCCTTGGTAATTCTACACAATGGACAAATCAAATCTGTTTCTGTATGTGATCTATAACGATAGTAGTGACACGTAATTTCAGACACACCAAACCTAAATCTTGTCAATATAAATTTCAAGTGCCTATCTAATTTCAACTTCAAGTAGGTTTTATCATCATTTACAGTACAAAACGTTCTATATGTTTGAAACCGTTCACTGTTATTTACATGGAAGTCCCATTCTTGCCACCTACACAATATCAATCTGTCTTTAAAATGATTCAAAAAGAGACTTATTTCTTCAACTCCTTGGTTCACCCATACGTAGCCAAAACCATACGCATATAATTTGCATCGAATATTTGAAACCCAATTTCTTTTATTCCATACATCTAAATCAAATAACATTCTATAGGCTTTCCGCGGTAATCTGCACTCTTCTAATCGTGTTAATTTTAACCAGTATCTAATACACTGCACTACTGAATTTATATAGATAGGATACCTGTTCGTCTCCCCATAGATAAGATCATTTGGTGTTCTCATTTCAACTCCTAAGAACTTTTTAAGTGCGAACATATGTAATTTTTCAGGATAAAGAGCTGCATTTTCAAGACCCCATATCTCGGCACCATATTGAACAATCGGTTGAATTTGAGCATCAAATAACTTTAAATAAAGATCAAGAGAATTATTTTTCAATTTGTACAAATTTTGCAATACACACAATAAGGCCCTCTTGGCTCTGCTTACAAGATCCTGGCATGCTGCAGTAAAACTCAGCCTCGTGGAAAAATAGATTCCTAAATATTTATATATATTTACCACAGGCATTAAGACCCCATTATAATTCCATCTTTCTCTGGCTGCCAAATATCCTCCTTTTCTAAACACCACTATATTGCTTTTGTTCATATTTACATTCAAATGAAGTTCTGATGCTGAGCGATGAAGACTATTTAACTGCGTTTGTAAGCCAACAACTGTTTCAGACAATAAAACTACATCATCTGCCAATAACAAAATGAATAATTCAAAATAATCATATGTAAACCTTGCACCATGTCTCCCACACCTGATTACTTCTAATGCCAGTTCATTGATGAATAATGAAAATAATACCGGACTAGTAACATCACCTTGTTTCACGCCCCGTGTACAGCTAATATAGTCTGTTAACTTATCCCCAGATCGGATTCTACTTTTGACATTTATGTACATACTATTAATACACCGAAAAAGTTTCCCTTTTATTCCATTTTTTAAAAGAATAGGCCATAGTAAATGTCTTTCAATAGAGTCGAAAGCTTTCTCAAAATCAACAAAAGCTACATAGAGTTTACGATTCATACAAAATTGTTTTTATATTAAGGCTACCAGCGTGAACATATGATCGATGGTGGAATAGCCTTTTTTGAAACCTGCCTGATGTTCACCTGTAAGGTTTTGCTCTTCTATCCATTCCTGTAATCGGTTGTTTATTATAGTGCTGTAAATCTTGCTGCTTGTATCACATAAAGATATGCCTCTATAGTTGTTTGGATCGTTTGGGTTTCCTTTTTTAAATAGAGGAACAACAATGGATTTTGTCCAGTTATCCGGAAATACACCTTTATCAAATAAAGTATTACACAATTTGACGAAAAAATCAACTACTGGCTCTCCCACATTTTTAATAATTTCCCCGATAATCTCGTCGGGTCCAGCAGCTTTGCCATTCTTTAATTTTCTTATGGCGAAAAGAACTTCTTCCCTAGATATAGGGCGATTCATGTAAACATTTTCCTCTTGTTCGTCATCTATTCTATTTCCAACTGTATAATTTTCTTCTGTTACCATATCTCTTTCAAGCAGACCTTTAAAGTGCTCAAACCAATCATCTGTTGTAACATTATTAGCTTGCTTTCTTCTAACAGAGATTCTACGTATATTTTCCCAGAATTCTTTTTGATTATTAATGGATCCAGTTAATTTATCCAGTAATAAATCATTATGCACTTTTTCTTTTCGCTGTAGAAGATTCTTATATTCTCTTCTTGCGACACAGTAAACGTCACTGTCGGCTGGATCTTTCGTTGTGCGAAAAACTCGTAATAAACGTTTTGCTTTTGCCTTACTTGATTTACATTCTTTATCATACCAGTCACTGTTTTTACTTGAATTGTCAAAATAAATTCGTTTCTTCATACAAGCTCCATAAGTTTTGACAGTTTGAATAAAAGCATTCAAAGCTTCATTGTGGTCATGGTCAATCAAATTAAACGCATAATTAAGTAAACTTAACACTTCAGAAGAATGCATTATATCCATATAAGATTGTGATACATCGCAATTCCACACGAACTTTTCAATATACTTATTCACATTTTCAGCTCTAGCAGAAGGTTTAGTATTGTTAACCACATTCAAATAAAACTCAAGTGGTAAGTGATCAGATTCCAGTCTCTCTGAAACTACTAATTTACAAGATGAGGAAACAACGAAGAACAATTCCTTAGACAGCAAGAAATGATCATTTACACTATTTCCAGTTTGAGACACAAACGTGTAGTGTCCATCAAGGTCTCCATTACATACACCATTAAGAATATAAAAACCAAGAGCAGCGCACATATTCAACAAACTTTTCCCATAGTGATTCAGTACCTGGTCAGCCGATTTTCTATCAGAATATGCAGAGCGACTTTCGATATTAGTACCAAATTCATCATCATGTAAAATATCGGGAGAAAAATTTGCAGTTCTACTGTTTAAGTCACCAGAGAGGATCACATGCACGTTAACATGTTCAAGCATACAGTCAACAATACATTCTTCAAGTGAACTAATGCCATTATCAATATCTAAGTAAGTATACAAAGGCAAGCCTTCAGGTGGTACATAAGAACACACATACAAAACATTGTCTGTTAAACCAAGTAAATTCTTTTCAATCAGAAACAAAAGCACATTGGGATTATCAACTTTGATTTCATGAATGAAAGGCATCATCTCATTCCTAACGAGGCACATAATGCCCCCGGATCGTCTCCCTTGACTTGAAAGTTTTAACGCTGGTTTCATAAACATTGTATAGTTTGTGAAAATGTTAAACGTCAGATTCTCTACAAACGTTTCTACGAGACATATAAGGTCGAATTTGAATAGATACGACAGAAAATCTCTTTGATGAATTTTAGAAAGGAGTCCATTCACATTCCAGTGTAAAAAAGAATAACTATTACAATCACAAGCAATATCGTGTGAACTAGAAAATATCGATAATACATTATCATTCATATCAACATCACTTGTTCCGTGATCATCCATGCGTTCATGTACACTCTGGCAAACATCACTTTCCACACTGACATCACTTCTTTCCTTTTGATACAAACCCGCACCACCTGTTTTTTCATTCACTTCATGAAACACTTCATTGTTTACTTCATTGTAGACATGTACATCTTCTTCCTCGTTCATTACACCAGTACGCTTGTTTAATGTACAAGAATGAGAAAAAACAACATTATCAGAAGAAGAAACACAAACATTATTAGAAGAATGATTGAAATCAATCGTTTCATCCGTAATCATATCTGACCCTCGCCCTTTCACCCCGGACAACCCAATGTTAACTTTGTCATCGTGCTCATGTTTCACGGCGCACGACTCCGTTTCTGTAAAACTCCGTGCCCGTTTTGCACGAGTAGTAAGCGTGCACCCCTCAGTTGCCGGTGTCACTGCGGGCAGGCCTAGAGAGAGAGAGAGAGAGAGAGAGAGACAGACAGACAGAGACAGAGAGAAAGAGAAGGAGCGTGTACGTGGTGTCTGTCTGTGCGTGCTTTGGAACAACGGACACATTCATACTCACGTCTTTTGTGTACATACATGCAATGGAGCTGAGCTGTGCGGATCAGGAGTAGACAAAAATGAAAACAACAAAAAAAACTTAGCAATAGCCGACCATTCCAACAAAGAGATATACAAACAGAACCCACCGTAACACCATCTACATCAACGTCAGAGACTTTACCAACCTCAACTCCCACTACCATCGTGACACCAAGACAGCACCACATCCATCGAAACAACGACAACATGGTGTGTTCTAACCAGTCCCCGTCACTCAAGGAACAAAGTGTACAGACTCGCTATGTTGGTCAACCTCACAGGGCTCTGACCAAGCTCGGCTTTGGCGCAAGGCAAAGGACTGACCAGTCTACAATAATCATTACAGTCTAAACTGGGATGACCTCAATTTGATAAGCCGGAGACTGACGAACAGTCTTGAAATTTCGAAAACAAGATCCTGCAAATTACACACTCATACTGAACAAACCATGCAATGAACACATGTGGCAAAAAACAACATACATTTGTTAAACCTGGCCTATCCGTGCCTGTATGTAATGTGTGAGCGTACTGGCATCAATGATGTTTGTTGCTCTTGATTGCATTACAAAGTATTGTTTCACTGTTTTCTCCGATCGCTTTTTTCCCCCCTTTCCTTTGTTTTTCTGCCCCCCCCCCCCCCCCCTCTCCGCGTCAAGCAGCACTACTCCTGTTTCATTAATGCCGACTTTAATCGTTTGTCAGTTTGCTTTTCCTGAAAACCCGAATGCTAACCTTCGCGTAGTAGTTCATATGTTTATGTCTATCGTGTGTGTCCTAACAGACGCATCGATCAGTTCACTCGAATGATTCTACCTGTATCTGTCAGCCACTCGCTCCAGTCACCCTTCACTTTCTGTCCCCATGACTGTACACACAAGAGACCCTTCTTCAATGACAAAATAATTATACTTCCACATAAAACTGGTGAGAACTGAAGGAAGGGGTAACGGGGAGAAAGGGGTCGAAGGAGAGGCGAAAGAGTACAAGAAGACGAGTAGGGATCAAAATGAAACGCAGAGTGAGGAAGGGAGGGGTCTAAAAGGGTCACAAGGAAGAGGAGAACAGGTCAAAAGGAAGAGGAGAACAGGTCAAAGGAAGAGGAGATCAGGTCACAAGGAAGAGGGAACAGTCACAAGGAAGAGGAGAACAGGTCAAAAGGAAGAGGAGAACAGGGGAAGAGGAGAACAGGTCAAAAGGAAGAGGAGAACAGGTCAAAAGGAAGAGGAGAACAGGTCAGGAAGAGGAAACAGGTCAAAAGAAGAGGGAACAGGTCAAAAGGAAGAGGAGAACAGGTCAAAACGAAGGAGAACAGGTCAAAAGGAAGAGGGAACAGGTCAAAAGGAAGAGGAGAACAGGTCAAAAGGAAGAGGAGAACAGGTCAAAAGGAAGAGGAGAACAGGTCAAAAGGAAGAGGAGAACAGGTCAAAAGGAAGAGGAGAACAGGTCAAAAGGAAGAGGAGAACAGGTCAAAAGGAAGAGGAGAACAGGTCAAAAGGAAGAGGAGAACAGGTCAAAGGAAGAGGGGAACAGGTCAAAAGGAAGAGGAGAACAGGTCACAAGGAAGAGGGGAACAGGTCACAAGGAAGAGGAGAACAGGTCAAAACGAAGAGGAGAACAGGTCAAAAGGAAGAGGGGAACAGGTCAAAAGGAAGAGGAGAACAGGTCAAAAGGAAGAGGAGAACAGGTCAAAAGGAAGAGGAGAACAGGTCAAAAGGAAGAGGAGAACAGGTCAAAAGGAAGAGAACAGGTCAAAAGAAGAGGAGAACAGGTCAAAAGGAAGAGGAGAACAGGTCAGAAGGAAGAGGAGGAGAGGGTCAGAAAGAAGAGAAGAGAGTCAAAAGGAAGAATAGTGCGATAAAAGTAGGTGGGTACGGTCAAAAAGGAGAAAGAGGTCAAAAGGAGGAAGAAAATTTAGGTTGAAAAATAAAATGGAGTGAAGCAGCTCAAAAGGAAAAGGGGAAAAAAGGTGGGCAAAATGAACGGTAGAAAGATGTTACAAAGAGGGGGTTGTCAAATGGAGAAAGATCCAAGGGAAGCAGGAGTTCAAACGGCCGAGACGGAGGTCAAAACGAAGAGTAGAGGATCCAAAAGGAGGAGAAGGAGGTCAAATGGACAGGGTCATTCAGAGGCAGAAAATGAAATTAAAAGGAAGAACTGAAATATGTTAAAGGGAGACTGAGAACGTCAAAAGACAAACGAGACCAAAAGAAGAAGAATGTTGTCAAAAGAAAGAGTAGGACGTCAAAAAGAGGAATCAGTCAAAGGAAGAGAGCTCAAGAGGAGAAAGATGTCGAGAGAAGAAGAGAGTCAAAAGGAAGAGAAGTAGGTCAAAATGAGGAAGATGTCAATGTAAGAGAACTAGGTCAAAAGGAAGCGGATGTCAATGTAAGACTAGGCCAAAAGGAAGCGGATGTCAATGTAAGAGAACTAGGTCAAAAGGAAGAGAAGTAGGTCAAAATGAGGAAGACGTCAATGCAAGAGAACTAGGTCAAAAGGAAGAGAAGTAGGTCAAAATGAGGAAGACGTCAATGCAAGAGAACTAGGTCAAATGGAAGAGAAGTAGATCAAAATGAGGAACACGTCAATGCAAGAGAACTAGGTCAAAAGGAGGAGGATATCAATGAGAAAAGGACAAAAATCAAAATGTGAAGAAATGAAAAGGAGGAGGAAGAGGAGGATTTTGTGTCCTCTTAATGTATTTTTCTGTTGTTGGGTCTAAGTAAAAACGAGCGTTGCCGCTTACCCCGCTTCCTGTTTGTGAACTTGTACAGCGCCCAGAGCTCTTCTTCTTCATTTATTAATTTAAAACATTTAAACGCAGTGAGGGGCGCACTCCATTTCAAAAATACTATGCTGCGGATATTGGTATTGCACCCACATTAACTTCCTTGATATAGCCTGCCACGCGCACTGCATAACGTGTCGTCGCTTTCAGCTTTTTAAAATATAGTTGTGTGTAATATTTACATTAAAACTGAACATTAGAACTATTTTACAGAATGATGTATTTCTGAAATAAACAGTCTCTCCGTTTTTTGTTTTTTGTTTTGTTTTTATAGCAATATTCTTTTTAAAAATCTTCCTGCGTGTAGCTTTCAGGAAACGAACTTATCTCTCCCTGTGTGTGTGTGTGTGTGTGTGTGTGTGTGTGTGTGTGTGTGTGTGTGTGTGTGTGTGTGTGTGTGGCGCGCGTGTTAGAGAGAAAGAGAGTGAAAAAGGGTGCGTGTGAAATCGAGTGTGTGTGTGTGTGTGTGTGTGTGTGTGTGTGTGTGTGTGTGTGTGTGTGTGTGTGTGCCTGTGCGTGCGTGTGTGTGTGTGTGTGTGTGTGTGTAAGAGAATCTGTCGACGTGTTTGTCTGTGCGCACGCACGTGCTTGAATACTGACGTGCCTGCGCCAAACAAAATCAAGAGCGGTGTTGGTTAGATTCTCAAACTCCTTCCTCTCAAAGCATGTCACGTTGGTCAACTGGCCCAGCTGCTGTCTGTGAGAAATCGTGAGTCCTGCAGATAACAGTCCGTAGGAACTGACCTGGACCCAGCATACACTCAGTCCAGATAGAGCTGTGTATTGCTGTTGGTCCAGGTGAGTCCTACAGTGACCTTCTTTCACTAACATCCACACAGAACGTGTCAATCTCGATATTTCAGTTTTGAAAAGCAGAGTTGTTTGCGCTCGTTTATAGTATCATAACGCCATGTTGTCGAGTTGAGTTGTTTAAACTAGCTTACAGTACTGTTAGCCCATTTCGTCGTACTGATTTGAACTCGTTTATAGTAAAGTACCCTATTTCGTAAAGGTATTTGTTCCTACTCACTTACAATTATGTAGTATTGTTACCCCGCTTGCTTGTTTTTAATTCGATTGCTTGCACTCGATTATAATGTTGCCACCCATTTTGTGAAGTTGATTGTACTCGATTATGATATTGCCACCTCATTTTTGAAGTTGGTTGTACTCGGTTATAACATTATCACCCCATTTTGCGAAGTTGATTGTACTCGATTATAACATTATCACCCCATTTTGCGAAGTTGATTGTACTCGATTATAATATTGCCAGCCCATTTTGTGATGTTGACCGTACTCGATTATAATACTGCATTACGTTAAGTTGATTGCAGATGGTTACACTCATCTTACACAGTTGTGTTGTCGGTAAAGATTACAGTATCGTTACCTCATTTCAACAAATTGAGTTGTTGTATCCGACTGTGAAGTTTTTACCCCATTTTGTCGAGTTGAGTTTGTTGTAACCGTGCACAGGATTGTCACTCCTTTTTCGTCCAGTCGATTGTTTGAACTCGCTTTTTGTTAAGTTGATTGTTTGCACTCGCTTTGATGACGCTACCCTAATTTGTCAGGAATATTGCTTAAATTACTAGTATATCCTTTTGCCGAGTTGAATTATTTGTGTTTACCTATGGCATCTTTTCCCCAAATTGTCAGT
Organism: Conus canariensis; assembly: GCA_033310375.1. NCBI lineage: Eukaryota > Metazoa > Mollusca > Gastropoda > Neogastropoda > Conidae > Conus > Conus canariensis. Next base: position 49,429,476 of record CM065734.1, read on the forward strand.
CTGCGTTGGGGCCGGCATTACTCAGTTGGTAGAGCGCCAGACTCGTGATCCTGTGGTTGCGGTTTCGAATTTCGGTACAGCGGGATTCTTCCCTCGGAGTTAACATTGGTTCTGACTCCATTCCCCATACAGTTCTTCGAATGAGACTATAAACCGAGGTTCCGTGTGTGAACGCACGCACAACATATTGCACACACGTAAAATCCCATCATCAACTTTCGGAAGAGAAGGCCAGTTTGGCCGTTGGTATGGATGACACGTTACACATAGCATGCACCTTCCCCGAAGACAGAGTATGGCTGCATTAATGGCAGGATAAAAAAAAAACGGTCATGCACACAAAACTCCACTACCTGTCTATACAGGCAGTGTCCGCAGGAGTATCAGCCTGCGTACGCAGAAAGACAGAAAGAAAGAAAGTCAGTTTGCGTCGTTTGCACTCGCTTAGGGTTCTGCTAACCCATTTAGTCGAATTGTTTGTACTGCGATTTAGTATTGACCTTTTTTTGTTAACATGGAGAGTTGGATTTTTTCGGTTACCCTATTTTTTTGTCGAGAGGATTTGTTTTGTACTCCCTCTTAGTATCGTCATCTCCTTTCGTCGTGAAGAGTTGCTGGTACCCCCTTTGTAGTGATGTAACCTCAAATTTTGTCAAGAGAGTTGCCTGTGCTCAGTTTTGATATTGTTACCCCAATTTTTTTTCTGGTTAATTGCTCCCGCTAGGTTATAGTATTGTTAACTTATGCTTACCAGTTTGAGTCGTTTTGACTCGCTAATAGGCCCACTACTACTACTGTTGCTGTCGCTGCTGTTACTACTACTGCTACTTCTACTGCTGTTGCTGCTACTACTACTATTACTGCTGCTGATACAACTGTACTGCTGCTGCTGCTACTACTATCACTACTACTACTGCTGCTGCTGCTACTGCTACTACTACAACTATTACTGCTGCTGCTGGAGCTGCTGCTACTATTACTACCACTACTACTACAACTACTGCCGCTCAACATATACTACTACTACTTTAATAAACAGCATTTATAAAATGCGTTATTTTGCGACTTATTCGGCGACTCGATACGCTGTTCACTCTCCATTCAGTGAAGTTCGACATGCATCCAAACCACTCCCCCGCCCCTCCTCCTCCTCACCAACCCACCGACACCCCGTCCCCCTTCTGACCCCACACAACACCCAAAGCTTGCAACATAACCCAAGGGAATGGCTGTCGAAACATACGCTGTTTTTTTAAAACTGGACAGAGATGAGATGTCGCTCAGACTGGATGGCAGCGAGTTCCCGACCATATTGAGCAGAAAAAAAGCCAAAGCTGCATTCTGTCAAGGTCTTCATTTTGCGTGTTGAAAGTCTCGTGAGCTTTTCATGGGAAGAGCGAATGGAACGAGAAGAGAGCCGCGCGCTGAGCAGCATGGACAGGCCACACGCCACAGTTAGAATTTTGCACTAAATCACTATAATCCATGTAAGCGTTTTAAGGTGATGCATTAATTTGAGCCAAAACTTGTTTTTAAACTGATAATAGATCAAAAGAACTCCCCCCCCCCCTCCCCACAATAAAATTCTCGAAACAATCTAATTGTGCCTGTCTACAAATACTCGACTCCTTAATCAAGACCTTGGTGCACTGACTTTAGGCGTGCGGCCACGAATAGCGGCGGGAGTGACCCAACAAAATAGCGGGTCATGAGAATTGTTATCTTGAATGATCGAAAGCTTTATGGGATCCGATGAACTTGCGGTGTTACGTGTTCGTCTATACAAGTATCATCCAACACTGTCAAGCTGAATTGTTTTCACCTGTACCTAGTAGTATTACACTCTTTGTCAAAAGTTGAATTGTTTGTAGTCGTTTACTATATTGTTATCCCCTCTTGTCATCTTGTACGCCTACTCATTATATTAGCGTAATTCCAT
>CM065734.1:49441414-49443914 GCA_033310375.1 Conus canariensis
TTCCGGTTCCGAGAGCGGCATTGAAGACTGTCGTCACAACAGCTGGGGCACAAACAACTGCAACAATGAGAACCTGAACATCGTTTGCAGTTAAGTCTTGAAGAGAAAAGTCTGTTGCGAACCAGTAGGCTATGTGTGAAATGTAGAAGAAGATCAGCTCAACATTTTTTTATTATTTAAAAACAGGCAAAGGATTTTATTTCTAGAAAATCAGCTAACTTGATGAGAAATGTAGGTAATGGTAATTTAACAGTCGTGGAACGTTGTTGTTGTTGTTCTTTCTTTTTTTTTAATTTAGTTAAGTCTTTTAAAGCGAAGCTGGGGAAAAAAAATGCGCCCAATGATTATAATGACCTGCACACAGTGTTCAGTTTACATTTACATTAGGTCTGTCACAGTCAGACTGAGAAAAGAAAGAACTTCACATTCAGAATGACACCACAGTTACGTCGAATCTTTTACGCTGAAATTGCCACTAATAGCTCCGCTCCAGTCACTTCAAAGCAAACTCCTGGTCGACCCGATGTTCTTGAAGTCCTTCAGCTCTTTGTGATTAGCCCACATTAATTTTCACTCGAAAACGTATGGACACGCTGTCCTCGATGGAATTAGTGTCTGGGTGCCTTAATAACCTGATTGCAGATGCTTTTTCCGATTTCTGTCTAGTGAAGGTGATCTTTAGAAGAACCCAGACATTATTCTAGAGTAGAGTTCAGAAAATTAGTTAGGTCATACCGGCCGCAATGGCAAAGTGGTTAGTGTCACGAACTCCCGGTCGTAAGATCATGGAGGAGGAGAGTGGGGGGGGGGGGGGGGGGGGGGGGAGGCAACATGGCAACGATGCAATATTTGCTGGCGAGGAAGGAGGAGGGGGTAGCGACGAAGAGGGTGTTGTTTCCTGGAATTCCAGACCGCCAACACACACACACACACACACACACACACACACACACACACACACACACACACACACACACACACACACTAACACACTAACACACTAACACACGCCTTCGCTTAGCTTCGCATGTGAAATCTAGGCGTGTATTGATACTGAGCTTACAGCTGACTTACATTGTGACTCCTCTGCATGAGGAGCGGCCAGTGACCCTGAGCGCTAGTTCTGCGTGTGATTGGGAGAGGCTATGCAGTATCAATTCCTCTGTCTGTCTGGTCTGCGTATTCTTTCTTCTTCATTCTGCAAAAGTCACCGACATAAACATGCATAACAACAACGACGGCAAAATGTTTACTAATAATTGTTGACATGTATAAACAAACAACACCTTTTTTCTTAAACGGAGAAAAGTCCGATTTTTTTCTTCTTTTTTTTCCTTTTTTTTTATATGGGTGGTGGTGGTGGTGGTTGATGGGGGGGGGGGGGGGGGGGGGGTTACAGAGAGCCTAGACAAGGTGAAAATTTGACACCTTTATCGTTTTCTTTGTCTTGTGAGCGTGTGTGTGGCAGTATGTGGTGTGTGTGTGTGTGTGTGTGTGTGTGTGTGTGTGTGTGTGTGTGTGTTGTGTGTGTGTGTGTGTGTGTGTGTGTGTGTGTGTGTGTGCGTGCACGCGTGCGTGTGTGTGTGTGTGTGTGTGTGTGTGTGTGTGTGTGTGTGTGTGTGTGCGTGCACGCGTGCGTGTGTGTGTGTGTGTGTGTGTGTGTGTGTGTGTGTGTGTGTATGGTATGTTGTGTGTGCTCGCACGTGCGTGTGTGTGTGTGTGTGTGTGTGTGTGCGTGTGTGTGTGTGTGCTTGCGCGTGCGCACGCGCGCGCGACTCAGAGCCGACAGCGTGCCAGTTTGCAGCGACCAAAGGTGACGTGTGTCAGAATGGTGGCATCTGCGTGTCTGAGGGCACCACTGGCATCCGGTGCCAGTGCCCCGTCCCTGTCACCGGCAGACGCTGTGAGGAAGGTACAGTACAAAGCACATTGTCGTAAGCGCAGAAAGAAACATAAGCATGAAGGAGCGAGCAGCCGCTGTCGACGCGTTCTGTCTCATTCGCAGATAACTCCCCACAGGTGTTCCCCCCCCCCCCCCCCCACGAGTCTATTTTTAGCTCAGTCCTAAGCATGCTGGGGTTTTCTTTTTTCTTTTCTTCTTTTTTTTTCTTTTTTTTTTTTTTTTTTTTTTTTTCCTTTTTTGTTGTTGTTGACAATATGGCGATGTTTACAGTGGTGGCAGTTGAGTGGATACTGTTGCTTGTAGCCCAGCCGATCGCAAAGGGCCGGCCACATTCAGGCCTGTTGAGTGGATGATACAAGTGAGATGGGGGTCTGAATCCCTCATTACAAGAGAGACCAACAAGAAAGAACCACGTGACAGTTGTAGCAAAGGCGACATTGTTGTGTAGAATTATCAACACATATCAGCACGTGTTTGACGCTGCCCCAAAGAAGAACGAATCATCAGGTTTTTGTTTGTTTGTTTGTTTGTTTTTTTCTTTGTTTGTTGTTGTTGTTGTTGTTGTTTTCAGTTTGCGTACTACCATTTTCTCGAAAA
>CM065734.1:49453914-49467143 GCA_033310375.1 Conus canariensis
CATGCTATGTGTAACGTGTCATCCATACCAACGGCCAAACTGGCCTTCTCTTCCGAAAGTTGGTGATGGGATTTTACGTGTGTGCAAGATGTTATGCGTGCGTTCACACACGGAACCTCGGTTTATAGTCTCATTCGAAGGACTGTATGGGAAATGGAGTCAGAACCAATGTTAACTCCGAGGGAAAAATCCCCCTGTACCGAAACGCCCCGGCGGAGGTTCGAACCCGCAACCCCAGGATCACCAAGATTACGTGTCCGGCGCTCTACCAACTGAGCTATTCCGGCTCCCCAATCAACTTTATTGTCCATCGGAAATTTTTCTTCTGCTCCACATCATTTCACAAGTACATAAGACATTACAAAAAGACATTATAAATCGTTACATAAAAGCCTGTGTTATCCTATATATTTGTATATACATCAACACTCACCCCCCCCCCCCCACACACACACACACACATGCACACACACACACCGCACACACCCACACATACACACACACCCGCGCGCGCGCGCGCGCCCATGCACACATACAATAAACATTTAATCCATAGGACATAGAACATTACATAGATTATAAAATCAATACATAAAAACACAAACTCACCCGCACCAATGCCCAATCACTAAAACACACACACACACACACACACACACACACACACACACACACACACACACACATACACACAGGCCCAAAACGCTATATACTCTCTATTACACTCAAAGCTGCACCTGGCTTTTCTCCGAAGATCAGCCAGTACCAAAACATATTCATCGCACAGTCCAGCCCTTGACCCATACCATCATACCTGACTCTGAGGTAGATCGCATGTTTGTTTCTTTTTCTGTGCAAGCACGATCCCACGTGATACGCACCTCAGGCATAGAACAGCAGTCCCCAGCCCAGAGGTTTCCACGTGCAGATCTGAAAGCAGACTGGGCGTGATTCTCACAGAGCATGAAGTCCATTTTACTTTTCTTTTCTTTTCTTTAAATCGTTTAGAATCAAAATAGTATTCTTCCTACACTTTCTACGATAAGTGGCAAAGTCGGCGTCGGAAATCCTGACCAGTTTTCGCACAACGTTTCTCTCAGATTTGTTTACACACATTTTAATGACGAGGGTTTCACCAAAAGAGAGAGAGAGAGAGAGAGAGAGAGAGAGAGAGAGAGAGAGAGAGAGAGAGAGAGAGAGAGAGAGAGAGAAAACCCAGATCAATTGCCGGTGATTTTGAAACTGAATTTGAATGGCAAGTATTTCACTTAAAGACCCCTGTGACTAACAAAAGAGGAAGAGGAAGAGGAGGAGGAGGAGGAGAATATCATCATCATCATCATCATCATCATCATCATCATCATCATCATCACGAAGAAGAGGAAGAAGAAGAAGAAGAAGAAGAAGAAGAAGAGAAGAAGAAGAAGTAGACGAACAAGAACAAGAACAAGAAGCAAAGGAAAAATGAAGCTATCAGACATTTCAAAACATCATGGAATATATGGGAAGAAGATTGACCAGTCTGTCTTCTAACACTTTAAGATCATTGTTGCTATTGTCGTCGCGGGTTATCTATGTAAAGAAACCAGCCTTATACAATCCGCTCACGTTGGTTGACGCCAAGGTTTTTGCTTCCAGGTGTCTGATAGACTCCACCTTGCAGAACAACAACACGGGCTCGGAGCAGACGTTGACCCTTCAAGCCTTCAAATTCGTGGGCACCAGCAGCCTGGTGTTCTTGCACTGTGACGTCATGGTGTGCAATACGTCAGACCCCACGTCACGATGTCAGCAAGGCTGTCTTCAACCTTCTGCAGGCCGACGTAGCGTGGAACCGTCCACATTTCTGGAAGAAAGCCGACTGTCTCTAGGACCTATACACGTTCAGCGACCCTCGGCACCAGGGGAGGAAGAAGACGAAGAAGAAAGGGTGAAGGGATCTGGACCGCTTAATACTGAAAAAAGGGACGACTGATGACTGTTTGACTGTGGCTGAAATTCCGCTCATTTTGCGGTTGAACTGTAACTGGTTGCCAAGTTTGTTAGTGGTCTGCAAACAACTAAAGTTCTCCACCCTTCCTCCTTCTCCACCTTCGACAAAAAGAAAATGAATTTCATTAAAAATAGAACTGAGGAAGAAAGACATCTATCGCATTCTTGACACAGATTTCGGGAAAAAAGGTGTTTTCTCTCTCTCTCTCTCTCTCTCTCTCTCTCTCTCTCTCTCTCTCTCTCTCTCTCTCTCTCTCTCCAGCCGCTGTGGTGAAGTGGTTCGCGTCGTGGGATCCCGACTGGGAGGTCGTGAGTTCGATTCTCATCACAGTCATATACTTGTGGGATTTTTCTGTCGCGATTGGGTCCTGCCCAGAGTGGACTTTGCTGAGGGCTCAACTGAAAAGACTGGAACCACGCAGTCCAGTTTCGTCTCTGACAGTGTTGCTCAAATTTCAGACCCACACTGCAGGTGTCTGAAACAGAGAGGTGGACTAGGAACTGAACGTCTCCAAGGGTCTGAACCACCGGGATGGACTATGGACCGTATTTCTCCAAGCGGTGGTGACACCAAGGTGGACAAGGGACTATGCCTCTAGGTGCTGCACCACTGAGGTGGACAAGGGACTATGCCTCTAAGTGCTGAAACACTGAGGTGGACAAGGGACTACGCCTCTAAGTGCTGAAACACTGAGGTGAACAAGGGACTATCCCTCTAAGTGCTGAAACACTGACTTGGACAAAGGACTATGCCTCTAAGTGCTGAAACACTGACTTGGACTAGGGACTATGTCCCTAAGTGCTGAAACACTGACTTGGACTAGGGACTACGCCTCTAAGTGCTGAAACACTGAGGTGGACAAGGGACTATGCCTCTAAGTGCTGAAACACTGAGGTGGACAAGGGACTATGCCTCTAAGTGCTAAAACACTGAGGTGGACAAGGGACTATGCCTCTAAGTGCTGAAACACTGAGGTAGACTAGGGACTATGCCTCTAGGTGCTGAAACACTGACTTGGACTAGGGACTATGCCTCTACGTGCTAAAACACTGAGTTGGACTAGGGACTATGCCTCTAGGTGCTGAAACACTGAGGTGGACGAGGGACTATGCCTCTAGTGCTGAAACACAGAGGTGGACAAGGGACTATGCCTCTAAGTGCTGAAACACTGAGGTGGACTAGCGATTATGCCTCTAAGTGCTGAAACACTGAGGTGGACTAGCGACTATGCTTCTAAGTGCTGAAACACTGAGGTGGACTAGGGACTATGCCTCTAAGTGCTGAAACACTGAGGTGGACTAGGGACTATGCCTCTAAGTGCTGAAACACTGACTTGGACTAGGGACTATGCCTCTAAGTGCTGAAACACTGAGGTGGACTAGGGACTATGCCTCTAAGTGCTGAAACACTGACTTGGACAAGGGACTATGCCTCTAAGTGCTGAAACACTGAGGTGGACAAGGGACTATGCCTCTAGGTGCTGAAACACTGACTTGGACTAGGGACTATGCCTCTAAGTGCTGAAACACTGAGGTGGACTAGGGACTATGCCTCTAGGTTCCGAAACACTGAGGTGGACTAGGGACTATGCCTCTAGGTGCTGAAACACAGAGGTGGACAAGGGACTATGCCTCTAAGTGCTGAAACACTGAGGTGGACTAGCGATTATGCCTCTAAGTGCTGAAACACTGAGGTGGACTAGCGACTATGCTTCTAAGTGTTAAAACACTGAGGTGGACTAGGGACTATGCCTCTAAGTGCTGAAACACTGAGGTGGACTAGGGACTATGCCTCTAGGTGCTGAAACACCAAGGTGGACTAGGGACTATGCCTCTAGGTGCTAAAACACTGAGGTGGACTAGGGACTATGCCTCTAGGTGCTGAAACACTGAGGTGGACAAGGGACTATGCCTCTAAGTGCTGAAACACTGAGGTGGACTAGGGACTATGCCTCTAAGTGCTGAAACACTGAGGTGGACAAGGGACTATGCCTCTAAGTGCTGAAACACTGACTTGGACTAGGGACTATGCCTCTAGGTGCTGAACCACTGAGGTGGACGAGGGACTATGCCTCTAAGTGCTGAAACACTGACTTGGACAAGGGACTATGCCTCTAAGTGCTGAAACACTGAGGTGGACTAGGGACTATGCCTCTAAGTGCTGAAACACTGAGGTGGACTAGGGGCTATGCCTCTAAGTGCTGAAACACTGAGGTGGACAAGGGACTATGCCTCTAAGTGCTGAAACACTGAGGTGGACTAGGGACTATGCCTCTAAGTGCTGAAACACTGAGGTGGACAAGGGACTATGCCTCTAAGTGCTGAAATACTGACTTGGACAAGGGACTATGCCTCTAAGTGCTGAAACACTGAGATGGACAAGGGACTATGCCTCTAAGTGCTTAAACACTGACGTGGACTAGGAATTATGCCTTTAAGAGCTGAAACACTGACTTGGACAAGGGACTATGCCTCTAGGTGCTGAAACACTGAGGTGGACAAGGGACTATGCCTCTAAGTGCTGAAATACTGAGGTGGACTAGCGACTATGCTTCTAATTGCTAAAACACTGACTTGGACTAGGGACTATGCCTCTAAGTGCTGAAACACTGAGGTAGACGAGGGACTATGCCTCTAAGTGCTGAAACACTGAGGTGGACAAGGGACTATGCCTCTAAGTGCTGAAACACTGAGGTGGACTAGGGACTATGCCTCTAAGTGCTGAAACACTGAGGTAGACTGGGGACTATGCCTCTAAGTGCTGAAACACTGAGGTGGACTAGGGACTATGCCTCCAAGTGCTGAAACACTGAGGTAGACAAGGGACCATGCCTCTCTAAGTGCTGAAACACTGAGGTGGACTAGGGACTATTCTCTAAGTGCTGAAACACTGAGGTGGACTAGGGACTATGCCTCTAAGTGCTGAAACACTGAGGTGGACTAGGGACCTGTGACGGACCATTTTTGTCCGGTCCCAAATTGTGGGAACAGTTCTGTGGTAGCGAAAGTTTGCCTGTTCACCTGTTAACCTGTTTACCTGACAGCCACTCACCCGCGTTTTGTTGTCAACCAGGTGAACGAGGATTTCCTTTCAGACTCTGTAGATTTACCGGCCTGGAAATATCCCCACGGTGCCGAAGAGAGACTGGCAACTTAAGCTTTGGTGGTAATCAGGTATATGTGACTTGTTAAATGGAAGTTAGGGTTAGTACTAATGGAGTAACACATCTGCCTGCGTTAACAAAGCTTCGTGTGCAAGGAAGAGCATCTCAACGACGAGCAGTACCACCGAACACGACCCCTCCATCCGCGACAGCGGAACCACCAGTGCCTGCAGCACCTGCAGCGACAGCAGCACCAGATGCAGCAGCGACAGCAGCACCAGATGCAGCAGCAACAGATGTAGCAGCGACAGCAGCACCAGATGCAGCAGCGACAGATGCAGCAGCGACAGCAGCACAAAATGCAGCAGCATCAGAAGTCAAAACGAAGGAGGAAAGAAGTCTGTGCTCCATTTCAGAATCAAACCAGGATCTTGTGTTTTCTTTGTGTAGACTGCACCACTGGGCCAAGAATATCGGCCCTGTTATTTGAGAAAAAAAACTTTTGAGAAAAAGAGGTTCTGCAGTCAACGTGATCCGTTTTCTGAATTTATTCAAGGACATGTTTTTGTGTTGAGAAAGAAAGGTTCCACGGTCAATGCATTCTATTTTGTGTATTCACTAAAGGGCAATAATTATTTTCATGTTGATGAGTATCGTACACAATTCTGTCGGTTTACAGTGACATCCTGAACAGAGTGAAAGTGGAAAATGAATTTGAGAAGAAAATGAAGGGAATTGTTCTAGGTACCGAAGGTCCTCCGAGCTTCAGTCCAATTCACCAGACTTACAGTCCACAACTTGTTCATCACGTCAGCGACCTTTGGCTGCTGAAGTGGAATTCCGCTGCCTGTTGTTCGGAAAAGCGCCGGTCCGGTCCGTGCCGATCCTGCGTCCTGCAGTGGCACTCAAGCTGTTGACTCTCAGCTGCCGAAGGTTCTTGGTTCCAGGGTTCTGTTCGATACCTCCGCACCGTTAAAGCAAACTGCCACAGAGCATCAGCGTGAAGAGCAAGCATAAGGTGACACCGGCAACTTTGTTTCGTAGCGTCAGAGTGGTGAATCTCATGGCAGTCCCTGTCGAGGCCCTCCTCAACATGAAGGCGATATACTGTGGCAGAAAGGAGCCACATGACGCCCAGAAAACAAGAGGGGCTGAAGGCATGGTACCAAGACGACCCGCTGGCAAAAGAGAGAGAGAGAGAGAGAGAGAGAGAGAGAGAGAGAGAGAGAGAGAGAGAGAGAGAGAGAGAGATTACGTTGAGCATTCAGCGATGAAACCAGGAGCATAGTGATGACAAGCAAAGGGAGGCAGATCATGGTGTCAGCAGCCAAAAGTCTGGTTCCTCGCAGAGAAATGTGCCAGTACACAATGTTCCGAGGCTTTCCACTCTCGTCAGTCAGCGGATGACGGCAGTGTTTAGCTGTCCCATTGATATTGTCTCTGTAGATTCCTCGCATACTTCGTCATTAAATCACAGGCTGGAACATGTGCCGTTATGTTCTTCGCACCGCGTAATGTTGCACAACTGATAAGAAACTCTGTGTGTGTGTGTGTGTGTGTGTGTGTGTGTGTGTGTGTGTGTGTGTGTGTGTGTGTGTGTGTGTGTGTGTGTGTGGGTTTTTCTTCAGTTTAACGTCCTTCCACTAAAAGTGATTCAGACAATGTGTGTGTGTGTGTGTGTGTGTGTGTGTGTGTGTGTGTGTGTGTGTGTGTGTGTGTGTGTGTGTTCGCACCGCGTAATGTTGCATACCTGATAAGGGACTGTGTGTTTATGTGTTAGTTAGTTAGTTAGTTAGTTTCAAATTTTACGTCTATCTACTCTAGGTGATATTAGACGAACAAAAAAAACTACATGAACAAAAACAAACAGACAAACAAACAAACAAAACCCTCATGATAAAGCTAGAAAACTATAAATGGTTTTGATACGGGAGAGAACAGTGAGATGTAGGGGACGGATGAAGACGGTCCTTTCGTACATATTATGTAGATTTAGTAGTAAGTTAATGATTGACTCACTTAAAAGTAACCTCATAAGTAAGAGATAATAAATGTAAGAAATTATAAGTACTTACTTATTGGACCCTTTGATAAAGAAAGAAAGAATCCATAGGTTAATACTGGTGATTCGAAAATATTTCTAATAGTATATCTAGAAAGCGTGGGTATAAATTGTTTGTTAGCGGCACATGAGATAATAAGATCAACTGTGATGCTCTGTCCACAATCACATGAGGCATTTTTTACTAAATTTTATTGTAAAAACATCGACTTTCCACCTATACATAAGGGACGATAACTTCCTGCTGATGTGGGAGTGTGTTTTAAAGTTTGCAATATTAAAATCTGTGTAAATAAGCTTTTTTGAGACTTTTTAAAGGAATTCTGGAAATGGTTCCAAGCAAATGATTCCACTATACTAGACAGGAACAAATAAACATCGTAGACAAATACTGGGGAGCCTCCCCTTCCCCACCCCTACAAATAAAATTAATAACTAAATACGGAATAGTCAAATGAATAAACAAATAAATAAAAAAAAGAAAATATAAGAGCCATGTCACAAAATTTAGTCCTCAGCCATCATGAAAATAGCGAAGCAAAGTTTTACAGTGGTGGGGTTAGAGACGGGGAGGAGACACGGTTAGAGGAGAGAGGGGTGCGTGTGCTTTGGAGAGAGAGAGAGAGAGAGAGAGAGAGAGAGAGAGAGAGAGAGAGAGAGAGAGAGAGAGAGAGATTACCAAAAGCGGTAACTCCAGACAAACTAGCAAACAACCAAAGATGGTGTAAACATCACATACATTAGTAGAGGCAATGTTGGTTTCATGAAAGCGATTATATCATTTTCTGAGTTTATATGACGTCCAAAAGGTGATCGGGCACCAGAAAGAGTAGAATTGTTACATGGTTCGTCACCAGGTTCGGAAGTCGTATTTCCATTCGTTTGTGAGCAGCAAGAGCAAGAAAATAATGATGTTCCATACAGAAACAGTAATTACCGCTATCGCATGATATTATTAGAAAAAAACATTAGAATATCAAATGTCAACGGCCAACAAGACAGTCATTGTAAAAGAGAACTACAATTAAAGGCTGTTACATACCCTTCCGTACAATATGCTCATCATGCACATCAGGACAGAGTCAAAATTGAGAGAAAAAAAAATCAAAGAAAATGAGAGAAAACGAGAAAGATCAGGGCGGATAAAATGAACGGGGAAGGAGTTGATCGTGTAACAAAAAATAAAAAAGCATATAGAGACAGAAAGAATACCAAAATAATAGAGGAAAAACTAATGAATTACATGAAACAAGAACAACAAAAAAATAAAATAAAAAACTGTAAAAAAAAAAATCGACAGGAAAAGGGGAAGAAATCAATGGAAGGGAAAGAGCGAAAAGAAAACGAAAATGAAACATGAAAGAAAAACAAGCAAAAAATAAAAGAGAAGAAGAAGAAGAAGGGATAGAAGGAGGAGGAGAAGGAAGATGAGGAAGGAAGGAAGCAGGAAGCGAAACGGAAAACAAAAGGAAAACAGAGAGAAAAAGTAAGTGGAAAAGGAAAAGGAATGAAATTGAAATAGAAACAGAGGAAAGAAACGGATCGATGCATCTGAGTGCATAATAAGGACAATGTCACAAGATGTGCACAGAGATGAACTGCGGGGCAGTGGGATATGGAGAAAGATGAACAACGCTGACTGAACTCAACTGCTTTCCCCTTCCTTTCTTTGCTTCTTTCCCGTCCATTTCCTTCCCCCCTCCTCCCCCTTCACCTCCTTCCAAGATCTCTTCTTCCTCCTCTTTCATCGTCTTTTCCTTTTCTTCTTCTTCGTCTTCTTTTTGTCTGTCTGTCGGTCTGTCTGTCTGTCTCTCTCTCTCTCTCGTCCAATTCTCACCAACACACAGGCATATACATACACGCACGCATGCGCGCGCGCATGTGTATGTTTGGAGGGATGTAAGAGAGAGAGAGAGTGAGAGAGAGGAGGGAGGGAGGGAGGGAAAGAGATGCTAACCCTCACACACAAACACGCACGATAGCATGTACACACACACACACACACACACACACACACACACACACACACACACACACACACACACACACACACACACAAGCAGTCAGTGAACTAGCACTGCTCACTTTTGACAACTTTCCACACCATGTGAAACACGTGCATGTGAGGGTGTGGCGTTAGGGCATTGACCTGGTATTCGGAGTTAACGCGCATTTAGCATGAAGGGTGTAGAATAATGAGATGAATTATTGTAATATTATTGACCAATCATTATTTAGAATGATTGTAGCGCCGGATGTCGACTGCCGGAAATACGGGGGACTTGGTCGGAGTAATGGAGGATAAACAACGTTCAGAAGAATCGTCTCTCGAATACTATTAAGCCATTGTGTTCTACTGAGGTTAGATAAGACGACAAAGGGCTGGTCCAAGTCGGTAAGTGTGAGTGTGACAGAGCGAGAGAGAAAAAGTTTGTCTACCTTTAGTCGGTTTGGCAGCCTGTGACTGATAAACACATCATGAAAATGAAGGTCCTGAAATAGACACTGATTTCGTTGTCATGCCCAATTCCACGTTAAAATTGAAGGGAAGCTATCAGAGCACACCGAAGTTTTGAATGTGTGTAAAGTGTCAGTTTGACTGATCTCAAAGTCCTCATTTTTTTGTCGTTTAAATCAAACAGTAAGGGCCTACATATATAAAATGATTTTTTTTGTGGGAAGAATACCTTTGAAACCCCACCCCCGTACCAAACCTTTCTTCCTGTCAAATATCAAGGACAGTTCGATTGCAGAAATGATCAAAAAAAAAAAAAAGAAAAAAAAAGAAAACACTGACATGATAAAGAAACTTACTGTGCCAGTGCATTTCAGTAAATCAGATTGGCTGTATTGACGATAAGCACTAGGGGAAGGGACATGCGATATGAAATATTTCTGCTGCCCTCTCCGGCCCCCGCCCCCCACCGCGCCTCCCCGCCTCGCCCCCCCCCTCTCCCCCCGCCGCGCCTCCCCACCCTCCCCTTCACTTCTGAACATACTACCAAGGTTTGGTGTGTGTGTGTGTGTGTGTGTGTGTGTGTGTGTGTAAGGAGACGGGCGGAGGTAGTTAAACTGCGAGGTGACTAGAATAATGTATGCTGAATATGTTTACGATTTTCTTTAGTTGAACGCTAGCGATGGGATGGGGTGTGTGTATGTGTGTGTGTGGGGGGGGGGGGGGGGGGTCAAGCACATAAATTTTGTTTTTGAGTGGGGGGGGGGAGGGGGCTGGAAGAAGAACGGGGGGGGGAGGGGGGGGGAGGATAGGAAAAATATTGATTCTTTTAAAAATGACCTATCAGTTCGTTTAGGGTAGCCTAATGAAATGGCCTTGTTTGCTGATTTGAGGAAAGCTAAGTCTGACCAGATTTATTCTCTCCCAGCCTCTCCCCTTCTCCACTATCTGTATGGCTTGCAACTAGCAGCCTTTATTCATTTTTTTACCGAGATGAAATTAATTTAATTCTTGCAGTGTTATAGTTAAGTTGTCAGGAAAACTCTCTCTCTCTCTCTCTCTCTCTCTCTCTCTCTCTCTCGTTCTCTCCCTTTCCTCCCTGATAGTGGCTTCCCTTGCTTGGCTACCAGCAAGAAGCATTTTATCATCCATCCCTCCCCACCCCCCTCTCTCTCTCTCTCTGTCTCTCCCTGTCTCTCTCTCTCTCTCTCTCTCTGTGTATATGTCTCCCTTCCTCCCTCACTCTCTCTCCCTCTCATTCACCCTCTCTCTCTCCCCCACCCCCTGCCCATCCTCTCTCCCCCTCCCTCTCCATTCCCTCCTTTCCCCCTCCTTCTCCCTGTCTCTACCCGTCTCTCTGTCTGTCTCTCTCTCTTTGCCTCCCTCTTCCTTCTCTCTGTCTCTACCCGTCTCTCTGTCTGTCTCTCCCTCTCTGCCTCCCTCTTCCTCCCTCCCTCTCTCCCTCTCTCTCTCTCCCTCCCCTTCCTCCCACCTCCCCCCCCCGCTCTCTCTCTCTCTCTCTGTCTCTCTGTCTCTCTTTCTCTCTGCCCTTCCACACCAAATATCTCATAATTTTAAATCGGTTGTCGGTAAGCTCATAAAGGCAGGATTTGCATGCACACCCCTCCATACTGATCTCCTTCAGTTTCTTTTTGCTTTTCGTTTCGCAGCCATCCTCTCTCTCTCTCTCTCTCTCTCTCTCTCTCTCTTCTCTCTTCACTGCTTGGTGTCTGTACATTTCTGTGTCCAATGCGTTTTACACATTTTTTTCTTATATTTTCATTTTCATTCCCCCTGTCTCTGTGTCTGTCTGACCGTCCCGCCCATCCGTTCATTTGTTCGTCTGTCTCTGCCTGCTGTCTGTCTGTCTCTCCTTCCCCCTCCCCTCTCTCTCTCTCTCTCTCTCTCTCTCTCTCTCTCTCTCTCTCTCTCTCTCTCACTCGGTCGCTCTCTCTCCACCCGCCTGGACACCTGTAAAATTTACTTTAACACCCTTTTTACGTTAAAGTTTTCCGTCAAATATTTAAAGCGTATTTTAGTGAAATGAAAAGGTAATGGCGTATGTTCCCTTGCCATTTCAAAGCATCCTCAAAGTTTTACTGCATCAATGCCGACCTTGATTTTTAACGGCCCCCCCCCCCCCCCCACACACACACAATTTGTATGGAAGAGGGATAGGAAAGGAAACCCTCCTCTCCCATACTCTCTTAACGGTTTCCTATTTCAATCATAAAAGGGTTCTTTCCTTCCCTCCGTCCGTATTATGAGCACAGTCATATGACCTTGTCACTTTTTTGTGGAGGGGGGGGGGGGGGATGTGAACAATAAATCTAACCTATATAAAGAAAAAAACGGTGAATAGAGATCTTAGCCTTCCACCCAACCCCCCTTCCCTTTTTTGTAAAAGAAGGATTTTAATTGTCAGGCTACGAGTTTTTACATTTTGACAAGTTGCAGACCAGTGGAGCAGGCCGACCCGCTAGCATCACACAGTGTGGTAGCTGAGTCCCCCAAATAAAGTCATCAACATTTGTTTGCCTCAAGCTGTCATGTACGCATTTAGCATATTCCTGTTTGGTTTGATCTAAAAAAAAAAAAGGAGCTTGAGAGAGAACTGGGAATAAATACTTGACTGCTAACTGACCGTGACTGTTTAAATGTTTTGCCAGTACTTGGTCTACCCTGAACAAGTTGTTAAAAAGAAACCTGCATCCACAAACAAGCAAAAAGAACAAATCTAAATGTTTAGGTCACATTGTCTCTATTTCAGATCACAGATTCCCTTTTGAGCTTCCAAGTGTCTTGCTAGGTTTCAGTACCAGTTATCCATTAAGTGAATGAAATGGGACTCTGGACGTGTCTTTCTGTTTGAGATAAGAAAATAAATAACACGCTCTTTTTAGACTAAATCCGGCCAGGGCGTGTGTGTGTGTGTGTGGGGGGGGGGGGGGGGGGGGGGGGGAAGGGGGGCGGGGGGGGGGGGGGGGGAGATAACGCCTCTGACGGGACTCGAACCTACGACCTCCCAGCCTGCGACTCCCGACACTAACCACCGCACTGCGCCAATAAAAGGTCTAAAGTTCTCATAGACTTTCGACCATAGGGGCAGTGAACAGTCAGAGATTCACCGTGTCTATGGCATGGCATGTTGGAAGGCGGAGCCTGTCTGCTCTTTCACCGTCTCTAACCTTCCCTAAAGTGAACCGGGTACCCCTTTACTGCTGCCTACAGAGAGGGTTTTCGAGCCGAAAAAAAATCCGACCCCATGTATGGTTCGAACTCACAGCCGTCGCCTCCGCGGGCAAATGCTCTAACCATTTGACCACGGCACCCCTCTGTAGAGGCTGATCAGACTTTGTGACGTCATTGTGAGGGCGATCTCCTTAAGGTACTTTGTACAGGCGAAGAGCCATTCGACATGCTCGCATGTCCATATCCCGCTCTGCCCCAGACACCAGATTATTCTGAAAAAGAAACTAGGAGACAACTCGCACAAATAAGCCTAAAGCCGTGAAGAACTGGCTACATCCACATTTACTCCCCGTAAGAGAAGACAAGCTCTCGACAGAAAGATCAATAAATAGGTTTCAAAACGGAGTGACTGAGGGCGGAAAAT
>CM065734.1:49467243-49479743 GCA_033310375.1 Conus canariensis
TTTTTTAGAATGAATCTTTTTTTTATAAATCAGTCTGCAATAATCTTTCTATGCATTGATGTTTTCTGGGATAATCCCCTGCGCAACAAGAAAGTCTTTTGAGGCAATCCCCGCCGTTATTACAGCTATAACCTTAACAACATCCTCAATGTCTAACCTTCCTAGATCAGCCGGCCTCATCTTAAACATGTTTTTTGCTAACGTGCTATATCCTATGCTAAGGCCGCCGATTACAGCAGAGTGGTAAATCGTATTAATAATCTTTTTTTCGCTCATGTTTTTTATTAACTAAAAAAATAATTAAAATAATCATAATATGAAAGTCTGTCTATGTGCTTTTTAATTAGATAATCTTTTGTTGCCAGAGCTAAAAATAAGGTTGTAACTAGTTTCGGCGAATCTTCTATCTTTCCCATGTTGGGCGGTTTTATTCTTAACAAACATTTTGCTAGGGTTGAATAAACTATGACACCAACAATGGGCACTGCATAATTAACCAGCGTTAAACTCATGGTTTTATTTTTTTATTTATTTAATTTTTAGATTTAAAAATGGCGGCCAAACACGGCGAATCTGATCTAATGATTTTAATAGAAAATTGTAATGAACTATTTAACGAAACGATGAAAGTGTTAAACATTGATTTTAGTAAATCTGGGTTTGAGAATGATGTAAACAATTTAATCAAAAATCATAGTGAACTATTTGACAAAGCAATCAAAGAGTTAAACATTGACTGTAGTGATTCAGAAAAAGCTAAAGTATTGGCAGGCGTTCTTGTAAGATTAGGGTGTCTTGAAGTATTGCAACGCTTGGGCGAAGAATAAAAGAGCATTTACTTACTTTTATTTTTTTAATTTACGTAAATATTGTGAGTTAAAAAATGAGCCACACAAGTGAGTCCGAGTTTGAAATACTACCTTCCAACAGTACGTTGTTGAGTAGTAACAAATCATTAAGCAATATGTTCATTGAATTAGACATGGACATTATTAACCCCACAAACGTTCAGGAAAGTGTAACACATGCTATTTCTAAAATCCCAGGGTCTCTTCAAATTGCCCCGCCAGCAAAAGTGTTGTTGGCCATTCTGATTGAATATATAACCCCCGATGATAGTAGTATGCAAGTCTGGGTGTCAACTAGACAGAAAGAAGTAATCAGCTATTACGACTTTACACCTGGCTGGGCTGATTACATGCTTACACAGTTTAACCATGCAAGTGAAGAAGCGAAATTGCGCGGCTCTGGCTGGTCTGAAGGAACAGTCCTCGAAATCAAATTAAGACAAACCAAATACTCTCCTATAGTCGGCAATTCTTACATCCCTCTCCCAAGAGAGTTAGTTTTTAAACGGTCAGTCCTAAACATACAAAATTCAGACAACTTGTGTTTCGCGTGGTGTGTTTTGGCGCACTTACATCCCGTTAGAATTAATGCAGAGAGAGTTTCCAATTATAAACCTTATCTTCATGAGCTAAACTTTGATAACATAAACTTTCCAGTGAGTGTAGAAAGTATCGACCAGTTTGAAGAGCAAAACAGCCCAATAACCGTAAGCGTATACACATGGAATTCAGTAGACAATCTAGTCCCTCTAAGGATCTCTCCCAACGCTCCCACTTTTGGCGATCCACTTGAGAATCATGTAGACCTGATTCTGTTTGCAGACGGTTCCAAGAGCCACTATATATTAATCAGATCAATTAGCAGACTGTTAGAATATACATCAAAGCATAAATCTAAACAAGAGATTTGTAGAAGGTGTTTGGTCAGGATCCCAACTATAGAAGCAGCTGCCAGTCATAAGAAACATTGTAAAAGTTTTGTAGACTGTAAAACCGAACTTCTTACGCCCAAACCAGGGTCTAAGGTTAGTTTTAAGAATGTACGCAAAATGCAAATGAGCCCATACGTAGTCTATGCTGACTTTGAAGCAATCTTGCCGCAGTACTACGGCCCTCAAGAACGGACACAACAAAAAACAACCCTATTATCTCGTCATCAGATCTGTTCTTATGCATTTGTTGCTGTTAGGTCAGATGGCGGACACACAGAACCAGAGATTTACAGAGGTCCCGACGCAGCTGGTCGATTTTTGGAGCAGATGAAACACCTTCGCAATCAATTCTCTAATCAGCTGAACCTTTCAGACATTAAGATGACCCCCGAAGATGAAGAACGTTATAAATCAGCCACCCACTGCTGGATATGCAAATGCAAGTTATTAGGTGACACTGTAAGAGACCATGATCACATTACTGGCAAATTCAGAGGGGCGGCACACAACGGCTGTAATCTTCAACTCAAGGTTGACCCCGAAAAATGGAAACTACCAATCTTCTTTCATAACTTACGAGGCTACGATTCTCACTTTATCATGCAAGCAATAACTTCTGAATATAAGAGGGTTAGCTGTATTGCACAGTCATCAGAAAAGTACATGACCTTTACTGTAGACTGTTTATCCTTCTATGACTCTGCCCAGCATCTGATGGGGAGTTTAAGTAAGCTAGCAGGATCTCTGCAAGACTGTCCAATCACTAAAAAATATTTCGACTCATCTTTAGTCCGTAAAGGCGTTTACCCTTATGAACACATGGACTCGTGGGACAAGTTTGACGAGCCGGCGCTGCCAGCAAAGGAAGACTTTTACAGCCGTCTTAGAGGCGGAGATATATCTGACGCCGACTATGAATACGCACAGAAAGCCTGGACAGAATTACACTGCAAGACGATGGGCGATTATCACGATCAATACTTGATGGCCGACGTATGTTTACTGGCAGACGTCTTCCAGAATTACAGAGCTACTTGCATGAAACACTACGGTCTAGATTCATCACAGTACATCTCTGCCCCGGGCCTCTCTTGGGACGCATTCTTGAAGTCTACAAACATTGAGATTGACTTAATCTCGGATCTGGATATACTCCAGATGATTGAGGATGGGCTGAGAGGAGGCATTAGTATGGCCTGTCATCCTTACCGCAGAGCCAACAACAAGTATTTAGACGATTATGATCCAACTAAACCGTCCAACTATCTAATGTACTTAGACGCCAACCATCTGTATGGGTGGGCCATGAGCCAGGCACTGCCATTAAGAAACTTTAAAATGATAAACGGACCCCATGATGTTGATCGGGTGGTAGGGCTATTGTCACAGCTTACGCCCGATAATCCAATAGGACTAATCTTAGAGGTAGACTTAGATTATCCTAAAGAATTGTACGGCCCCCATAACGATTTCCCCTTAGCCGCAGAAAAATTAAAGATGAGTCCCGCCGAACCACCTAAACTCGTGCCTAACCTTCGACACAAGAGAAAGTACGTTTGCCATTATCGACTGTTACAATTTTACTTAAGACACGGGTTAAAACTAAGAGCTGTTCACCGAATAATTACTTTCGGCCAAGGGCCTTTCATGAGGCCATACATCATGAAGAACACTGATCTTAGAACCAAGGCCACTGATGCCTCAGAAAAAGACTTCTTTAAACTAATGAACAACAGCTGTTTTGGCAAAACCATGGAGAACGTACACAATCGTAAAGATGTAAAATTGGTTACAAAAGAAAAACAAGCAATTAAGCTGGTCTCTAAACCTAACTACCAAGACTTTCGACGGTTTAGTGATAGCCTGGTTGGAGTTATGATGAAGAAACAGAATGTGAAGTTGGACAAGCCGGTGTTTATCGGGTTTGCCGTGCTAGAGCTGTCTAAGCTGTTAATGCTTGAATTGCTATACGACTACTTTAAACCGCTGTATCCAGAATCAAATGTCCTTTACACAGACACTGATAGTTTTATTATGGATGTTCCAACTGAAGACTTTTACAAAGACATGGAAATAGAAGTAGCTAAAGGAGCTGATGGGTGGTACGACACATGTGACTACCCAAAAGATTCGCCTTTACATTCAACTGTGAACAAGAAAGTGATTGGAAAGATGAAGGATGAACTTAATGGGACGATTATACTAGAATATGTTGGCTTACGGGCAAAGATGTATAGTATTGCTACCCAGACTTCTGTGATAAAGAAAGCTAAGGGCATAGGTAAAGAAGTTGTAAAAAAATATATAAGTCACAACAACTACAAGCAGGCTCTCTTTGAAAACAAAGTATTTTATCATACAAATGTTAATCTGCGCTCTACTCTTCATCAAGTAAACACAACCGCTGTTAATAAGAAGTCGCTAGACTCTACCAATAGCAAGCGAACTTCCGTTAACCCCGAGTTTTCATACGCTATAGCCTCCCCCGGAGAGCCAACTTGGCTGACTTAAATTAAGATCTTAACTAGTACTTAACTAGTACTTAACTTAAGATCTTAACTAGTACTTAACTAGTACTTAACTTAAGATCTTAACTAGTACTTAACTTCAGATCTTAACTAGTACTTAACTAGTACTTAACTTAAGATCTTAACTAGTACTTAACTTAAGATCTTAACTAGTACTTAACTAGTACTTAACTTAAGATCTTAACTAGTACTTAACTTAAGATCTTAACTAGTACTTAACTAGTACTTAACTTAAGATCTTAACATGACTTGCACCTAACTTGCACTTAACTTGCGCTTTACTTACACTTAACTTGTTATAACTGACTTAATCAGTACTTAGATTGTACTTAACCAGTACTTAGCTTGTACTTAACCAGTACTTAACAACACATTTAAAAAAACTAATTTATATAAAAAATGGGTCTACAGCAGGAGGTTGTACTTTTTTTGCAGAAGCTGGTTCTTTTACTGTTTTTGTGGGGTTTGTGACTTTGTTGCTAAGTATGGCTTTAGGCGCTTGTATGCTAAAAGCCCTCCACCAACAACAATACTCCCCAGCACATAATAATACATCTTATAGTTTGATTGTGTTGTTGTTGGCGGCGGTGCTGGTGCTGGTGCAGATGTTGTATTATTATCTAATAATTTTTGTTTTGCTGCTTGGTTTGCTTTTTGCAGTCTGTTGTATTTAACTAGTTTATGACCGGCCTCAACACGTCCAGGATTTTTAGACTTTGTAACACTACTCACCTGCGGGACACTCAGTTGCGGATTCACTTGTGGAACACTCACTTGTGGGGCACTCGCCTGTAAATTCACTTGTGGAGAATTCACTTGTGGGGCGCTCGCCTGTGGAGTCTTCTCCTCCTCGCTCATTTTTTTTAGTGCGATTAAAATTAATATGATTGAAATTAATATGATTGAAAGTAATTAATCCCATGATGAATGGACATAGCAACGTCCCAAATCTATAATACATGTCACATGCAAGAGATTCTAGAGACTTGGTTAAAACCGGATCTTGTGTTAAGTCATATTTTAAATCTTCTTCTGAATCAATCGGCGCTATCTTGCCTACTAACTTAGCATATAAACTAATTATTGTCTGCCCCACTGATCTAACCATTTTTGATCCTAGCTGTGCCTCGTACCTGGCGTAATACTTCTCAACGTCTGATGTAGACAATTGCTGAATCTGTTCAATACTTAGTTCAACGCCTAAATACTGCCTGGTTTTCCCACACGCAGCCAGAGAGTATAATCTTTCTTTATGACAGAGGTCTGCTGCCTCCTCACACTTTAATAGCTCGTCGCAATCCATTTTCAAAGCCCTTTTTAAAAACAATAAAAAAATAATTGTAAATTCAGCTGTTATTTATTACTCATAGTCTTTTACTAATCTTAAAAACTGTCCAGGTTTAAAGGTAACAGTTACTCCTTCAGGATCAGTAGAAGCAGTCAGATTAAAATCTTCAGGAGCTATTTGATCAATTAAAATGGCAAACAACTTTATAACTGGATGGGGCCAAGAATGCGGTAGTTTACTGATGGCGTTCCTTACGCTTTCTCGCATATCTACGCGCTCAAAAAGCTCCGTAATTACTTCTTCAAACTCTTCTCTGTCAACTCCCCAGCTCCTTTCCTCCAACTCCCAAATTTTGAATATATCAATAAGCTCTGCAACTATTCCGGGCTTCATTTTTAACTCAGATTAAAAACACCAATTTAAAAATTAAGTAAGCCGTTCCTATTGTTTTTTGCGCAAAAATCAGAAGAGCGTACTGTAAGCCATTAGATTTTTATGCTATGGAGAGACTGTTAATATGCGGGCCTCTAAATTGCTCATCTTTGTTTTTGCACGAAGACCCCATTTTAAAGTAACAATTACGCCAATTTTTGGAGGTTTTGCATTTTAATTTTGATTGTAAGAAAGGTGTTAATTTTGACAAAAAGTAGCATGAGATGGGCGAGATTTGTTTGTGAAAAAGGGGGTTTCGGGCAAAATAAGATGGTGAGTTAGAGCCCGCATATTAACAGTCTCTTTCCTGCATCAAAACGCATACACAATAAACTTGACACCATCTGTTACAAGTCCCTCAACAATGCAGCCCCTGACTACCTAACCAGTCTACTCAATATCTACAAACCCTCACGCACCCTCCATTCTTCCTCTGATCCTCTCACTTTCCGGATTCCACGTACCAAGCTCAGTACCTTTGGCCCACGTGCCTTCTCTGTTTCTGGCCCACTCTCCTGGAACAAACTTCCACTCTCAGTCCGTCAACTGCCTACTTTCTCTTCTTGTAAGACTGCTCTTAAGACTCACCTCTTTTCTTCTTCCTCATAATCCTCTCCACGATCCCTACTACTCCCGCTGCAGCCTGTACCCACACGGCGTAAGAACCTGAGATGCAGATATTTGTACATTACTCTTTTTTTCCCTCTCTTTTGATAGTTTTGGTTAGCCATAGGACATGCATGTAAGTGCGCGCGCGCGCGCGCGCGCGTGTGTGTGTGTGTGTGTGCATACAGCAATATTTGTACATAATGTTTCTTCTTTTTATGTTTAGAGCCGTATGGCCCACAGCATGTGTGTGTTTGCATGTGTGTGTGGTAATATTTATGGGTTAATATTTATTTTGTACATGATTCTCCTTTTCTATTCCTTTATTTAGACCCGTAACGCATGTGCATTTGTGTGTGGGTGTGTCTGCGTGAGTGTGTGTGTGTGTGTGTGTGTGTGTGCAGATTTTTTTCCGTGCGCTTAGAGTTGATTTCATCAAGATTTTGCGCCTTATAAATACCATAATTGTTATCATTATTATTAGAGAGAGAGAGCAGACAGGTGGAGAGAGAGAGAGAAAGAGAGAGAGAGAGAGAGAACAAACACATACTTTCTGTGTGTGTGTGTGTGTGTGTGTGTGTGTGTGTGTGTGTGTGTGTGTGTGTGTGTACGTGTTTGTTGTGTGTGTGTGTGTGTGTGTGTGTGTGTGTGTGTGTGTGTGTGTGTGTGTGTGTGTGTGTGTGAACTCGTCGATCTTCATTAAGATCAAAGGGAGTAAGGCCGAGGGTTGAAGAGACAGGAGGGGCAGAGGACGCGTGGGTCAGGGGGGACGGAGGGGAAGGGGTGGAAGGAGGGTGGGGGTCACAGACCATTGTGACGGAGACCACCTGCTGCAGTGCGGTGCACTGACCTGCCGGTGAGCTGCAGACAACAGTCTGGGTCTGCCGGAGGTAGGGTGTGCATGCACAGCCATGTTTATGTACACATACATGCATGCGCTTGCAGCACGCACACGCGGACAGAGAGAGAGAGAGAGAGAGAGAGAGAGAGAGAGAGAGAGACACACACACACACACACACACACACACACACACACACACACACACACACACAACACACACACACACACACAGACCAAGACCGAGAGAGAAACAAAGAGAAAGAGAACTAGAATGAGATAGCACACACACACACACACACACACACACACACACACACACACACACACACACACACAACCACCAAACGCACGCACACGCACGCACGCACGCACACACACACACACACACACACACACACACACACACACACACACACACACACACACTCACTCACTCACACTCACACACACACACACACACACACACACACACACACACACACACACACACACACACACACTTCACTTCACTTCACTTCTCTTATGAGCATGATTGCATTCAAACACAAGACCAATATAAATACTTAGGGGCGGTATTTCATTGACGTGGAAAACATCTTTTAAGCGGAAGGCCATGTGGCCAAAGAGGAGTAATCAAGCAGTACACGACCTTTAGCTCATGTCACGTGTTAAAGAAACAAAGACTGACGCGACGATACGTTCGTTTGACATATTAGTAGCCCCAAAAGATGAGTTACAGAGCTGAGGACACCCAAGGATGAGTATCATTCTGTTGTCCAGAGAGCAACAAAGTGTCCTGGTGAGGCTCCGCGCCGGGCACAACAGACTTAACAGTCACTTGTGCCGAAAGCTCAAGGTGGTGCCTTCTCCAGTCTGTCCTTGTGGGCAGGAAGAACAGACAGCGGAGCATGTGCTCCAAAGATGCCCGCTACATCAACAGCCAAGGAGAGAGGTGTGGCCAACAGAGACAGCTCTAATGACGAAGCTCTACGGCAGTGTACAAGAGCTGGAGAAAACGGCACTATTCATTTCAAGGGCCGGACTGACCGTGTAGACCAAGGCGTTCGTAAAGAAGAAGAAGAAGAAGAAGGTATGATGCCCATTCAGTATCGTAACTACAAAAAAAGCCCACGTTCAACGCTTGCCTGTCTTCAAAATACCCGTCAAAGAACTCGCACAGCAGGCGTTGAAGGCGTTTGCTAAGAGTACATGGAAGAGCAATGAAATTAATAATATCTGTTCTGGTAGAGCAGGGTGGACCTCATACCTCCTTAACTATCGTGCGTCAGGTAATACCATGTTAGGTTCATGTAAAACTGTCAAACGAAGACAGCTACCCAGAACGAGCCTGTGATATGCGATTGATGGAACCAGAAAACAATGTTCTGTGGATAAACTTGATCAAACATTTACTACAGATCAGAGGTCCCTTGTATGTCTGGAAGAACCAGGGCATACTCATCGCGAAGCAGCCTTGGTATTTAACCTATCAGTAGATTACCGGAGTCATGTACTCAAATCTGGTAAAACACAAAAAGGGATTTTTTTTCGGTGATTTCATTTGAGAACAAAATTGTGAATTCGTACAGCTTCCAACCGTTCTTGAAAAAAAAGGTTAAAGTTCCCATTGCCTATCGCCGCAGGGGCAGTGAACTGTCAGCGGTTCACATGTCTAGGGCACAAGGCGCAGCCCGCCCCTTCTCCTTCCGCCGCTTTTACCTTCCCTGGACTGAATCAGGTACCCATATACTACTGGGTGGGGAGAGAGAGGGGTTTCAAGTCGAAAAACTGCGAGTGGTGCCAATTTGTAAGCGTCAGCTCCGCAAACATATGCTCTAGGCATTGGATTACGGGCCCCTCTGAAACTATTCTTAAGTACCTGAGAAAATACAAAACACAGAGCTGCATTACGTCATTGCTGACCAAGTTTACATGAGCTTGAGATTGTGCGGGGATGTTACTGCATCATGTCCACACAAGAACGGCTTCCCAAATGGTGTGAAGTTGGGGAGGACAAACTGCATGTTCTGAGTGTCATGTATGATGAACCGAGATGTTGGTGTTCTTACGACTGTGAATGTGCTGTTTCATTTCTCAGTGTTTCAGTGCAGCATTAGTGCATGCAACTGGAAATAAAAACGCATTTTCAGGGTCTAAGTATCATACGTAAGTCAAAGTATTTTTTGGTCTGGAAAGGCCAGATGTATTTTGTATGAATGACTAATAGTTCGCAGTAAGTAAGTGTTATTTTCTTTCTGCACTTTTGTGAACACATATTTCGTTGATACGTTAAATCTTTTACTTATTTGTTGTTGTTCATTTTATTGACTGTTTAGTGTTTATGTTCGTGATTCCGTTGATGGCTTTCACGACAAATGAGTGAATCTGAAGGTTTAAGTCACGCACATTTCTTCTCCTCCCTTCCCCCCCCCCTCTCTCTCTCTCTCTCTCTCTCTCTCTCTCTCCTCTCTCTCTCTCTCTCTCTCTCTCTCTCTCTCTCTCTCTCCCTCTCTCAAAATTTGTCGTTAAGAAAACAATCTTCGCAGAAACAAAGTTGTTGACAGAAACCACAGACATCTTCACAGACGGTACAAATCGATCCAAGTCCGTCCGCCCTACTAAGACATAGACACGCACGCATGCACGCACGCACGCGCACGCACGCACGCACGCACGCACGCACGCACGCACACACACACACACACACGCGGCGCGCGCGCGTGCACACACACACACAACACAACACAATACAACACAACACCACACAACACCACACACACACACACGCACGCACGCACGCACGCACCCCCCCCCCCCCCCCCCCCCACACACACACACACACACACTAACTCGCTAGCTAACTGAAAAGAGAGGCAAGCAGAGAACAGCTTGGGTAAGGGAAACAGGGACCGGAATAGACAGGAGGAGTGGGGAGGGGAGGGAGGGGGGTGGAAGGAGACTGACGCAGGAGGGGGGGGGAGGAGGATTACAGGGCGTTCGTGACAGAGAGTCATTGGAGGCCTTTCCTGCAGGGGTTCCTGTCCAGTGTCTGCTGGCCCTTTGATGTGTCTGCACAACGGATCTCCGCCTTCTGTGGCGGCAACCAGGCTAAAGACCCCCCCCCCCCCCTTCCTTCTCCCTTTGCCTCCCCTCCCTCCCTCTGTTTGACCAGGCTCCAGTCTAGGATCTCTCCTTACCTCCCCTTCTGTTTGTGCCAGACAAAGAGGGCACGGCTACGCCTGCATTACATGCACATTCAGCCACGCGCGCATGGATGCACAAAACGGCATACACTCACACACACGCACAGACACATGTATACCAACACACACACACAAAGTACGTGTACAATTCCGCGTGAGCCGCTAGCGCGCGCGTTCGCGCGCACACCACCCACCCACCCACTCACCCACCCACACACACACATGCAAGCATGCATGTACAAACCCTTCCCTCTTCCTCTCTCTCGACAATGATGAAGATGATGATGGTGATGACGATGATGATGATGATTATGACGATGACGATGGTGATGTGATGATGATGATGATGATGATGATGATGATGATGAAAAAGAAGAAGAAAGAAGATGATGATGATGATGATGATGATGTTGACGATGAGGAAAAGGAGGAGGAGGAGGGAACGGCATGAGGAAGATCATCAACAATAATAACAGTAACAAAACAACAACAACAACAAAACAAGGTAGAGAAAAGAAAAAGGGAACGGAACAAAAGAAGAAGAAAAGAAGTGGAGGAAGAGGACGAAAGACATTAGGAAAGCGATGAAGAAGAAGACGGAGAAGGAGGGGAAGAAGAGGAATGAGAAGAACAAGGAGAAGAAGGAGGAGGAGTAGGAGGAGGAAGAGGAGGAGAAGAAGACGAAGAGGAAAAAGGAGGAGGAGGAGGAAGAGGAGGAGAAGAAGAAGAAGGAGGAGGAGGAGGAGACGACGATGACGACGACGACGACGACGACGAAGAAGAAGAAGAAGAAGAAGAAGAAAAGAAAAAAAGAAGAAAATGAAGAAGAAGAAGAGAGAAAAAAAAGAAAAGAAGAAGAAGAGAAAACGTTCATGTCGATGCCACGACCCCTGGACCTGCTAACAGAGGTGTTTGAGTCTTTGCAACAGAGCTTGTCCCTGAACATATACCCATCAACACCAGACAGACTTTATGTAGCATCTCCTTCGGCCTGACCTTTGTCCAGCGACAGCAGTGCAGTCTCTGGCAATTATCTCCTCGTAATAGAAAGGATGAAAAACAAAACGAGACAATCATCAATACCAGGGATATTAAATCTTTTTTGCGTTTTATTTTTTCCTATCACGGTTCTTTCTCGCCGTGGTGCATGTGGATGGGCGTGTTGCCACCTCTGTCCATTAGAGCTCCTGTAGAGTGTGTGTGTGTGTGTGTGTGTGTGTGTGTGTGTGTGTGTGTGTGTGTGTGTGTGTGTGTGCGTGCGTGCGTGCGTGCGTGTGTGGTGTGTGTGTGTGAGTGTGTGTGTGTGTGCGTGCGTGCGTACGATCGTGCGTGCGTGCGTGTGTCTGTCTGTCTGTGTCAGTTTGTCTGTTTTGTTATGTGCTCGGTTTGCTTTTGTTGTTGTTGTTGCTGCTGCTGCTGTTGTTGTTGTTGTCGATAATGTTACAGTGGTCGTTGCTGTTTTACATTGGCTTTGTACTGGTATATAAACTTAGATATGTTATAAGCAACGTGTTTTCGGTATAATGATAAGGAACTGTTTCAAATGCGAGGGGCCGGCAAGCGTGTGAGAAAAAAAAAAGACATACACACATATACACATACTTAAACGCATGCGCGTACATGCACACACACACACACACACACACACACACACACACACACACACACACACACACACATATATATATATATATATATATAACACACACATCCGCGTGTGCCCGCACGCACGCTCCCGCACGCGCACTAACACACATACACACATGCACACATATACACACACACCGCGCGCGCGCGCGCGCGCGCACATACACACACTCAC
>CM065734.1:49484743-49487243 GCA_033310375.1 Conus canariensis
GCAAATTATCATCACACTATCTATCTCAGTTTACCGCGCCACTCACTCACTCATACCAAAAACGTTTTCGATGGAAAAGGGTTGCAATGATAAATTTAGCTACCATGAACAAAATGACCCGGAAAACGCTAGCAGGGACCTACGAAATGCACTCTGTTACATCTGTTACATTGGAAAAATAAAACAAGTTGGAAGAAAACACCCTCTGGGAAATACTAGCAAACGCAAAAACAAACAAGCAAACAACGAAAGAATAAACATTCTTTTTACAATGGGGAGATTTATGGGGGATACCCAGTCTATCAGTCCAGCCATGCAGAGGTTGTACCAGTCGTGAATCCTCCTGCCAGGCCAAGAATCAAAACGCAAACAGCCCCGAAGACTGTGTGCAGATGCCTTGATAAAGATATGACCTAGAGAGCCCTCATACGAGCTCTTTTCACTGCGAGGGGAAAACTAATACGCTATTCATATGGACGCTTTGAAAGGAGTTATATAGCTGTGTAGGCTGATAAGAGAAGTAATCTTATCGTCGAAGGGTATGAAAAGACAACTGTTACAATGTACGTTCAATATCAGTCCAAATCTGGAGTTCAAGCTGGGGGGGGGGGGGGGGGGGGTTGTATAAAAGAATGACAGGCACAAAAGTCCGGGAGCTCACGCGCTCTTTCAGAAAGTTCCAGCCGGAAAATGATAGTTCTTTTACGGTGACCTTTCCACCGGCGACACACATTCCTACACACAAGCCTGGAGTTCATAAACAAAAACACAGCCCGCATCGTACAAGCACTTCCCCGCACAGGTGAAAGCAATACTTCTGTCCGGCCCCCCTGCCGGCGTCACTGTGGCTCTGGGCCACTCGCTCAGCCCAGCCCAGATTCTTGGGATGCCTCCCTCTCCCCAGGGCCCACCACAGACCTTCAGATGACCGCACAGCAGTGTGGGCCATGCCAGATCCTCGTCGGCAGAGGGTGGTAGGGAGGAGAGTGGGCTTATAAAACAGGTCTACCCCGCTGTCGAGCCTGTCGTTGAGAATCAGGAGGATCGGGACGGGTCTCCACTGACGTCCATAACTGATTGCGACGTGCACTACATTCCGACAAGCGAGGCGCGTTCCTGATTTCAGCTCACCTCGGTTGCACGGACGTAAAATTTGAAAACTAGTCCGGGATAAGGACCGGACTGAAAGTAGATCGAACCACTCTGTCCCCCCCCCCCCCCACCCACCCCCCCTGCCAATACCCCCTCCCCTCCCCCCATCCTTTTTCATCAAAAAATGAGGAATGACCTTCCTGTAATAGCTGAGGAGACCCAGCAATGAATGAACCTATTCTTTTTGTTTTTTGATCTGGGAAAGGTCAAACTATTTTGTGCCTCATCTCGTTGAAGATTAACAATACCTTGGGAAACGATCTGACCTGGGAACTCTTTCTCCTGGGATCCTGCGCGCATCTTAGATGGACGCACTTGAGGCCGGAGTGCTTGAGGAAAACCAAAACTTCTCGCAAACAATGACAATGAGCTGTCAAGTTCACATTCATCGCCAGAGTACCATCAAAGAAATTCAGGAGAAAACTCTGTCAAGTCTACGCATCATTCGTGTTACAATCATATGTCGGCTTTTATCATGTTTATTATCCTAGCCTCGTCAAACCTGCGGGCAGGGGAGAGGGAGGAAGAGGGAAATGCCAATCCCTATTGCTACTTTCACAAGAATGAACACTGGAGTACTGTAAAATACACTCAGGTTCTCAGTTTGCATAAGAATCTCTTTTTGATCTTGAAGTCGGGAATCGAGGGGGTGGGGTGGGGGTGGTGAGGAGACGAACCGGAATGGACCTCATCCTGCTGAAAAAGAGTGCCAATCATCGGAACATTTTTCCAGCGGGACCGGACGAACATGACCTTTCGTTTATGTCTTTTGGCACAGGTTGCAGGTACTCTCGCACCGGCCGTTGGAGATTCGGCCAGAAAAGTCTAAGAAGAACTCTTTGTAAGGTTCTGCGTACCTCACAATGATCAGCTGGACTATTGTCAGGAGCAGCTCACCGAACAGAGGGACGGGACAGACCGAGGGCAAGTGTCTTCCTGTGACAGAATGACAATTTGAAAGAGACGGTGAAGGGTTCCGGACTGCTCACTGTAGCTCCACCAGCATGGGACTCTATACCTGAAACAGCTTTTGAGAAGAGGGCCCTACTGCTGCATGAGAAGAAGTTCAGATTAAGTCACGCTAAGGTCAGGAAGTAAAGTGGTTGACAGCGGCTTCGGTTTCTATCTACTTCTTTTTTTCCCCCAGCATATTTGTGGTCACGGGCCTGGCAGAAATGAGGCTGAACCTAGATTCGGAAACGATAATAATAGTAACCATGATATTGATGACAACGAGGATAAGGAAGGAAGGAAGGAAAGGAAGGAAAGAAGGAAGGAAGGGAGGGAGGAAGGAAGGAAAGAAAGAAAGAAAGAAGAAAATGATGATGATGATGATGATGATGATGAT
>CM065734.1:49492243-49504743 GCA_033310375.1 Conus canariensis
TCTCTCTCTCCAACAATGTCCTGGTCGACACCGCCTTGAAAACCAATTTTGCTTTACGAACAAGCATGTTGAATATAACTACATGCTAGTGTACTTGAACATGGCTGCCTTATGAAGTAAAGTTCATTTCAGATCAGGTTACAGCTAATTATACCAGTTTTGTGACTGATACCTCTAACTCCTCTTTCCGCGTGGGAACATTTATATGCTTCGTAGTTGTGTGTGTTGTGTGTGTTGTGTGTGTGTGTGCGTGGTGCGTGGTGTGTGCGTGCGTGCGTGGTGCGTGCGTGCGTGCGTGCGTGCGTGTGTGTGTGGTGTGTGTGTGTGTGTGTGTGTGTGTGTGGTGTGTGTGTGTGTGACAGATACTTTAAACTGTATGTTTTTTTTCAGTGCTAGTAGGAATCATCACTGTTCTTGTTATAATTAGTTCTACATTGTGTAAATACTGTGCTGTGTTGATATCATTAATCCCTGAACTGGGACAAAGGCCATTAGATAAAGGCATCTTCTTGCTTATCTGTTTCCCTTGGGAATACAAATTGTCCATATTCTCTCTCTCTCTCTCTCTCCTCTCTCCTCTCTCTCACTCTCTTCCTCTCCTCTCTTTCCTCTCTCTCTCTCTCTCTCCTCTCTCGTCTCTCTCTCTCCTCTTCTTCTGCCTCTCTCTCTCTCCTCTCTCTCCTCTCTGCGTGTGTTGTGTGTGTGTGTGTGTGTGTGTGTGTGCGTGCGTGTGTGTGCGCGTATGCATGTGTGTGCGTGTGTGTGTGTGTGTGTGTGTGTGGCGTGTGTGGTGTGTGTGTGTGTGTGTGTGTGTGTGTGTGTGTGTGTGTGTGTGTGTGATGGTTTGTTCGGATATGCTTGCACAATTGCCTGTGTATTCTCTCCGCGTTAACCATGTCCCAGCGAGGTTGACGTAATGCGCAACGCAACAATTTGCATCAAATATCAACGTCTTGGACGAGTTTTAACAAACCAAGTCTTAGACTGTGTTTTCTTCCTCGTTCAAAACCCACAATGCTTCCATTACAACCGAGATCATGTTGATGACGTGGGTATAGGGCAGTATGGAAGCTCAGTCAGCTGTCTTAAAACTGTCCTCGCTAAGTTTACGCATAGTGCAAAACGATGCACAGTACGTGAGCATCGCGGGACGCACGGTTTACGCTGTACTTTATGTACACGCAAACATGCACACAGAAGAGAACACATACACAACGCACGCACGCGCGCGCTCGCGCACTCACTCACGCACCCACACACGCACACACACACACACACACACACACACCACACACACACACACACACACACACACACACACACGCACGCACACACACACACACACACACACACAAATGAGAGAAGACACAGACAGACAGACAGACAGACAGACAGCTACACAGACAAAGTGAACACGAATTTTTTTACGAGTATATTTTTTCAAAACTTACATCGAAACTGTTTCTGACAGGTATGGCCAGTCATTTTAAGACGAAATGCACGTGTGCTGCTCGAGGAGCATGTGCAACAGATTGACGACAGCCAATACCCCCGTGGCAGCGCAACGATCGAAACCCCGCTGCAGCGTCAAGAGCCTT
The DNA here is from genome assembly GCA_033310375.1 of Conus canariensis. Classification (NCBI taxonomy): domain Eukaryota; kingdom Metazoa; phylum Mollusca; class Gastropoda; order Neogastropoda; family Conidae; genus Conus; species Conus canariensis. The sequence goes on from CM065734.1 coordinate 49,493,842, forward strand.
CTGGCAAAGGTGTGGGCGCGCACGTGTGTACAGGTGTGAGTGTGCTTGTGTGTGCATTCGTGGCGAGGATAGGCTTTGAAAGACTTGGAATTCCTGGGTGACATTCACCTGAAATCAGAGGAACGCACACAAGGACGGGAGGGGAACGTTCCCTGGATATTTTCTCGTTTTATTCGAGGCTTCTCTCTACGTCTTCGGTGAAGGGTGAGTTTTGGCTTGGCTGTCTTGTCGTTGTCTGAATTTTTGGTCATGTTGTTTTCGTTGTGGTGTAAGTTTAGACAGATAGCTGTGTTGTTCGAAGCTGTACGTTTAGACAGATAACTCTGTCGTTCGAAGCTGTGGTTTGAATTGGTTTGTTGTCGATGTTTTTTGTTGTTGATTGTATCAGCTTTGATGGTTTTTTTGTCTGTAGTTTCTGTTGTGTGACTTTGGAGAACTTTATTGTTGTGTAAGCTGGATTACCTGTTCTTTTTCTTTCTTCTCTTCTTCTTCTTCTTCTTCTTCTTCTTCTCTTCTTCTTCTTCTTCTTTCTTTCTTTCTTTCTTTCATTTTTTCTTTCTTTCTTTTCTGAGGTTTCGTTTTAAGTTTTCATTACTTTGTTGTTGCTGCTGTTTTTATTAGTTTTGGTTGCGTTATTGTTGATTTCCTTCTTGTGGTAGGACGAACTGTTGTTTCTTTTTCCTTCAAATATTGTGTAGTTAGATTGCTTTAATGTTGATAGCCTTCTTCTTGTTTGTATGAGGTTGGAGTGGTGCTGCAGTTTTTGTGTAAGTTAGGATATTGTTGTTATTATTATTGCCTCCCTGCCCTACCCCACCCCTACCCCCGCCTTTGTTCTCTTCTTCATTCGCCATCGTCGCTGTCGTCGTCGTCGTCGTCATCATCATCATCATCATCATCATCATCATCATCATCATCATCATCATCATCATCATCAAACTCATTCATCATCAATATCATTATCATCAACATGACCGTGTCTTCTTCTTCTTCTTCCTCTTTTTCAACAATTTTAATGTCATTTCCCAGTCGTTGTTCCGTAAGTCTATGGCTGTTGTCCTTTCTCGCCATAAACGCCATCATTATTACCTTATTTTCCTTTTTATCATCATCATCATCACCTTCATCATCATCACATTCATCATCATAATCATCATCATCATCATCGTCATCATCATCATTATCATCACCATCATCATCATTATCATCAATCATCACCTTCATCATCGTCATCGCCTTCATCATCATCATCAACATCATCATCATCATCATCATCATCATCCATCATCATCTTCACCTTCATCATCGTCATCACCACAATTCTTCTTTGCCAGTTTCCCCGTTGTCCTTCCCTCCTCTCCTCTTTAAATCTTTACTTGCCACTCTTACATTTTATCGAGAACTAAGGTACGTTGGGACAACTGGACTTGCATTTCAAGGCCTTTATAGCTTCGGGAACAGTGGAAAATACTGTCAAAGTTGGGTAATAAGACAAGCCGCCCAGCATATGCAGCACATGACCGCCGAAGTCGTAGCTCAGAAAATGTGTCGCCGGATTAAAAACGAAACCGAAAAGTTCGCCTGCCGCCTTTCCTCATTGTTTACACTCGGTTGCTAACCACTGTCGCAAGTTCCGAGTTCTTTCCCTTGATTTATAATTCCCACGCCAGTCACGCGGGCAGCGACTACACGAATCCATAATGCCTGCGTGGTTTAGCGACGTTTGGCTGGAGAAAGAACACAAATAATGGATCAGGAAATGGCTTTCAATCCGCAGGTGTTTTTTGCTGCCATCGACAAGAAAGCCGTAATACTGTTCCATGACATCAGCGACTTTATTTATGGATCACAATATCGGGATTGTTGATGTAGGCTGTCTGGACGCTGAACCAGTTTTGCTTTTGCTACTCATCATGCTGCTGCATTTCTATGAGTTTGTCATTTCATTGCCATCAGTGACAGATTGGAATCGTTTTATTTATACAATACTTGTGCAATAATCACGATTCAGATTTTCAGTGATATACTGTACAGGCCACAGTAACGGTTCAATTCGATTTTCAAGATGTTTGAAATCCACGTGGCGTAATTTAGTGTTTGAGCTAAAAATGTCTTCTCCATAAAAGCAAAAATCGCTTTTAAGGTGAAGGGATTTTTTTTAAGTTTACATTGGAAATTTTGGAATTCCGGTTAGTAGGTTGTAGAACTTTGGAAAAACGTTTGGTAGTTTTAAAACGAGTCTGTGCTACCACATCGTATCTTCATTGTCCTGTGATTGATTGACCAGTTAGTTCTGTTTTCCTTGTTGTTCAGGTTCTCCTCCTCCTCCCACTCCTCCTCCTCCTCCTCCTGCTTCTCCTCCATTCTCCTCCCTCCTCCCCTCCACCTGCTCCCTCCTCCTCCCCCATCCCCCTCCTCCTTCATCTTTTTCCTTCCTCCCTCCTCCTCTCCCCCCTTCATCTTTTATCTCCTCCCTCCTCCCCATCCCCCGTCTCCTCCTCCTCCTCCTCCTCCTCCCCTTCATCTTCTTCTTCCTCCTCCTCCTCCCCACATCCCCTCCTCCTCTCCCTCCATCCTCTCTCTCCTCCTCCTCCCAGCTTCTCCCCCTCTCCTCCTCCTCCTCCTCCTCCACTCTCCTCCTCCTCGCCCCTTCATCTTCTTCTTTTTCTCCTCCTCCTCCCTCCTCCTCTTCCTCCTCCTCATCGTCTTTATATTTTCGTTCTCATGGTCGGCTTTGTCAGCGCGTTACGCTCCCGTCTGTTTCTTCTTCAGGTTGTTTTTTTTTCTTTTTTTCTTTTTTACCGGTCGTCGTCCTAGCTGTTCTGTGGCTCCATGGTAGACTGGGCCATAAACAACAGGACTTGTCTTGACACCGCCGTTCTCCCTTCTAGAAATACTCCCTCCCTCCCCTCCCTCTCTCCCTCTCTCTCCTCTCTCCCTCACTTCCTCCTCTGTCTCGCGTTCGGCTGAAAATGATGTGTTCCAAATAAGCAGGTGATTCCTGGGAGCAATGAATCAGTAAGATGCTACTTTTTGGTGAGACGTAGTCGGATATTTCCCGTGGGAAAAAGCCGACCGAATTTCACATAGAGGACACTGTTGCCAGAGTGCAATCCGGTATGATACACCGCCAGTTTTTACAATGAGTACATCCGCAACAACGGTGCCACGCTATCACGTGCAGCAGACCACACAAAAGTGCCACTCTTATCGTATATCAAGGACCAAGCAACACGACACAACACTAAACAACAGGGTAGAGTGCAGCATAGTATGCTGTAAGTAAAAACAGAAATAAAAAGGGAGAAAACAAAAACTCATGTGACGTGGCAAATGAAATAGCCCGGGTAGTATGACTTTTTGTTTTTTAATTTTACAAAAATTGGCCTCGACCCCCAAAGCAAATAAATACTGTACACTATTGAAAGTGACCATTTTGATCCTTGCAAGTACTTTCCCCTGAAAGAATCTTGAATTTAAGATGTATGCTCTTTAATACTTCCGATCATCTGCTTTGTTGATCCTTGACCATCACTATCTTTCTTTGTGCTTCTTCGTAGTTTTTTTTCCCTGCAGCGAAAAAAAAGTTTAGGTTGGTGGCAAAATAGAGGTTCGGTCAGGTGACCGAAAGAGATAATTTTATTTTTATCTTTGAATGCACCACAAGATCGCGTAATATAGAAAAGAATAGCACAACACGATAAAGTCACAACACAGCTTGTGATATTGCAAGTACAGATATTGCAACAAAGCGTAAAACATACAACACGATAGAATCTTCACAGCCTATAAATAGAGCAACACAGCACAGCACAGCACAGCACAGCACAGCACAAGCACAGCACAGCAAAACACAGCACAACACAACACAACACAACACAACCAACACATAGAATGCTTCACACCCTTTAAAATAGTGCAACACACCACAAAAACAAACAAAAACCCAAAACCGATAAAAATCCCGGCCCCAGCATACAATATGCAACACAACACAAACACGAAACCCAAACGAAAACGCAACGCAACGCAACCAACACAACACAGCACAGCAAGCACACAACGCAACTTAAGGCAATACAACGCACAACACAATGCAACGCACCCCACGCACACAGCCAACAAAACACAAAAACACAACCCAACCAACAAGAAAACGCTGGAAACCCGCACACAGCACAGCACACACAACACACACAGCAAGCACGGCAACAGCACAGCACAGCACAAACAGAAACAATACAGCACAACAGCAACCAACTCAAGCACACAGCGCTAGGCAACACAACACAAACAACACAAAAACACACACGCACAACACAAACACAACAAAACAACACAGCACAGCACACACAGCACAGCACAACAACCACAAACACAAGGCACACGCGCTAAAAACACAACACAATACAACACAGCACAGCACACACAGCACAACAACAACGCAACTAAAAGGAAAGACAGCGCTAGGCAACGCAAACAAAATTTTAAACCAAAGAGAAAAAGCGTTTTCTCCCCAAAATAGAAGAGCGGTTTTCTGCCCAAATATAAAAACAAAAAAAAAAAAAAAAAAACAAAAAAATAGAAAATTGTCAGCTGACATTGTTTGGAGCCACAAATCCCGGTGGAAACTCGTTGAGGGATTTGCAGGCACGGTTTTTGTAAGGGGGGCGAGGAGAACATTTTTTTTTTTTTTCTTCCCCTCAGTAACTTTCCGTCATTTCAACAATTTCAAAAGGTTTTACCACCCATATGACGTTTCACGTCTGTTAAACCTTGTTTTCCCTCCACACCCTCCCGCCCCATGGGAAAGCACCAACATAGGTTCACTTCCGCGTTTTTTCTTTTACAAGGTCTGTCTTCCCCCACTTACATGCTACTTTTCTTTCGTCTTCTTCTTTCGTCGTTCTTCTTCTTTCTTTCTTTTCTTCTTGTCTTTTCTCCTCCAATTCTGTTTCAAAAGTACTTTGGCTTCAGTCATTGACCCCCTTTTTATTTCTTTTTTCCTCAAAAAAAGTTTAAATAAGTAGTAGTTAAATAATAGTTTGTAGTAGTGTACTGATAATAAAATGTTCATAACAATATTAACTATCACCTATGTATAATATGATTTCAGTATACTACTGTTGCTCGGCTCTGCTGCTGCTGCTACTCACTATTACACTACTACTACACACTACTACAAATACTACTACACTACTACTGTCCCACCACCCCCCAAACACCAAACCCCTGTTTCACTCCCACTACACCAAACTACATATATTAATACTACTACTTTTACTACTACACCACCACCACCACACTATACTACAAATACTACTAACACCACACCATCACCACCACATTTCTACTGCCAAGCCTAATGCTGCTCCTGCGCTGCTGCTGCTGCTGCTACTACTCCCCCCTTCTATTACTATTTACTACTACCGTAACATCAGACTAAGACATCCAGTTACTGGATTTTTTCGCTCAAAAATAAATGCTGACAAACGTTTTCACAAACGATTACATGCATCAATACGAGAAGAGAAAGAAGAAGAGAGAGAAAAGAGAAGAGAAAAAGGAGAGAGAGAGATTGTTACCTATTAAAGTCCATATCCCCCAGAAGGGAAAAAGAATTCACCGCATACAGACAAACTAGCGAAGTTTTTTTTGACTAAAGTCAAACACACAAGACCTAATCATTCAATCAAACTCTTTTTACGCTATTACGTGATGCCCCCTCGTGAAATTTCTTACCGCACTACCAATACATTTGTCTGTGGAAGCAATAATAAGATGTTAAAATCGCTAGCAAGATCATAAAAGAAAAGGTAGGTGAAGGACAAGAAGAGAGAAAAGGAGAGAGAGAAGAGAGAGAGAAAGAGAGAAGAGATTTTCCCAAAAAGATCGGATTTACAAAGTTCCATCTCCTCTCCCCAAATTCCATTCCCAAACTCAACGCGAAATTCATAAATGTAATTTGTCATTGGGATTTTTTTGTAATGCCATTTTCCATTTTGTGGATCCAGTAGCTTCCCTTCCTTCTGTCTGTCTGTCTGTCTGTCTTTTTCTTCTTCTCTCTCTCTCTCTCTCCTCCTCTCTCTCTCTTTCTTTCTCTCTCTTCTTCTTCCCTCTCTCTCTCTCTTCTCCTCCTCCAGTTTCCGTTGGCTTTTCTTTTTCTCTCTTCTTCTCTTTCCCCGCTCTCTCTCTTCGCCTCTCTCTCTTCTCTCCTCTCCTTCTCCTCTCTCTCTCTTTCGCTCTCCTCTCGCCTCTCTCTTCTCTTTCTCACACCACGCCCCACGCCGCGCTACCTCTCTCTCTCTCGCTCCTCCGTCCTCTCTCTCTCCTCTCTCTCTTCTCTCTCTCTCTCTCTTTCTTTCCCTACTTTTCCTGTTCTCCTAATCCCCACCCGCCCTCTTCTCCCCCTTCTTTCACCTTAACTTCTTCTTCCTTTCTTTTTTTTTCTTCCCCTTTTTTTTTTCTTCTTTTCTTTCTTTTCTTAAATCACTCAAGGGTTTTTTTTGTCACTCCACCTTTTTTCCTTCCTTTTTTCCTTTTTTTCTAGTAATTATATGTTGCATTGTAGTGTTGGTTGTGTGTGTGTGTTGTTTGTTGTGTGTGTGTTGTTTATAGGTGCGCTGTTCTGTGTTATGTAGTGTTTTTTTTTTTTTGTGTTTGTGTGTATTTGTGTTGTGTATTGTGTGTGTTGTGTTTGTGTGATGTTGTGTGGTTTTGGGTGATGTGTGTTGATATGTTGTTAATGATTTGGGGGGGAAAGGGGAGGCTGATGGTGTTGTTCGGATGTTAGTTTTGTTTGTTGAGTTGTATGTGGGTGCTGTTGTGTGTTGAGAAAGAGAAACAAGAGAGAGAGAGAAGAGAAAGAGAAAAGTGTGACTTAACCTGCCTTCCCTGATTTTTTCGCCGCCTCACTCTTAAGTCCTTCTTCTTCCTACTTTCGACTTTTCCTTTTTTCCAATGAAGGGGATGGGTGATGGGAAGGGGAGCTAATGTGTGAAAACAATCGATTGCGTCCAGTTCAACGGGTCATTCATTCACGATTCACAGGTTTCGTTCCGTTTCTCACTTTCAATCCATTTGTATAGCATTTTGCGGCATATATAAATTTTGTCACCGAACAAAATCTTCTTCTCACGCATTCCGTCTTTTAATGCACAAAAATCACAGGCCCGTTTCCTGTTTATTTGTTGTTTCTTTTGGTGTGATATCGCTGTTGTTGTTTTTGTTGTTATTTTGCTAAACTGCATCGTCTGTCATACCTAGGGCAATCGCACCTTTCAACTGAATTATTTCAAATAGATTTTTTTTCTTTACACGAAAATGAAACGGATTGAAGGCTGAGTTTCAATCACACACAACACACACACACACACACACACACACACACACAACACACACACACACACACACACACGTTAATGTTCTGCTATTCATATGACTGTCCCCAACTTTTTTGAGAAAAAAAAAACCCATTCATATTATAACTGCAAATCAGATGATCCATTTTTTTTAAACCCCGTCATTGATTGTTGCAACATTTTGTAACAGTAATTACCTTCAAAAATCGAAGTTTCGTACTTTTAACTAGTCTTCCGGAACAACTGGAATCGATCGAGAATAACAACCCAAAAAAAAAAAAAACGAAAAAAGAAAGAAAGTTTACGCATAGTTTTATGGAAATTCCACTCAATTTATCATGACTACGTACTTCTTTTAATCGTGAAAGTCTAGTCGACTTTTGCAGACGTTAAACTTGTATTATTCCTATAAACGTTCACTTTGGCTTATGAAAGTAACTCTTAATAAACGAGCAGGAACATAAATAGTAAATAACAAACAATATAATGACAGGCCACAAGTCCAACGACTGCGCGTACGATACCAAATACCTGTTCAGAAATGATAACACAGAGCACACAGACAACAAACAAGGAACATCCCTTGACTAGTCTGTTATACTTATATCCCAATGTTTCCAGTTTACTCTTACTATATAGGGATACCGATATACTACTATGACCCCGTTTTGGCGTATCCCAATTCATACATTTTACATAACCTGGGATCAAAAACAAAACAAACAAAACAAAAGCGCAACGTAAACCATCCTTTCTCACATGTTCAGCATGTGCGCTGTTCAACTTTAATTCAAATTCAAATTCAGCTTTTTTTTTTTTATCGCTTTATCATAATACCCTCCTTTAATACGTGGATTCAATGGAACTCTGCTCTTAGCTCCTTTTTCTTGGTTTTGATCTCCCCTCCTCTTCCCTCCAAGATTTAACCTTTGCCATCGTCATCATTATCGTCTTGCCGCCTCAAACGTTCCGTCGTCTTCATATACCATTTTGACATCGTTTTCTTCTTCCTTCTGATCTCTCTACACTTCTGCTTTCTTCGTTTAATTACTTCATCATCCAACAATCTCTCCCCCCCCCCCCCCCCTCCACACTCTCTCTCTCTCTCTCTCCTCTCTCACTCTCTCATCTCCTCTCTCTCTCTCTCTCACTCAACCTACCATTCAGTCTGCGACACTTCCATATATCTTTCTTCTTTTTTTTCGTTCCATCATTCTGCTTGTTAATGATGTTGGCCTTGTACTTCTTCCTAGCTGCTTTGTTATTTTGATTATATTATCGTTATTCTATTTCTTCTTCCGCCTTTCTTGCTGTTCTTCTCCCCCCCGCGCCCCCCCCCCCCCCCCCCATTTCGTTTTTCTTCCTTTCCCTAACATCCTGTCTCTGTCTTCTTTTTTTCTTTTTTCCTTCTTCTAAAATGATTTGAGTACTTAGGAGTGAGGCAGAGCCGTTGACCCCAGTCTGGCTGTCGCTAAAGACTCACCGCAAATAACTTTTTCGTGTCTACGCGTCTTACGACCAGCAATCAAACAAGGAAGAAGAGGCAGAATGTAGAAGATTAAACAAGGGAAATGACTGAGACAGAGAAGAAGAGAAAGAAAGAGAAAGCAAGAAGAAGAGAGAATGGGGTGTAGAAGAAGAAGCAGGTCGGGCTTGCTGGTAACCGACCAACGATAATGCATTACCATCTGTATTGGTGACTGCCCTGACCTGATGAAGCTCTCGCGCCGCACGATACATCGAAATGGTGGGGGGGGGGGATGGGGGGGGGGGGGGGGGGGGGAGGATGAAGAAAAGATTGGTGCCATACGTACTCGTACAACGCTGGTCAGGCACAGAATGTGCTTCCCAACCCTCCCCCAAACCCCCACCCACCCCCCTCATTCATCGATAAACCCTTTTAAAAAAAACAAAAAAATTTGAAATGGGGGTGTGTAGTTGTGTGGTGTGTGTTGTGTTGTGTGTGTGTGTTGTGTTGTGTGCGGCTGCGTGCCTGCGTGTTATGTTGTGTCTGGCGTCGTCGTGTGTTTGGTTGTTTGTTGTTGTTGGTTGGTTTTTTAAGGGGGGGGTTCTTTTGTCCTTCCGTCCCTTCTGTCCCCCTTATTATTCTGTCTCTCACCCCTCTGTCGTCTGTCTGTCTGTCGGGCTGTTGTCTCTCTCTCTCCTCTCCCCTCTCTCTCCCTCTCTCTCTCTCTCTCCCCTCCTCTCTCTTTTCCCCTCCTGTGTAGATGTGCTAAAATTTAGAACTTGTTCAAGAAAAAACAAAATGTCCTGTCCTGTGTCTGTGCCCCGACCTTTAATGTCAAGTCGCCGATCTCTCCTGTCTCTCTCTCTGTCTCTCTTCTCTTCTCGGTCTGTCTCCCTCTCTCTCTCTCTCCTCTCTCTCTCTCTCTCTCCTCTACTCATTCTTCTTTTGTCTTCATTCACATAGTTTTGAATTTTTAAATTTTTTGGGTCTCATCCATGTCTTTTCTTTCTGTCTCGTCCTCGCTCTGCTCCTCTGTCTCTGTCTGTCTGCTGTCGCGTCTCTCCCCCTCTCTTCTCTCATCTCTCCCCTCTCTCTCTCTCCTCCTCCTCTCTCCCTCCAGTGTTTACTCAAGTTTTTTGAAAACTTTCCCTTTCTGTAAAAATCGGTATGTCGAATCCCCCGCAGATGCAGAAACGATCGCCTACAAAAAGAAACCCAATTTACAATAGGCAGCCACACAAGCGATAACTGAGGCATTTATCGATTTTTTTTTTGGGGGGGGGGGGGGGGGGGGGGGGGGGGGGGGGGGGGGGGGGGGGGGGGGGGGAAGAGGGTTCGATTCGTTTTTTAGAAAATATTGTGTCCTTTTAGTTATGAAAAATAGAATGTAGAAAAATACTCTATATGCATCGCAGTATATTGAGAAATGAATGGACTTTACAAAAATTTACTGAATAAATCAGCTGAGTTGTGAAACAGGGACACATATTTTACGCCCCTGTTTCGTTTTCGCTAGTGATAAATAAGCCAGGGGTGAAATTAAATTTAAAAGGCGGACGTTGTGTACTACGTCGTGTCGTTTGTGCAGAATCCTTTACCATCTTTTTAACGAAATTGTTTTGATTAGTACAGTTGTAAGTTTTAGGGAACATACAATGACTGAAAACTTCAGCTCCCAAATTTGGGATTTGAGAGTCAATTTCGACAGCTTAGCATCATGGCTTTTAGGAAAGGGGTTATAGTCAGCAAAACGAAAATGGTGTTGTAAAGGGGTTTTTTTGAATCTTTTAATTTGCATGTTAGGTTTCGTAGTGCCTGTAACGAACGGGGCAAAGAAATTTTGGGAGGCTTTTTTAGGGGGGAAATTGAAACAACAGCAAAGCCGCGTTAGTTTTTCCCAGATCTCTTTGTCACCCTTTTTATACCAGATTTAAGCCCAAAGGAAAATGTGCGTGGGGTGTGTGTTTGTGTGGTGCGGGTGCGGCGTGCGTGCTGGGCGTGCGGCGTGCGTGCCCCTTGTGTGTGTGTGTGTTTTTGGTGTGTGTGTGTGGTGTGTGGTGTGTGTGGAGGAGG
>CM065734.1:49519743-49524743 GCA_033310375.1 Conus canariensis
AGAGGATGCCACGAGAACCCACAAGACAGCCCAATAAGGCCAGTGGGGGCAATGCACTACGAGGGGGTCAACGCACTCCAGCAAAGTCTCAGCTGAAATGAATTTTGGTATGCAGCACCACGTGGGCTCAGCTTCATCCTTAGATCGGTATATAATGCCCTGCCTTTAGTGTTCAACCCTGATACATCAGATGACCCTGCGTGTCTGCTCTGTCAAGGCGAACGATCAGTGGAACACGTCATGAGTTCGTGCGAAGCAGCGTTGATCCAGGGAAGGTAGCACATGTATAGACACAACCAGGTTCTCAAGGAGATCGCAGATGGGATTAGTACTGCCACGGAAAACAGCACGCCACCCGAAGTTCAAGCCATGACATTCCACACGACACAAGGTCACAGTTCGTGGGTCTGGAACCGCCGTGATATCAAGGGTATCCAATCGGGGTTTGCTGGATGGAGTGGATGGATGACTTAGGAGTGCATAGCAGACCTTCCAGTATGGGAAAATGTTATAGAGATCACCATGAAGAATGCCATGGGACTGGATATTGTACTCCACTCAGGGTCATCGAAACGACTGAAACTGATTGAACTGATTGTGTTATATAAAAGCAGAATGGATCAGGCTCACGTCAACAAAACTGAAGAATATGTCTCTCTAGGGGAGTTTGAGGCTCATCAGTCTATGATCTCATGAAGCGGGGGGGGGGGGGGGGGGGGGGGGGGGGGATTCCGGCAGAAGAAGACTAAAACCCTGAAGGCGATGGCAGAGACCGGTGAAAAGACTTCCAGTCTGATTTGGTCAAAGAGGAACGAAGGTCAGCTTCATAAGGCTTGAATTTCCCAACTTTCAGCAGGTGTCCGATAGTGACGTGAGTAGGATATTCGTCTAAAAAGCACCGCCTGGGGACGCCAACCCATCATCCAGAAGATGTTAGTTTGAAACCTGGCAGTGCCAGGAAAAAGAAAAGGAAATTTCTGGCTGCAGGAGAGCATGAGGGGAGTAATGATTTGATGCGGCCCGGCCCCCTTAGAGTGCAGAATGCAGGGCTGAAACATGCGTCTGAAAGGGGAGGAAGGTGGGGGGAGGGGGGCGGTCTTCTCTGAAGTCCTTCTACTGTCAAGCTCGCTCTAGAGTTTCTTACTACTACAGTACTCGTGATAAAATGAAACTTTTTTTTATCAGAAATATGGTGTAATACATCATCCTGTTATTTTTTGCAATTTGTAATAAAGAAAAGGCATAGTCTTATTGTTTGTTTCAGTCCAAGGTTTTGCATGCAGCACAGTCTTCACCTTGTTTTTTTTTTTTTTTAGAAAAAAACCAACAGAATTGTTGGCTGCCTCTGTAATAAACAACGTGATCTCTGCCAAGAACTGCAGGCGTCAGCTCCGCTCCTCAACACGTGTTGGCCAGGAAGACAGCAAGTCAATCGTGCCATCTGCTGATCACAACACCGATCACCATTACTTTGGCGCTTCGGCAGCCCGAGAACGGGTGACCGAGATCCCATCAAACGTATTGAGCCGAATGCACGTGCTATTCCGGCCCTCTGCTGTGACCTGGAAACATGCCTGGGCGGTGTGATTGCTCTCTTGTCGGGCCGTTGGACCAGAGAATTTGTTTATGGCCTGTCTCCTCCCCTTTCCCATCATCATGGACGTGCCACAGGCTGTTGATCCGAGAGGATTGGAGCAATGGTGCACATTCGGGTTACATTGTTGCCTGAATGCGAGAGATTTGGGCTTTTCATTGAGCTGCTTGACAAAGGAACCTATGCAAGTTTTTATGTGGTTGGCTGATGTTGCTGTCATTTTAATCTGTTCCCTTAAAAAAAAAAAAAAACCGAACGCTTTTTGTTGTATTAAAGCATCTTTGTAAGTATTTCAAAGATCATTCTCATAAGTTTTGACTGAAGAAAACGCGCTCTCTCTCTCTCTCTCTCTCTCTCTCTCCTCTCTCTCTCTCTCTCTCTCTCTCTCTCTCACACACACACACACACACACACACACACACGCACGCACGCACGCACGCACGCACGCACGCACATACACACGCACATACACACACGCACTCTTTCACTCTCTCTCTTCCTCACTCACTCACGCACGCACGCACGCACGCACGCACGCACGCACGCCGCGCGCGCGCGCGCGCCCTCGCTCACACACATTGGAGAGTGAGCGGGGAAAATCCATCATCATTATTTTTTCCGACGATCTTTTTTGAGTCTGTGTCTTTGTAACTATGTTGTGTCACCAACTGTGTATGTCACTCTGTATGTGTCACAACTTCAGTCTGTTCTCGCCTCTGTGTTCACGCCTCGATGTGTCTCCATCTCTGTGTGTAACGATCTCTGCATGTGTCGTCATCTCTGTGTGTAACGATCTCTGCATGTGTCTCATCTCTGTGTGTAACGATCTCTGCATGTGTCGTCATCTCTGTGTGTAACAATCTCTGCATGTGTCGTCATCTCTGTGTGTAACGATCTCTGCATGTGTCGTCATCTCAGTGTGTAACAATCTCTGCATGTGTCGTCATCTCTGTGTGTAACAATCTCTGCATGTGTCGTCATCTCTGTGTGTCAAGGTGTCATCACCCTCGGGCGTCACCGTCTCCATGTGTCCCTCGGACAGAAAAAAAAAGTGGCCAGGAAAAACACGTCTTGTGTTGAAATTGAAAGCCGTACAACAGTCGATTTTCAGAGCAATGTCAAAGACTTCAATCGGATATGTAACAATTGCTATAATAAAGAACGTCCAGAGTCTGCGGTCTCAGTTTTGGAAGCCTACAAGAATGGCGAGGCTTCCAGCTGACTGACCATCCAAACAGTCAAACCCTACTACTTTTGTGCTCTTTTCTCTATTTTCATTGAAGCTTTTTAACTGCAGATGAACGAAAGAAAACAGAAAAACAAAATCCCCAACAACGTGTAACGTTATATAGTTATCTAAAATGCTCGTGAAATATTCGTAATTGAGGAAGGGATTTTTCTTTATTTTCTTTTATTTGAGGAGGCGGGGGGGGGGGGGGGGTGGTGTGTGGTGGTGGTGGTATCTGTCATTACAGTCGTTTACGATCATGACATGCATATGTTAAGACAGAACCGTATTAGATATACCCCTCTCCCCCCCCCCCCCCCCCCAAAAAAAAAAAAATCACTGTTGATTCATGTAATAATTATGATGGGATTCTGTGCTTTTTAAAAAATCAATGAGATCTGTTAAATTGCAGCTTTTTTTTTCTCCACCTGGCTGGTGTGGATTTATTGATATCTGTTGATTTTTATAACTCCAGGTGTACAAAATTCAGTAGTCATGTCATGTAGTCATGTGTGTGTGTAATGGAGGGAGAGAGGGAGGAAGCTTAATAGAGAAGAATTAAATGAGAATTCTCAGAGCGTGTGCACAACAAAGGTTAATCTGAAAAGAATCAGAAGCTATGTGTGTGACTGTGTGTGTGGGGAGGGGGGAAGGGAAGAGAGAGGGGGTAATGAGAGAACGGGGAAGCTTAGAACCGGAGAATTCCCAGTGTATGTGCAACAAAAGGTTAATCTAACAATAATCTCAGTTCGGTGTGTGTGTGTGTGTGTGTGTGTGTGTGTGTGTGTGTGTGTGTGTGTGTGTGTGTGCGAGAGAGAGAGTCAGAGAAAGAGAGACAGAGACTCAGAGAGAAAGAGAGACAGAGAGAGAGAGAGAGACAAACAGAGCATGTGTTGCAGAGAGAGACAGACAGACAGACAGACAGAAAGACAGAGACAGACAGATAGACAGAGGGAGAAAAGTTTGCAACGGAAAACTAATCCCTTGGAATAACCATTTCCCAGCAATCAGGATTGGCCATAATTATATTTCCGGGGGGCCGGAAAAAAGAGAGCTGAGTCTATTCTTCCGGCCACCAGGCCATGAAACATGTTCACAAACGGGTGAATATGGAGCTGCTCTTGTATTGCTCTTGTACACTCGCACATTGTCTGTTGTCATATGGCTTGAGCAGAACTGGACAATAAAGTGAAAATATCCCATCACCCTGAACACTTTGACCAAGACACTTTTTAGCCGCCATGTTATTGGACTTCTTCCGATTTAATTCGGTGAGCTGGAGTGATCGGCATTTCTTTGCTGTTATCTCTGTCCCCGTCAGAAGTCTAGAACTATGTCCAGAATAGGAAGAAGTCACTTTTGGAAATGGCAGCTTTGTAGCATGTCCTTTGAGGTCACCCTTGACATAATTATTGAATACAATTTGACTTCAGTTACTCATTTCTGTCGCCAAGGAAACTTGGGGAGAGTCAGTGAACTCCGTGCGAAATATGTGTGGGCACGTGCGGTGGGTGGGTGGGTGTGTGCGTGCGTGCGTGAGCTCGAGTGCTTGCTTGCCGTGTGCATGTGCAATTACGTGCATGCGCATTCTACACTTTTTTGCAATTTCAGATCATAATGGGAGTTCTTCAAAATTTTGAAAGTCTCTCTCTCTCTCTCTCTCTCTCTCTCTCTCTCTCAACGCACTCCATTCCCCACTTTTCATCCGCCCCTTCTTCTCCTCGACCTGCGCCCTCCACCTTCCTTCCCACCACAACTACGAAAACTTCCCCGTCAGTGATCAAGACACGTGGAAAGAGACGAGCACGACGTTTTTGCTTGAACAATCAAGACAGCATGCAAGTGCCTATGGTCCGGGAGACGAGAGAGAGAGAGAGAGTGAGAGAGAGAGAGAGAGAGAGAGAGGGTGGTGATAGGAGGAAAGGGGGGGGGGGATTGACGGGACGTGAGGGCAGGTGACAGGCGGAATGTGGAAAGGATGGCGGGTGGTGGAAGGGGGGAGGGGGGGGGTAGGAGTGGGATGAGGTGTGCGTGGGGGGGGGGAGGGGGGGGGAGGGGGGGCGACAGCAATTTGTCAGCGGCATTTTGATCGATCGATGTTTATCGATCGGACGGGCGGTGGGGAGGCGAAGACCTTACGCCGCGTCTTGAATCACGACCGACAACTCCTCTCAGACC
>CM065734.1:49529743-49532243 GCA_033310375.1 Conus canariensis
AGAACGGTGTATCACAGTGCATTGTGATTGTGTGATATGATGCCATATATAAAACAAGATGCAAAGCATATAAATGTACTCCCAATTTCTCTTGAATACGCGTGAAATATTCCATATAGAGGAAAAACCGTTCTAGGCCGTTATAGCCGTTAGTAACAGCTATTCTGGTAAACATCGCGCATCATTCGTGACCCATAATAAACATACCTACAAATTTTAAGAAAGATCGGCCAAGTACTTTCTGAGATATTCCATAAAGAAGAAAAACCGTTATGGGCCGTTATAGCCATTAGTAACGGATATAACGGTAAAACAAAACATCGAGCATCATCCGTGACCCACAATGAACATACCTACAAATTTTCAGAAAGTTCGGTCAAGTACGTTCTGAGATATTTCATAAAGAAGAAAAACCGTTATGGGCCGTTATAGCCGTTAGTAACGGCTATAACGGTAAAAACAAAACATCGAGCATCATCCGTGACCCATAATGAACATACCTACAAATTTTCAGAAAGATCGGCCCAGTAGTTTTGTCTGGAGCGAGTGGAACACATTTTGACCACGGACGGACGGACAGACAGACAGACAGACACACACACACACACACACACACACACACACACACACACACACACACACACACACACACACACAGAGAGAGAGAGAGAGAGAGAGAGAGAGAGAGAGAGAGAGCATTTCTTCGTTCCCATTGTAAAGTACTTCCTGTTCTACAAGAACTGGGAGTACAAAAAACAACAGTGCAACAGAACGCCATGCAGTACGCTACAATGCGTTAGAAAGCAAGACAATACAATATACTAGAATTCAGTACAATATATATTACGATGTTATACAAAGCAGTTCAGTGCAATAATGAATAGTGTGCGTTACAGTACAAGTCAATGCAACACACATTCAGTGGGATACAAGTGGAAGAAAAAAATCTGTCAACACATTTTACTCTTCGGCCAGTCCTTCGAACAGTACATGTGCATGTGCTCTGTCTTCCTCCCTGTCGGTTGAACTAGGAGCGGCACGGGTGGAACCAAATTGAAATTTGCTCTCTGTCTGTCTGTCTGTCTGTCTGTCTGTCTGTCTCTCTCTCTCTCTCTCTTCTCTCTCTCTCTCTCTCTCTCTCTCTCTCTCTCTCTCTCTCTCTCTCTCTGTATATCAAAGACGGATTGGAAAAACAGGCTCTAGAGGGATTTCAATCCTTGATCGAACAAAAGTTTTTTTCAGTTCTGAGCTCTCTCTGTCTGTCTGTCTGTCTGTCTGTTTGTTTGTCTGTCTGTTTCTATGTCTCTCTCTCTCTCTTTACACACACACACACACACACACACACACACACACACACACACACATACACACACACACACACACACACACACACACACACACACACGCACACACACACACACACACACACACTCTCTCTCTCTCTCTCTCTCTCTCTCCTCTCTCTCTCTCTCTCTCTCTCTTCCGCCTCCCACTTCTCCTCTCTCCCCAATTACCGATTTATTAAGATCAGAAAAAGACGGCAATTTTTTTTTTCGGGCTGTACCGTGTCTTTTGATCTTTGTTTCATTGCAGACGTTTCTCTCTTTCTTCTGACTGTCTTTGACTTTTCCGTCTCCCTTTTTTTCCCCTGACTAATCTTTCTTCCAGCTCCCCCTCCTCCTCCTTCTCCTCCTCCTCCTCTTCCTTCCCCTTCGCTTCCCTTCCTCTCTTCTCCCCCTTCTTCCCCCCCCCATCCCCTTCCCTCCCCTTAGCCCTTCACAAGCGTTCATGTTGGCTTAGGTTTTCTTATATTAGGGGGATGTTATCTTTTGAAGTCATTCAAAGGTCTAGATAAGTTTCATTTGTGGAGTCGTGCCATCTCTCTGACTGCGCCGTTTTTCGATAGTGTGTGTGTGTGTGTGTGTGTGTGTGTGTGTGTGTGTGTGTGTGTGTGTGTGTGTGTGTGTGTGTGTGCGTGCCTCTGTGTGTGTGTGTGTGTGTGCGTGTGTGTGTGTGTATGTGTGTGTGTGTGTGTGTGTGTGTGTATGTGTGTGTGTGCGTGCCTGTGTGTGTGTGTGTGTGTTTGTGTGTGTGTGTGTGTGTGTGTGTGTGTGTGTGTGTGTGTTGCATAAGAGAATAAGGTAGCGTTTGTATGCGCGCACGCGCGCGTTTCTATTTGGGTTTGTGTCCTGTGGTTTGTTTGTTGGTGTGTGTGTGTGTGTGTGTGTGTGTGTGTGTGTGTGTGTGTGTGTGTGTGTGTGTGTGTGTCCACGCGCACGCGCTCGAGCGTATATGCGTATGTATATGTGTGTGTACGTGTGTGTTCAATTTGTCAGTGGGTGTGTGTGTGTTTGTGTGAGTGAGTGAGTGTGTGTGTGTGTGTGTGTGTGTGTGTGTGTGTGTGTGTGTGTGTGTGTGTGTGTTGTGTGTGTGTACACGTGCATGAGTGCGCGCGCGCACGTGTATGCGTGTGTGTTTCGAATGGAGGGGGGAGGGGATG
>CM065734.1:49537243-49539743 GCA_033310375.1 Conus canariensis
CCAACCCCATCCCTTCACCTTCCCTTTACCCCTCCTATTCATGGCCATCACGCGCACCCCCCCCCCTCTGTCTGTGTGTCTGTCTGTCTGTCTGTCTGTCTCTCCCTCTCTCCTCTCTCTCTCTCTGTCTCTCTCTCACTCTCCTCTCTGTCTCTCTCTGTCTGCTTCTCTCTCTTCTCTCTCTCTCTCTCTCCTCCTCTCTCTCTCTCTCTCTCTCTCCTCTTCATCTTCTTCTTCCCACCTACCCCACCCTACCCCGCCGCTCCTGTGTGTTTTTTCCTTCTCACTTCAGTTATGTTCAGTGAACAGATATTATTCAACGTCCCTCCATCATAGCAGATATCAGATGCAGATGATAAATGGTTGTACGAGCCTCTACTCAGTCATTTTCACGTACATGTACGTAAACCGTCATACCTATCCAAAATATCGGTATTGGAAACTTCACTATAATCCAGCTAATTCGGTCTGAGCAATAACCTCTGCAGTACAAACGATGCATGAGTCATACAATCATAAATTATGTTTTTTGTCCTTCGATATTCCGTCTTTCTCCTTGTGTCTCCTCGTTAAAACCGGATTGTCCAGCAACAGGTAGTGAACAAAAATAGTTTTTTGCAGATACATAAAACATCACAAGAAAATGGTATGTTCCATGTATTAAGCTCCAGTTGGGTAAATTATTTAGTAAATTGCCTTGGCAATGAATCAAATTTTTCGCAAAAAGAAATGTCCTTGCTAAACTTAAGTTTCTAACTGTTGATTTATTCTGGTAGAGCCAATTGCAATGGACAGTGTAGGACATTTTGGTCATTTCCCTTCGCTCCTTGTTTCGCCAGGGAAGTCAGCAACTTCATTCCATTTTAAACCGCAATGCAATGGAACGGAACTGAAGTCAACACCTATGCCTCGAGATATCATACAATGTATTAAGCATTTAATTTCATAAACCAAATCTTTTTCTAGCTTTAACAGTCACAGTGTGAAGCTGACGGCCAAACGTATTTAGAATCAAGGCAAAGAAGAATAGCAAAGAAGGTGAGATACATCAATGAATCAGAGCCATGAGCATGGCGCACAGGTCTGCCGTATACACCGGACACCTTTTTTTCAAGGTGGAATGCCTTTTGTATATTTTGGTCTGGTACGATAGATCCAGATGCCCTGTCTGTTGAATGTGTCACCGATCCTTCGGTATAGATGTCAAGGTGGTACAGACAACTCTTTTCCAGATGTTCTCTCACATCACTCATTAGTATGTCGGTGTTTTCATTTTTTCGTTAGATTTGTACACACCGTTGATGTGCTCCTGTGGGGATGTTTGACGTGTCTTGGGAATCCCCCAGGGTAGAGTTAAAATACGCACATGGCTAAACTAACTCCCGGGGAGTTACTTTCGATCAAGAAATGTTGATCCAGATTGACTCCCGGGGAGTTATTATTATTATTATTATTATGAACATTTATGACGCCTAATCAATTGAATGCCCTAGGCGTTTACAATATCACAACAGACATCAAATCACACAATATATAACAATCATACATGAGAAAAAGGCATCAAAATCCAAAGCAAGGACACAAACTCACAAGCATGCATACACGCAAACACACACTCACACAGACACGAACGCACACAAAGCAGACACTCGCATCACACATTGCAAACGTCGGGTCACAGGGAAGACGACGTTACCTAGGAAACAGATGAGTTTTGAGAAGGCGCTTGAATGTGGGCAGTGAGGGTGAGTATCTGAGAGAGCGAGGCAATTGATTCCAGGTAGTTGGAGCTTGATAGGCAAAGGAACGTTGACCAAAGGTTTTAGTGCGAACAGTGGGGATACTGTAGATACGAGTGTCACATGAGGAACGTAAAGCTCGAGATGGGGTGTAAAGATGTAACAGGTGGGTGAGATACTCAGGACAGGAAGACTCGATAGATTTGAAGCAGAGAGAGGCAATCTTGTAGGATATTCTTAGCTGAACAGGGAGCCAGTGGAGAGAGCGGAGCAATGGAGTAACATGGTTATATTTAGAAGTGCGGAAGATGAGACGGGCAGCATGATTCTGAACTCTTTGAAGTTTGTTGATGAGATGAGAGGGAGAGCCAGACAAAAGAGCGTTACAGTAATCCAGGCGGGATAGAACAAATGCGCAGACAAGAGCTTTTGTTGTGTTTTCTGAGAGAAGATGGCGAATAGAAGCAATTCGGCGGAGTTCAAGAAAGCAAGTGCGACAGACATTGCTGACATGCTGTTGGAAGGACAGGGTTTGATCAAGAGTTACACCGAGGTTGCGGGCAGAATGAGAGAGAGTGATAGGTGAATCAACAAGTTTGATGGAAGTCGGAACAGAAGGGTGGTTTTGAAGTTTTGGTGGGGTGATCAGGATCAGTTCAGACTTATCTTCATTTAGTTTTAGTTTGTTTCGGGTCATCCAGTCCTTAAGGTTGGCTACACAAGACTGGGTGTTTTGGATCATGAGAGGAAGGTCAGAGAGA
>CM065734.1:49547243-49557243 GCA_033310375.1 Conus canariensis
TTGTACTCTGGACAGCGATGAGTTCTTTGCTGCACTTTAGAGGATTTCTGGTTTGAATCCCTCTTTGCTGATGATTGATCCCGTGTACGCGAATTATTGAACAGTTCTCGGCTTCTGTGCATGGGCAGTTACATCAGTGGTGATGGTGGTTTTGTGGCCATCAAGTCATTCGCTACGCTGATTTCACTGCCGTGTTTTGTGGATGTTTCCACCCAAGCCTTTGATTAAGCGAAGCGAGTTCTTGTTCGCTGCCTGACTGCTGACTAACGGTGTCATCTGACTGACTAACGGTGTCATCTGACTGACTAATGGTGTCATCTGACTGACTAACGGTGTCATCTGACTAACGGTGTCATCTGACTGACTAACAGTGTCATCTGACTGACTAACGGTGTCATCTGACTAACGGTGTCATCTGACTGACCAACGGTGTCGTCTGACTGACAAACAATGTCATCTGACTGACTAACAGTGTCATCTGACTAACGGTGTCATCTGACTGACTAACAGTGTCATCGTACTGACTAACAATGTCATCTGACTGACTAACGGTGTCATCTGACTGACTAACAGTGTCATCTGACTGACTAACGGTTGTTTTTGACTGACTAACGGTATCATCTGACTGACTGACGGTGTCATTTGACTGACTAACGGTGTCATCTGACTGACAGTGTCATCTGACTCACTAACAGTGTCATCTGACTGATTAACAGTGTCATCTGACTAACGGTGTCATTTGACTGACTAACAGTGTCATCTGACTGACTAACAGTGTCATCTGACTAACGGTGTCATCTGACTAACGGTGTCATCTGACTGACTAACAGTGTCATCTGACTGACTAACAGTGTCATCTGACTAACGGTGTCATCTGACTAAGGTGTCATCTGACTGACTAACAGTGTCATCTGACTGACCAACAGTGTCATCTGACTAACGGTGTCATCTGACTAACAGTGTCATCTGACTAACAGTGTCATCTGACTGACTAACGGTGTCATCTGACTAACGGTGTCATCTGACTGACTAATGGTGTCATCTGACTGACTAATGGTGTCATCTGACTGACTAACAGTGTCATCTGACTGACTAACGGAGTCATCTGACTGACTAACGGTGTCATCTGACTGACTAACAGTGTCATCTGACTAACTAACGGTGTCATCTGACTAACGGTGTCACCTGACTGACAAACGGTGTCATCTGACTGACTAACGGTGTCATCTGACTGACTAACGGTGTCATTTGACTGACTAACAGTGTCATTTGACTGACTAACGGTGTCATCTGACTGACTAACAGTGTCATCTGACTGACTGACAGTGTCATCTGACTAACGGTGTCATCTGACTGACTAACAGAGTCATCTGACTAATGGTGTCATCTGACTGACTAACAGTGTCATCTGACTAACAGTGTCATCTGACTAACGGTGTCATCTGACTGATTAACAGTGTCATCTGACTGACTAACGGTGTCATCTGACTGACTAACAGTGTCATCTGACAGACTAACGGTGTCATCTGACTAACGGTGTCATCTGGCTAACGGTGTCATCTGACTGACTAACGGTGTCAACTGACTAACAGTGTCATCTGACTGACTAACAGTGTCATCTGACTAACGGTGTCATCTGACTAACGGTGTCATCTGACTGACTAACAGTGTCATCTGACTAATGGTGTTATCTGACTGACTAACAGTGTCATCTGACTAACGTTGTCATCTGACTAATGGTGTCATCTGACTGACTAACAGTGTCATCTGACTAACGGTGTCATCTGACTAATGGTGTCATCTGACTGACTAAAGGTGTCATCTGACTGACTAACGGTGTCATCTGACGAACGGTGTCATCTGACTAACGGTGTCATCTGACTGACTAACAGTGTCATCTGACTGACTAACAGTGTCATCTGACTGACTAACGGTGTCATCTGACTAACGGTGTCATCTGACTAACAGTGTCATCTGACTGACTAACAGTGTCATCTGACTAATGGTGTCATCTGACCGACTAACGGTGTCATCTGACTAACGTTGTCATCTGACTAACGGTGTCATCTGACTGACTAACAGTGTCATATGACTGACTAACAGTGTCATCTGACTACCAGTGTCATCTGACTGACTAACAGTGTCATCTGACTGACTAACAGTGTCATCTGACTGACTAACGGTGTCATCTGACTAACGGTGTCATCTGACTGACTAACGGTGTCATCTGACTGACTAACGGTGTCATCTGACTAACGGTGTCATCTGACTGACTAACGGTGTTATCTGACTGACTAAGAGTGTCATCTGACTGAGTAACGGTGTTATCTGACTGACTAACAGTGTCATCTGACTGACTAACAGTGTCATCTGACTGACTAATGGTGTCATCTGACTAACGGTGTCATCTGACTGACTAACGGTGTCATCTGACTGACTAACGGTGTCATCTGACTAACGGTGTCATCTGACTGACTAACGGTGTCATCTGACTGACTAACGGTGTCATCTGACTAACGGTGTCATCTGCACAGCGAAGGTGCGCGGTGGTTCTTTCTCCAGTGCCGGCTGAGCGGACGTGATCTTCACGTGCATTGGACATGACGCGTGCCAGCACTAAGTTGAAATGTGTTGGAAATCGAGAGCAGCCCTGAAGAACTCCACCTGACGTAGAACCACTTTGCAGTGGCACTTGGTGTCAGTACTGAACTGGTCGCTTTTGGAGAGTTGCTGGGTGGATTGGTTAGGTTCTGGCCGGAACTCAATGTCTTCATGGTGGCCCACAGTTTCTCTTGTCACATTCTGTCGAGCGCCTTCCGGGGAATCTATGGAGATGGGGTAAAACTCTGTGACCATGGGAGGTGTGTTTCGCAGGTTAAATATCTATTTGATGGAACATGGTCTTCGAAGAATCCGGAATGTTCTTTCGGCAGTTATGATATCTGCTTGGGCCGTACTCTGTTCATCGTGATTTTGAGTGTCATTTTGCTAATAGGGCTGATCAATCTCAGTGTACGTGAAAGGTTACCGCAAGGACAAGAGTTATCCTACTTGTTCGTTATTTACTGTTTACCATTCCCTGCTTCACTTCAGATTTTCTTTCATGCCAACCACACCCAGGTTACCTCTGCTTGTTACTGTTCGTTCCTGTGTGTGTTGGCTGTCCTCAAGATTCAGAAGGCTGTGCTAGTTTTGAGTAAATGCTGGTTTGTGTGCGTTTATTTCTCCAGTGTTGCTATGTACATGAATCAGGCGCAGGATATAATATTATGGGCAAGTTTGGAGTGTTCATTTTTGGGGATATCTCTTTGCTTGTTGTGTATGTTCCAGGTGGTGTTTTTGCCAGGCGATTTGGTGTCGTAAGCAGTGTAGGTTTGGAGGTATTGACTTGTAATTATTTCATCCTGGAGCAAGAGTTAGCCGGAATAGCTCAGTTGGGAGCCGGAATAGCTCAGTTGGTAGAGCGCCGGACTCGTAATCTTGGTGATCCTGGGGTTGCGGGTTCGAACCTTCGCCGGGGGCGTTTCGGTACAGGGGGATTTTTCCCTCGGAGTTAACATTGGTTCTGACTCCTTTTCCCATACAGTCCTTCGAATGAGACTATAAACCGAGGTTCCGTGTGTGAACGCACGCATAACATCTTGCACACACGTAAAATCCCATCACCAACTTTCGGAAGAGTAGGCCAGTTTGGCCGTTGGTATGGATGACACGTTACACATAGCATGCACCCTGCGTGAGAAATGGAAAGAATGAAGGAAGTAAGGAAAATGAGTGGTCGATATTGAACGATACTGACTGGATGACACGGGAAACGACTGAATGAAGCGCCAGCTGGCAGCTCTTCAGTCGGCACTACCCAGGTAGGCAGCCCGTTGTGTAAACGAGTGTTGATTGTAAAGCGCTTAGAGCTTGGTCTCTAGCCGAGAATAGGCGCTATATAAGTATTCATTATTATTATTATTACTTGTTCGTTATCCATTGTTGACAATTCCCAACCTCATTTAAGATGGCCTTACACAGTACCGTTGTTTGCCACAAATGGAGGTTTCCTTCCTTGGAAAGACTTGGGTGCCAAAGATCCACGGTTTGAGACTGTCACCAGATTGCCAGATTTTGTTGCAGATGGGCTTTTACAATATAGGTGACTGTCCCACAGTCATGTTACTAGTTCTGCCAGGATGGTGTCACTGCCCGCAGCCTTGTTGCATTCCAACGACTGCTTCAGCTTCCTCGTGGACTATCGGAAAATAAAACCTCATTTGATGAATCTTATACTAACAGGACATTTGGGTCTCCTTTGGTCTGTCAGTTGTAGACTTCAGACCAACGCCAGTCCCTCTTTTTATTGTCTTTTTCCTGTGTGAGACAGGAGCCATTTTATTCCCTCAATGGCGCTGCCTCTGCTTGGTGTCGGTCAAAGCGTTTACAGTCTTGAAAGCTGCTTGTGTGTCATTATTGTCTGGGTTTTTTTTTTTCTCTCTTAAAAGCTTTACACTGTTGTTCGATCTAGCTTTCCTTTGCCTTCTTCGTTTCTTGACCGATCGTCCTGTTCATAGCGATCGTCTTGTTCATAGCGATCGTCCTGTTCATAGCGATCGTCCTGTTCATAGCGATCGTCCTGTTCATAGCGATCGTCTGTTCATAGCGATCGTCTTGTTCATAGCGATCGTCTTGTTCATAGCGATCGTCCTGTTCATGCGATCGTCTGTTCATAGCGATCGTCCTGTTCATAGCGATCGTCCTGTTCATAGCGATCGTCTTGTTCATAGCGATCGTCTGTTCATAGCGATCGTCCTGTTCATAGCATCGTCTGTTCATAGCGATCGTCCTGTTCATAAGCGTATAATCGTCCTGTTCATAGCGATCGTCCCTGTTCATAGCGATCGTCCTGTTCATAACGATCGTCCTGTTCATAGCGATCGGCCTGTTCATAACGATCGTCCTGTTCATAACGATCGTCCTGTTCATAGCGATGGTGTTCTGCTATCTGTCTCGTTCATTTTAGCGTTGTCCTGTATTCACATGCATGTCTCTGTCCATGAGCGGGTACGTTACCTGTTCTTTAGCACAAGTCGTTCAAACAAACGTCCTGCAAACGATCGTCCTCATAGCGATCGTCCTGTTCATAACGATCGTCCTGTTCATAACGATCGTCCTGTTCATAGCGATCGTCCTGTTCATAACGATCGTCCTGTTCATAGCGATCGTCCTGTTCATAACGATCGTCCTGTTCATAGCGATCGTCCTGTTCATAGCGATCGTCCTGTTCATAGCGATCGTCCTGTTCATAGCGATCGTCCTGTTCATAACGATCGTCCTGTTCATAGCGATCGTCCTGTTCATAACGATCGTCCTGTTCATAACGATCGTCCTGTTCATAGCGCTGTGTTTCTCTCTTCCTGTCTCGGTCTTCAATTTGGGACGTTAAGCTCCATGTAATGTCACACTGCCAAATTTGCTTCTGATCCATGAGTTGGATCCCCCACCAGTTGAACCCTTTTCTTTGAAAAGACGTTCAAACACACACACACACACACACACACACACACACACACACACACACACACACACACACACACACACACAACACACACACATACATCTACGCGCGCGCGCACACACACAAACACACACACGAGCGCACACGCACACATGAACGCGCGTGCGCGCGCGCGCGCGCCACACACACACACACACACACACACACACACACACACACACACACACACACACACACACACACACTCGGTTCATTCTGCCCTATTTCATCGTAGTAAAACTCTAACACTCCCTGTTTATGGCGGGTGTCTTGTTTCTCACAGGACACTGGAAAAGGAATCGTCATGAGGCCTGAACACTGGCGAATGCCACGAAGAAAAACAATACGTATGTGCGTGTGCTTAGCTATACACGGCAGACACTCGTGCTAGAGGGAGGGAGAGGAGAGAGAGAGAGAGAGAGAGAGAGAGAGAGAGAGAGAGAGAGAGAGAGAGAGAGAGAGAGAGAGATATCAGAAAACCTTCATTCGATCAAGGATTGAGATTTTAGGCAGAGCCTGTTCTTCCAATCTGTCCTTGAGAGAGAGAGAGAGAGAGAGAGAGAGAGAGAGAGAGAGAGAGAGAGAGAGAGAGAGAGAGAGAGAGAGGAGTGTCTGAGAGAGAGAGAGGAAGAGGAGTGTCTGAGAGAGAGAGAGAAAGAGAGAGAGAGAGAGAGAGCGAAGAGGAGTGTCTGAGAGAGAGAGAGAGAGAGAGAGAGAGAGAGAGAGAGAGAGAGAGAGAGAGAGGAGGAGGAGGAGGAGGAGTGTCTGTCGTCACTACATATCCACCTGGCACTAAAACCCGTCTGGTATCGAATGTTGCGTCTTGCCTCTTGTTACATACAGGGCGTTATTGCGACGACCGTCCCGACGGGCATGTAGGATTGCTTACAATTAGGCGTGTGACCGGGAGTCGCCAAGTCTGAAGGAGCGAGCAGAATAATAGCTAGAGAATCTTGTCTCTGTCTCTGTCTCTGCGTCTGTCTTCTGTCTGTCTGTCTGTCTGTCTTCTCTCTCTCTCTCTCCTCTCTCTCTCTCTCTCTCTCTCTCTCTCTTCTCTCTCTCTCTGATATGATGTCACATTATCCTTCCATGACCCGTGTGTCATGTAGGCCTATATTCATTTATTTTGTACACTCGACGCATCGCAAGGACTGGGTATAACAAACAAACAAAGCTGTAAAGTGCTCATCTTCTTTCATCGGAAATAATTACCTGTTCTTGTCCTCTCTCTCTCTCTCTCTCTCTCTCTCTCTCTCTCTCTCTCTTCTCTCTCTCTCTCCTCTCTCTCTCTCTTCTCTTACACACACACTACAATACTACCATCCCAATCAACGACAAATAATAGCTAAAACTCTCTCTCCTCTCTCTCTCTCCCTCTCTCCACTCTCTCTCCTCTCTCCCCTCTACATATCACATTACCTCATGACCTCAAGCCTATCTACACTCACCATCCAACTAACAACACAACAACTGAAATCTCATCTCTTTCATCAAATAATTACCTTTCTTTCTCCTCTTCTTTCTTCTCTCTTCCTCTCCTCTCCTCTCTCTTCTCTCTCCTCTTCACCCACCACACACACACACACCACACACACACCACACACACGCAAACCACACACACCAAACACACACACACACAACACACAACACACACACACAACCCCGCACAGCACCCACACAAAGCACCCCGCCCGCGCACAACACCGACAACACACATGCACACCGCCGCTGTCAATATGCACCTCGCGCGCTGTCAATAAAGCACCTCCGCGCGCTGTCAATAATGCACCTCGCGCCGCTGTCAATAATGCACCTCCGCGCCGCTGTCAATATGCACCTCCCGCCGCTGTCAATATGCACCTCCGCGCCGCTGTCAATAATGCACCTCGGCGCGTCATATGCACTCCGCGCCGCTGTCAATAATGCACCTCCGCGCCGCGTCAATAATGCACTCGCGCCTGTCATAATGCACCTCCGCGCCGCTGTCAATAATGCACCTCGCCCGTGTCAAATACTCGCGCCGCTGTCAATAATGCACTCGCGCCGCTGTCAATAATGCACCTCCGCGCCGCTGTCAATAATGCACCTCCGCGCCGCTGTCAATAATGCACCTCCGCGCCGCTGTCAATAATGCACCTCCGCGCCGCTGTCAATAATGCACCTCCGCGCCGCTGTCAATAATGCACCTCGCGCCGCTGTCAATGATGCACCTCGCGCCGCTGTCAATAATGCACCTCCGCGCCGCTGTCAATAATGCACCTCCGCGCCGCTGTCAATAATGCACCTCCGCGCCGCTGTCAATAATGCACCTCCGCGCCGCTGTCAATAATGCACCTCCGCGCCGCTGTCAATAATGCCCCCCGCTGCATAATATGGTGCAAAGCCCTCCGCGCCGCTGCTGTCATCGTGACGTCACATCACATGACATCCCGGTCTTTCGCACACAGCGACCAGTGAGTGTGATGATACCGGAGAGCAGTAAAGGGGTTAACGGTCGGTGTCTCCTTTTTGCTCTGCCCAGGAGAGTCCGACGATTGAGCGAAGTCAACGACCATTCAGAACGTGCAACACAGGATGTCAGCGAGTGTGACAATGGCTGGTGAGGTTGGGAATACCCTCACCTCCACCTCACCTCACTGCACGCCACTTCTTCCCCGATGCGTGTATTTCCTCTTTTCTGTCTTTTCCGGCTCGGGGTGGGGTGGGGTGGGGGATGAAGAAAGGGGACGGGTGTAAAGGGGGAAGGGAGTCCAGGGGGGTGTGTGTGTGTGTGGTGTGTGTGTGTGTGTGTGTGTGTGTGTGTGTGTGTGTGGGCGTGCGCGCGCGCGCGTGTGTGTGTGTGAACCTCTGGCACTTTTCAATGCTCCATTTGCTCGTCCAAGGCCCACTTGCGAACACGAAAAATCTAAAACTGCCGTAGAAAGCGCTTGAAAAACAAATGAAACAAACAAACAAAACAAAAAAACTCTTCATCGATGAATATCTGGATGCTGTGTGGAATATGTGGCACTGATGTGGCCCCTCGGGTCTGCTGGGCTATGCACAACATCAGTTAAATCAGTGCAGATTATGCACGTCTTCCCACTCAAGCTTGTTTGTGCTGCTCAAGGAAGTCCCAGAGGCAACGAACAGTTTCTCTGGGATTTGTTCCATAGTGTCTGGGTTAGTCTCTAAACCAGAAAAGGAAATCTCTCCTGGAAAAGCCCCGCAACATTCCTTCCTCGCTGGCATGCTTCCTGCCCAACACACACATCCACTCAACATCAGCAGATGTGCTACGGCAATACTGTGCACTGCAGACCTCCCAATGGAAGATACACCCAAGACACACAGAGTGGCAGAGACCAACAATATCCACTCCTAAGCCAACCAAGCAGTGACTCACCACGTCCATAAGCAGAAGGACAGTCTCTACAAGACTGAAAAGTCTGCTTCTGGAAAGCAGGAAAATGCATCATCTACATCCTCATGCAGATTCGTAGCGGTATAACTCTCATACCTCAGAAACTCTCTGCTGGAGGAACCGCCTTAACTACATCAAGTCTATCGAGGAGTAAAACACTGACAAGGAAAGGAACACAAAGTCAACTCGTAAGGCGTTTTACAATACAGGGGCACTGTGGCTGTGGTTAACACGCGAACTTAAAAGGGTGCAAAATGACATAGTCAAGGGACAAGGTTAATCCCACCACACCCCTCCTCTCAAGACTGGAAAAAGGGGCAGCTGTGGGACAAACGAGGAAATCATGAAACGGTCGTGGCAACCAAGAGGTAGAAAAGAGCGAAACACGCTGCAAAAGCAGGGGCACAATCTCCTGAAGAACTCTCAGCTGCATCGCTCATGGACGAAGTTTCCTTCTAATGAGGAGAATGTAACTGGTACCTACGTAGGCGGAATGGTACCTACTATATGAGCGGAATGGTACCTACTGTAGGGGAATGGTACCTACTAATGAGGGAATCGGTAACCTACTAATTTGAGCGGAATGGTACCTACTGATGAGGAGAAAGGTACCTACTAATGAAAATGGACCTACAGAGGGAATGGTACCTACTAATGAGCAGAATGGTACCTACTTGACGAATGGTACTACTATGGCGGAATGGTACCTACTAATGAGGCGGAATGGTACCTACGTAATGAGCGAGGTAATATCACGGTACCTACTAATGAGGGGAATGGTACCTACTGTTGAGGGAATGGTACCTACTAATGAGGGAATGGTACCTACTAATGGGGAATGGATACCTACTGAATGAGCGGAATGGTACCTACTAAGTGAGGGGAATGGTACCTACTAATGAGGGAATGGTACCACAGAGGGAATGGTACCTACTGTGAGCGGAATGGTACCTACTGTGAGCGGAATGGTACCTACTGATGAGCGGAATGGTACCTACTGATTGAGCGGAATGGTACCTACTTAATGAGCGGAATGGTACCTACTGATGAGCGGA
>CM065734.1:49572243-49579743 GCA_033310375.1 Conus canariensis
GTTGACGGAGGTAATATTTCGGTATACCCAAGGTTTTGACTTGGACTTAACGGGATAATGAGGCAAGGAGCGCTGCCTTAATCCTTCATCTGTAACAGTATGTCGTCAAGATTGAAGACAGAGAAAAAGGATAGAAAAGAAAAAGAAACGTCTGATGAAAACTGAGAGGAACACTTCGCGCTTTGTATATTTTTTGGTGTGATTTTGACTAAAACGCGGTTTTGTGATAAACCTGCTTATGATAAATTCGGTCTTTTTTTTTTTTTTTTTCAGAATGTGACTGGATTTAGAATTTGTATCTTGGCATTGCCATTTGCACAGGGTTTCTGCTTCCTCGCAGTCCTGCTTGGGTCCTGTATTCCTCCTGGTTATAAACGATATTACACTTGGCTTAAGACGGGAATGTTGTTTACTTTTCATAATGGATGAAATGTCCAAGCTGTGTGTGTGTGTGTGTGTGTGTGTGTGTGTGTGTGTGCGCGCGCGCGCGCGCGTGTGTGTGTGTGTGTGTTTAGATAGATCAGACATCAACTTCCCCACCCTCCCTCCCGCTAGCTTCCCCCTGCCCACGCAAGACCTGCTTTATTCAGTCACTAAGGAATGCCTCCACCTCTCCCCAGTTCCCGCTCTGTCCCTTCCCCCATTCTCTCCCTTCCGCCCTGACCCCTGACCCCCACCTCCACTCCACCCTCCTCTCGCCCAACGTCCATCCCCCGTCTTCGCCACAGATAGTTCTTACTTTATTTCAGACTGTTTCTTTTTTTTTTTTCTTCTTTTTTTTTAAAGACGGACCAAGTTTTAACCTTGTTCCAAGGTCAAGGTCTTTTGGGCCTCGTGTTTCTTATCTTACAAGAGAGAGAGAGAGAGAGAGGAGAGAGAGAGAGAGGAGAGAGAGAGAGAGAGAGAGAGAGAAGACAAAATTCTTTATTTAAGAGGATAAACGTGCTTTTTTACATCCAGTCTTCGCGCTGAGTAGGGACTACAACATGCAGTGAAATGAAATAATGTAAAAGCAAACAAGCAAACAAACAAAGCGGTCATGCAATTACAATGGAACATCAAATGGAAATAGAAGAGAAATGAAAAAAAAAATAATGATAATGAAGAGAAGAAGAAGAAGAAGAAGAAGAAGAAGAAGAAAGAAGAAGAAGGAGAGAGAGAGAGGAGAGAGAGAGAGAGGAGAAGAGAGAGAGAGAGAGAGAGAGAGAGAGAGCTTGCTTTGCAGATACCAAACCATCTGATCCCCCCCCCCCTCCCCCCAGTATCTGACGGTATCTCCCATAAACGTCACAATAACGAGATAACCCGTCGTCACGTGCCGAGGTGGCTCGGTGGTGAGAGCAGCGAGTCAGACGTTAAGTTGGGAGTTTCAGTCTCGCAAGGTGCCCAAGAAAATGAATCACATGCTGGTTGCCCATCTGAACGTGATGTCGTTCTGGTGGTCAAGGGTCTCTGCAGTGCTCGAGAGAAGTCTGTCTGCATGCTGGTCTGGGATGTTTACAAAGTTAGCCACATTAGTATAGTAGAGAGAGAGAGCGGGGGGGGGGGGGGGGGGGGGGGGGGGCTCGAGACTTAACCTGAACAGGATCGTCAATTCTTCGTCGAGTGTCTCTTTTCCTATGGGGACATCGGCGTTTTGAGGAACGGGGTCATTTTGACAACGTTGCTGTGTTCTTTGTGCTGTAGACTGCGTTCTCTCTCTCTCTCTCTCTCTCTCTCTCTCTCTCTCTCTCTCTCTCTCTCTCTCTCTCTCTCTCTCTCTCTCTCCGGGGACGT
Organism: Conus canariensis; assembly: GCA_033310375.1. Lineage (NCBI taxonomy): Eukaryota > Metazoa > Mollusca > Gastropoda > Neogastropoda > Conidae > Conus > Conus canariensis. The sequence continues at coordinate 49,574,020 of CM065734.1, forward strand.
CGGCGTTTTGAGGGACGGGTCATTTTCAGAAACGTCGCTGTGTACTTTGAGTTGTAGACTGCGCCTCTCTCTCTCTCTCTCTCTCTCTCTCTCTCTCTCTCTCTCTCTCTCTCTCTCTCTCTCTCTCTCCGGGGACGTCGGCGTTTTGAGGGACGGGTCATTTTCAGAAACGTCGCTGTGTACTTTGAGTTGTAGACTGCGCCTCTCTCTCTCTCTCTCTCTCTCTCTCTCTCTCTCTCTCTCTCTCTCTCTCTCTCTCTCTCTCTCTCTCTCTCTCTCATTCGCCTTTTTTGTTTCGGGGGAGGGGGAAGGAGCCTTAGATCACCTCAACTCCAACATGACTCCAACCGGAAACTCGTAGCATGTATGTTGTAGATGGGCTTACCAGTTTAGCAATGCCGTTTTCTTTTGTTATCAGTAATGAAAATGCCTTTTTCTTTTGTTATCAGTAACAACAACAAAACAACAACAACAACAAAAAGCTACACACATGAGCTTTTCCCCTTATGTGTCTATGTATGTATGTATAGATAGATAGATATAGATAGATAGATATGTGAGTGTGTTTGGTGTTGTGTGTGTTTTTGTATGTGTATGTGCGCGCGTGCGCGTGCGTGCGGTGGTGTGTGTGTGTGTGTGTGTGTGTGTGTGTGTGTGTGTGTGTGTGTGTGTGTGTGTGTGTGTGTGTGTTCTTGGTTTAGCACACCTTAAAGAAAGAACAGGGATCGGCAGTCACACTCAGTACAGATTTACGACTGTTGCGCCGACGGTAATGAATTCAAACCACTCACGGTGTCGGATCTGAATGGGTTGAAAACCGCTCTCTGTCCACCCAGCAGTACAATGGGTACCTGGTTTACTTCAAGGAGGGCGTAAAAGCGGCATATAGAGCGGGAGGAGCTCCGCCTGACTGAAATGCCAGGTGCCACATGGTTTTTCCAATGACGTTTTGTCCAGCGACGTTTTGCCCAATGACGTATTGTCCAATGACGTTTTGCCCAATGACGTATTGTCCAATGACGTGTCGTCCAATCACGAGGGGCCCAATCACGTGGTGTCCTATCACGTTGCGCCCAATCACGTGGTGTCCTATCACGTGGCACCCAATCACGTGGCACCCAAGCACGTGGTGTCCCATCACGTTGCGCCCAATCACGTTTTTACAGAATGCGCCTCCATTCCCACACATTCATTACGTTTCGTCCCTAACTAATTCTTCCTGCCAGAGCATGCCCATGACTTGACTTTAAAAGCGAACGCTGGAAAGAGCGGATTGTCAGAGAGAAAAGGTAAAACAACAACAACAACAACAACAACAAAAACGGAAGAGGGGACGGGGATTGGTGCGGAGAGAAGCGAAGGAAGGGGTGGGGGGTGAAGGCTGGAGAGAGGGCAAGGGTGTGAGTGGGGTGTGGTGGTGGTTATTACATGTAAACGTCAACACAGGAGCGACACCAGAACCAACCCAAACGGAGGACCGTTCTTTCTCCTCGTGTCAGTTGACTCAACTCGGTGCACGATCCGGTTGTATGCAAGACACAGATTTAGTCTGCAGCATTGTCGGAGGAAGGGAAGGAGCGAAGGGGGTAAGCGGAGGAGAGAATGAGAAAGAGAAGGGGGGGGGGGGGGGGGGGCTAAGGCGTGAACATGGTAAACCTGAAGCGTTGAAAAGCCATTATCGTTTCAGTCAGTGCACGGACCATTAGCGCGCGGGTCTTTGTCGGCGCGTTGTCAGGATGCATGAAGGGGTAACAACGGCAGCTGGTCTGCTCAAGATGCATGCAGCATACTAACTAAAGGCAATAATAGCCCATCTGTTTTCCTCAGAAAAACCACCTATGATTCTCGAGAAAGATCGCGGAGAGATGGAAAACAGTTATCATCCTATGATCACAAGAATTTTCCCAGGGATTACAACCGTTTTCCCCGATTTCCCTGAAGTTCGTTATGGTTTTCATTATTTTCCGCAGGATGATGAATGTTATCCATGTTTTCCCGAAGAAAACAGAGGTCATCGCGAGGAAAACGTCGTTTAAAAGAAGAAAAAAAAAAACAGCTGCTATCGCCTTTTACCATGACGAGCGCAGACGATGTGGGCAAAAAAAGGAGACTAGTTGTGATCCCAAAGTTCACTCCTGTTTTCTACTTTTCTTTGTTTTCCACAGAGATGATAACCGTTTTCCTGTGAAAATAGCGAAAACAGTCGTTATCCTTAGCTATAAGACAGATAATAGCTGTTTTCCTTCAGAAAATAGGGAAGACGTTTGTGATCCTTGGGGAAAACAGAAATACCAGCTATCATCCTGTGATCCTCGAGCATAAAAGCCTAACACTTTTTTCCCAGTGGAAAATAGCTGTTTTTCTGGGTAACAGTTACTATTGACGTATGAAGCAAGCATGCCTCCATAAAGATGTTCTCTAGTTGTTGTGGTGGGACTATGCAGAATGATGTAGTGAGTGTATGCTTCACAGAAATGGCAAATTTGTTTTTGGAAAATAAAAAAGAAAACGAATAGTTGCCCAAGGTTTACGTCAAGGTGAATGATGTATTAATTTCGATGCTGACGTCACAGACCACAAAGTGAATTATGCAGAAAAGATGACATCCCAAGAGATGATAGCGTATGTGCAGACTGAAACACGAGTCATTGAGACGAATTTCATTTTGTTTGTCCTCAATAAGATTCCTCGCGAAAGACATGACTACGCCTAGTGCGCAAAAACGTGTTCTTTTTAAACGTCTTTTTAACATCTGTTTTGATGTGTTAATGGGAAAAAAGCACGGAAAGTGCGCGCCCGGATCGTTTAACGTCTGTTTATCTTTGATGTCTTTCGTTTGATGTGTTTAACTCTGGCCTCAGTGTTGAAACACGTCCACCATACTGCATCATCGGTGCCCCCAAAAAGGGCTGAACGGTGACTAAATCTTGAAATTTGACCTACACTGCCTGCCAGGTTAGCTCATCTGACGGAACACCGCCGGAGTTCAAAGTCAAGTGTTTCGAGTTCGAAGTGCTTCGGCGCCCATCGTGAAAATTGCCATTGTACCAGCCGCCGTGGCGAAGTGGTTAGCGTCGATGACTCCTGAGAGTCAGGTGTTCAGTTCCCACCAGAGCTATTTTTTGTCCGTCCCGGTCGGCTCCCACCTAGGAATGAGTTTGCTACGGGCTCAACTGGGAGGACTGGGACCACAGAGTCGAGTTTCATCCACTTAATGGATACGTCTCTGAGAATGTTGCTCAAATTTCACGACCGACACTGCAGGTGTCTGTATCTCTCGGGCCTCGTTGATGCCGGGATATTTAATGAAAGTAGGCACACAGTGCGGCTCTGTCATGCAAACTCGTACCACAATGGAAATTCGTAGCATCATTTTCATCACCCTCATCCTGATCGATCAGCATGAAAAACAAATGTCTCTAAATTCTATGGACCTTCGTGCCCTGATCTCAGTTTGACGTGAATTTCGATTTCCTCTCTACGTCTAAGCCCTTGGTTGGTTCTGCTGGGGTCAGCAGCATCGGCGGACTGTCGTTGGACGGACGTGATGGTGTCCTCCGGAGGGAGAGCTCACTCACGCTTGCTCCACTGCCAAGCAGTTATTGTGGTCAATGGGGGTCAGTGTGGTCAGTAGTTGGCCTTCTACATGTGTTGGGTCAGAACAGGCTCTACCGAACACAACGGAAGTGACGCGGCAGCGGTGCAGAGGCTCCTCTGGTGGGTTGCTTCATGCTGACTTGACACTGACTGCTCCCTGTGGATTGCCGATGCCAGGGCGGTGTGTGTGTGTGTGCGCGCGCGCGAGTGAGTGTGTGTGCGTGTATATACATTATATATATATATGTGTGTGTGTGTGTGTGTGTGTGTGTGTGTGTGTGTGTGTGTGTGTGTTAGAGAAGGAATGAGGGTGTGTATGGGAGCATACTAGCGCCTAAAGGCGATAATACCTGGGGGGGGGGGGGGGGGGGGGGTCTCACGAAAGCATCAATGATCCTTGAGGAAAATAGCGAAAAGAGGGGGAAAGCAGTTATCATCCTGACAATCACAACTGTTTCCTAGAGATCACAGCTCTTTTCCCTGTTGTCCTGAGGATGAGAAATGTTATCCCTGTGTTCTCTGAGGATCACAATGGCTTTCCCTATTTTAATTTGGGATCATAACTGTTATCCTTGGATGTGTGTGTATTTTCCTCTGAGGGGAAAGAGATATTATCGCGAGGAAAACATCGTCAGCAGGGGATACAGCTAAGACGTTAAAAAAAAAGGAAAAAAAAGTAAACAGTTATTGTTGATTCTAGGATTAGTATGAGGTGTGTGAACACATTTGATACACTTTCAGTTCAATACAAGCTGTTTTTTTTCGCGATTTGAAACATTCTTAATTATTTATCGTTCGTGATCGAAAATCATTTCCAAATTCTACCAGGTTCACACACTCGATAGGTAAAGATGTGGATCCTGTGATCGACTATAAAGTAAGTATGTATTTATTGTACTAATCTAGGTGTCCTGTCTTTCTAGGACAAGCGCCCTGTGTCTGGCGCCCGGTTTCTGGCACCTTGGCAGCCCTTTCTCGGCCCTTGGTGTGGTGTCTGCCGATAGAAATAATGATGCTTTAGTTGAGAGTTAGCGTCTATGTACCCATAGTAAATTGTGTGTGTGTGTGTTGGGGGGGGGGGGGGGGGGGTCGGCAACTAGTGATCCATAAGAAAAAAAAGGAAAGTAAAAATAATGTTGATGTAAACTTGTTATGAAATGTTTTGATATAAATTTGTTACATTGTGAGGTGGATTGCGTGTCATAGGCAAGAAAAAGAAGAGAAAAAAAAAAGAGATTAAAATCCCAACATGCGCCAATAGAGTAAGGCGCAAAAGAAAGAAAAATAATTCTGGCATTTTGTCCTGAGGAAGTATTTGAAACGGTATTTTCATTGGTGTTTATTGAAAGACAGTCAGATGTGTTTTCATTGGTGTTTGTTGAAAGACAGTCAGATGTGTTTTCATTGGTGTTTGTTGAAGGACATGTCAGATGTGTTTTCATTGGTGTTTGTTGAAAGACAGTCAGATGTGTTTTCATTGGTGTTTGTTGAAAGACAGTCAGATGTGTTTTCATTGGTGTTTGTTGAAAGACAGTCAGATGTGTTTTCATTGGTGTTTATTGAAGGACAGTCAGATGTGTTTTCATTGGTGTTTGTTGAAAGACAGTCAGATGTGTTTTCATTGGTGTTTGTTGAAAGACAGTCAGATGTGTTTTCATTGGTGTTTGTTGAAAGACAGTCAGATGTGTTTTCATTGGTGTTTGTTGAAAGACAGTCAGATGTGTTTTCATTGGTGTTTATTGAAGGACAGTCAGATGTGTTTTCATTGGTGTTTGTTGAAAGACAGTCAGATGTGTTTTCATTGGTGTTTGTTGAAAGACAGTCAGATGTGTTTTCATTGGTGTTTGTTGAAAGACAGTCAGATGTGTTTTCATTGGTGTTTGTTGAAAGACAGTCAGATGTGTTTTCATTGGTGTTTGTTGAAAGACAGTCAGATGTGTTTTCATTGGTGTTTGTTGAAAGACAGTCAGATGTGTTTTCATTGGTGTTTGTTGAAGGACAGTCAGATGTGTTTTCATTGGTGTTTGTTGAAAGACAGTCAGATGTGTTTTCATTGGTGTTTGTTGAAAGACAGTCAGATGTGTTTTCATTGGTGTTTGTTGAAAGACAGTCAGATGTGTTTTCATT
>CM065734.1:49599743-49607243 GCA_033310375.1 Conus canariensis
GTTCCCCCTCTCTCCCCTCCTTGCCTCTTCCGCAATAGATCTAAACCTGCCCATGAAGCCGACTTTGAAACCAAACAAAAAAAAAAAAAACACAGAGAGAGAGAGAGAGAGAGAGAGAGAGAGAGAGAGAGAGAGAGAGAGAGAGAGAGAGAGAGAATGAAAAACAGAAAGACGCAGGGATGTGATGTAGAGCTGGGTGTAACGCACTGCAGTGTGGCATGCGAAGGTTGAGGCTGTTGCTTGCTGGAGCTGCCGGAAAACGCAGACCCCTACCATCTTCTGCAAACACCGGATTCCAGACTTGGCAGGTGTCGACATAAAACAGCCCAGCCGACGAACGCCGGTACGACCTTCGCCAAGGGAGGCAGTCAGGTTCCATTCCAATCCCTCTCTGTTGTGTCTTGCGTTCGAAATGTTTTTGTTTTTTCTTTAGATTTCGGGGGCAGGATGGGGAATGGGGGGAGGGGCGGGCGGGGGTTGATGGGGGTAGGGATGGGGGGGGGAGACTATTTTTTGTCTCGTGCACGAAAAGGCGCGTTTGGTGGACAGAAGGCTAACGAAGCATACAAACGTGCGTTTCTTTCAATTGCGTGCATTCATGGGGTATCCCCGTTCGTTTGGGAAAAAGAAAACTGGAGGGGGGTGGGGGGGGGGGGAGGCTGATTTGTGTTGCATTGCGGTGCGTTGTGTTTGTGTATTGCATTGCCTTGTTTTGTGAAATGAGTTGTGCTGTTGTATTTGTTATCTGAGATGAATTTCCGTGCAGATTTTGTTGGTTCACTGACACATGGAAGCGTAAACAAACAACTAAACAACAACCACCGCCACAAGTTTGGGGTTACTTGATGTGAATCAGTGTGTGTGTGTGTGTGTGTGTGTTGTGTGTGTGTGTGTGTGTGTGTGTGTGGTGTGTGTGTGTGTGTGTGTGTGTGTGTGGTGTGTGTGTGTGTTGTGGGGGGGGGGGGACGCGCGCGCGCGCGCGCCGTGTGTGTGTGTGTGAGAGAGAGAGAGAGAGAGAGAGAGAGATGAGAGAGAAATTTAACAAACATCAAAACTGTGGGGGGGGGGGAGACAGACAGAGACAGACAGACAGAGAAACAAACAGAAAGACAGACGACAAACAGGAGCTGGGGAGACAGAAGAGAGGTCTCTCTCTCTCTCTCTCTCTCTTCTCTCTCTCTCTCTCTCTCTAATAAAGCATTGTTGTCGGAAAGTCTTGGATGTTAGAGTGGGAAGATGGGGGGGGGGGGGGGGGGGGTTGAGAACATTTATTTATCCGGGCATGAAATCAGCTTGGGCAGGATCTTTGTTGTGGTGGTGGTAGCGTTGCCGCGCGTTCGGTTCACTGCGCTGGATATACACACAGCAGCCGGGGTTTGTGTGATCTTCCGGAAACGTCTTTGGCCAGGGGGGAAAAACAGATGTGTGGAAGACTGTGCTAATGAGGAATCCCTGCTGCCGGCAAGACTGCCCTGGCCTGTGTGTGTATGAGAGAGAAGAGAGAGAGAGAGAGAGAGAGAGAGAGAGAGAGAGAGGAGAGAGAAAGACAGAAGAGACAGACAGACAGACAGACAGACAGACAGACAGACAGACAGAGACAGAGAGGGACTAGAGTCGGAAGGGAGATCACATGGGGGTTGAGGAGTCGGGAAGCTGAGAGTGTGGATACGGGAAGTGGAAGCAGAGGGGTGGGGGGGGGGGGGGGCACGGGAGGAGGGGATGGGGGGACAGGGCAGGATACAGGAAGAGAGAAACAAAGGGAAAGGAACGGACGGAGAGACAAAGATCTTTTATAACGAGGCTAGGGTTTGTTGTTGTTTTTGGTTTTTCTTTTTGCATCCACCCATCTCTGAAAGGGGAAGAGAGAGAGGGAGAGAGAGAGAGAGAGAGAGAGGGGTGGGACACGGGTACTCTATTCAGAAAGGCCGTAGCACCTCATGAAAGCGATGGTGTAGACAATCAGTTCTTGACATGATTTCAAATGTCACGTAAACTGGTGGCAAAAATGTAAGAAATTTAAAAAGACGACAATCAGCCATCGGTATAACGTATCCTGATTTTGAAACCTAGTTACATACAGATAAATTGCCAACTGCTTAGTAACCGTATACATAAGAAGATGATAATAGCAGTGACAGTTTAATTCAAAACCACCACTGTTGCCGACAATACTTTGGGGGGTATAAACTGATACCTGAAATCATGGAACACAGGGCAACGCAGCACAAAGTGAAATTCGTCTCCCGTGGCTCTTCCACACAAAGCACAGGGAAGGTCTCGATCAGTGCCTTGTCTTTTTTTTTTAAACAATAATAATGCACTAACAAATAAGACATTCTTTATCGAAACCTGGTCATAATGATCGAAACCTGGTCATAATGATTTTAGATGTTTATCAATACACAGTGATAAGTAAACCGGAATACGACTGACGCATGCACGCACGCACACACACACCACCATCATCACAACTAATAACAACAAAAACGCGCACACGCACACGTACGCACATACTACCACACACACACCACCACCACCAATAACAGCAACAATAACAATACGACAACATAAAAAGCAACAGCAAAAAGCTGCACAAACGCACGCATGAATGTGCGTTTAATCGCTTATCAAATGGGTATTATGCATACTAATGAGACCTCCACCACCCCCTTGTCCTTCACCTCCTCCAGCGACCCCTGAAACACAGAGAGAGAGAGAGAGAGAGAGAGAGAGAGGAGAGAGAGAGAGAGAGAGAGAGTTTTACATACACGTTCATGACGTTCTGCACACACGTGTTTTTAGTGACGTGGCCGCCGGATTCCGAACGTCCATCATAGGGGAAGATCAGATTTCCCGGAACAGGAAAGTGCTAAAGTTGGATTCAGCAGAGAGACAGGAGAGACAGCGTCTGGGCGAGGTGGGAGAAGGAGTCCAGATTTAGGCGCCAGAATTGGGAGAATTGGGTCTGGTCATTCTTGGCTGTGGGAATGGAAAGATGCGCAATGATGAGTAGAAGAGGGAAAAGGAGTGTGCAGGGGTGTAAACCTTGAACAATTCAGAGATAACGGAGGGCAGGATTTGTTATAAAGAGCTCGTGTGTGCGCGCGCGCGCGCGCGCGCGTGTGTGTGTGTGTGTGTATGTGGTGTGAGAGAGAGAGAGAGAGAGAGAGAGAGAGAGAGAGAGAGAGAGAGAGAGAGAGAGAGCGACAGTTTTTTTTTTTACCTTTTCAAGTACACGTACTCAATCATTCAACAATTAGATTTTCATTTTTTTTTTTTCATATAAACATTGTTCCATCTTCCCCACCACTTTGTTGGAATTATTTCCATGTCGCTCAGTCCGGCTCCCCGCTCACAGCCACAACCTGCTTTTCTTTTCTTTTCTTTTTTTTATTTACCCTGTCACCGTCAAGCCGTCATGAGGCAACCCATCGGAGGAAGACGCTGTGTTGCTGCTGCCGAGTGCCATCGATGATGTTCAGTGGTGGCTATGGTGATGCAGTATTGGCAAGACGGCACTTACTACGCCCCCTACTGACGGCAATAACTGCCTAGTGGCGGAGCCAGCGGTGAGTTAGCGTTTCAAAAACAAAAAAAAGGAATAATAATAATAATAAAATACAGGGGAAAAAAGTCAGTCTTGCAAGGGTCTGTATGTATGCTCATAATCCTTGTTCACGGTCTTGGGCGAATCGATAGTTATGATGTGTTAGTTATAACCGTGATCGGTGGGGACGGTGACGGTACAATTTGATCCCTGTTGTAACAAGCAGCCTGCGGCGAATATTTCTCCCCCGATCGATGGCGATCAGTCAGTGGATACGTGAAGAGGAGGAGGGGGTGGTGGGAAGGAGGAGGAGGGGGAGGGGGTGTTTGAAATGGAAAACTGACAAGATGGACTGGGGTTTTTTGTGACAGGGGTTTACTTGTGTCCCGCTGACTTTCAGTCCCTGGCTCTCTGTTTCTGTACGTTAGTGTGTCTACGTCTGGTGTTGCTTTTCTTCTGCATTTGTCTGTCTGTCTGCCTGCCTGCTGTCTGTCTGTCTGTCTCTCTGTCTGTCTGTCTGTTTCTGTCTGTCTGTTTCTCTCTATCTGTCTGTCTGTCTCTCTGTCTGCCTGTCTTTTTGTGTCTGTCTGTCTGTCTATCTCTGTATGTGTGTGTCTCGCCGTCTGTCTGTCTGTCTGTCTGTCTGTCCTTCCTCTCTCTCTCTCTCTCTCTCTCTCTCTCTCTGTATGTCTGTCTCACTCTTTGTCTGACTTTCTGTTTGTCTGTCTCGCTCTCTCTAACTCCCTCCCTCCCTCTCTTCTCCTTCTATCTGTCTGTCTGTCTGTCTGTCTGTCTCTCTCTCTCTCTCCTCTCTCTCTCTCTCTCTCTCTCTCTCTCTGTCTCGTTGTCTGTGTGTCTGTCTCTCTCTGTGCCTGTCTGCCTGCCTATCTCCTCTCTCTTCTCTCTCTCTCGCTCGCTCTCCCTCCCTACCTCCCCTCTCTCTCTCTCTCTCTCTCTCTCTCTCTCTCTCTCTGTCTCTGTCTCTCTCTCTCTTTTCTTGTCATCTCTTCTCTTCACTCTGCTCTTTTGAACACAGTTCCGTGTGCGCCCATTAACGACATGGCACCGAGACCCCACGTCCTCAGTTTCTGCGGTCCTGTCCGCCCTGACGCTGCAGAGATGATACTCAGTATCGCCTGTTGCACACGCTCCCCCCCCCCCCTCCTTCCCCCCCCCCCCACCCCTTCCCTCCCTATTATGTGAGCTTCTACAGCCTACAGGGTATTCTGCCCTTGTCGTCACCCCTCCACCACACTACCCCCCCCCCCTTTACTGTCCCATCCCCTCTCACCCACACTCCACCCTCTTCTCGCCCTCCATACCCCCCTCCTGCTCCTTTCCCGCCACTGACGGAAGGGAGGTGATGTAGAAAGCTGACCGTTCTCTCTCTCTCTCTCTCTCTCTCTCTCTCTCTCTCTCTCTCTCTCTCTCTCTCTCTCTCTCAGTGGCCAGCCACAGGACGTTACCGTTTGGGATGCAAGAAGGGAAAGAAGTCAATAATAAATAGATAAACAAATAAACAAAGAAGAAAAAGGTGATTAGATGAATTAAAAAAAAACTGATAGATAAATACTTGAATAAATACGTCAATGAATAAATGAGTAAATAACGGCGGAACATGATTCGAAGAGGATTGTTCTTTTTAACGTCTAACTCTGTAAAACAGCGCAGAATTATATCTTGTTGATATTATCGACAGTTAAGAGGATTTTAAATGAAAAAAAAAAAAGGAAAAAGTTCAAATCCACACGAAATTGTTTAAAAAAAACTTCGTGTCTGCTTTTTGTCTTGTGTTTAATAAATGTTCAGATATATGTATGCATGTATAATTGTGTGTGTATAGATAGATAGATATACATTTATATAGATATAGATATATATGTTTTAGTAATTTTTTCAGTGTGCCATTATCCTACTGCAATCATTTTGTTACATACGTTTAAAGACAGAGAGTGGAGAATGTGAGCGTTTTTACTTCTACAGTCTGTATTCTCTGACGAAGGCATTACAGCCGAAAGTTCAGGAGATTTGAAACTTTTTAGCTGGAATTGTTACCTACTGTCACCGTTTTCTTTTATATAGATGCATGTATGTATGTATGTATGTATGTATGTATATATGTATGTATGTATGTCTCTCTCTCTCTCTCTCTCTCTCTCTCTCTCTCTCTCTCTCTCCATACATACATACATATATATATATATATACAAGTGTGTGTGTGTGTGTGTATATATATATATATATATATATTATATATATATGTGTGTGTGTGTGTGTGTGTGTGTGTGTGTGTGTGTGTGTGTGTGTGTGTGTGTGTGTGTGTAGGGGGGAGGGAGGGGACGGGTCAGTGCAGCACGTAAACGCCGCAATCCCTGTTTCTCAATCGGAAAAATACAAACAGAATTGGACGAATCACGCAGCCCAACATATACAATCATATTCGATTAAAAAAAATAAATAAATAAAAAAAGAAGAAGAAGAAGAAGAAAAGAAAGAAAGAAAAAGAAAAATCTAAAAGAAAAAAATGAAGACTAAGCGTAAACAGTATAGAGTCTGATTCAGCTTGTTTGCGTTTGAAATCTAGGTCATCTTCGACCTGACCGAGATCATGGCTGTCTTACAAAGCAAGAGGTCAAAGAGGACCTGACCGAGATCATGGCTGTCTTACAAAGCAAGAGGTCAAAGAGGACCTGACCGAGATCATGGCTGTCTTACAAAGCAAGAGGTCAAAGAGGACCTGACCGAGATCATGGCTGTCTTACAAAGCAAGAGGTCAAAGAGGACCTGACCGAGATCATGCTGTCTTACAAGCAAGAGGTCAAGGGGACCTGACGAGATCATGCTGTCTTACAAAGCAAGAGGTCAAAGAGGACCTGACCGAGATCATGGCTGTCTTACAAAGCAAGAGGTCAAAGAGGACCTGACCGAGATCATGGCTGTCTTACAAAGCAAGAGGTCAAAGAGGACATTTTTCTTCCTTATGCTCAACTGTTGTTTTTGTCCCCCCCCCCCCCCCTCCCTCCTACCCCTTACACCGAAGATATTAATGTCTTCAGTTTGGTAGATAGAACTTGGATATTCTCACTGTTGTGATGGGGAATGGAAAGGAAGGAATGGGAGGGGGTGGAAAGGGGATGGGGGTGAGGGGGGGCGGCGGGGGGGGGGGCAGAAATGGAAAAGCGTAACGAGGCGAGGACCTCTGTGGTCGCTGGGTTTTCCCTGTGTCCCGATGACCTTTGGCCTTGTGAGTTTTAGCCCCGTTTCTCGGTGTGAATCGATGTGTCTGCTGCTGCTTCTTGGTTTTCAGGTTGTTTTTTTTTTCTTTTTTGTTTTGTTTTGTTTTCTGTCTGTCTGTCTGCATTTCTGCTTTTATTTATGGCTAGTTATCGGATTTTGACAGATCTAGGCGCAAAACTGGCGAAAGGGCGAAGGATATTCCGTTCTCTCTCTCTCTCTCTCTCTCTCTCTCTCTCTCTCTCTCTCTGGTCCCACCATATTACACGCTGTGTCTCCTACTCCCTTTCTCTTCAGTAAACTCATGCGCTCGAACAACCGTGCACATTATACAGCACGTTTTTGTCCGCAGGCGTAGCACCATAGACCAAAACATTGTTTTCGGGCCTTGCTTATCTGTCTGTCTGCCTGCCTGCCTGCCTGTCTGTCTATCTGTCTGTCTGTCAAGGCTTGACAGTACTACAGCTCGAAGGAATACCTAAAAAAAATGGGAAACATTTCTTGGCAAGATCGTGATGAACAATGGGTCAAAGTTAAATGGGTTTTTTTAGACTGACAGAACGGTGAATGACAGGCTGTTGGACACTGTGGTATTACTACCCCCGTTTGCTAACAACAGCAAATAATAACGGTCTCCTATCGGCGACTTGCAAATTGGATTTGTAGAAGTAGAAATGGCTTAAAACTCACAGAGACTGCGCGCTGTTTGGTGACGTTGT
>CM065734.1:49612243-49614743 GCA_033310375.1 Conus canariensis
ATGTGGAGGTGGCCGGTATCGGCACATTATGCCTGTGGTCAGTTCATGTGGAGGTGGTCGGTATCGGCACATTATGCCTGTGGTCAGTTCATGTGGAGGTATCGGCACATTATGCCTTTGGTCAGTTCATGTGGAGGTATCGGTACATTATGCCTTTGGTCAGTTCATGTGGAGGTGGCCGGTATAGGCACATTATGCCTTTGGTCAGTTCATGTGGAGGTATCGGCACATTATGCCTTTGGTCAGTTCATGTGGAGGTATCGGCACATTATGCCTTTGGTCAGTTCATGTGGAGGTATCGGCACATTATGCCTTTGGTCAGTTCATGTGGAGGTATCGGCACATTATGCCTTTGGTCAGTTCATGTGGAGGTGGCCGGTATCGGCACATTATGCCTTTGATCAGTTCATGTGGAGGTATCGGCACATTATGCCTGTGGTCAGTTCATGTGGAGGTGGCCGGTATCGGCACATTATGCCTTTGGTCAGTTCATGTGGAGGTATCGGCACATTATGCCTGTGGTCAGTTCATGTGGAGGTATCGGCACATTATGCCTGTGGTCAGTTCATGTGGAGGTGGCCGGTATCGGCACATTATGCCTTTGATCAGTTCATGTGGAGGTATCGGCACATTATGCCTTTGGTCAGTTCATGTGGAGGTGGCCGGTATCGGCACATTATGCCTTTGGTCAGTTCATGTGGAGGTATCGGCACATTATGCCTGTGGTCAGTTCATGTGGAGGTTGCTGGTATCGGCACATTATGCCTTTGGTCAGTTCATGTGGAGGTCGCCGGTTTCGGCACATTATGCCTGTGGTCAGTTCATGTGGAGGTCGCTGGTATCGGCACATTATGCCTTTGGTCAGTTCATGTGGAGGTCAACGGTATCGTTACATTATGCCTTTGGTCAGTTCATGTAGAGGTGGCCGGTATCGGCACATTATGCCTTTGGTCAGTTCATGTGGAGGTCAACGGTATCGTTACATTATGCCTTTGGTCAGTTCATGTGGAGGTCGCTGGTATCGGCACATTATGCGTGTGGTCAGTTCATGTGGAGGTCAACGGTATCGTTACATTATGCCTTTGGTCAGTTCATGTGGAGGTCGCTGGTATCAGCACATTATGCCTTTGGTCAGTTCATGTGGAGGTCGCCGGTATCGGCACATTATGCGTGTGGTCAGTTCATGTGGAGGTATCGGCACATTATGCCTGTGGTCAGTTCATGTGGAGGTCGCCGGTATCGGCACATTATGCCTGTGGTCAGTTCATGTGGAGGTGGCCGGTATCGGCACATTATGCCTGTGGTCAGTTCATGTGGAGCTATCGGCACATTATGCCTTTGGTCAGTTCATGTGGAGGTATCGGCACATTATGCCTGTGGTCAGTTCATGTGGAGGTGGCCGGTATCGGCACATTATGCCTGTGGTCAGTTCATGTGGAGCTATCGGCACATTATGCCTTTGGTCAGTTCATGTGGAGGTATCGGCACATTATGCCTGTGGTCAGTTCATGTGGAGGTCGCCGGTATCGGCACATTATGCCTGTGGTCAGTTCATGTGGAGGTGGCCGGTATCGGCACATTATGCCTGTGGTCAGTTCATGTGGAGCTATCGGCACATTATGCCTGTGGTCAGTTCATGTGGAGGTATCGGCACATTATGCCTGTGGTCAGTTCATGTGGAGGTGGCCGGTATCGGCACATTATGCCTGTGGTCAGTTCATGTGGAGGTGGCCGGTATCGGCACATTATGCCTTTGGTCTGTTCATGTGGAGGTGGCCGGTATCGGCACATTATGCCTGTGGTCAGTTCATGTGGAGGTATCGGCACATTATGCCTTTGGTCAGTTCATGTGGAGGTGGCCGGTATCGGCACATTCTGCCTTTGGTCAGTTCATGTGGAGGTGGCCGGTATCGGCACATTATGCCTTTGGTCAGTTCATGTGGAGGTATCGGCACATTATGCCTGTGGTCAGTTCATGTGGAGGTATCGGCACATTATGCCTGTGATCAGTTCATGTGGAGGTATCGGCACATTATGCCTTTGGTCAGTTCATGTGGAGGTGGCCGGTATCGGCACATTCTGCCTGTGGTCAGTTCATGTGGAGGTGGCCGGTATCGGCACATTATGCCTGTGATCAGTTCATGTGGAGGTGGCCGGTATCGGCACATTATGCCTGTGGTCAGTTCATGTGGAGGTATCGGCACATTATGCCTTTGGTCAGTTCATGTGGAGGTGGCCGGTATCGGCACATTATGCCTTTGGTCTGTTCATGTGGAGGTGGCCGGTATCGGCACATTATGCCTGTGATCAGTTCATGTGGAGGTGGCCGGTATCGGCACATTATGCCTTTGATCAGTTCATGTGGAGGTGGCCGGTATCGGCACATTATGCCTGTGGTCAGTTCATGTGGAGGTATCGGCACATTATGCCTTTGGTCAGTTCATGTGGAGGTGGCCGGTATCGGCACATTATGCCTTTGGTCAGTTCATGTGGAGGTGGC
>CM065734.1:49619743-49624743 GCA_033310375.1 Conus canariensis
TTAACAGAAGATTAGTATAACAACAATTGAATCGAACAATAAATTAACTATTCAAAGGAAAAGACCAATAGGACTAAGGTGTAAAACTTCTGAAAAACATTTAAGAAGATGGAAGTCATTTAACACTTCCTGAACAGTTAATGGTATTTGACGAGTCAGTAAATCCCCTGTAGTTTTCGTCATTAATTCTTTGATACTAGGACAGTGTAAAATCAGATGGCTAATGGAAATTTGATTTCCACATACACATTTAATATCTTTAGAAAATTTTGTTTTAAAGGCATTTAAACGAATTTTGAACATCAGAGAACTAATATGCCTTGAACTTGTATCAGATATGTGATTTAAAATTAATTTGGAATTTATTGTGCTCACGCTTTTTATACAGTTGTGTGAATATTGGCTATCTGATGTCTTCAGCATGTTATCAAACTTATCTTTCGCTAGTTTTTCAATGTGATTATAATACTCGTGCAGATCTAGATTTATGTTAATTAGAATTGCCCCTTCAGTATTACGTCCTGCATTTTTAGCTGCTCTGTCAACCAGTTCATTGGCATATATTCCGCAATGGGAAGGAACCCAGTAAAAAGTCACACTAATGTCTTTAAATGCCAATTGATGAATTACATGTCTGATTTCTAGTATCATTTCAAGACGTTTTTTGGCATTTTGATGTTTGATTGCTTGTAATGCCGATTTAGAATCTACACAGAGTAAAATTTTACAACTATTCATAGGTAACTCCTCAATATGCTGTAAAGCCATTAAAATAGCTAACAACTCTGCAGTAAAAACTGAATAGTGATTACCTATATGATATTGTTTGACTGTTTTCATAGTAGGAATTACAAATGCTGAACCTGCATTGCCATTAAGTACAGATCCATCTGTGAATATTTTAATGTAATCACTATAGTAATTTTCCATGTGATCATTAACTAAATTTTTCAGAACGTTTGGAGATTGACTTTTGCTCAATTCTGTATGATCAATATCAAAAGTAGGTTTAATTTGTTCCCAAGATGGTACAGGTAAAAAAGATGGCTTAATTGCTATTTTTTTACTTTTTAATTCTGTAGAATTAATCATGTCGGAGACAAACGAATTAATTGGTTGCAAACAGTGTATTGTCTTAGCCCTGTTAACAAAGTCATGCTTAGAATTCATCTTTGTTTCTTCATTACAGAATGAGTTATGTGCAAAGGATTTTAATACAAACTTAGCTGCAGAGATTTTCCTATGTTCATCAAGAGGAAGAACTCCTGCTTCTTTATATGACCCAAGATTGTAAGCATGAGTCGGCACTCCTAGTGCCAGTTTAAAGGCTTTACAATCTATACTTTGTAGCTTGTTTAACAAATGTTTTGGTGCACTAAAGAAAGATTCCTGGCCGTAGGTTAAACGCGAACGAACTAAGGAATTAGCAAGACATAAAAGTGGTTTTGTGTCCTGACCCCATCGCTGTTTACTAATAATTTTGAGAAAATTTAAAGCTTTTCTGGCTTTATTTAATATATAGTCTATATGTTGATTCCACGTAAGTTTGGATGATAAATATACACCTAGAAACCTTACGCTTTGCGAATAATTAATGACACTGCCACCAATAGTGAAATCAGGCAGTTTTTCTGGGTTATACCCCGAATTAAAAAGTACCATATGAGTTTTTTCTAATGATAAAGAAAGTCCATTTTCCTTCATAAATATATCAATTTTATTTAGTTCGCGTTGGTACACTTTTTTGGTATAGTTAAGTGCTCTAATTGGAGTTTTACGCTTCATTGTCACCTTCATCCACATGCATATATCATCTGCATACTGGGCTAAAACTGTATCTTTTGATAGATTATTTGGAAGATCTGCTATAAGTATATTGAATAAAATAGGTGAAATAACCGAGCCTTGTGGAAGACCCATCTGAAGTTCTCTGGACTTAGAATATGTGCTTCCAGCTCTTACCTGTATGAAACGTTGTGATAAAAAATTTTGTATATAGTTATACATATTACTATTTATATTGTAGTTTTGAAGTTTTTGGAGTAATCGGTAATGCCATACTTGATCGTAAGCTTTTTTCACATCAAAAAAGGTTGCTAGAATATTTTTCCGTCTGCCAAACTGCTGTTTAATTTGTGTCGTAAGTTTGACTAAATGTTCAGTAGTGGAGCGACCTTTGCGAAAAGCGGCTTGATTTTTTGGAATAATGTTTTGTTTTTCACAGAAATGAACTAGTCTACTTGAGACTATTTTTTCCATTAACTTGCATACATGAGATGTTAAGGAGATGGGTCGATAGCTATTTTTATCAGTCCGAGGTTTTCCCTGCTTGTGTATAGGGACAACAATTGAGTGTTTCCAGATAAGAGGCATTTCACCATTAGACCAGCATTTTTGTATCAAAGAATGTAAAAATTGAACTACATTTTGTGGTAAATGCTTTAACAATTTATAAGATATCCCATCTAGTCCAACAGACGTCTTATTTTTACCCATATGAGAAATACATTCAATTACTTCATCGAGTGTTATATTTGAATTTACATAGCTTTTTAATTGAAGTTTATTAAAACTATGATCTGATGTGATATTACTTTCCTCCTCCTTTTTTCTGTATTGTCTACTTTCAGTTGATAGTCCAGTAATTCTACTGCAATTTGCATACAAATCAGCAAATGCTTCCGCTTTTTCTTGATTAGAGGGTATATCTGAACTCTCCAGTTTGATTGGGCATTGAGGTAAGTTTATCCCATTCTTCATCGTTTTCATTTTTTCCCATACCTTTTGCATATCTTTATAGTTATATACTTCATTAGTACAAAATGATGACCAATACTGTCTTTTTGCTTCTGCGTTAACTCTATTTGCTTTATTTTTTGCTGTTTTGGATTCTTGGTGATTAGGAATCGAATTATCCTTTAAGTAATTTTCAAATTTTATCCATTTTTTCAGCTTTGGCCTTTTCACAATCATCGTTCCACCAAACATTGCCAGAATGTTTATATGATTTCTTTGTTTTAGACATAGGAATTGATTGGTTAGCAGCACTTAGGACTGCATTAGTAAATATAGAATACAATTCATTGATATCTTTATCATTGACGTCTTCAACATGAAATGTTGATAGAAGTTCTGAAAACTTGTCCCAGTTAGCATGTTTGTAATTATACTTCGGGATTTTATCTTCTGTTAGATCCTTGTTTTTTGTGCTAGAGAGTTCAAAGCTAGTAATAACAGGAATATGGTCACTATTAAGGCTATCATTTAAAGAATCCCATTTACAAATTGGTGCCAGATCTGGAGAAACAAGAGTTAGATCAATAGCCGTTGCTCTATGATAAGGATTATCAGGGATTCGCGTTATTCTACCGTCATTCAGAAGATACAATGATGAATCAACAATATTCTCAATGAAACGGTTGCTAGTAATGTTTTCACAGTTCTTCTCCCAAAATGGTGAATGCGCATTAAAATCTCCTGTTATTAGTACCCTTTTTCCCTTCTCCGCTTGAAACGTACGAATCCATTCTGTATTATTATCATCTGGACCCTTTGGTAAATACACAGATATGATGGTTAATAAAGTGTTATTAAACTTAACCGTCACTGCACAAGAATGTATACCAAGTAATTCCGATGGAACTGGATTTGGGCACAGAGTGTAATTTACCCCTTCATGCACATAAATGGCAGTATTAATTTTCTCGTTAGTGTCTGTCTTTTGGATGATAGGAGGAAAATAGTAATTGTCTAGTTGGGGCAGCTTTTCTTTCTTAACATTCAATGACTGAAGACTTAAAACATGATATTGATGATGGGCTAGGTGTTGTACTAGATGTTCATAGTTTGTGTTAATTGATCTGCAGTTCCATTGAAAAACGTTAAAATCATTCCCTAGTGACATATGTTTAAAGACTAAAGACAAAATAGACAGAGGTAACCCAGCAGCAGTGTCACATTAAAAGACATGGCGGCAGTAGGTGTGAGTTGACTAATAAAAGTTCCAGTCCTCCAGTGTGTTGTGTGTGTGTGTGTGTGTGTGTGTGTGTGTGTGTGTGTGTGCGCGCATGCACGCGCGTGCTTTTTGTTCACCCATGCAGGTGTATTCATTGGTCTTTCAAGGGGAGTGGGAGGGCACCGCCTCGTTGTGGGGTTAGGTAGGGGAGGATTAAAAGAAGTGGCAATACATGTTGTTTTTTTCCCCCTGTTTCTTTCGTACGCCAAGGACGTTATTTTGTTTTTTTTTACCTGTGTTCATCGGACGGTTCGTTTGTTTCTTTATCTGTCTGTGTGTCTGTCTGTCAGCATATTTACCCACAAGCCTTCTGGGCCAGCTTTAGCCAAACTTGGTGGAAAGACTGGACGTGGCGTGAGAACGATCCCTTCACGGTTTAATTCGGTGGATCTGAGGTTCGGGTCTCGACCAAAGGGCAGGACAAGGATCTGTAGAGTTAAAACGATCCACTGTGTGTGAACCTCGTGGAGTTATTGTTCACACACTAATGACTGTTTGAAGAATGACCTTTTCGAGGAACGTTCGAGCTTTCTAGTGACACAAACATTGACGTTTGATCTTTTCCATCTCTGTTATTAAAAAAAAAAAAAAGTACAAGTGCGTACTATTACTTCCCCTGGTAGATTTTTTTTCACATACGAAGTTTTTTAGTTGGTCGAAAAAAAAATGACGATAAAATTCATCATGATGATGATAATTATAACATTATAATGAGACTAATGATAACGACAACAATAATGATGATTATGATAATGATGATGATGATTATCATGATGATGATAATACTAATAGTAAAAGCCTACATCCCGACTTCCTTTATTCATGTCACAGCAAGTACTCCCTCCTCCTGCCTTCTCTCTGCGATAATGATGCTGATAATAACTCTAAAAATAGCTTAGCAGGAGAGACGTGCCTCCTGACTTTCTTTCTCACTTGTTACCATGATTATCCCCGCCCACCCCCACCCGCCACCCCTCGTCTAACT
>CM065734.1:49627243-49637243 GCA_033310375.1 Conus canariensis
CATCAAATGTTGGTACAGAGTTAAGTCGAGTGTGGGAATGGTTGGTTGCCGGGATCGCACCGATTAAATGTTGGTGTGAATCCGCAGTGTGGGATTTAGCACGGGAACGGACCGATTAAATGTTGGTGTGGATGCTTGGAGTGGGATCTATACCGGGAATACACCGATTAAGTATTGGTGTGGATGCGTGGTGTGGGATTTACCATGGGAACGGACCGATTAAATGTTGGTGTGGATCAATTGTGTGGAATGTGGTCCGGAAACGAACCAGTTAAATGTTGGTGCGGATGCAGGATCAGACAACAAATTTACCCAAGTACCCAACCCATTTTTATTAAACTTTTGATTAAAAAAAAAAAGTGACCGGTAAAAATGGAATGTGACCCAGGTAGAATGGAATTTGGCCCAGGTAAGACGGAACGTGACCTAAAGTCGTACCAGTAAACTGTTGGTGTGGATTCAGAATCAGTCAGCAAGATTTCGCAAAGAGCGCCCCAACCAGTTTCAGCCAAACTTTATGGTACGATGAAGTGAGCCGAGGTGTTGACCTAGGTCAAAGGGCGGAAACAAAGATCTGTTTGATCTTGGTGGAGGTCTACAATCTCCCGAGCGTCCTTGTGGTTCTCCGCTGCGGTCACCGTGTGTGTGTGTCCACTAAAGGAATGAGTGGGCAGTCATCAAGAAAGCCCAGTGGACCGGCCGGACCGTCATCAACTGGTATTGATCGATCCGCACCACTGAAACCCACTGACCCTATTCCTGTCCTGTCAACAGGCCAGACTCCATACCGTCCACCACCTTCCTCTCCTTGCCCCCCCCCCCCCCACCCCCTCCTTCTTCTCCATCCTTCCACTGTCCTCATTCCCCAGTTTCCTCCCCTCATCTGAAGGGCGTGGTCGTGGAGTGCCCGGTGTACCGTCAGTCTGAGGTCTGTGTCCTGCAGTCTTTTCCTTCATGACTGAAGGAAGACCAGTAGCCCTGAACAGTCCGGGCAGGGTTTTTTTTTTTCTAAAGCATTTTTGTACTGATCAATGATGTATACATAAACAATTTATCAACTGAAGTAGCAACAAGCAATAGCTTATGGTGTGCTCAGTGACGAAAAACTTTACAATAAACACATCGGCAGAATTGCATTTGTCAACATTAACACGAAAAGGAGATAGAAAAATGCTGAATATTGTAAGGGGAAAAATTATAGAAAGTCTTAAATGAAATTAAAAAGAAGGGAGAGAAGATAGAACGGAACAGAAGAATCTAACAATAAAGCAATGAGACAATCTACACAACAAATGTTATAATTCTTTCATGCACTCGGATGTCCGGGTCGGTGAGCAAAGCAAGGTGGTGGCTGCATTGTCGATTGGTCAAGGGGTGTGGTTGGTCAGCAGGGATGGTGGTGGTGGCGGTAGCATGGTCTCTTGATTGCTTGGTTGGTTGGTGCCTGGACAGGGGGCGATTGATTGATTTCCTTGTCAGTTCTACTGGATGGCTGGACAGTTGCTTGGTGATTGTTCAGCCATATCTGACCAACTGCTGTGTAAGTTCATAACGCTGGAATAGAGGAAGCTGGTTGCGAAGTCTTCAGTGGCGCCGCAACGGTTTTCAAGACTCCGGGATAGGTGATAGGTGGTGAGTTTTATCTGACACAGTTCAAACGGTTTGTTTTTTTTTAGGTCAGTTAGCCAAATAGCCTACTTACTCGCTTACCAAACTGCTTACCTACCGACCGACCGACTGACTGACTTGCTTCTTTGATTGTTTAGTTGAAACCTGCTAGCTTCAAGCTTAGGTCAGCAATACGATCCATGAAGCGCTTTGTGTCCACAAAATGACAGGGAGAGAGAGAACCGACAGACAGTCCGCTGGCGGTGGGTGGGAAAGCTACGTAAAGCAATTGGGCCGTCCGCTGACAGTGACGGATCGATACCGCTGACACTGTCCCCCCCCCCCCCCCCCCCCCACTTCTCTCCCGCCTGTCAGCAGACGAGGTAAGACCCAGTCCCCCACCCCACCCCCACCCCACACCCATCCCCCTGCTCCTCGTCTGACCCTTTACTTTCTTCTTCTTCTTCTTTTTCTCCTGTTCCCACGCCTTTTTATTCCCCTCCCCCCACCCCCACCCCCTGCCTTCCCTTCCACCACCACCACCCGTCTTCTCTCCAAGGAGGGGTGAAGTCTTGGGGCTGCGCTACCTTGTCAGACAGAGGTCTGGCCCCTGGCTGATTTCTGCACAATTGATACGTGGGACAGTCTGGAGGCGGACTGAAATCAGACTGTTGAAGAGGAGGCGACGGAGTTTGTGGTAGGATTTGGGCTGGGAGGGTAAAAGGAAGGGGGTGGGGGAGATGGGGGGGGGGTGGTCGGTATCTCCTCGTCCCGCCGACCTCAGACGTGGGGTAAAGCCGTTGGCGCTTTGTCTGTCTGAGGTCACGGGGGTAGTCCTTGATGTCTGTGCAAAATGCACACACTGGACAGGCTGGACTGAAATTCAAAGAGCGCTTGGGGGGAGGGGGGGGGGGGAGTGAGGGGAGAGGGGGAGGGAGAAGCCGGGGAAGGTGGTGGTCGGTGCCTCCACGTCTCTACCTCGGAGGAGGTCGTAGCCACGGGCATTTAGTGTGTGTTTGTCAGTGTGATGTCTTTCCCCTGTACTTCTCATGTCCTGTGCTCGGTCACCGTAAACCAGAAACACCCAGACAGTGTCGGTTCAGTTGAATTCATTGTTGCTTATAGCCCTGCCGACCGCAAAGGGCCATATCACGGCCGTCACTCTGTCGATTTGGGTCGGAGTAGGGAGGGAGCCACAGAGGGAAGAACATGTCATGCCACTCATGTGAGTTTGTTGGTGAGTCGCCAAGCAACTCGCTTCCTTCGTTTACGGAACAGACCTGAACATTGGATTACACACAATGCAATTGGAGCTGTAGTGTTGCTCGTCTGTCCGATTCGCTTACCTATTTGCTGACTTCATAATTATAGCCCCCCCCCCCCCCCCCCCATCTTCGTCTCACCCCTTCCTTCTCTTCTTCCCCAGGCTCCACCGTCTGTCATGGGAATGGTGAGTCTGTGGGGAGTGTGGCTGTGTTGTCAGTCTTGGTGCCCTTCTCCAGCATTCTCGTTCCTCACTGCAGACGAACAGGTCAGGAACTCTGGACTGAGGGACCCACAATAACATCAAAGAACGTTTGTGGAGGAAGACAGACAGGTCCAGTCTTGGCCTCAGAAGAGGGCGTGGCTCTTGACGTTCGGTGTGTTGTCAGATCACTCTCTCTCTCTCTCTCTCTCTCTCTCTCTCTCTCTCTCTCTCTCTCTCTCTCTCTCTCTCCTCTCTCTCCTCTCTCTCTCATGTGTGTTACTGGATATCTCCAAACCTTTGCCGGCTTGGCTATGTCAGGAGAATGGAACCCCGGCCGTATCCCCGAAGACCTCCTGTATGGTGAACTGGCAGACGGCTCACGACTGACCGAGCGCCCGCGCCTGCGTTACAAAGATGTCTGCAAGAAGGACATGAAACTTCGCAGCGTCAACGCCAGTACGTGGGAAAGCTGTGCAGAAGACCGCGCAGCCTTGCGCCTTGCTGTCAAACAGGGCGTACAGAAAGCAGAGGAGGCGAGCAACACAACCAAAGAGGATCCCCAAAGTCCCGCTTTGGGTCGAACCTCTGAGACTCGCACCCCTGTCCTCTGGCTTCACAGCTGGGACGGGGTTGGGGGGGGGGGCGACCAGTAAGGGTGTTTTACCCGAGCTGGCCAAAATTGGATCGTGTGGATTCATATCAAATGGTCCTGGAAAGGAACTGAGGAAAAGGAAGGGAAGGGTAACTGCCGCAAGGAGTAGACGACCAACGATAGCAAACCACCACGGGGGACAGCAGCACCAAGTCTACACAGTCTGAAGAAACCTTGTCCTTAAGGGCCTCAGGCCGATAGGACGTTCATCTCACCCTTAACAGTAACAGTAACAGGAACACAAAACCCTCACTCAGAATAGAGCCAGGAGAAAGGAAAGGCAACAACAGCCGGAGCAGCCAGCATCGTTTACGAGCAGCAGAGATTGCCACTCGCGAGTCGGACTGTCCAGCCACTGGTGAAAGTGCAGATCAACCCAACGTACGGATGCTGCACCATCGTCTCCCGAAGACGGAAAGATGTTGACGACGACGATCTCCAAACTACGAATCCTGACAGTGTTGGTAGAGGGAGAGCGAGAGGGTGCACGGTAGAGCATATCTGCTAACCTGTGTTGGATAGTTTAGCTGTTTGGTCAGTCTGTGCAGTGGTTTCGTCTGTTCGTTTACCAAGCAAACCACCAGATCGTACATCACAAAGTTTTAGCTATTTTTTTAATTACTTGGTCTGTCAGATACATATTCCCATATTTCAGCTCGCCCATTCTCGCTTCACCTCTTCCTCTTCTTCCTTTCTCCCTCCCTCCTCCCTCTTCTGCCCTCTACTCCCCGCTCTCACTTCATCCCAAACCGTCCTCAAAGAATGGACGTGGCCATGGGGACTGGTCAGTCGTTAGTTTAGTGTCTGTCTTCAGTCTCTGCAGAGTGAATACATTGGACAGTCAGGATTGAGAGACCCCGATGAAAGTCAAAACACGATTGGGGTGTGGTGGTGGTGGAGTGGGGAGAAGGGGGCAATCGCTCTCTGTCTTTTCGTCTCACCCTCAGAAGAAGGCATGTCCATGGGTTGTGAGTGCTCGTCAGCCTGGTGGCTTTCTCCTGCTTTTGGCTAATGTCCGCAAAATGGAAGCCAAAGTGCAGTCTTGATTTATGACTGAGAGAATCAGATAACACCAAAACATCGAATCGGATGAGCGATCACCAAGCCCCCCCCCCCCCCCCCCCCCAAAAAAAAAAAAAAAAACACAGAAGACTTGCCTTCGAGAGATGTCGATTATAGTGAGAGTAGAGCTGAGCATACTGTGGTTCTCAGGTCTCAGTGGTGCAGACCACGCTTTCGCTAGCAGCTCAAGGCCTGGCCAGTGCTTTGGGCCACGACGTTGGTCAGCTGTCTGCAATACAAAGCCTTGTCCATGATACCTTCATCATCCCAGCTTCTCTCATTTTATCAAGGTGTAATCTCTGCGCATTGTCTGATAGTTTGGTGGATCAGATGAAGGGGGATGGAGTGTTGGGGGGGGGGGGTTAATATTTCAGTTGGTAGAGAGCCGGACACGCAGTCCTGGTGATCCCAAGGTTGCGGGTTCGAATCACGGTACAGGGGGATTTTTCCTTCGAATAAAACTATACACCGAGGTTCTGTGTGTGAACGTATGGATAACATCTCGCAAATATGTCAGATCCCATCACCAGCTTTCAGAAGGGAATACCACTTTGGCTGTTGGTATGGATGACTCGTTTATACGTAGCATACACCTTGCGTGAAAAATCGCACGAATGAAGAAAGAAAACTGTGCGACTGATATTCGACTGAAGGACACGGGAAACGACTAAATGTTGCGTCAGCAGGCAGCTCTTCCGTCGGCTCTACTCAGGTAGACAACCCACTGTGTCAACGGGAGCGTGGACTGGAAAGTGCCTAGAGCTTGGTCTCTAACTTAGGATAGGCGGTATAGAAATACTCTGAACGGCAACAACAATATGTCTTTGACCATACTCCAGATCAAAAAGGCTGTGCCTGTCTTGAATAAATATTGATTTTTGTTTGTTTATTTCTCCAGTTGGTGTGTACATGTGTCAGGTACAGGGAATACGGACGAGATTGGAAGTGTTTTTTTTTAGGTGTGGGGGTGGGGGATGTCTTCTTTTTTGTTCTGTTTGCTCTGTGTTGACATTTCTGCTAGGCGATTTGGTGTCGTAAGCAGCGCTCGTTTGGAGTTATGGACGCGTTATTATTTCATCATGGGAGGAAGAGTTTCCCTACATCTTCATTATTTACTGTTAACTATTCCCAGCCTTGTTTAAGATTTCCTTTCAGACTAATCATTCCAAGGTTATCTGTATTTGTTATGTTCTTCTGTGTATGCGATTGACTATATTCAAGATCAGAAAGGGTTTTGCCAGTCTTGAATGAATGTTACTTTGTGTTTGTTCATTTGTCCAGTTGTTGGTGTGCATATAAGAGAGAGGGTGTGTGGGCAAGCTTGGAACAGTGTTTTCGGCGATGTTTCCTTGTTTGTTCTAAGCTACACACAAAAAGTTAAGGATCACTTTCACAAACATTCATAACTGTCAAAATAAGAAAGTCAATGTGTTGAAGTTTGGCCAACATTTAATTCCATTCTTTAGTGATAACGATACACAATTGCCTTCAATCTCGAGCAATCGTTTGGTGTGTACATTTGATTAAAGTGGGTACGTATCCAAATTTGATTTCCCAAAGTCATTGAAATCACAAGACAGGGCATACTGATGCTCCCAAAAGCTCAGTAATGCGTGTAACCACCATGGCTGTTCTGGCACTCGACGCAGCGAGTCCTCATCGAGTTGACCAGGTTGGTGAAGATCCTCTGTGGAAGCGCCTGCCACTCAGCCTGCAGCATCTGGTAGAGGTGTTAGGCATCCCTGGGAGGGGGATGGTTCCTCACTTTGCGATCCAGCTCATCCCAGAGGTTCTCAATCGGGTTGAGATCGGGACTGCATGCTGGCCACTCCATTCTGTTGACTCCAGACTGCTGCAGGAAGTCGTTGACCACCCTTGCCCTGTGGGGGCGAGCATTGTCATCCTGGTAGACAGCCCTCGGTCCCATCTGCTGCAGTGTAGGCACAGCCAGCGGTCGAAGGATCTCATCCCGGTATCGGATGCCAGTCAGGTTACCCTGTACATGATACAAGGGTGTTCTGTGGTGAAGGCTGAAGGCCCCCCAGACCATTACAGAACCTCCACCAAAGGCCACCTTTTCTTGGACAGTGGCGTCAGTAAAGCGTTGCCCTAGGCGCCTCCAGATCCTCAGTCGGCCGTCGTTGTGGTGAAGGGTGAAGCGTGATTCATCACTGAACAGGACCTGGGACCATTGCTGACGTGTCCACCTCACGTGACGTGCGCAGAAGGCGCGGCGTACTGCCCTATGGGCTGGAGTTAAGCGTGGCCGTACTGCTGGGCGACGAGAACAGAGATTAAACCCATGTAGGCGGTTCCGTATGGTCTGCTGGCTGATGTTGATGTTAGTAGCCACCCTGAACTGCCTTTGAATTATGCTGGAAGAGGCTGTTCTTGTCTGCAGGGCTTGTCGTTCAATGAGACGATCGTCATGTGGGGTTGTCTTCTTCGGTCGACCAGACCTGCGTCTTTCATGGACAATCCCAGTGGCTGTGAAGCGTTGAATCAGTCGGACAATGACCGAGATGGACACATGAAGTCGCCTGGCCACTTCTCGCTTGGGAACACCATCTTGGAACCATGCAACAGCTCGTCCCCTATCCAACTCGCTTAATTTTCGTCGTGGAGGCATTGTCAGATCAGGCCTACTACTGGTGGAATGTCTTCTTATATAGCCAAGCGAGCGACAGCATCTCACACATAAACAGCAGTGCTTGCACGTGCATAATGGTTTTTCCATCTGGCAAGTGCAATGTGTTCAGGCAGAACGGTCCAAAACAAGGTCATTTTTCGCAAGTTTCCGCTTTTCCGTTTGCGGCTCAGCTCAGTAGTAGAGAATCCCGTGCAATTTTCGCACTAACACAACATCGCCCACTTACAGCTGAACAAGAATTCATGACAATTTGGCTGGACTAAGAAATAAATAACAGTAGCGAACTGAGTTTATTACGCACCTGTTTTCACATACCGATCCTTAACTTTTTGTGCGTAGTATATATGCTGTGTGCTGGCATTTCTGCTAGACGATTTGGTGTCGTAAGCAGCATTCGTTTGGAGTGGTGGGCTAGACCCTATACCCACAAACACAGACCCTATACCCACAAACACAGACCCTGTACACCTACAAACACAGACCCTATACCCACAAACACGGACCTATACCACAAACACAGACCCTATACCCACAAACACGCACTATACTCACAAACACAGACCCTATACCCACAAACACAGCCCCTATACCCACAAACATGACCCTATACCCACAAACACAGACCCTGTACCCACAAACAGGCACTATACTCACAAACACAGACCCTAACCACAACAAACACAACCACCTATACCCACAAACACAGACCCTACACCCACAAACACAGACCCTATACCTACAAACACAGACGCTATACCCACAAACATGGACCCTATACCCACAAACACAGACCCTATACCCACAAACACAGACCCTATACCCACAAACACGGACCCTATACCACAAACACAGACCCTATACCCACATAACACAGACCCTATACCCACAAACATGGACACTATACTCACAAACACAGACCCTATACCCACTAAACACAGACCCTATACCCACAAACACAGACTATACCCACAAACACAGCCCTATACCACAAACACGGACCCTATACCCACAAACACAGGACTATATACCCACAAACACAGCCCCTATATTCCCCAAACACAGACCTATACCCACAAACACGGACCCTATACCCACAAACACGGACCCTATACCCACAAACACAGACCTTATACCCATAAACACGGACCCTATACCCCAAACACAGACCCTATACCCACAAACACAGACGCTATACCACAAACACAGATCTATACCCACAAACACAGATCCTATACCCACAAACACAGACTATATACCCACAAGCACAGCCCCTATACTCACAAACACAGACTATATACCCACAAGCACAGCCCCTATACCCACAAACACAGACCCTATACCCACAAACACACCCTGTACCCACAAACACAGCCGCTATACCACAAACACAGACCCTATACCTACAAACACGGACCGTATACCCACAAACACGGACCCTATACCTACAAACACGGACCCTATATCCACAAACACAACCCTATACCCACAAACACAACCCCTATACCCACAAACACAGCCCCTATACCCACAAACACAGACCCTATGCCCACAAACACAGACCCTATACCCACAAACACAGAGCCTATACTCACAAACACAGACCCTATACCCACAAACACACACCCTATACCCACAAACACGGACCCTATACCCACAAACACAAACCCTATACCCACAAACACAGACCCTATACCCACAAACACAGACCCTATACCCACAAACACAGACCAGGAATCATCAAAACTGTTTTCTACTCACCCATCGACCCCCTTTCTTTTCTTTCGTCTTCTTAATTCGCTTTCTCCTCTTCCTCGTCCGCTTCCTTCTCCTTTTCCTTCTATGCCTTCCTCTCTTCCTCATCGTCCGCCTCTCCAGCCTTCTGCTACTCCTACACTCCTTCCAGCAGACTCCATGAAAACCTTGTTCACAGATGTCCCACCCGGATGTCATTTTTGAATTTCTGAGAGAGATCAACTTCTGGTCCAAGATATTTCCGGATATTAATGTTTTAACGAAATTCCCTGTGTTGTTCTTTTTAGAAGGTTGTTTTAATGAGTTGAGAACATGTTGTTTTTTATTAATATGAGTTGAGAGTTGACGTCAATGCAGTCGCAATCCTGATATAGCCCTTTGCGGTCGGCTGGGCTGTAAGCAACAGTATGTTTGTCCCTTTCTGTTCCTACACATCCGTGTCCTCTTTCCTGTTTTGCAGAATGGTTTTGACAGTTTCTACAGCCCATCTCGTCGATAATGAAATCTGACCCTTTTTTGTTGTTTTGCTTCCGTATGTGCCTCTCTCTCTCTCTCTCTCTCTCTCTCTCTCTCTCTCTCTCTCTCTCTCTCTCTCTCTCTCTCTCTCTCTCTCTCTCTCTCTCTCTCTCTTTCTTCAGGTCGCCAAATTCGATTTGATTCATTTAATGTGGTCTCTTGACACCTCGTTTCCCACTTTTTAAACAGTATCCGTGGGAACTCTTAACTCTCTCTCTCTCTCTCTCTCTCTCTCTCTCTCTCTCTCTCTCTCTCTCTCTCTCTCTCTCTCTCTCTCTGTGTTCAGCACAAT